>CM053995.1:19741478-20341478 GCA_028641955.1 Protonibea diacanthus
CTTCATCTGGTGCATTATTTTATACATTATTATTATACAATATACTAGACTGCAGTATAATACTACATTATACTTCCTGTATAAACTTCCTGTCTCACCCAGTGTCTGCTGTGATTGGCTCCGGCCCCTGTGGTGCAGGATTTTGTGGGTGCCCATGATCAATCATGATGTTCTGAATTTAATCTGCATTCTCTGCCTGCATATATATATATATATATGCGCACACAGGCAGAGATTACAGCAGGGACTGGCATCTCTGTGGCATGGTGCAAAGATTCAGGGACAATGGTTGCTCATCCCAGATCTAGTGTTGTCTGAGAGTCTGAGGTACGCACTGGCATGGCAGCTACCCATAGTCGTTTATCACACACACACACACAGCTTGTTACTATTTCAGCAGTATTAATGCAGGTTTACCGCTGCTCTCCATAGACTGATCAATCACACTGGCCTCTCTTCTGAATATTTGGCTCCAGTTTTCTGGGCCTGCCATTTAAAACAAAACTTTTCAGAGTTTTGTTTACCAAGCAGAAAACGTGATGAATGGCAACATTATAATACGTTTGTGTCTGCTGTGTTGAGGCCGGTTACAGCGGAGGAAATGTCAGTGTGCTATATTGAGGCTCTCTGTCTGCAATAAAACATGCAGGAAGTAATTCTCTGCAACTGGAGTGGGAAACCTTCTAGTCATTTCCTCCGCCATGTCTTCCTTCCCCTGTTGACCAGTGTTTAAAGCTGCAATCATCAATATTTGATAAGAGCAATGGATCAGATGATTATGATGCAGGAAGGGGTCTCTGTCTGTCACTGTGGGCTTCTTTCTGTAATGTTGTCAGAAACTTCTAATAACTGTCTGAGCCTGTCAGTGACAAAAACACCTTTAATGAAAGTACATACATTGGTGGTGCTCAACTGCTTCAAAGTTACACTTAGCGGTTGTGGCTACATTATTTAGCTCAGTACTACATTGATTTCATTTGTCTCCATCAGTCACTTAAACACAAAGACTTGGAATCCAGTTTGAAATATATGAGTTTCCCTTTCACCAGGTAGCTGTGGCCTGCCCTGCAACAAACAACGACAAGCTGGTGAATATATATTTTTGGTTAAAATCAAGCACTATAAGAGAGTGAATACTGGACTTATATTCATGAGGTAGACACAGCTTCAAATGAATGCTAACGTTGCTCTGTGTCTGCTGTATATGTAACTTAGCAGCTATTTGCAATAGGTTATCAATAAGAACTTCATAAGGTGATAATATGTCAGAGTTGTGTTACAGCTTATTATATGCTATATGTTTAAGACAACCCTATCGTCTGTGGCAAATCTGCACAAATTTTCACTTTCAACAATATTTGTACATTCCAACTGCAGTTTGGTTAATGTAGTTACAGTTAATTAAAAAGGCATATGTTAATTGCAGTGCTGTGACTGGATGGCTCCTACATTAAAGTCAGATATGCTTTTCCAACCCAGCACTGCCACAATACTTTCTGCATAAAAGGGGCTACTACTTCCTGTCAATGGATGTAAATTGTGAGTGAATTGTTCTACATGTTATACATAATTCATAGGGATGCTGTATTGTGACAATGTGGCATTGAAAAATATTAAAAGCTGTTTCTTGTACTAATGTATCTACTAACAGTGCTCTTTCATACTGCATTGAACTTGTTTCTGATGTGATTTTATGGCTGGCTTCAAATACTTTTATGACTTTGTTGTCGTATAATGTATCACTTTGTTGTATGCTGTTTTTTTCTTGCCTAAAGAGGAGCTTGAATCTGATTCTACAAATGAAAAAGTAGGTAGATTAATTCAGGTCCCTCCACATATTTCTTTGGAGAGGAATTGTGAGCACTGCCTCTATCAACTTGGATTAATATGTTTTTCTTCCAGTCTATTTGTAAATACAATTTATTGTATTTGTAAGTTTGTTATATTGTAAGTGCAAAAACAGTGGTATGTTTTAGATATAGAAGAATGAAAGTCTTTTTCAACATCTTATACTGTATTTGTTGTGGAGACAGATGAACTTTGGAGCATATTCAATTCAATGTTTATTTATATAGCGTTTATCATAACAAAGTTATCTCATGACACTTTTGACACATGTCCAGTGTGGAAGTAAAAGGTTACTGAACCTCATCCTTCACCCATCGTAGGGCTTCAGGAACAACACCAGTATATCTGTCTTCAGCCTCCGACAGGAGTTCTACCAAATGTGTGAATGTCAGGAAAATGTTTGTCATATAATGAATTTGGGGCCAAATTGGAATTGTTTCAGTGTTCGAAAAAGGTATTGCCAGGATGCTTCTGAGTCTCTGAATGGGTCATCAAATTTCACAGTCTTCTGATATTGTCCCTGTAGTATCTTCCAGTAATAAACCCAGTCTGATCTGGTCCTTTCCTTCCTTATGTATTACAATTATTGTCGCTTCTCTCCAAGACGGGAAACTGTGCCAATTCTTTTGCAGGTGTCCGTGTTTATGTATAGGGATTTGTAAAATTGAGGAAAAGGCCCTGTAATTTCATCTGGTTCTATGAGTGTTGAATTACTAGACTTTAATTTGTGTACTATTAGAGGATTGTTGTTTATTAAGTCTCGAAGCCAAAAGTGCATTACCATTTTCATAAGTAAACCACAACACTCTCTCTGCTACACTCCCAACCTTTCAACAGTTTGTGACCTGCCCCACCAGAGACAATAAAACCTTGGACTAATGTATGCTAATGATAAGGAAGCATACAACTCCACTGTCCATCCCCCCTTGGCAGATCTGATCACAATCAGGTACTTCTCACCTCCCACACTTGTTCCGATACCCAAGAAGTCACATCCAGCTGTGCTCAATGACCACAGACCAATTGCCTTGACGTCTCATGTCATGAAAGTCCTGGAGAGACTGGTTTTGGCCCATCTGAGACCTCAGGTGACCACCTCCCTAGACCTGCTGACCTGAGCACAGTTTCCATCCTGGTTGAGGAGGTGGAGGTGGTGCGGGACTACAAGTACTTGGGTGTGCACCTGGATAACAGACTGGACTGGAGATGCAACACTTAGGCTGTCTACAGGAAGGGACAGAGCAGACTCTACTTCCTGAGGAAGCTCTGGTCTTTTAATGTGTACAGTAAGATGTTGCAGATGTTCCACCAGTCTGTTTTTGTGAGTGCAGTCTTCTTTGCAGCCATCTGTTGGGGCAGCAGCATCAGAGCCAGCGACACAAAAAAACTGAACTCTGTGCTGCGGACTGCTCTGGAGCCCCTGCAGCTGGTTGTGGAAAAAAGGATGCTCCACAAACTGCTCAATATTATGGACAACAACTCCCATCCACTGCATGACCTCCTGCTCAAACAACAGAGCAGTTTCAGTCAGAGGCCCCAACAGAACAACAGTAAAATATAGAAACTATAACGATGACTTTTCCTTGAACTATCTGTAACCAAAGTAGTTGCATAGTTTCTATAAGCCAGCAGGAAATGATAACCTGAATACATGACCGTGTAAGACATACATGACCGTGGGAGTCAGCGTGAGTTTTCAGGGACTCTGCTTGTTCGTGTAGTGTTCGTGAACCCCTTCACTCTGCTACTTTAGACAGACTAAACATAACCAAGGCAGTAGTGAGAAATACACAGGACATGCTCATGTGTTACCTCCCAGGCGAGATGACTTTTTTCTTTACGTAGTCCATTCACAAGCATCAAGACTCCTTCGCCTCGTTGTTGTGGGAAATGCAAAATCTAGCAGGAAGAAATATTCCAAAGCCAACTCCCAGCATCTTCCTGACATCTGTGAGACCCGCTCTCCGTTAACTGTGCAGTCTGGGGATATGGCGATTGTATTTCCATCGTATTCCTCTGCCTCATCAGTATGGCCATGGTGCAGTACCATAGGATGGTGTAGTTTCGCAGTGATTACACATGGCCTGTCCCCCAGTCCTTGCCACGTCAGCGCTCCACCACAAACTTCTTTAAGTTGTTTTTAGAACTGCTGTGACCGAGCTGGATCCTTGCTATGTTTCCTCTCCTCATTCTCCCCTCCATGTCCTCACATTTTCCTCTCAAGTCATCTAGCTTCTTTCACTGTGTTGTGTTGATACGACCTTGTCTGTCCATGTCAAAATTATACACACACACACACACACACACACACACACCTGTACAAATTATATTAAGGTTTAAAGTTTCAGCAAGCCATTTGTAAAATACAATACAGCTACAGCATTGTACTAGCATCATTTGCCACCAAACTGCTTACTCATTTAACAAATTTACTGTTGTTTCACTTACAGAGCTTACAGCACTCTCTCGCTGTATCTGTATTTACAGGATAATCTTATTTGTGCTATTGCTGATCGCTGTGTGCCTTTTTTTTATTGCAGATGTCGCTCCTATGAGGACTGTTGTGGGACTCGCTGCTGTGTGAGAGCTCTGTCCATCCAGAGACTATGGTACTTCTGGTGAGTTCCAGCTCTGCCTGTGTGTTCTTTCTTACAGGGATGGATGCCTGTTTCTGCTGTCAATGTCTCTTCATTTAAAGTCTGTGTAAGGCAATTCAGAGATTTCCTTAAAAATACATTAAATATGTTGGAAAATAGTCTAAAAAATAAAGACTGGAAGATTGAAATACTTTTCGAGGAAGTTATTCAACTGAATAACAACTGAACACAACTGAAGTTATGACTTTGAACGATATATTAGTGAAATGTGAAGTTAGAGGTTCAAACAGTTTGTCGCCAGTTTTCAGTTCAGGATTTTGTGGGTGGTCCTTAAAGGGTGGCTTGATGACACGCCAAGGCCACCCTGAGCAGAGAGATAGAGATGACTTCATCTCTTCATTCCTCAGTGGTTCAAAGTTAGTCATGTCATTTTATGAACTCATCTGACACATTTCAGTCACTTTAAAATGGCTGCTTGACTGCTCCCACGAGTGGGCGTGGCTTCAGCACATTCAGAGGACACGCCCCCACAGTCCTGGAGCTGAGAATTCATTTTTACCTGATTTTGACACCTAATTTCATAAACTTGTCGATAATTTTAATCATTCAAATTTGGCTGGGTGGTTAATAACACTTTCTTCTTTGGTCTGATGAACTCAGAACACATTTATTCTTACTTTCTTTGCACAGACTGTAATCATGCTAACATTTGTCAGACTTGTTCATAGAGGTGGATGTTTTTTGTTTGGCTCATAAACAATAGCCGACTTACTTAATCCTGTAATAGGATTCATTCTCCATGAGTGAAGCTTTGCCTGTTTACACTGCAATATGAGATTTCACACACATCTGATGGATCGACTGCACTGTATGCAGTGTCTGGTGTATTTTGATTGTAGCATGCTGACATTACTAAAAAAAATATCCAGCATTTATGCTAATATTTTTGTTTTTTTATGGGGGGTGGAGGCTGTTTGCCTTTAACCTGTTGGTTAAAGTTGATGTTTGGTCATGTAGTCTCACTGCCTGCAAGAGCCAACTCCATGTAGTCTGTCACTATGACTATGCTACTAGCTGCCATTTCTCCTGGGAATTGTATGTCATGTTAGGTAGCTCGAAGCAACACTGTGTCAAAGTGTGTCTGTAGTAAAAGAGAGCTTTGGAAATAACAAAATGTGTGTAAACGACACATTTACACATTTACCTTTCTGTGTTTTTTTTTTTCTGGAAATTTGTTTTCTGGTTGATATTTTGATATCATTTGTAGATATCACCTGATTGCAGTATTGTATTATTAAGAACTACTGTTAGGCAAATCTCCTGCAGGAAATATAATCTGTCAACGACACCATAAGATTCAGCACTGCTCTTGCTTATGCACAAATAGAAAAGTTAGAATGATGCAGTTGAGATCCTCCCACTGCTGCCGAGTGTCTGATGATGATATCTGCTGCACTGGAAGCTTCACAGTTCAGAGATTTAAGGTGATTCATCTTTGATGAAGTGATGTTCTTCTTTGTTTAGCACCGTCATCAGTCATTGTAGTTCAACTTGATAACACTCAGCTACCTGCTAGCTCTGACAGTGATGAGAGGCGATCATGGAGATCAGCCAAGAGAGGTCCACGTCCCGCCGCATCACATGAATATTGTTCCATATTTGGAACATGTTTTGACACCAGAGAAACTTTTGGGAACAACTAATGGACCAAACTGCCATTTCCAAGTTCAACAATGAACTTTATGTTTATTCACAGTATATTCACTCTCATTGTAGATTCATGTTTGTCTGTCAATGATACAGAAAGTATAGATTTTTTATATGTCAAAGCCTGTTAGGAACCTAAACATGAGATGAATCATGAGTTGAACCTACAGAGTTATTGTCTGCATTAGCTTTTCGCCAGCTTGAATCCTTTAAATGAGACACACAGTTTAAGTTTCTCTGCAGTCATGTTACTTCATGAACCTGTCTGGTCAGTAGATGTATTAAAGTGGATTATTGTGTTCAGTGCTGCTTACAGGACAAAACAAACAAAACAACTACAGACGCAGCAGAAATCCGAAACTTTAAACCAATAAAATGTGCTTAGTGTCAGCACATCTGCACAGGGAACACAGACATTATTGAACTGCATGTGACAGAGGTCCATTTTATCTGAGGAGACACTTTTTCTGCTGTGTGCAACTGGTCATGGCTCTGTGTGGCAGATCATATTTACAAAGTATTCAAACTATCATCAGACACAAACATTTCCTCGTGCTGTGTTTGTCACTCAGGGTGCTGCTGATGATGGGGGTATTGTTCTGCTGCGGTGCTGGCTTCTTCATCCGCAGAAGGATGTATCCGTCACCCCTGAGAGACGAGCCGGCCTTCAACGTCTCCTTCACCAGGCACCCTGTCACCACACCAGGTACAGCAGGATTCAGACACACAGCTGAAAAGCAAACGTGACGTCTAAGATGCGTTAAAACAATACAGCAGTTGTGTTGCAACTTGGCTGAGCAACCAGCAGCAACACTGTCCCATCAGTGAGTCTCTCAGGAAATGCTGTATGCCTTTTGGTTTTTTGCTGGTCTTGTGGAAAGGTCTTGGGTGGCAATATCAGTGTCAGTTCATCTGTCCTCTTTTGATAGATACAGTTGGCCATTACAAAGAAAATGGAAATGAAAGATGGATACTCAGTATTTGGTCGACCTCAGCCAAAATGTCCTCTTAAGCAGCACTTCTGCTCATGAAAACCAACGAACCCTGACGGAGTCTTCATTTAAAACTTGAGATTTTGGGAGAAAGTAGGGCAGCTGATAAAAAGCTCTGCCTTTAAATGAATGGAGTTTTCCTCTGTCAGTCAGCCAAGCAGAAAATTGGATGGAGCACTCTAATAATAACTGCTATGTAAAACTAAATCCTGTAGGTGCACTAAATACTAGAAAGGTGTCAGAGAGGAAGTCATAATTAGTTTCTGTCTCTGCCAAAGCCAGCCACGTCTCTGTGATGCTCTCTCCATACTCTCCGCTACCCATACAGGCTGTGGTCACCTCACGACTCGATTACTGTAAAGCCCTCCTGACGGGCCTCCCAGCCTGCAGCCTGATCATCTGCCTCTCTCCAGATGATCCAGAACGTGGCGGCGTGCAACATGTCACAGGTCACATGCTGCTCATCAAGCTCCACTGGCTACCTGTAGCAGCCCACATTAAATTCAAATCACTAATGCTGACTACAAAGTTGTCTCCAGTACTGCACTTATACAGACGTATGTTACCTCACGACTGCTGTGCTCCTCCAGTGAACAACGCCTGGCTCTACCACCTGTTTGCTTAAGGCAATCCAGACTCTACTCGTCTGTTGTTACCCGTTAGTGGAACGCACTACCAGTTCTACCAGATCAGGGGTGTCCTTCTCTGCCTTTAAAAATCTCCTGAAGACCTCCAGCTCTTCAGAGAGGACCTCCTCTACAACACTACCAACAACTGGACATGAGAAATCTGTCCCCCTCTACAACTGTCACAGTGCTTACTGCTGCACTAACATGTCCTTGTCACACTGCGCCACGATTGTTTCCCTTTTTTCACTTTGGATAAAAGCGTCTACTAAATGTAAATGTCTAAATGATTAACCATGAGTGGTGTATGAAAGATGACACAGACCACACAGTTTATAAGTGAGCAACCTCTGAACCCATCAGCTTCTTCTGCAGTCTGATTTACACTATACAGGCTGAGAATAAGGACACAGCTAATCAGCTAATCTCTGTAAAGATATCTGCATCTGAACGTAGATAATAAAAAGCTCAATCTGTCTCTTATGCTCTTTACATGGACTGCTGGCCTGCATTCAAACATAGCTGGCTCAAACAATATTGGCCAATACTGCTCGGACTACAGATGCTTCCGATGCCAGCGTTTTGCCCTTACCTACAGATTCTGATTCATGATAGCTGTGTCTCTTCTTTCCAGTTTCCCAGCAGCCAGGAAGTATGCAGGGCTTCGGGGTCAATGGGATGACAGGTGACCCAGGGGTTATGACACACCCAGCATACCCGGCACAACCTGGATCTGCACATATGATGATGGGCTCCTATCCTCCACCTCCGTCTTACTGCAACCACCCACCTCCACCCTACGAACAAATATTTCAAAACAGCGACAAGAAGTAACGTCGGCAAGGAACTAAGGAGATGGAACTTGACAAGGAAAAAGGGAAGGAAGGAAGGAGGCTGAATTATCAGGAGAAAGATAAAAGAAGAGGGAAGCCTGCCAATCGTTTGTGGCTTAACTGTTTGTGGACGCAAGACCTGGAGAAAGACCAAAAGAGGCACAATGATCAGAATCTAAATGCACAGACACACTCTCATTCACTCACACACACTGCTTCAGCTGCAGTGCTTCAGTTACTCTTGATGTTTGTGGATGTATGTGTACAGTGACCATGCCCAACTGAAGATGAGCGAGGATGGACCCGTTCAGGACGAGGTTTTTGGATTCACCCGTCTACACCACCCTCCCAGTGCAACTGCAGCCATGAGAGTGCAAAACAGTCAAACTCATGATGTATTAAAATGCTGGATACTGTTGGTCTCACTGGACAAATAGAAATATTTTGGTCTGAACATCAGAAAAACATATCAAACACACAATTCTGAAAAAGACCATCTGTGTACATGATGTTAAAATCTGATTTTCTATCCAGCATTTTACTGCAAGATGAGCTCTTTACTAAATGATAACTTCTTGATACATTTTTTATGACAGTATGTGTAGTCCAGTTACGTAATGACATAATGAGCTACTCCAGCAGTCTGCGGCTCGTTGTCGTGTTAGCTGCAGTGAAGCTTTAGTTCACACAGTCAGACAGATGGAAAGCTGCTGATAACATGCCACTTTAATGACTGGTGTGTCGCTGCTGTTCAGCTGGCAAATATGACATAAAAATGACATGTTGCACCTCATCCCACTGGCACAGCAGCCCAGTGTCACGACAAAGTGTGTATCCGCTAGAGGATACCGTGTCAGTGTCACTCTTTTCCTCACCTGAGTGTAGAAATGTACAGCACCAGCAGTAGCATGAAGAGCAACAAAGTACAATCTTTCCCTAAGTCGAAGTGCTATAACTACTTCTATTGCTTAAACATCAGCAAGCAGGAGCTTAGTTATTAGGCATAATATTACAACAATGCCCACCATGAGCAAGCATTTGGCAACAGTGTCAAGGAGAAACTTCCTTTAAGAGGCAGAAACACTGAGCAGAGCATAGGTCATTTTATATATATATTTCATATGTATAATTGCTAATTCACAGCAGAATAAGCACGTGTTAAAAGATGTGACGTGAGGATTATGTGCTTTGGTGTGATACCGGGATGGGGTGTATCCTGATTCTGCCACATGTTCATAACTTAACTCGACGGGTGCTGTCTCTGATGTGATCAACATTATAGTTCTCTGACAGATAACCCAGCGACGCTGTTCAGAGCTACTTATTAGCTCTGTACAGCTAGCATAGCAAGTAAAACACTAAAACTAGTGCGATGCTGTCAGCAAATTTCCATCTGGGTGCAGCTGCATGTACATATGGATAAATATTTAGATCAAATTTAAATAAATCTGAAGGGACACGTTGCCATAAACAAATCTATATACTGGTATCGAAAACGATAAGATGAGGAAGGATAGAAGTGGTTGACTGTGTTGTGTGGAGCTGCAGCAGTGATCCATGTCCCTCAGCTGACATTCCTGCTGAATGGTCCAGTGTTACGTGCCAACAGCCTCATGCTTTGCAGAGAAGCTCAGGCCAACTTTTGGAAACATTACTTCACATCGTCTCTCCATGCACGCCCAATGAAAATGTAGAAGAAAGAAAATCAGCTGCTCGAGCTTGACTGCCTCGGTTTAGCCATTCACATTATCTGACTGGATTGAACTGGTTTTCTCTTTAGGATTTCTGCAAACATCTAGATTTTTCTTTCAAGTTGCTGCGACAAACATTTCAAGTGCATCCAAGGTAAAATACAGAATTCTCACAATCCAGGAAAAACACAGTAATGTTGTCATGGTAACACAGTTTCTACCTGGGTGAATCGAACCGTAACTGTGATCCAATAATGTCTTTTTTCAACACAGTCATTCAAAATATTCTGTGAAAATGAAAAAGAAGGAGCTGGGGTGAGGAGGAGAAACTGAGATCTGGCATACAGACAAGGATTGTTCAGTTTGTGAACATGGTGAGAAACAACATGCACACAGTTTATCTGCCTCCAAACATCCAAAATGTAAAGGAATAGTTTGACATCTAGAAATGTGCTTATTCACACTCCTATTAAATATGGAGCTGGACCTGGGAGGCATAGCATAATTTAGCATAACATAGCTTAGCATAATAGCCCCAACACATCCTCATTGACACGTTGTTTAATCTGTATACAGAACTATAAAGATGTTCATCTGTTGAAACTCCTCCTGAAACTACAGATAGTTGTTTTTATATTTCTGATGTTTGGATCAGACAAACAACACACAACATGTTCATAGTGAGCTTCATTTTGATACTTGAAAGTATACTTTAAGGTGCTGTCTCTGCTTTATGCTAAGCTAGGCTAACCACATCCAAACTTCAGCACTGTACTAAACACAGATCATCCAACTCTCTGCAAGGACAAGACAGTTAGAAACATGAAATGAGGATTAAACTTTATTTATTAATGGACTTCAGGGCACCATGTAAATGATAAAAATAAGATTTAATTACTGTTCATTAACCTATTTGGTCATGCACATAGATGGGCATCCTTTTATACATCCACCCTGGGGTGTGTGTTAGTGTGGATATGAGAGTGAGAGATAAAGTTATCTTGTCTGGAGGTTAAACAGCTGAATGCTCTCAGCAGGATGTCATGAATAATGAAAGAAGAGGCAGCTGGAGCCTGACGTCACTCCTGTCCCATGCACACATTTCATGCCCGAGTCTAGACAGATACACACATACATACAACCATATGTAGTCTTCATTCAGGACAATAAAGAATATCTCACAGAACTTGAACATGTATGTCACAGCTCTGCTCATAAAATGTGTTTTGGAAAGTATGTTAAATACAAACTCAGTGGATGTTGGTAGATCTCTACGACAGGTGACTGAAGTAACAATCATGACTTATGCTAACAATGAAAGCTTTGTTTAGACTGGAAACAGCTAGCCTGTCCAAAAACAAAAACCACCCACCAGCAAAGTAGTTGCAACTAGCTGTTGCAACTAGTAGTTGTACTAACCAGCTGTTGGCTGTATTTTCATATATGTATTGGACAGACATGGGAGTGGTCTCAGTATTTTCATCTAACTCCCGACATGAAAACAAATAATATAATAAAGGACCTTTAATCGTCCGCGTCCAGTCACTGGTGCCAGCACTGAGCAATCTGCACCATCTTTAGTGAGATCTATAAATAAATCAGAATAAATCATGATTTCTTTTTATTTCTCAGTTGCCACAGCTTTAAAGTCATGAGGAGGATGTCCGGCTAACTTTCTTCCTGGAGGACATTTTATGAGTGGATCTGTGGTTTGGTCCTAAAAGGGACTGGGTCAGGGCTGCACAATGTTAAATGGTGAAGTGTTTCATGCCAAAAAAAAAAAAAAATCACAATTTCCATCAGAAATATGATGAATATGAACTGACCCTACATGTGTCATTAGACATGTAGAGTCAGTTTGTATTCAGTAGACAAAGAGCAAACGAGTATATTTGTCAAATTCACACAAATTACTCATGGTTCCTTCTAACTTGTGTTTGTAAAAAGGAGTTTGTACAGAGTGATGTGCCATTTAGCTGAAGAATGACTGCTCCAGTGGAGTAATTTGTGCTTTTCGGTTCTCTTTTGGACTTTTGTGCTGCAATAAATACTTAGATGAAGATGTGGTCGTTTCAAGAGGTAGCCGAGCTCTTTCTGTAGCATAGTTTTGTCCCTGCTGCCACTCCGTCGATACACTCCCTCAACAAGCAGCAACAACGGGCCTCGTACAACAACCTCTCAGTGATGATACACAAAATTGATTTCTGATTCATTCAGTTCAAATCTGAGGGTGGAGAAGCTGGTGAATCACCGGTACACAACACACACGTGTTTGTTTAAGTCCCATATGAGGCCCGTTGCACCATGATGCAAACTGAGGACCTTGACCTGTTCAGGCTGTTGACATTTGGCTGTTGGTGTCTGTTTTTTTTAAGGCAAGTAAACATTTATTTTGTGGCTTGCATGGCTAAATAATGTTTAAAAAATGAATAAAAAAATTTGCCAGTATAGTTGTAGTAAAATCCAAAATGTTTTATGGCACAAATATGCTTCCACCTTCTGCTCCTCAGAGGATGAATGTGCTCTCTCAGAGGACGCTTTTTTGTCATTTCTTACACAAGTAGAACTTTTGACCTGATTGGGGTGCTAAATATGCTAATAAAGTTTTATTAATGAATATTTTTTTTCTCATTATTACGACTCAGGATATCTCAGTGTGTCGTCATTATGACTTAGTGTCTCAAACCTATGAGAGCTCATCATCACTCTTGTAAATATGACTTTGTATCTTATGAGAAACTTAGAAAGTTGAATTACTCAATTACTTCAGTCACTTTTAATTGACACCAAGTCATTATGAATCATTAAACCATAATTATATATATATATTATTTCATAATTATGAGATGAGTTTGACCTAGTGTCTCATAATTCTGACTTAATAGCCAACAAAATGAGGAAAAAAAGCGATGAATGGCACCATGCTGGGTTGTAAAGGTAAACCTGTATTGGCTCTTTTGTTTGGTTTTCAGCCTGTTTTTACTTTGAGTCAGTCGTTTATGAGATTTTCCCTCAGACTCCGTCCTGGTCCTCCTGCTCTTGACATCTAGTGATGTTTCACTGTGAAGAATGTGCAGTGCATATACCTCTGTAAAGTCAATGGAAGACCACTTTAGAGACCCTCCACACTCCAATCTGGTTTGTGGTCTCCCACAGGAAACCAGTAGCAGGTTTTAGAATGAGACCAGGACCGCGTGCAGCTGAAGTCTCTTCAGTCTCAGGCTGTCCAATATTGGGAATACACAGCACAATATTAGAGAAGCAGGTATTCTGTTTAATCATGTCAAACTATGCAACAGGTACTGGAATCATCTTAACCCTGTGTCCTATTGCTGTTTTTATCCTCTCCTTTTCTTCTGCTCTGAGGCTGTCAACGTAAAATACCATTATACATTGTGAAATATGTAAATAAATCTCACTTCTGATAAAATGTGATACGGTCTAATGGATTTACTGGAAGGTAATTATTCACTGTTGTACAATATAAAATGAACAGATACATGTCTTCAAACACCTCATTTCTCTTTCGCAGGTAAAAGCAAATGCTACACGAGGACACAATATCAATATATTGCAAACTGCTAACACCTTCATAATAAAGACATAGCAGCATCAACATCTCTGTGAGCGTATCAATAAAAACTAAATATTGACAAAGACAATATTTATAGTCCAAGCCATGCTAGCTGTGTGAGCACCACCACACTAACGTCCTCATACAGTATTTCATGTTTAACATGGTGACCAAGCCTAACAATGAGCCAGGCTGCTTGAGGCTTCTGCCTTGTTAAGTTTTTCCTTGCCACTGTCAACATATGCTTGCTCACGGTGGAACTGTTGAGTCTCTTTAAATAATATTATAGAGAGTACGGTCTAGACCTGCTCTAGTGTCATGAGATAACTTTTGTCTCATGAACTGAATCTTAATTTAGTGTCTTACCATGCTAATATTTAGTCTAAGTATAGCAGACTAAAGCATAGTTGAGGTAGATGAGATGGATGTTTCCTCCGATTCAGAAGTCTTTTAAAAAAACAAATGAAAAGAAAGTCAGATTTGGCCTATTAGTATTTATTAAATAATTTAAATGAAACTGTCAGTACAGTAGTGTATGTGATAATAATTAACTAATTAACGAGAGCCAGAGAAGCAGCAGAAAATTGATGGATTGATTAACCAATTAAAAAATGTATGTATATGTTAATGTGCCTCCTAACTTAACAGTGTTAGCCTCAGATCTGATATTTCTAACTTTATCTCCACAGAAGAGGATCAGGCAGGTCCACCTGCAGCACAGTTAACTGTGACACCTGTTTCACATGCAGTTACAGATGTGTAACATCTCCCAATAGCCTGCCGATACTGCTCAAATTTTGATCTGGCAATGGTGCTACATTAAAGGTTGATGGATCACTGATGAAACCAGAATGAAACCATTCAAATGTTAGACATGAACTGCCTGTAGGCAGACTATTGAAATAAAGCGTTAGCGGGGTTAATAGATTGTGCTTGTCTTGATGATAGAACACAAAGATTTACTGATTTTGTGAAGGATTCTCTCATGATTCTCATTATATATCTGTGTGCTCCTAATGTCGTTAAGAATTGAGACAAATAAAATTCTATAAACCTCAAAATTATCCCCAAATTTAAATAAACGTGATCACATTTCTAGGAAACTGAAAATATGAATTAGGTTTATGTGAAATAATAATAAAAAAGAACAATAAACAGGTGGTACAGGAGCTCTATTCATTCTTTATTTCCAACAATAACAAACCTTGCATGAAAAAAATGAAGACATCTATCATGTCACTTAATGAAGAAAACTAATCACACACGTTCAGAGCAAATCAAATACACAGACAGGACAAAGGTCAAACACTCATCACCACTGGGATCAGAATCCAAATATATACCAAACACTTCAGGACCAGTGAACCTGGACAAACTCTGACAGACGAACACACACACGTTTTTTTATATGTGACATTATCCTCATGCAAACATTCATGACAAGACCTCTGCAAGAGAATCAGGCATTTATGTTCATTCATGTGCTGTCGGGATTACTGGACAAATTTTTTACCACCAGGTGTTATTTCATCTCGCTGTTGGTATCACGCCGACCACGATGGCTACCAACTAGGCTCAGGGCTGACTGGACTAAACCATGACAACATCCTAATGTTAACAGTCTGATGAAGAAACTGATCACAACAGCTTCAATCTTAGTTTTCTTAAATAAACCAAATCACTCATTATTTTAATGTGTGTCGTCATGATCTAATCATGTCTGCTAGTGAAATTTATTTGTAACCTGACTGAAACTTAAAATAATGATTCACATAATATATAATTTGGCATCATTTTAATAAACACACTTTTATATTATTAATACATGCTCAGCATTAATAAGCCCTTATGCCGCTTACTGTAATGTTACAAAACATTTTTAGCTGTAGTTGTTCATATTTCAAATTATTTTCACACTTTCCACATAGCAATGTGGACACAACACATCCTACATTATTAATCCCAGTGCAGAAGAGCAAATGTAGGATTGTTTTTATGCATTTGCTCACTGAAAATGGCTAGACTACTAGCATTCAACTGAACATTTAGAAAACATGTAATAGCTCTGATAGGAGACTTCACCTGAATGACACCTGAGCCTAAATGGTAAACCGGCACCCTGGTGGTATCCAGTCTTGTTTCTAGATGGTACACAGAATAGTAGTTGGGGAGTTTCAGTTTTAGCTGACAATGCAGACATTTTGGGGGCTCATAGAAGAAAACTCATGAAATTCATGTCCCATTTGGTTTAATTAAACAACAACGTAGTAGTTCAAATATCAGGTGTCAGGTTTGAACTGAATAAGCTTCACCACCTCCATACTTGATTCCATTTCTGATCTAAAAACTCATGAGTGTGCATGAGACAGATGTCTGATTTTACAGCTGTTCACAGCAGTATGTTACAGGTGAAGAGGAACTGAAGCCAAACAGAATTAGCACATGCTGTGGTGGGGAAAGTAAGGCCTGGACCAACACAGGTCAATTTAAGCCTTTTTTGTGTTCCAGCCCCTAAATAATTTAAAGCATCATGTGCCATATCATTATACTCAAATCCTTGTGTGGCACTACCAACAACTCAATTATTTTTTTAAAAGTATTTTGATCCAAAGCGTGCCGCTAAGTGCCGCTAAGTGCAAGCTAACAAGCTAGCTAGGACTGGTTTCAGGACTTTCTGGTGGCCAACATAAAAAACTTTTTCAGCACAGTATTCTAACCTTTATTTCAATTCATCACACACTTGTCACATTGTGGGAAAAGATCCTCTGCTTCGGTGTCAGGAGACATTTAACTAACTGGCTAACTGGCTACCTAGCAATAGCTTTTGGATTTTAGGAAACAGAGGCTACGTCCAAAAACAATCTGACTTCACAGCTGATGTACTGGTCAGCTTGATAAAAGTGTGGTGATCTTAAAAGTGGCACTGAGCTTGTTTTGACTTGTTAATGAAATGAAAGATGACAGAGAAACTTTTACCTACAATGTGACAAATGAAGAAGTGAGACAGCACAGCTACAAATACAGGAAGAGGAAAGCACTACACTGACAGGCTATGAGGCACCAAGAACCAGTTACAGTGAGCATGCAGAGGCATAGAAATACCAAAACAGCTTTAGTTCACTTCACACACATACACATCCACACACACATCCACTCACGCACACCCTCTTTCTTGGCCTAGGTGCTACGATATTAAAGGCTGAGGGCATACAGTATGTTCATCTGTGTCTATGCCAGCTGGCAAGAAATTGGATTGGGTGAGGAGGAGACACGGGGTCCTCGTCTTCACCTCAACAACACATTAGAGGATGACAGGGGACCTCTGAGCTGAAGGACTCACAAGAACTGACTGTTGTGACAATGTAAGTGTTCAACTTCAAGAAGGGAAATCTCCATCGACACCGTCCTCTTCAGTTCACCTGCTGCTTTATTTTCACTGGATCAACACTCAACCTGTAGCTTTGTCCTAAATTAACTGTCCCTTTGTCTTTCTGTATCAGTTGCACTCTGCTGAGTTCCACCCTGATCTTCAGATTCGTCACTTCTTCGTCTTGACCATGGTTGAAAGCTGTAGCACAAACAGTCCTTGTGCAGTGTTCAAGCAAACACTAAAGTCAACTTCCAAAACGGTCGACGAACAGTCATCGTCCTGTCCCTCTTCTTCATCCTCAGTCCTGACAGTTGGCAGGTCAAAGTTCAAAGGCGGGGAAACAGGAAGCATCAGGGTTCGCCAACTCTGATAGGTAGTAGATGGTCCCTGCCATACCTGAGAGGAGGAACATATCCATTAGCCAGGGTCAGCTACCCATTTCACGGTTCACCAGGGTAAGGTCTTAGTTTCCTGCTCGCTCAAGGCCTTTAAGACATTATGCAATAAAAACCAAAAACACTTGAGAGAAAAGGCCAAAGAGCGTATAATAGGTAATATGAAGTATGGTTCAACCTTCTTAATTGACACTTGAGAGAATTATCTGATCATGACATCATTTCAATCAAGAATACTTCCAATTCTGAAAAAGATGTATTCATACATAAATTCTACAGTTATACCAATATTTACAAACTGCAGTGAACGACAGTTCAGCCTCTGGCGGCTTCAAGTGCAGCCAGCAGATATCAAGGCTAAGATTGCATTTGGGCCGATGTGTCCTGCCTTTTTTGTTCTCTGGGGCTGATTGCCTGCATACAACCAAAGCCTGCTCAAACATGATTGGTCAATACTACTGTGGAAACCAGAACACAGAACATCTCCGGTGCTTTGCCTATAGATCCATCCATATGCAGAGATCTGTTTATAGAGATAACTTCTAAGATTGATCAGTGCCCTGATTAGGCAGCACCGCCAATGTAACCTGTCGACTGATTTACAAAAAGTCTGTATGAGCTAACAGCTGAGGATTCAGAACAGCAAGGACTGTGGTAAGATTTAATATGCATGTATGCGTCTGTTAAAGGAACGTACTTTTTTTTAGCATACTGCATCTCGCATCAGATATACTGTAATGAAATGAAATCTAATGAAACACATCAAATTTCAGTTTGACACATGAAGAAATTTTCGTCACAACACTGTGGATGTGAAAAGTATAATTTGGGCTTGAGGAGGAGGTTGGGGTGGTGGAAGGCGCAGTGGCAGCCAATGTGTTGGCATTAGTGTATCACTAGTAGTGAGTTGTGAGTCATGACACATTAAAAATCAACTTAATTGGATGTTACGAGTCAGCTGGTAGACAAGCAGCTCATGCTTTTCTCCATTAATGCACATATCAGTCTTCATATTTAAGAATGAATTATTAAGAAATAACTCAGACTTTGTGCTTAGACGATTAGACATTGTGCTTCTGTGAAGTCGCTGGTTGATTTCCACTAAAGAAGCTTTTCTGCTGTGCTGCCTTAATTCCTTCATCACAGCTTAGTGAAAGCCACTCTAACTCCTTACCAAGACAATTACACAGGATGCTGGTTAATAATTGGCACTTTGAGGGAACAGGAGGTAGCAGCAGCAGACTTAATGCTCACAACATGAATTACAGACGTCATTACATCGATTCAGAGGATGTTATGCTAGCAAGGGAAGAAAAATGTCAAAGCAGTTTTCAGTCAATCTAGTGGAATGTTGAGTAATACATATTTGATACCTTCAAAAAGAGAGTAGGGTCTGTCTGGGATGCGACAGCCGTGGGTCCCATAGGCCAAACACCACTCAGCAAACTGGAGGAAGGGAATAATGATGTGTTTATAGATGTGGCATGTATCTGGACATGCTCGAGGAGATACAAAAGAAAGAAAATGATACATCATCACGTTTCACATGTATTTCTCTTCAAGCTGTGGACATTCCTCAGATTACTTCATACTCACCTGCTCTATTGCTGAGACTTTGGAGAGGAGCACAAAATATGATGCTCTCCAGTTAATAGACAGTGGACCAATTAAGGCTAGGCATTTCTAATGAAATGACATTTTAATGCAATTATGCTCTCTAATACAGAGCTGCTTTCAGAACAGAAATAATAAATCCACATTTAGTTTGTGGAAAGGTTGTTGGGTCTCAACAAAGCGGCAACCTCAGTGCCTGTGAAATAAAGTCAACATAGAACCTGCAGTTCCTTCAGGAATAAAATATCCAACCTCACAGCAGAAATACACATCTGTACAGCCTGACTCATAAATAAGAAATTTATAGAAAAAGTTATGCTAAGTCTGACAGCTGTTGGATGAATGAAGGAGCTGTGGTAGCACTCCTTCTTACATGGTGGGAGTAGCAGTCTGTTGCTGAAGGAGCTGTTTAAGGGTACATTCAGACAGAATCCAGCATTGGGGTGACTCGCTGCAGGGTTGTGCAGTGGTATGGGGGGGTAAGGGGGCTGCTGGGGGGGCAGTACTACTCTCACTTAAATGAATGGAAAATCCTGTGTTCATGCAAAGGTTCGTGACGTTAGTAGCTTATAAAGTCGTTACATAGACAACTTTGTTATTGTTATAAAAATTAGCTGAAAATACTGTGTTTCAAATGTCTTAAATCATATGATGTGTATGTGAGTTTCTACTCCTCACATGTTCTGCTTTTCACTTCTCTAATATGACTATGTTGCTAAGGTCGGGTAAGGTAAAGTCTGGGTTAATGTGTAAACAGAGGAAGTCTAGAAGAAGGGTCGGGGACAGGTCAGAGTGGCGATATTTAGATTGGCAAAATGCTCTATTAAAGGAAAGTAAGAAAGCTTATGATGCCATCTGTATCTATGGAGGTGTCCGAGACAGCCCATTAGAGAGTGTATAAGAACCAACTGTTAGAGCTCCACAGGGAGCCTTTTTCTCGGTAACCCCTTTTGTGTGTTGCACTGTTAAACGCTCCTTTTTGTACAAGAATAAATTCAACTTGACTTTGATACTTTGAATCCAGTTCTCCTTTTTGAAGGGTCATTTGAAAATTCTTAAAACAGTTATTTGAACCCCATTTTCTTAATGTGTTACTGCTCAGGCGTTCATCAAAAATATTATATTTAGCACTGCACTCTAGTAATACTGACACATTCATGATGAACTGGTTTAACAGAAGCATCCAAATTGATCAGATTTTTACTCAGAACCTGCTGCTTAGATTATCCACAAAGCAACTCGGCTGCCGACAGCTCAGTGGGAGACGCTGTGTCGTGCTAGAAGTGGCTAATGTAGCCTTGAGTCACTTCGCTTCAAGCAGAGATGGAGAGCTACAGAAGTCTGGAGAATACACTTCTTTCTGACACACCTCCAGACTCTGTTTGATTTCAACATTCATTTGTTGTTCGATCTATTTCATCTCCTGGTTTAACGGCCGCTTCTGCTCGCTGCAGAGACAGCAGGATGAAAAGTGTGATGAGGCAGCACGCTCCAATCTGTGCAGAATCTTTCATCAGAGGACTTCTGGTATAGAAGACACAATGACGTGTTGAGTCCTGATTCAAAACACCAGAAGCACAGTCTGATACATTGGGAAATTGTAGTCCAAAGTATCACAGTGATTTATTTTACTAATATCTGACCACAGCTTCTTCTGGTTCCCTGATGACAACACCAACACCCACCATTAATCAGAACACTTACATGAAGAGTGAGTGAGATTTAGAGCTCCACTGCACATACGACTGATCAGATCACACCAATTGTTTGGCTGTTTATTTGCTGTAGGCTCTTACCTTGCAGACGCGGTACAGGTATTTCTTCTCCTGGGTGAGCTTGTAAAGGGTCAGGAAGGCGTAGCCGTTTCCGGCTGTGCCGTGGCAGATACCGTAGCCTTTTCTGAGCAGGCCCCGCTGCCAGATCACATCGGCACATTCTGCAGCCTCCTTCAGATACTTCTCCTCTTTAAACACCTGATGAAACACAGAGAGAGGCCAAACGAACAGTCAAACCTGGGACAAAGGACGAGCTGAGCTCTATAAACTGGACACTTCAAATTCAGGAAAGATTCCATAAATTCATCATGTTGTAAAAAGTCTTAACCTTCTTGTCATCATCTTCTGTAATTTTGCCCACATTATGTAGCAGCCTGCTCTGACATGAATGAATGTCTCTGGGCAGTGATGATTAAACTCTAAAATTCAAAGACACTGAACATCTATAAAACATCAGCTTCAACCAAAAACACATGCTCACACACACCCAGACCTCATTAGTGGATAATAAATCCAATCCAGAGCTGACAGATGACCTGTCACATGACATGTATGCAGCTGATGAGATAAACTGGGACACAGTGTGAACATGGTTTGTCTGATTAGATGTGATTAAAGAAGCAGCAGTGTGTGGTCCGTACTGCCAACAGGCTGAATTCATGGAGCTGCTCCGTCATGTTGTCCACACCACCCAGTGATGTCTGTGTTCTGTACTGTGATTGGGTACCAGCTACAACCTAACAACCTGTACCATACACTACAGGTTAATCACCTATATTCATCTCATCATGCAGCCTTTTCAAGGACCAATATGACATGACTGAAATAACAAGTTTAACTAACTATTACAGCAAACATCATTTACTGCCCCCTCTATGTTCACTGCTGGTGCAGAGGTGTATAATTCAGGAACTCAGACAGTGAAATGAGCTCCTGTGTTGTTTTTGTCAGTGAAGTCTCTGTGGTTTCCATGGTCACAGTCCACAAGGGCAGGCTGGAAAAAAGGGCAAGCTGGGCAGTGTGACAGCTCGCTGTTTGAAAGCACAGATGAAACAGGCACTTTAAAAGGTTCCTGGAATACTTGAGCTGGAAAAGAGTGCGTGATCAGAGGTGATGCCATCCTGCACTGTAACTAGAAAATCCAATCAGAGCACTTACACAGGTTTACTCAGCTAACACTGGGCAAGAACTAGTATTTGTCATTTCTGGACCTGAATATGTCACCCTGGTAATGTGTTTTGTTTGTTCGGTTTGGGATGTTTGGATAAAAATAAATGGTTGTGTATCTATTTGAGTTTGGATGGTCACATGATGATTAGTAAATATTATAAACATCAGTAACAAGATGAACAAATCTGTCTAATCTGTGCTCATGGCACCTTTAAAGTGAGCACATGAATCATGTATGGTACATAAACAAGCTCCGTGTTCCATAGAGACACTCAGCCTTTGACGTCTTCCTGTTACTGGTGACGCTCTCAGCTTTACAGTCTGTAACCTCTCTAGAACAGATCTGAATTGTAGTCTGATGGATTTTATCAGCTGATATTGGCACAGATCACAGATATATTGGTATTGGCGTATACATTATCTGGCAAACCTTTTTAATAGAAAATAATACAGAAAAAGATGCTTGGGGTAATTTATGAAATGGAAGAAAACAAAACTGTTACAAATGTGTTCATGCTTCCTGTGCAGATTACATCCATTGTGTCTGTGATTATGTATAGTTATTTAAATTTTTTTAATTCACAGTGAAGTTGACTGTTTTTTTCAGTGCACAACATCTTTTTGGATGATACACTTTATTGGTGTTACAGCCACCGCCGCCTCACCCCAGTTTGTCCTTGTGTGTAGTGTTGTTTTTCTATGTAAATCCAGGTGTGTGGTCATTGATGCCTGATGGGCTTCCACTGCTGGAGGTGTGGTCCAGGTCCACCCGACCCACCAATCAGAGGGACCCTATTGCCGGCATCAACGTTATTTAAAGTTGAAGCGCCTGATCATCCTGGCAACTTGTGGTTGTTTGAGGGATCAAAAAATATGTGATACGGTCACCCATCATGCACTGCACTGCAAATCACTGTTTGGCGCAGTAGAAATATGAAAACAGTTTTCTATGGAGTACAGTGTGTAGACTGTAGAGCTGCAACCGCTGACCTGAAGTGATCAAAATACATGCAGCCATTGAAAAGCTGCTCCTGCAACAACAAATGGAAGATGTGTTATGTGTTCTGTTATTAGTGGGCCAGTGATGAGCAACTGTGTCTCCCATTGTGCGTTGTTCTCTGTGTGGTGCCAAACAGTCTCTGCATCAGTGAGAGGAATGAGAATGCCAGAACAGAAGCACATTAGGTGCCAAGTGGCTCCCTAATGGGCCAAGAAAAGAAGAAATTTGCCTTCAGTGCATTACCGCAGTGTGTGTGTGTGTGAGTGAGTATGTGTGAGTGTTTGTGTGTGTGTTCATTTGAAAGCTAGCTAGCTAGCTGGAGTTTAGTCAGGGAGGTAGTATTCATATCACATATTTGTCATAATCTTGCTCTGAGGTTCATCAGTGAAGAGATAAGATGAGTGTTTAATCAAATAGATTAACCAACATGATATACTGTCTGTGCACTGCAGAGCTCTGCCACAAGGTGCCACTGTTGTTCACATGTTTGAGACGGGGACTGGTCACTTCAGACAGATACTGATGTTGGACTGCGGTCTCACCTTATGAGCCATGATGAGCATATGGATGACTCCAGGGGCTCCGTGGCACCAGTGAACCAGCCGGTCACTCTCGTTACTCAGCGATGATGGGAAGTTCCCTGAACGGAACTTCTTGTGGCGGACGTAGTCGATGCTGGGACGGACCAACTCTGCCAGAATGTCTGGATGGACCTTTGCTCCTGGCTGCAGAGAGACAGAGACAGAGGGTTCACTTTCATTTCTACTGGTCAGTTCTGTCCCAGTTAATACTTTTCTGGAGAAAGAGTTTATCATTTGATATCAATCAATTGATGCTGGCTGAATGCTGAAACAGACACACACCTTGTTGCATGATTTTACTCGTTGATCCTTGATTAGCACGTTTCAAATGTTCAGTCAAGTTTAAGGAGTGGACTGATTTGGTAACTTTGTGGTTGTCAGTAAGAAATGAAATGCATCATAAAATATAAATTTAATGTCATCTGTCAATAAAATATAGGTACTTGTAGATATTCACCAAATTAGACCTGACAGTAGAGCCGGGCCAGAGTTAGAACACATGAACTAGACTCAATATATGAGACAGACAGAATGTGAAATAACAACTATGACATTTTGTCAAAGATGCTGCAGAGATAACTACTGACATTAATGTTCAAACCGAGCTTCAGCCTGGACTTGTGCCTCAAGAGATCATGTTGAGTCACTGAAGCATTCAGTCTGTTCTCAGTTCATCATGAGGACAAAGCAGTAAAGAACCACAGTGTGGAGGGACAGAGCTGCTGCTAGCCTACCCTGGTACCAGCAGCCCAGGGAAGCCGCAGAGGAAAGACCCAGAGCTAGAGCTTCTTGAGGAATAAACACCCAGAGTCACACCAGATTCTGTCCTGATCTCCAGTTGTTTGCCAGCAGGAGGAGTGCCCCGAGACTGGCAATAAATCACTCTCATTGCTCAACTACTTTATATTTAAACAGAGGCCAGGCAAGGAGATTGCTTGGTGAAAAATAAGAAAGGAAGTTGGACTAAGTGTTGAAAATGTGCCTGTTACTTGATTCCAGCTATTGATTGTACTTTACTATAAGCTTAGAAGTTAGCCCTCATCGATGTTCACAAACAAACATTTTAAAAGTTGCTTTCTTGGGTGTAGTTTAGCTCAGTTGGTAGAGCATCCGCCCCATGTACAGTACAAAGGCTCAGTGCTTGCCGCCGTGGCCCAGGGTTTGAATCTGACCTGTGGCTCTTTCCCACGTCATTCTCCATCTCTCTCTCCACATTGCTGTCACTCTTCAGCTGTCTATGAAAATAAAAGCCAAAGGCCAAAGAAGGCCAAAAGAAATATCTTAAAAGTTGTTTTCTTGTTGTCAGACAGATGTGACAGAGTATGAGTTCAGAATTTTACAAATCTCCATCATGATGTAGTTGTTTCAGTATCCTTTTGATCCGTTTATTACGATCCAGTCACAGCAAAATATGTTTATACTGTAATTCAAATTGGTTGAGGTAAAGGTCACTTTATATTTTTGAGGACACTATAAGGTTTATTACACATCTCTAACTGTAAACAATTATAAACAGTGTATTTGCATCAAGGCTGCATCATTTTTTTGAGCATGTGGCCATGTGAAATTCCACATTATTAGTTTAGAATATTGACCATCTAATCACTCCTCCATTTATTCCCTCATTTCCCGTCAAGCTTTCTACTGCACTCTCTCAGCAGCACTGAATCTCGACCAAACCAGCTATCAGGCTGGTCCGTGTCTAATCAGCCATGGAGATATAAAAGGAACAGGAGCATGACTAGTGCTCTTTGGTAGATGTGATGCCTTTGAGCGAGGAAAGACGGGTTTTAAAGCTAATCAGTATCATTATCATTATACTATAATATGATATTATTATTATCACCATTATCTACAAGAACAAGGTGTTTCCTAATACTGCACAAACAGTCAGTCAGTCAAAAGCAACATTTAAACACTGATGATTAAATGTTGCAGTTGTTTGTATTTATCAAATCTTTATTTAACATACAAGTATGTACTTTTTAAGTCAGATGTAATGTCATTTAAAATGTTAAGTTTAGTCTAATGTCAGTTGATTAGTTTAATTACTCACTGACTGACACACACACATACACACACTCAGTAGACAGTAAACCCTCACTGAATACTTTGAATTTATTTAAGTTGCACTGCGACTGTGGCTTTGACTTAATAATTGAACTGCAGAGTAAAATTCACTTTTCTCTCAAAGTTTCTCCACCCGAGCTGTAACAACAAACCTAACGGCACTTGAAGGTGCAGTAGTAAAGTGCAAGCACATCCACTTCATACTCACTTTCATGCAACAGTTTGATCAAATCTCACAAAAGCCCTGATTCAGCTGAGCTGCCAGCAGCACTTGTGTGATGCGTGTGATGCTGCAGGAGTGTACAGCTCCTCCAGCTGGCTCTCAGCCCAGGACAGTAAGACTCTACACCATTAGACCAAGATTAAACCACTGACCTACTGATTCATGTTTCTTACTGGCATCAGTCCACCAATAAAAACAGTACTCTTACAAAATAATGAGGCTGAATCACTGGAGACTTGAATGATTTAAGGGCCAACATCTAAACATCATAAACCCATCTTAACACTTGACCATTAATGAAACAGACTTTTGCTATGAGGGTCTAACCTCTTCTGACAGCAGCTGGTATAATTATTAGTCAAGACATTAGTCAGCTTATTAAAACCACAAAAAAGAACAAACATGTTGGCTCAGGCCAATAAAAGCTAAAAAAAAAAGTGCTAAATTATTCCATCAGCAATCAGAGACTGACTGATGGAAACATCTGCCTAAGCTGCAGAGCATAGAGGATCTGTCTTTAAGACAGGCATGATACCTGGATCTTCACTGCATCCTTACTACTGGGAATCCAGGTTTTTAATGATCTTTGTCTTCATCATGTTCAACACGTTGGGATTTGTGTGGTGATCTAAGGTCAGGCAGCTCTTATCATGATCACCATTTCATTTTAGATTTCAGTTCTGTTTCTGACTCTGCTTGTTAATTTTAGGTCTTATGTGTGGAAATTAAAACAAGGAGCTCATTTGTTTAAGTGACTTTAAGTGTCCCCCTGCCACATCGGACCAGAAATGAAAAGGTGGGGGCTGGCAGTGATGAACCACAGAGAACTATCACCACCTCTGCAGCTGACCAAAGGTTCTGAGTAAGGTGCAGACATCCCGACCACATGGAAATATGACTACAGAGCACAAGAGTGACACTGAGTGAGTCAAATATTTGTAGATTAGTCTAAACCACAAACTAAAAATTTGAAAAATGGAAGTGAGTTCAGCCTCTCAGACTCTCCTACCTGCATGAGCATGTAATAGATGCCGGCCATGCCATGGGCAGCACCAATGTACTGCTTTTTGTGCCATTCATAGAGCAGAGGGCAGCGATCCGTCTTCTTCTGCTCTGCTGACATGTTCTTTCCTGACTCCACAATGGCCGTCACCACCTGAGGAGTGGAAAGAGTGAAGGAGTTAAGTTGACTGGATCCTGGCAGAATGCTAGTGCTCTTTAGGAGAAGTAAATTCTGACAGCTCGCTAGCTTTTGTTCTTTTTCTTTATGTGTTCAAATCTGATTATAGAATATGAACGATATTAATGATTTTAACGATTTGAGCTTATATTTTTATCAGTGGTGGATATTTTCTTCCTTTTTTTACTTTATGTGTTGTTATTATGTTTGGATGTGTTTCTTGTTCCCTGTAGCTGTCTGTCTGTCTCATTCCAGCATGTGAAATCTTTTTTATTGATGCAGCATGGGTGGAAGTCAGGCTCCCAGGAAGAGCACATCTGACATGATGGCCAAGCCAATACAATGACAGCAACAACATCGGTGATTGATGATCATGATGACATGATGATCACTGGCCCAAATAGAGTTTTTCCATGAGCATTGCGAAAGAAGCACAAAACAACTCGTTTCACTCTCAGAATGTGATCCATTGTCTCCAGTAAAATTCAGAAAGTCTGAACAAGCCTTAGGATTAAATCATTTTGTCCACAGTCAAGTTACTGTAGCAGAAACATGCAGAAGATCAGAAGGCCACATCATTCAAAAGAAGCGAGCTTCTTTGACCCCTGATAATGTAAACAAACTGGTCTGCCTCAGTAACTGCCTGAGTCTGAAGAAGTAAATAATTGTTATGGAGTGAAAAATGTTCAGTGTTCAATGTTCTGAAAAACAGTATATTTACTCATTCTGGCTTTTCTGTATTTGCACTGTGCATATGTCCACCTTAAGCCAATAAAATGAATGAATTTAAATATACTTTCTCTGTGTTTATTCTACATTAATTTGATGATTTTACATAAATAAATATTCATTATAAGCTTCAGTCTCAGAAAAATGCAATTAATTTATTGATAAATTAATCGCGATTAATCACGATTAATTACAGAAATTTGTGCGATTAAATAGTTAATTTTTTTTAATCGATTGACAGCCCTATTTATTTGGAAAGAAATGTTTAAGTCAAGTCTGATGTTGCCTTGCACAAAAGAATGATCCCAGTCTTTTCCACACAATGAGACATACCGTTTGTTACCGTAATATTGCACTATTTTTCTGTATCGTATCAGACCGGTATCGGCTGATACTAATCCTCAGATATCAGTATCGGTATTAGAGGTGAAAAAGAGGATCATGCATCCCTAGTCTCTACCCAACCTAATCACCAAGTTTTCTTCCACCCATCTCATCTAAAAATCTATAAAATGATTTTAACATTAAGGTGTATTAAATACTTGTTACTTACTAAATATCAGTTTTCTTCCATCATTTACAACAGCAGTTAGTCTTTTATAGAGAGGAAATAACTGCTTTGAGTTCAGACAAGTCTCTACAAGTACTTTAGTTCCTCTTGATCTCAAGCACAGCTTTCAATGCTGCTCTTTTGCTTATATAGTTTTTACCATACATACTGTTTTCAGTGCCTCATTCATTTGCATTCTTTTTTTTTTAAAGAAATATAGTCAAACACAGACTGCTAAATAATCTGCTTTCATCTCAAACTCTTAAATGAAAAGTTACCCGCCACAAAGGAGCCCTACACACATGCATCACTGTCTCCAGGGAAAAGTAACAGAAAGCCATGCAGGGCCTGAGAGGAACAAATGAATGACTGAGAAGGTCAACAGCTGCTGACCTTCTCTAATTCAATAAAACGAAACTCAGAGAAATCTTCTAAAATCTCTACAAAGCTACAATACAAACCTGTGCTGTACATGAGAGCTTTGATTATCACAATCAGACAGAATGACTTTTAAAATATTTTATTAATAATGTATGGGCTGTTGGCATCAACCCATTGACTCATGAAAACATATTTAAGAATATTACAATGAGCGGGTCATTTGCTGGTTGCTCTCACGGTCTGAAAAACAGTGAGACACATGTGACAGAAATCTTCATTTGAATTTGATCTTACACTTTTTGTGTTTTGACAATATGTCATTAGAATATCAGAATACAGCCTGTCCACTCCACTGAAGTGTGTGAATGTTCACTTAACCAGTCGACTCCTGTCCACTGCAGGCCCTACATATTTGAAAGGCACTTTTGTCATCTTCATTTGAGTTTGATCATGCATATTGTTATTTTGGGGTTTTTAGAATGAATGGTTGTTTGTCTCTATGTGCCCTGTGATGAATAATTGGATATTTTCTCATCATGTATTAAGCCATCTCATTTTTCTCTGTGACTGTGACAATAACCTGTGTCTATGCATGCCTAGTAGGTGTGAAGAAACAGGACAGTGTTTCCACTTTTATCTGGCAGCCACAATAAAGCCATACCATAGCTTTGGGTCTGATCTTAAAGACACAGGTACAGACGGGCTTCTGGTCTTGGTTTTAGGTGCATGTAGAACTCTGAATATTAAGACTACAGGCTGGTGTCAGGAGGACGGGTCTGCCATTTTGTGATTCTACTTGATACAACAAGAACACGCTGGGCTTTCAGTGCTGAAGCCCAAACTGTGCTATGAAATACAAATATGCAAAATGACATTTATATACTTCTCAACAGTTTCACTACACAAACCTCATACTGTGGGTTTCTGTCACCATTACTGCATAGCTCTATCGGTTACACTATATACAGTGTATGTGTGTGTGTGTGTGTGTGTCTAGGGGTCCTGAGTCAGCAGTTTATGCAGTCCCCATGCAGGATATAGTGAAGAGTGAGTGAAAAAGAAAGGAAAACAGTGCTGCAGCAGCACTGCCTCCCTCCTGACAGAGCAGATTTACAGCCAGTTTGTTCAGTTCCACGTCCCTTCACTGCTATACATCTATACTTATCTACTGCCACCGTGCCTCTCTTTGCCTCACATGCTCCATTCCCCCCCCCCCCCCCAAACTAAAGCTTATCTTCACAATGTCCACTTCAGTGACATTTTCATCTAAATCTATACGCACATTACTCTTCATATGTGCACCACCCAGCAAGCCTTCCAGTCTCTCTCTCACACACACACACACACACACACACACACACACACACACACACACACACACACACACACACACACACACACACTGCCACACACATGCCACACACACACACACACACACACACACACACACACACACACACACACACACACACACACACACACGCACACGCACACGCACACGCACACACACACACACACGCACACGCACACACACACGCACACACACACGCACACGCACACACACACACGCCTCAATAAGCAATCAACTGTCTCTCTTGAAGGGAGAAAATGTAATTTAGGGAGGCGACGTAATCTGTCTGAAGTGTAAATTAATCACCGCAAACAAACTAAAGCCTTTGAGATTCACCACCAAGAGGACAGACCTAATTTACAAGCTGTGGATATGACGAGCAGGCAGACCACATCCAGAACTAACTGTTTGCTAAATTTATTCAATTCCTTGTGGAGTGGGATGCAACTGAGGACAAGTCTGACGGGGACATAGAGACCCAGAGGTGCTTGAAGGGTTGGTTGTCAGTATATGATGCCATAAGCAGTGAGTGGAGCCTGTGGTTCTGTGACGCTCCATCAGTTTGGACCTGATACAAAAGCAACATTCTGATCAGAGTGTGCTATGCCCAGGCTTTTTCCCACCAAGAGTAAACACTGAATTCATAATGAATACATTATAAAATGATAAGTTGCACTTTGCTAGAAATGACACACACACATACACACATATGAACACAAACACACCTTTTTTTTTTTTTCCTCAAGCTAACACAAACTGGAGATACTGTGTGTGGCTGCAACCCAAACAATCTGCCAGCAGAAAAACACTAACTCCTCAAATACAGAACCCTGAGCTGAAAAGTTGTTTTCAGTACTCTATAGAGCAAGCAGTCAGTCACAAGACAAACAAATGCTCAAAACAGACCCCAGCAGGAAAAACTGAAATACTCCAGTGAGCAGGAGAGTGAAAAAAAAAAACCTGCCATGAAGAAGAAAAAGTCTCAAAGCTTCAGAGGGGACACCACTAAGAGTCCAGAGACAAAGAGCACCCTGGAGCACACACACCGTTTGGTGTATAGAGTGCTGCTGGTGTGTGTGTGTGTGTGTGTGTGTGTGTGTGTGTGTGTGTGTGTGTGTGTGTGTGTGTGTGTGTGTGTGTGTGTGTGTGTGTGTGCATGGTGACAGCTATACGAGTACAAATGATGGTGGGATGAACAGCAGTGCAGAGCTGCAGGGAACTTGAGCTTTAAAGCTTCACACTTTTATTCCTTCATTAGTCATAATAATACCTCTATCCAACACTACCTACTCTCTCAGCCCTTCTGTCCAAGCGTGTGTGTGAAAGTGTCTGTGTGTGCGTACAATGTGTGTGTTTTGGTCTGGCATTTCACCAAAGGGGACAGCTGGTCCTGCAGTTTCTGCAGTGAGTGTGTGCAAGCTTAAATAAATAATCAAAATAGAGTGTGGAAGATTATTATTCTGTGTGTGTGTGTGTGTGTGTGTGTGTGTGTGTGTCCGTCCTGGTACTAGTCCACTTTTGTCCCAGCTTGATGTCTAACAGATGGTTATTACAGCAGCCTTACACAGAAAAAATGTCTATCATCTGAAGATGTTTCCTGAGCACAGTTTGACCTCCTCTGATGTAGAGGGAACAGCGGTAAAGGTGAACATGGAAGATTAGAGTCCGGCCCGACATGTCTACACCTCCTTATCAGATTAAAAATGATCTGACAAGCAGAGCAGCAGAAAATTATTTTGGTGCTATTTAAAAAGAGTCGACTGCCCACACAAAGTATCAAGTGTACTAGCGTTTACAGCCAAGAAACTGAAACTAATTGCAGTGCAGAGACATGTCTGAGGACGTTTGTGCCTGTGTTTTTAGATTACAGTTTGTCCACCAGCCATTAAAGATGGAGCCAGTTGTAGACAGTGTTTATAGCATGCCGCCCCTTCAGAGGTCAAAAAAGTTGATGCCCTCCATCTCTTTATCCATCATGAAAAACCACAGACATTTAACTTTGGTTCACTGCAGTCTCCCCTGCAGTGGTCTATGCTCCCTTAGAGGGGCCCCGCCCCCAGTTTGAGAACAACTACATTAGATGAAGATGAACTGTCTTTAGCTAAAATGAGACCAAAACTAACAACGATACTAAACAAACATACTGCACAGTCTCAAAAGACTGAGGCCACATTCAGACAGGATCAGGCACTGCCGCAAACCGTTGCAGGGTTGTGTTGAATGTAACCACCGTGAAACAATCAGGAAATAACTTTTTATTTCACTGATGACCAGCCTTACTTAGGCTGCGACTCCCTCACTCTCATTCAGTGCATCTCTCTCACAAACCTCTTCATGTCACAGGTAGAGTATCAGAGTTTAGACCATGAATCCACCTGGATAGTCTCAGTTTCACAGACGTTTCAGGCTGACTGTGGTGGTTTGCCCGGTCCGAGTGTCTGATTGGCGGTCAAAACTCACCGCCCTCACTCAAATGAATGGATAAACCTGCATTTTCACCACAGCACCAGATCCTATCTGAATGTAGCCTAAAATGAAGCCTGAACCCTGTGCTTGTATGCAGGGTCGACTCTGGTCATCGAGATCAATGCCTGTCATTGATTATGGATTCCTTGTGCAGCGAGTCGAGTAAGCAGATCAATCAGATAAGCATTTCACCTAACATCAGCTTTCAGTGGACAATATGCAATATGTGCTTGATTCATTATACTTTAAAAGAGCAGTGTGTAGGACTCAGGTGGCATCTAGCGGTGCAGTTGCTGACTGCAATCTCCTCCCCTCACCCTCTCTGTCCTGGTGTGATGGAGAAACTATGGTGGCTGTGAAGATTTGTTCAGTGCTACTGTAGAAACACGGCAGTTCGACTCTGTGGAAGAGGCCTGCAATGTCTGTAGATATTAAAGGCTCATTCTAACATAACAAAAACATAAAGGGTCTTATTTTAGGTGATTATACAGCCAAACAGAGTTATGAATATTATATTCTGGAAAGCCCCCTAAACCTGACACTCGACCTTTACAAGAGTAGATACAAAGTTTTACATGAGTTTTATACAAAAGCAAGTGTGTGTCACCTTTGTAATGGTGCCCTCATCCACTGTGTCAGCTCCTATCTCTTTGTTCACGTAGAGCAGAGCATAAAGGTATCCGGCCCGGCCGTACAGCAGTTCGTCTGGTATGTCGGAGTCTGGACTCAGCACTGACCGCTGCAGCTGGAGGAGCCTGACAGACACACACAGGATCTACTGTTAGCTCAAGACCTGCACTTTCCATCAGAGAGACAGAATTATGGTTCAAAAGATCAGAACTCTGTCACCACGTTAACAGGTTGTCAAAGACTGATGTAAATGGGAAACAACATAAGAGGTGGCATTTTGTGCTGAGACTCACTACCGGGTGCTGTTGTCCAACAGTATTTACATACATTTCTCCAACATTTCCATCATTGGTGTCACTGAACTCATGGTAAGAAGCCACACAGCAAACTCTGACTGCTTGTGTACTCAGGCCTGTAGAGTAACACTCTTTGCTCTGCTTCAGAGGCAGCAGCATATCTTCATGTCATGAAGTGGGTTTCAGTTATTTTTCAATTTAATTGACAGACTTGCAGAACATTATTGTTAAAAACACAGTAATGAGCCACACTGTTGCACTGGGTGACATGTTCCTTCATTACCATGAACACACACATTTAAGTTTATATGGACTCAGTTTCAGACACACCGTCCTGCTGCCTCAAATACTCACTAGAGCACCAAATGTGGAACAATCCACTGCTGAGAATAGAATATTTCCTCCTGTTTGAGCAAGAAATTACCTTTAAAAAACAGGTCATGCATAATATTTGCAAGTTTTAAGTCTTCTGTAGGAATCAATGCGTTTGGAACTGATACAGAGAGTAGCTAAGTCAGAGAGTTTTTAAGTCAGAGAGATACATTATTGATTTTGACAATAAAGTTATATTAGAGAATGGCAGCACAATATTTCAACCATGTGTTCCTGAAATCTTTCCATCACATCTGCATAAAATATGCTTGTGTCCAATCAAGGTGGCGTGGTCCACATTACATGCAGCATGCTGAACATCCACATCCATCCCAGCACCCACAGCTCCAGACAGACACTCACCTGGACAGACAGTCCTTGCTGTCTGCAGTGTTGTTCAGTTTGTGGTGGACCACTGCACCCACTGCGAGTGGTCCCGCGTCACCACACAGGAACGTCACTTTGCGGCCGTTCAGGATCCTCATGGTCCTCTTCACGTAGTCCAGTGCCCTCTGCAGGTGGGAGGCCTCCTGGGACATGCGGTGCAGCTGGAGGTACAGCAAGGCAATGCCTGTGGTGAAGACAGCAGATGGGGGATCAGTCATAGGCTGGTGGATCATCACTGTTTTATTGGTGCTGGTGACAGACCTGTCCAGCCGGTGTAAGTGGAGAAGTCATGAGGGTCGGCTGTCTTCAGGCCCTCCTCCATCTGCTGAAGGAGATCTTTGATCTTATTCTGGACCTTCTTCTGAAATGATGCGCTCACCTGAGGAGTAGAGAGAGCACATTTATTAGAGCTGCAACGATCAGTCAATTAATTATCAACTGTTAAATAAATTGACAACTGTTTTAATAATCGATGAATGAATTCTGAAATGTGAATATTTTATAAACTTCTAATGTAAACTTCTTTGGGCTGTGGACAACACAAAAACACAATCTAAAGATTTTCACTGAATCATTTGTTGCAGCCCTGTTATAAACAGCCAGCTTCTGACTCTTCAATGATAATACACTGACGATGTCTGAAATCATCTGGTATGACTGACCAATGATCCAGAAGCCAGTGTGTCAACTTGAACTTACTTGTGGTGGGCATTTTTTTTTTTTTAATCTTCTGACATTTACAGTAATAGACTAAATGATTAATGGAAAAAGTAATCAACAACAGACAATGATGGAAATAATTGCTAGTTGCGGGTTATTAAATTAGAAATCAAGATAATGAATTCGATTTTTGTCTAATGTAAACATTAAACATAGTTGTGTTTTGTAAATAAACAGAATCCTTTGGTGTGGCCACAATAGCTGTATAAAGAAATTAACAATAATTGTCTTGTTATGAGTTTTGAAAATCAGATTTACATAATTTGTCTTTTTGCACATAAATACATTAAAGTTAAAGTTAAGAATAGTCACTTGAGGAGCAAAACAAATTATCATAAAGGATGGTCTGGTGTATCCTATGCTAAATGATAAGAAAGGAAGCACAGAAGCTCCTTTCAATTCAAACAGCTGCTACGTAAATATTTCCCCTTAATTTAACTCAGTTAGGAACCTTCCTAAGCATGTACTCCACAAGCCAATCATAGCAGCAAATGCTCCTGTGTGCTCTATGAACCATTCAAAGCAGAGCAGTCTCCAAAGTGAAGCAGCTCAATGAATTCAGCCATCATCCATTTCATCATTTATTCCTGTGTTTTTCCTTCTGTCACATGTCAGAGCGAAACAAGTGGAACAGACAGATTCCCAAACAGATGTTGTCACCTGCACAGATCACACTGCCGTCCTGCACAGCTGGCAGTGTACCACTACTAATGACATCATCAAGCCATCAACCTGTCTCTTAGATCCCATTCCAACCAGGCTGCTCAGGGATGTTTTACCTCTAGTTAGCTCTTCTTTATTGGATATGGTTAATCTGTCTTTATTATCAGGATATGTACCACAGTCCTTTAAAGTAGCTGTAATTAAACCTCTTCTTAAAAAGCCCACTCTAGATCCAGAGGTTTTAGCCAATTACAGACCGATATCAAACCTTCCCTTTCTCACAAATGATCTCCTAATGGCATCAGACAAAGGACTCATTTGACACAAAGTGCCGCATTTGACACTACTGACCTTCAAATTCTTTTACAGAGACTGGAACATCAAATTGGCATCAAAGGAACCGCCCTAAGCTGGTTTAAATCATATTTCTTAGATCGATCTCAGTTTGTTCAGGCATACCACCATTGTCACGGAGTCCCACAAGGTTCTGTACTAGGACCACTTCTATTCAGTTTATATATGCTTCCTCTAGGGTACATTATTAGGAATCAATCATTATCAGCTATCAAGCTCCTCTTCTGTGGAACAAACTACCATTTTGGGTTCTGGAGGCAGACACGGGGTACGGTCAAATAGTCAAAAAAAAAAAAAAAAATTAGCTCCTAAGTTCTTTCTTAACCACTTTTCTTTGACCTCGATAGGAGACGTCACAAGGTCAAGAAAAGATGTGAATGAGAATTCAAAAGGAGTTAGGAGAAGATGACCGCGGTGTTCAGAGAATCCAACAGCACTTACACTTAGACTATGTCATTATGTGACGGCGAATGTTATTGATGTGACCTGTGGTGAAACTACAAAGTCCAGAAGATGGACTACAAAACGCTCATCTGAGATACTTCCTAGATACTCCCCGTGCTCTCTTAGCATGTAGGTTAATGCAGGAAATATAAACGTGGACAACCCAGTGAAAAATGTGACGTCATTAACGTCAGAATTCAAATAATAAATGAATATTGTCCACCTGTCACAGAGGATAGATGAAGTGTTTGTTACACTGGTATGGTCGCTCACCCTCCTGTCCACTCATATAGAAACATTAACAAGTTATGGCAAAGATAATGTTTAATGTTTTCTGGTTGTGAATGACTGAAGGGTGCTCCGATTTTTTGTTGCTGCCGCAAGGAACTGTGGGACAGCGTTACCTCCTTTGCTTTCGTAATGGATGATCCGGTGTATCCTATGCTAAAGGAGATAATAAAGGAAGCATTGAAGCTCCTTTCGAACAGCTCTTATCATTGCGGACATGTTAATAGTTCTGGGTCATTTCACTCAGTTAAGAAGGTTCCTAAGCAAATTTGTGTCGCTTGGGTCTGCCTGAGGTTTCTGCCTGTTAAAAGGAAGTTTTTCCTCGCCACCATCGCCAAGTGCTTGTTCATGGTGGAACTGTTGGGTCTCTGTAAATAATATTAGAGTACGGTCTAGACCTGCTCTGCATGAAAAGTGTCATGAGATAACTTTTGTTATGATATGGTGCTATATAAATACAAATGAATTGAATTGAATCGAATCATGTGATGTGTGCATCCTGTCTGTCTGTGGTAGAAAGCCTAATGATTTCTCAGACCTCAGATTATGACCCAGACTCTTCCATCATTAGGATTCATTTCAGGAAACATACTATGTTAATGAGGTTATTTTTCACAGGGCTCAAGGCTCCGTTTAACCTTTACAGTCTAAGCAGCATAGGTCAGACCATGCTTCAAAGCCTGGTTTGATCATCGAGTTAATGAATTCACATTCGGCGTACAGTGTGAACTGTATGAAAGGAAGAGGAGGGGAGCTTCCTGGTTAAAAGCAGCTACAGAGATTACAGAGAGTGTCTCTCACTAGCTACTTCTTAAACACACACACACACACACACACACACACACACACACACACACACACACAGAAAACAGGAGCTATTTGTTGGAGTCAAGGCTCATTTACTCAAACCACTGGCCTGAGAAATTAACAGGAGCTGCTTAGAGAATAGGTTCCTCAGCTCAGGCCAATCTCTGCTGCTGCTGCTGCTGCTGCTAGTGAAAGCAGTCACATGCACACTTGTGTTTCATGTTTTAAGTTGGTACCACTCTGCATCTGCAGTCACCATTTGACTCAGTGCATGATGGGATATAAGGTTGGATAAACTGATACAGGCTGCACATGAAAAATAGCCTGTATGGCTAAATGTGCCATATTCACGTGATGGACTTCATGTTCATGTTAATTAATGCAATATTTCCCTCCATATTGTCATTAGTGATCAAATCAAAAGCCAAAAAGTGAACAGGGTTCACCTTACAATAACATGAATCTACGTAAGAAAAGACAAATGTTAAATTATTATCAAAATTAGCATTAATTAATCTGCAGTCAATTACTAATTAATTGACCTTAACATTCTTTTTAGACCAAGCTTGATAGAGAGACAGAACAGGGACTTCACATGTGTAATGTGTCCATAGTTCTTGGAGTTGATCCCCTGTTGAAGACCCAGGTGCTAATCCCTCCCCACAAACACAAGAGTGAACTCTTGTGTTTGTTTTTGAATAAACAGATGAAACAGTGTGTCTGTCTGCTCTTGGGGAGCTGTTGGTATCTGTTGACACTGGAAAGCTATTTCACTTCATCATTCTTATCTTCTTATCTTTCCCATCAGGCTCTGAGCCACTTTGCAGGGCTCGACTGTAACCATGGCAACCAATTCTTTGCTTTTGGTTGCCATCAGCGACAACCACTTTTTAAACATACAAAAATAGGGACAGCAAACTGTGCACCACAAAACAAATGTATGTTAAATCTTTGATGCAGTAGTGATGCTTAAATATTACTGTAACAGAACAGCAAGCAGACAACACTGCAGGTGTGTTGGTGCATTTATTCATGCGTCCACAGGCATGTGTTTCAAAGCCAGTTCAGCTGTTTGACTACGCAGGTGAAAAGTTCAGCTAACCCAAACTTTGTCACATTTTCATTGTTAAGCTGACATATAACTGAGTATGCTAACCACTCAAAAGAAATGGTCACTAAAAGTATTTTCTACAATGCCCGGTGCCATCAGTAAACACTGGTGCTTTAACAAGATGATGGAAAAATGTCCTCACCCTAGCATCCATATCACACAGCACGCCAAGGCTGCACATGGCACGTACACTGTCGCTTTTGTCTGAAAAAGGCTCAACAGAAGTATCAACAGCAACTGATTCAGGTGTCAATAACTGGACCAATTACTTAAATCCATGTAAAGTAAGAATAAATATGTGTTCTGGGTTTGTCAGAGCAAAGAAGAAAGTGTTATTAACCACCAAGCCAAATTTAAAATATGGACAAGTTTATGAAATTAGGTGCAAAAATGAATTCTCAGCTCCAGGACTGTGGGGGCGTGTCCTCTGAACGTGCTGAAGCCACACCCACTCATGGGAGCAGTCAAGCGGCCATTTTAAAGTGACTGAAACGTGTCAGATGAGTTCAGAAAATGACATGACTAACTTTGAAACACTCTGAGCGAGATGAAGTCATCTCTATCTCTCTGCTAGGGGTGCAGGGGTATGCTCAGGGTGGCCTTGACATGTCATCGAGCCACCCTTTAAGGACCGCCCACAAAATCTTGGACTGAAAACTGGTGAAAAACTGTTTGAACCTCTAACTTCACATTTCAGTAATATATTGTTCAAAGTCTTTCCGTGTGTTTTCAGCAGCTATTTTCCAACATATTTAATGTATTTAGAAAGAAATATCAGAACTGCCTTTACAATGACTTTAAATACTAATAGGAAACACATGCTGTGGTCTGTCCTTGTTTAGTCTGCATTGTGCTTCATATCAGTCGCTCATCACTCAGAAAGTCTTTTTTTCCCCCAGTCCAACCGAACAGACAGTCGTTAAGGCTAAAACCCAGGCAGCCTGACCAGTGTCTCCCCTCTCTCCTCAAACAGGGAGGATTATGAGAAAGCCTGTCTGTTGTCTCTGCTGCAGTCATCCATGGATGAAGGGATCAATGGTGGAAGAAAGAGAACAAAGCAGAGGCAAAGTGACAGACAGGATTGTTTCACAAGAAGAACTGTTACTGTTTAGAATCACAATGACCGTTCAGAAGAGCCGAGGAGAATGAAAGAGCATGACGAGGAATGACACACAGGGCTGAGAGCCTAATGCTCTGTTTGCAGCTCCTAAGCACACAACACTGTCATTACTACTGGAATATGTTCTACACAAATATACACAATCACAGACACTCATCATGGAAGTTACTATTACTTAAGCATTTATATTTTCTACCAGAACTTGCCAATATGATTATGAGCGGACAGGAGAGTGAGCATGAGCAAACTGACCATGGTAATGGAGTCATTTTTCATAAGGTTGTCAAATATCAGCATCCACTGTCACATAATTACATAGCTTTGTGTATGTGCAGTCATGTTCTTTGAGCACTGTGGATGTCTTCAGTCCTACAAAGAATTCTTCTTCAGATCTTTCTTTAACCTCACAGGGTTCTTCATCAAGGTCAAAGGCATAATGTTTTAGACTATTTGACCACAGCCTCCATCTTTTGTAACAGTGGTTGTGTGTCATCATCACTGTGTACATGTACGGGTTTTGCTAACCGGTAATATAAGTTGTTTCTGCAGGGTTTGGAAGTGTAGGTTAAATGTGTTAAGTGCAGCGTCATGGATACACATTGATTTATTTTAATGTGAAATATAAAAACACCCACAAGGTTGCTCAGCTGCACCACACGCCTCTGAAGGTATTACACTCATTCACACACTCACACATTCACACATTCACAGATCACACTCATTTTTTTTTTACACAGTTCTAAGTAGTTTTAATGAATGAAGAAAAAAACTGTTACAAGGGACACAGAGAGAGATCGCACAGCTGCTGTGTCATGCTACATCTGCATCCCAGCCAAATTCCACCGGGCACGGACATGCCCATAGCATGAGCGTCGCGGCCGCTGCAGAGTTACACCACCCCGCCGGCTCCGCCACGTTCTGGTTCAGCATCCCAGAAGCGGGCCTCCACTCAGCTCCACGCTGAATACACGGCTGTTCTATTTTTGACGGATGCTGCGAGCAGACCACGTCAATTTACACAGAGCACCTCAAGCGAAGACACAGAAACAGCATAGAGAATCCGGTGGATTTTCAAAATAAAATACCCTGTGCAAACTGCCAATGGTAAAAACAGACAAAAGAGAAACAAATGAACTACGTAGCATATTTACACATGTAGAAGCATATTTAGAAGAACATACACTGGGAAAATGACCAAATCTGAGCAAGTAACAAAGTCCGGCTGGCTAAACGCTTCTGGAACGCTCCCGGTGGGTTTGAAATCGCATGCAGGACGGACCAAAAGAGCGTCACAGCAGAGACGTGTCCGGTGGGGTTTCTGGGTAAGACACTCAGCCTTACCATAACAGCCCAGGTTTCATTACAGCTTGCATATTGTCCCGTCACTCTTTCCTCGGGTTCTTCTGTCTCTATCCAAATAAAACCCTTGAAATAAATGCTTGACTGATTAGTTAGACCTGTACTGTGACCATTAATCCATAGTTTAGTGTTTTTTAGGGAATGTACTGGTATTATTACTACATTAAAGTTCATTATACAACAAGTGGGTCTGATTGAGCAACCTGATTGGTCAACTAGGCATTTAGAATGTGCTCAAATCAGCATGACAGCACACCTGACTCATCACTAAAAATATTACTCCGTTACCTCCACGTCACATCCTGAAAATATAGAACATGTAAACAAATAAGAATAAATCCACTGGAAGTCAACTTAAATAAAGTAATACATCTGATATTCTGTGTGTTACGGAGCTGTCAGACCGCCTCAATACAGGTGTGTACCTCCTTAAAACAGGCATGTACCTCGATTGTGTGCAGTATGTCAGAGATTAAACAGTTCAGTGAGCGCAGAAAAAATGACAAGCAAAGAAATGTTTATTTTGAGAGCAAAATGCCCCAAAACATGACATTTTTGGTTATATATTTTATTTAAGTTAAGTCTTATTTTAGTAATTGCTGTATAATCTCAATAACACTTGAGGGTGTGCTTTATTTCATTATTGGCACGACAGTGATGTCGGAGGAAGCACTTCCCAACGTGAATGCAGCATCAGCCCCAGAGCTCGACAGCTCTTAGAAACGCCCCTGAACACAACATACTTTATGTTTGCAGTGATACAAACAAACGGCCACACACTCTCGGTGTCTTTGGATGGAGACAGAAGTCACTTTGATAAACAGTAACGTTCGTCAACTTAAAAAAAAAAAAAACAATTCTCTTGAGTAAGACTCACGTTGTCCTCCATCTATCATGAACGTTTGTTATATTCAGTAAAGTTTAAAAACAGAGTTTGGTCCACCTGCCACCAATCTTTTAGAATGCCACACAAACACCCAAATCTATGGCTGCAGATGAATTTAGAACAAACTGTGACAGCTTTTAACAACTACGACACAAGTGCAAGTCGAGCTAACGTTAGCATTAGTTTCTATAAACTCGCCGTTAAAAATGCTACAAAATAAAAGCAGCTCACCTTTCCCTCTGCGTCAAACGGCTCATTGTAGTCCACGTCTGCTCCGGAGGTGGAGGTGAGGAGTCCTTGGTCCCAGTCAGGGTAAGGGTTTGGGAAGGAGCGCTCCTCCATCTCTGCCTCTGTAGCCGAGATTAGCTTCAGCCGCTTGGACATGTTATCTCCCATCGCTACGGCGGCCCGGCAGGGATAAAAATCCTCTGGCAACACTGCACGGCCATTAGAATGGAAATGGAAATAAGCAATCGCGTTTCGGAAAATGAAAAATGTTTTCAAACAAAAGAACCAAAGTGACATGAGTTCAAATTATGAGATTAAAATATGGTCATAAAAACGTGTTTAAGTCTTGCGCAGAGTAAATTCAAAATTAAATACTATATATATTATATAATAGTTATACGTGAATGAACATAAATGAAGACAGGACATAATTAATAATAAATAATTTGATTTCAAACATGCAAAAAAACAAACAAACAAACAAAAACCTCAAAGCCATTGCTGTAGAATAACTACCCATGTGGGCTAAAGAATCATAAAGCAGTGACAAAATAGCCTGTGCTTATTTTGAAAACAATATAGACCTCATACAGCTTCAGTATATATATATATATATATATATATATATATATATATATATATATATATATATTCACAAAACCACAATAACCTCACTGCTGTCAGTCCAGGTTTATCTTATTTTGATTGAACAGAAGCCTGAATGATGTCGATTGTGGTTCACATATTTGGACTAAAGACTGGTGTGTTAAACTGCCCTTAAGAAACCCGGAAATAAAAAAGTTAACTCCGATTTTTAAAGTTTTAAATAAATTATTAACCATATGAAAACAGCTGATGCTATTGTTCTTACTGAGGCGTTAAGTTTAAGAGCTGAGGGGTAAAACTTTAGCTAATGTCACCTTGAGTAGGCTGAGCTTTACACACAGGCCCCGACAATATATGGAATTTAAAAAATGCTGAATATTCATCACCTCCTTTGTTTTGGTCGTTTGCACAAGAACAACATGTGAAGGTAAAGTAAGAACAATGAAATGCATCAAAATTCCTCAGTGGAAACAGAACAATTGTTGCTGCACTGTGTGTTTCTGTGAAATGCATCATTATATTAGCAGCCTCAGCCACAATTAAAAACCAAACACTGCAGGTAATGACAGGTGGAGCCAGAATCGGGCTTACCAAGAGTCAATATGGTCAGCAGGCTGTCCTGTCAGCAGTCTACAGTATAGATTCTGGTCCCGGTCTCTTCACAGCCCGTGTGTCTGTGGTTGATCCTGGTCGGTGGTTGCGGCAGCCTCCAGCCTCCCAGCAGCCTCTCTCAGCATCCCAGTGTCCAGCCGGTCCTGTTTCCCGGTCAATGGAAAGTGGAAGCCGCAGTCAGAGCATGCAGGCGGTACAGTCAGCCATGTGTCACCGCATCACAGAGTCTCTCCCTCCTCTGCACTCCTCCCCGCTCCTCTAGTCTGAGCGCACCGAACCATCAGTCTGCTGCTGCTGCTGCTGCTGCTGCTCGGCAAATCACAAATCCCTCCTTCCCCCCTCTCCTCTCCTCCCTTCCACCTCCTCCCCGGCTTGAAACACAGACCCCGTACGCTCTGTACAGACCACAGGCTGCGGGAGGTGTCCGAACCTCCCCTGCCCTCACACTACCCCAGCCTTCCCCCTGCCAGTACCCGCCTGTAATAGCCTGTACCCGTCAGTACCCTGCAGTCCAGTCCAGGCAGCTGACTTCAAATGGTGACAGATGGCGTGTGATGCTGCTTGGATTAAGCAATATAGCAAACAAATCCACCACCACTACCACACCCCTCCTTTCCACACATATCCCACCACCTCCCACTGTTGCCTCTTTCATCCATCCTCCGCCTTTCCCTTTCTGTCACTTTCCCTCCTTGCTTCAATAGGCATTGTTTTTTTATGGTTTTCAGCAGAATGAGCACCAACATTGGGATCTATTCTCAGCTCAACACACACACACACAGAGCAAAAGCTGAATGATTCTCAAGAGATGTCAACAGTTTATAAAGGAACACATTTCAGCTTCATCTGAATGATAATTTCCAATAGCACTTTACATAAATGATGATTTCCTGATCCCCTTCTTCCAAACAGGCTCACCATTAGAACAATTAGTGAGATAAGAGCACTAATGGCTTTTGATTCAACTATTTCTCATCTATACAGTGTATCTCCAGAGCAGAGTGGCAGTAATCTGGTCCAATATGCAACTTAACCTCCACAGCACCAGCAGTAGCCCGAGCAGGGACGCTGCTGTGCAGTCTCTTATTGGGTGTCTATCGGCCACACCACTGTCCATCAGAGGAAGTACACAAGCTCTGAATGAAGATACTGAACCAGTGGGACTTCTCATGTTAGGGCAGATAAAACCAGCTACTTGTCTGTATGAGGCTGGAGTCGATTTTTTTATTAAATAAAAAAAGGAATTGTCCAGACTGTCATGAAATTAGAGTTGAACACTGAACACTCAAACTCCTGAATACATGTTCATTTTCTAACAATTAACAATCAAATTTAAAATTTAAAGTCGTTTTTGACATTGAAATTTAAAATATGAGCAAAAATGTCATTACAGAATACTAAAGCACAATCCTTAATATGAATTATCGAATATGGATCCATGGAGTACTGGGATGGAAGACAACATGATGACACATTTACCTTTTCCGGAAGCAAATGTCAAGTTTGTCCCAAGGGTGGTTAAAAGGTGAAAAGGGTTCATCCATGAATATGGTTATCACATTTCTTTGCACTTTGATATTTTCTTTATGTCAGTGGAAATGATGGTGGTACTTGACAAAAGGTCAGGGAGGGCCACTGAAATTAAATGGAATAATTCCCTGGGGACCATGAACAGCAGTCTGCCCAGTGATGTACCAGTAGTTAATAACATTGCAGCCCCCAGAAGCCTATCAAGTCCTCCAAACGAAACATTTGTCAGGTATTTCTTTCTTTCTAAAATCACACGTGAGTGACACCTATCTATATTACATTATATATATTTATATTATTATTCTAATTTTAACATTTTTTTCAGCATTGTAGCCAGGCTAACAGAGAACCACAGCTCCATTGAGCCATCTATTCATTTACGTCTAAGTAGTAATGACTTCATGAGCTTCTTTAATGAAAAATTATAACTATCAGAGACAAAATTCATCACCTCTTGCCCTCAACAGGCACTGATCTGCATTCTGATACAGCAAGTTTGGAAACAGCTGTAAATCCTAATATATATTTAGACTGTTTTTCTCACATCGACCTTCATCAATTAACTTCAATAATTTCTTCATCTAAGCCATCAACCTGTCTCTTAGATCCCACCCAACCAGGCTGCTCAAGGATGTTTTACCTCTAGTTAGCCCTTCTTTACTGGATATGATTAATCTGTCTTTGTTATCAGGATATGTACCACAGTCCTTTGCTGAAAACTCTCTGTCTCTCTCTCTCTCTCTCTCTCTCTCTCTCTCTCTCTCTCTCTCTCTCTCTCCATCACCATTACCACCACCATCTGTAAACATACCTGCCTCATTAATGCATGTTAATGCATGTTACTAACTAAACTTCTTCGTCCAGCAGGTTCTCATGGATCATGGCTGCTGCTCTGGTCCTGCACGACGTCCACTATATATAATATTACTGTCATTATTGTTACCATATCTCCATTACAGTTTATAGTTAGTTTATGATTTGCTGCTGTCCATCTGTGTCTCTTTGTCTCTATCACAGGTTCCACTGCTACTGTAATCATTTTATCATTCATTGTAATTCATTGTCATTTTATCATTCATTGTAAATGTACAATATGTCTCTGTTGATTTGTTCTGTACACGTGACATCCATTGCACTGTCCGTCCTGGGAGAGGGATCCCTCCTCTGTGGCTTTTCCTGAGGTTTCTTCCACATTTTTTCCCTGTTAAATGGTTTTTTGTGGGCAAGTTTTTCCTCACTCAAACCGAGGGTCTAAGGACAGAGGGTGCCACTCCCTGTACAGATTGTAAAGCCCTCTGAGGCAAAATGTATTTTGTTACTTTGGGCTCTACAAATAAAATTTGATTTGATTTTTAATTATAATTATGTATTTATATATATTTGTCTCTGAAGTTGTTTTGCACCCCTCCATCATAGTTGGGAATGAGAATGGGTTGCCATACCAGGCAAACTAAGGTGAGGTAAGGGGGTTGGAACTACACCGCTAGATGCCACTAAATCCTACACACTGCTCCCTTGAATTGTATCTTTTGTGCATACAGTATGTGTAAACAAATCAAAATCAGACTTTAGTCACTTAGTCCAGTTGCATTGTGGGTAATATCGACGCTAGGTTCTGACCAGGAAGATGAATGCTTGAATTCACTGTGATTCTTTTTTTAAAAATCTTTCTTGCAAGGACAGTTTTCTCGAGCATCTGTGGGTGTCCAACTCACACGTGCACACATTTCATGAGAATACAGCAGATGCTAGAAAAAGAACTGATAAGTAGGCTAACCTTTTGCATTTAGCCCAAGGAGCCTGACGAGGCTGACTATAGAGAGCATGTCACGTCTTTGAAACATCTGCTGGTTGAGCAATTAACATGGTTCACTTCACCACATCCTACTATAAACAGAGTGCTACTGTCTGATCAAGGCGTTCACAGCGCACTTCCTCCACCTCTATCCAGTACTCAGTGGGAGATGAAACCAGGAGGGGCTGTAATGATGCTCTAATCCCTCAGAGACCAGCTCAAAAGACATTTAGATGCTGTGATAATTCCATGTCTCTCATCAGTTCAGCAATCTCTAGCGTTCTCTAGAGCAGCACTGGAACTGTTCTCCTTACTGTACAGACATGAACATTTAACCTACTTTCAGATAGAGACAGGTGTGGGGGATAAAGGAAGTGTGAGAAAAAGGGAAGAAGATGCAGAGGGTACTGTACATGGAAGAGGAAGAAGACAGCAGCTCCAGTGCCCTGCAGCTCTCAGGGGGCTGAGGAAGTGGTGGTGCACCTGCAGTGACTTACAGGTCACACAAGATCATAATGCAAGCACTTCCTTCACTAGTTTTGTAAATGTAGACTCATTCACTCCTTTTAGTGAACACCTGAGAATTATATACCTGGAGAAGTTGTGCCAGTTATTTTACAGTAAAAACTCATCAACATCTTGAATCAACAAAGAATTTCTTGATCATTGTGCTGACAGGAAGCTGACTGGTGATGCTTATTTCCTCTTGTTTATTCCAAAATTAGACATCACACACTATATATTTATGAGTGAAGAACATTGGAGGAAGGAATAAAAGTAAATAATCATGTCAAATGCAGGACAACATCATCAGAACCTCCTGAAATAGAAAGTAGGCTATTTATGGATTTCAAACTATTTTTGGTTGTTTTTGAGAAATATTGAACATAATCGACACTGTTAGCTATTGTTTGACACCTTATGCCAGGATTAAACTACATACTTGTCATTTGAGAGGATCACTGCATCAGATCAATGGGTGGGGAAGGTGTGCTCTCTGTTTCATTCCCAATCACTAGAAAGTGTGTGTGTGTGTGTGTACACATGCATACCTATAATTTACTGAATGTATGCAGAAGGGTGGTGGTCTCATTTGTTTGGTATGATGCTCCTGAATATATTATGATTACAGGTTCAGTAATAAAAAAACATTATTCATCTTTGTCCATGTTTACAGTTCTACTCAGAAGTTATACTCTGTGCTCTATGTGGTCAACATTACAAACACATCTAGTTGTCAGACTAGAGGAGAGAATACAAAATATTCATTCCTGGCCACTAGTGTCTCTCAGGTGGAGCTATTATTAGACTGATATCATGTAGTCTGAATTGAGCATTCTCCAGAGTCGGATAAGAAGAATATCAGTTTCATCTCTTCTCTGCATCCAGTACAGACACAATGACCCAAAAGTAGGATGAAGCTGGTAGCATACATTTTCCCAAATTGGAAAATACTCCCAAAGCTCCAAACAAAACATTAAAGGTGGGGTAGAAGATGTTTTCTGGAACATTTTTTACCATATTGCTTGAAAACCTCTTCACGACCCCATTGCAGCCAGTAACATAGAAGGTTTGTCAAAAAACAAAATGTTTTAGTCCAGTCTAGAGGGCGAAATCATGGGAAAACACCGTCCAATCACGTTGAGCGGGCTGCTCATTGCGATTGGATCCTGACATGTCCATCAAACTTCAGTCCGCTTCTCCCTCCACCTCTGCTCGTTCACCCATTCATGAACGAATAGAGACCCTTCCATTACTTTGAAGGCGTGGTTTCGAGGGGAGGTCTGAAGAAAAGGCATGGGTGTGTATTTTCAAAATATAGCTTGCTGGAACCGTTTTCCCAACATCTCCTACTGCACCTTTAACAATCCATTAACAATGTCATTGAACTGTATTCAATTGGCTGTAGGCTGAAAAAGATTTGCAGATCATCACATAGTTTTATTCAAGCTTTACATAGTGTCTCAACTTTTTTGGAATTAAGGTTGCATACAAAGCTAGTATTTCCCCCCTGCTTCCAGTCTTTATACTAAGCTAGGCTAAACACACCATGGACCTATCCCTAGAAACGGAAAAAATGTCATTATGATTTTTGTCTCATTTTGAGTGACATTTGTGACATTACTGACAAATTATGACACTTTTACTCTCAAGGAAACAAGGAGATCCATTCTCATGCGTGCTCCTCTGCCAATGACACACATCGGCTTCTCATTTCTATAACAATATGCAGCTCTTACTGCAAGAGCCAGAATCGCTGGCTCAGCTTTTTCTCCTGCTGTATGTGTGAACTGAGATGAAGCCTTACCTTAGTCATCTCAAAGGTTTGGTATGATATCAGTGAGCTATTGCTGCAGTAATGGTGAGAGAAATGTTTTGCTGTTGTGTTGGTTGTGTTTTCAGATCCAGCATCGCTTTGCAGATTAGACAGATGTGCTGGTAAATTGGAAAACCGGAGCCTATGCAGAATTATGGCAGAGCTTCAAATTGCTGATTATCTCACTTCACTGAAAGCTAATTCCTCAGCGTCTCGCCAAGCGTGACACACACCCAGCAGTCATACACACCATGTACGGTATGCTAAACACACATATTGTAACTGCACTGTGCATAAGCATATTTCTTCATTTACGTGTTTATGCATTCGGGGATGTATGCGTTTATGAGATTATCCCAAAGGACGAGCAAAGGCAAAAGAGAAAATTCCATCTACTGATGAGAGCTTTTTCTCTCTAAATGCAATGAAGCAATCATGTGAATGCACATTGGATGAGATAGAGATGCTGGAGTGCCTGACAACAACCGTCCCAAAAGATATAACACTGTTCAATGGTCAAGTGCTTATACTGTATAAGACATAGGAAGGTATTAACACAAGTTAATAAATCCCTCTGTGGTCCTAACAGTGGCCCTATCAATTGCTTTTGCAATCGTCGGTGATTGCTTGAACCCCAGAGGGTTAAACTAAAATGAAATCTATATTTTTAAAATGATATAAATAAGATTTAAAGAGAAGAACTGAGAGTTTGAGTAAACCAGATACAATGGTATCTGTAAGTAAGGACTAGCTGCAGAAAGCTGCTAGACTACGCTAATAAGCTGCAGCTGCCTAATCCACTTTTTGGATAAATTTCTGGAGATACTTTTGCAGTATTTTTATTGTCTTTATTTGATTGGAGCAGCTGAAGAAAGACAGGAATGCTTGTTGTATTGTTCTGGTCTCCACCAACTCTTGAGAAAATGGATGCTCCAGTTTTCACTGTCTGCTGTTTGGTGCTGAGCAGGTAGCACATGATTAACTCATTATTTCAATTTCATGTTTGTTGAACTGGAGGGAATTTTTGCCATATTTGATTGTATGGCACCGTGTGTCACCTAGCATTATTATAATGTAAATGTATGTGTCATCTGCATAATTATAATCTGATATTTTGCTTGCTGAGCTAGTGGGACCAAGTAGAAGTTGGACTTTCATTTGCACGTTCATTTGGGTTGGGTCATTTTGGTTGGTGTTTGGTCACGGTTTCATGTACTTCACAGTGCATTTTAAATAAATAAAGCAAGTAAAAGCTTTTAGTTCCATAGAATTGTCTTCTGATGTGATCAGGATCTTTCACCACTTTCACCTCACCACTGAGAATGACATCATTTTACAGCATATCTGGATATTGAAGTCCCATAAATCCAAGTGTTTAGCCTTTGGAACGCCTTACTGAAAACGTACAGGCTTTGCAGCATTTTTAAGACCAAGACCAGCATGATTTATCACTATAACCTAATCCAGGGGATATAAATTTATTGGAGCTCCAGCCTCTGTTCTGTCTGCTTCCTGACTAACTCTCAAAAGGACACTTACCCCAGACTGACTGTTCAGCTTACATCCAGAGCTTACACAGCCAGAGAGATGTTGTCAGAACATGGATTACTAAAGCTCTGGCTCAAGTGAAATAAGGGTCACTGACATTAAGCATTCTCATGGGGACATTTATTACACACAGACAAGAATGAATAGATCCACAATGAAACAGCATTTATTGGCTGTGTCCTTAGTCATCTATACCAGTGCCATATTGGCTCTATATGGCTGAGTCAGGTTTCGAAATGCCTAGTTTACCTTTAAAGTAAAGTAGTGGAAAATAGACTGCATTAGCACACAACAATAACCTCTCCTATCTTTGACAGGCAAGTTAAATGTCCATGCAAGTGGATTTTTATATCATAGAAGGCTGCCCAGGACAATGATGAAAAAAATGAAGTCCCTCTCTTCTATAGAGACTAAAATATGCAGCTGACGAAATATTTATTTGTGGAGAGGAGGTTGTGTGGTCCTATTAGGCGGCACCTGAAAGTTGTTTGACTGATCCATATTCTTCATATACGTTTACAATTTATCTAGAATTTTGTCATCTCAAGTATCCATACTGAAATTTTACTATGTTGGTATCTGTTACTCTTCCTGTGATTTCTTCCATTTCTTTCCCCGTTAAAAGTTTTCTTTGGGGAGTTTTTTCCTTATTTGAATCCAGATGCAGATTGTAAAACCATTTGAGGCAAATTGTTATTTGTAATATAAAGTAATATGATATTAACTTGACTTACTTACAGCAGTACAAAGAAACCACATTGAGACTACCTGACTTTATGATGCATTCTGAAATATTATTGAAACATTGTAATTGTTGGTTATGTTTAACACTCTCAGTGTAATATTGTCATATTGTTATTTTTATTCATGCTTTGTTTACAATGAATTTGCAGGGTTCAGTGCATTTACAGTATATGAACTGGCATACTGCTGAAAAAACAAAACATCCTCATTAATATTGAAGTGAACTGAATGTGGCATGAAAATTAATATACATAAATACATGGGTCTATATGTATTCTGTACTGTATTCGACAGTGTGTCCGAATCCCACCCTACCATTCTATTTTCCCAGCAAGTACTGCTGCTTCTATAAGCTCTGTGGTCCTAGTTTGTAGACAAGATGAGAGTGATTATCTCCACGGCAACCGCTAGACACGATGACAAGATGCAGGAATTTTTATGAGGGAATACCCGACCATATACACATACACCCACGCACACACACAGACACACACACACACACACACACCCTCAGTCTCTGACTAGTCAGAGAGAAAAGTGGGTCACATGCTAAATCAAGCAGTGAGACAATGACCTCTGCTTAGTACTCATCCTGCAGGCCTGGACATTTAATAACTTCAATATTCACAGTCTGAGTTGAAGTGGGGTGAACAGAGCAATAATGTCCCTGAAAAGAGGCTTTCAGGGTGAGGTCTGAAGAAACTCCAGTGAATCTGTACGTCTGGGGTTATTCTATTTTCTCTTTTAATTTTTCTTTTCAACAAATCCCACAGAAAGACCATCCATCCATCCATCCATCCATTGTCCTCTACGTATCTGGGGTTGGGTAACAGTGGTTGGGTAAAAGGGCACTGTAGACGTTCTTCTCCTCAGCAACACATCCCAGGTCCTCCTGGGGGATCTCAAAGTGTTCCCAGGCCAGATGGGCTATATAGTCCCTTCATCGGGTTCTGGGTCTGCCCTGGGTTTCCTCCCAGTTGGATGTACCCAAAACACCTCTAACAGAAGGTGCCCATGGGGCATCCTAATCAAATTCCCCAACCACCTCAGCTGGCTCTTCTTCAAACTCCCTCTGGATGTCCAAACTCCTTACCCTATCTCTAAGACTGAGCCCGACTACCCAGTGGAGGAAGCCCATTATGTGCGGTTATTATATCTGCAATCTCGTTCTTTTGGTCACGACCCAAAACTCATGACCATAGGTGACGGTTGGAACGTAAGAGGTGCTGACTTCCAGCTGCTTCACATTCGGCTGCAAGTCGCCCCAGTGCGTGCTGAAGGTTACGGTCCGATGAAGCCAACAGAACCACATCATCTGCAAAAAACAGAGCTACAATCCTAAGGTTCAAAGTCAATAGTTCATTTGTTAGGGGTCTATTTTTGGCTGTAGACTAGTACAGCATGGTGCAGTGATTAAAGGGTTTAGATCCTGGTAGAAAGCAATTGATTGTTTTTTATTAATGGATCACTCAAAATATTATTTCCCTTAATCTATGAATCATTTGACCCACTACTGTCTTTGTCTGTAACTCAGAAAACAAACAATATAGTTGTATTATAACATGTGCAATATAGTGATATAGTGAATAAGCAGCCAAAATCTTCTTGAGAACATCTGGACTCTTTACAACACAGTGAGAAAGTTAAATACACTTTTAACTTCAGTTATGCTTTACCTGCTGGGATCTTCTCATTCAGTATCAGCTCCTCCCTTTGACTCAAGTCTGTTTCTGCATCTTAATCAAGAAATGAACACACTGATTGCAGCACTTTGTCATTAAAAACCCTGCAGGGGCCACAGGGGGAGGAGTGCTGGATTTGTGAATAAAAAGACTCGAGTCACCGCAGCCACTGTTCTGCCGGCTGCCATCTGGCTCAGGGCCAACTTCATCCCCGCAGGACATAAGACCAGTGAACTGTTGAGTTTCTCAACCTCATTACTATGACACTTACCTGCACACACTGCAATATGCTTAAATATATATTTATTTATTTGACTACTGTTTTCAAGCTGTTAACCTATCACAGTATACATTTATATCCATGCTGTGGTCTACATCCTGTTCAGAACTGGTTATCATTAAGGATACATAACGTTATTACTGCACAGCAGTTAGTTCATTCATTTTATCACTACTATACATATTTCACTCTTACTCTTAAGAAATGTAATAACATTCAAATAAATCAAAATAAATCAAGTTATTTTTGCCTTCATAATATTAATAAATGTAATGAATGTGTGAATCCCTCTCCTCTCTCCTCCAGTCATTCTCTGACCTCTGTTGGTGATCAGTAGGAAATGCAACAACACTGACAGAGCTCACTTCTACCCACACAGCACTTCGTTGTGCATGTTATTACCCTTCATTACTGAACAATGGATCATAAATCCGTGGATGGAAATGTAAAGATTTATAGAGCATGAAGAGAGAGAGAGTTTAATAATGCTGTAAAGCTCTGCAGTTATTATTAGGTGACTTTGTACAATGTAAGATTGTATATACTACACTTTGCACTCTTTATGGTAAGTTAGGTTGACATATTTATTTACTTAATATTATTAGTTAGACTGCACATGCTTTTTATTTTAGTCTTCATCACTCTGGCTTGCTTTCATGTTGTACACAGGCTGTGACCTAACTAACGTCAAGTTTACACAGAGCATTGAACAGCTCTGTCACCCACTGGAGACTACATATCTACTACCAATGTGTGGCACATGATGATAAGCACAGTCAGAGAAATGTATGAATAAACTGCATTTGAAAATCATTAAACATAAACCTGATCCAACCCATGAAGTGCAGCAAACAAACTTGTCCCCAAACTTGATACTTGTTGGGTTATAGAACCTATTACACACACATTTTAAAGAGTGTTCTCCATTTTAAAAAGTGTTCTCCATGTTTTAACACATACAAACTTCCCTTGAACCTTATTATATGCATATTATTAACTTATGTACAAGCATGGTGTAGGATTTGTGACACCTGGTGGTGAGGCTGCAGACTGCAACCAAGTGAATTGCTGCACTGAAAGCCTGAAAGTCCCTGGGTGTGGTCAAATAGTCATTTTTTAAAAAATTTTTTAGGAAGGTTCCTCACTGAGTGAAATGACCAGGTAGTATTAACGCCATGGTAAGAGCTGTTCTCTAACTGTTAAGGAAAGGAGCTTCAATGCTTCCTTTATTATCTCCTTTAGCATAGGACACACTGGACCATCCTTTATGAAAGGAAAGGAGGTAATGCCACACCACAATTCCATGCAGCAGCAACAAAAAATCGGAACACCGTTCAGTCATTCACAACCAGGAAACATCAGTGTATTTAAACAGTGTGATGCAGCCTGCAGCAGAGAGCGTGTGAATATGAACATACATGTTGACATGATGTAAAAACTTTGATCATGAAGTGTGTTCTGTTGACTGTGGAGCTACGTTCACACACACAGTACAAACTGTAACTGTAACATCATGAAGTTACTGCTGATTATTAATCATATATCTTTGCCATAACTTGCTAATACACTGCCTGTCGCACGCTGATATTTCCTTGGACTGCCTTTAGCTTTGAGTATAGCACACATTTGCTGTGGCTTTGTTTTGATAAGCTTCTGCAGTGTCATAACATTTATTTCCATCCACAGTTGCATTAATTTTCTGCCAAGATTTTATATTAATGATGGGAGAGTCGCACCGCCGAGCAAAGTCTTCTCCAGCACATCCCAAAGATTCTCACTGGGGCTGAGGTCAGGTCTGGACTCTGTGGTGGCCAGTCCATATGTTAAAAGGGAGTCTCATACTCCTTGAACCACTCATTCACAATGTGAGCCAGATGAATCCTGGCACTGTCATCTTGGAATATGCCCATCAGTGAATAAAGACCTGGTCATTCACTATATTCAGGTAGTCAGCTGACCTCATTCTTTGGGGACATAACGTTGCAGAACCTAGACCTGACCAACTGCAGCGACCCCAGGTCATAAAACCAGCCCCCACAGACTTGTACGGTGGGCACTAGGGATGATGGGTGCATCACCACCTTTTCATCCACCTCTCTTCTCACCCTGATGTGCCCAAAATGATGTTTCAGCACTATCCTTCCAGGTATTAATAATGTGTCGGACAGTTCTTAATCAGATTTGAGTATTTTCAGTGAACTCCTTAGCTGTTTTCTTTGCTTGATGCAGGCCAATAGTTTGACCCTTCTGAAACTGATTAACATCCTTTCCATGACCACAGGATATGTCTTCTGACATGGTTGTTTAAGAAAGGAGATGCTACTCACAGCATCAGCTAGGGTTAAATAACTAGTTGCTAACTGAAACATATTAATCACTGCAGTAATTGTCCAATGGAAGGCTCTTACCGATCTGCTTAGTTAAATCCAGGTGGTGACTTGTTTTCTGACTTGTTTTCTTGTGAATTCTGACGTTGATAATGACGTCACATTTTTCACCGGGTTGTCCACTCATTTCCTGCATCTAGGAAGTATCTCAGATGAGCGGTTTGTAGTCCATCTTCTGAACTTTGTAGTTTTACCACAGATCACATCAACATTCATTGACGCATCATGACGTAGTCACAGAGCAGTCGGATTAGGAGCTCTTTTTTTTTTTTTTTTTTTTGACTATTCGACTGCACCCCGTAACTAGAGCCAGCGTGTAGTTTGTCCATTTTGGGCTACTGTAGAAACATGGTGTTCAACATGGAGGACTCTGTGGAAGAGCTGGGCAGTCTGTAGATATATATATTATCAGGTGATTGAACACTAATGCAACATAGTTATTCACATTATATTACATTTCAGCCACATTGCATAAATAGAACCTACACTGGACCTTCAACATTTTATTTTAACAAAGCAAAAAACAAAAGTGTGTCTTGTCATATGAGGAGAACAATCCCGTGTTTATCAGAGGTTCATTTACTTTATCAACATTAATTACAACCTAATAAAATAATGTCATTTTGAATATTGAACATTATATTCCTGTAGCTAATGGCAGCTCCTCGATCTTCACTGTGTCTTAACAGGAAGCTTCATGTGTCATATGAAGTGAGAGTAAATGTTTGGTAAACACAATATGTTTTGTACAATTTTGACATTTTCTGTTTCCATTCTTATTGTTGGATTTGTGTGTTACTGCATGTGAAAATGATTCTTCCATTATGTTTTAATCTGGACTTATCATCTGAAATGTTTTGTGCACTTCTACTTCTTGATGTCAAAGTTGGCTGTCGTTGTTTAGAGATATTTTCATGCAGTTCTGAGACATCATGACTGTATCCAGCACACAGTGTTTTCTCTGCTCTTCACTGTTATTTATATTCATATTGTTTAATTCATCTTTATGATTCCATTTATGATAATTATCCAGCGCTCTGTGAAGCTTTACAGGTCAAGTTGACATTAAAGTGCATTCCGTCATGTTCCTGCACTAATTGCAATCATAAGAGCTGTATGAAAGCTGCTGGCAAATCATTTGTGTTGAAAGGAGCACAGAGGACAAAGACACTGAGACACAGACTTCCAATTATGGAAACACTTCCTCGAAGCGGGTGGTGTCAGACTCAACAATTTATGGTTTCGGCAGACAGCGCTGCTTGATCTCTCATCTAATTACAAACAACTCAGCTGCCAGTGTGCCACACACACACACACACACACACACACACACACACACACACACACACACCTCAGACAGGGTTTGTCTGATGTGTATTTTTGCTTTCATCAGAGCAGGGAGTCATGGAACATCATGGAAATACAGTAAACTGTGCCAGTGCTTACCCATCATTTTCTTTCTCTCTCTCTCTCTGTCTCTCTCTCTCTCTCTCTCTCTCTCTCTCTCTCACACACACACACACACACACACACACACACAGCAAATCACAGTGTTTTCAGTTGGACCACACCTTTGGCAGTGTGTCTTTTTTGTAACAAGCCTGAACACTGAAATGTTTACTGTCAACATTAGTTTGACGTTCCATAACCTGTTGACCCTGATCAGACATTTACTCTGTGATCACACCCCTGTTACCAAATGTCTGGTTCCATCTCAGAGTGTGTAACCAGTTGGCCATATCACCCCCATCCCATCACAAACTAGGCAGACGTTTCAGCAGATCTCAAAACCTCTTCAAATAACAGCACATGGCTCCAGTAAACATCCAAAAATCAACCAGCAGAGCAAAGATTACTGATCTGATGAAAGACAAACATGGCTCTGTTGGACAGATTGAGACGACGCTCTGCAGTTAGAGTGGTGGCTTGAGGATTCAGTTGTTGGCCAAGAGATGAGCTGTGTCAGATCAAGCTTACTGGTTAATAACACGATAAGCATTCAGTCAAATCATGTACGATTATCAACGTTTTGACGCCTGGATTCAAGTTCAACTCTCGCTGACATCTTTGTCAGAACATCCAGAGTATGAGCAAAGATGGGCGCAGAACCTGACATGGAGCTGAAGCTGAGGACCAAACAGCAAATACACCCAGTTGGATATGACAGGCTGAGATACCTGTCAATCAAGCAGACTGGTTCTAAAACATCCTTCCTGTCTGTAGAGTACAGCAGTGCTCAGAGATGTTTTTCTGTAAATCATCCATGTTTTGTTCATCTCATGCCCCCCGCAGACAAACGGCACCAACAAACAGAACATAATAATTAAAAAGATTTGAAAAATGTTGTAATTACATCAAATGTCTGCTCACAGCGGCTTAAAGGAGCATGTGCAGAGCTCTCTTTGTTTCAGAGTGACACAAAATGGATCTGCGTGGAGGCGACTGTGACTTGGTTTCCTTCCCAGGGATCAATAGAGAACAATCCATTTTAATCTGATCTTGACCGATCCAATCGGAGAACAGACAGGTGGGGGGAGGCTGAGAAGGAAAAGGGGGGTGGGGGATAGATGAAGGCTTTTTTCATGGCAGGTGTGTTGATGAGTCGTAGCAGGAGAGGACTAGATGTGATTAATAATGACATTAATAATGGCTACATTCCGTTTTTGGGGTGAGTCAGTCCTTGCTATTATTTATGACAATTCAGGTGGAGATTTCTGAGGCCACATTATGTTGACAAAGGACATTATATATCACCCGCTGTGTTCAAATCCAATACTGCATTCCAGTTATATACAGTAACATTTATTAAGCGAGCGCTCTTCACAGGAACCTACAAATAAGAAGTGACAGGTAACATCCAAACACAACATTGTCACCAAGAGAAACAAACAAGTCCACTTCATAGTCTGATTTACTGTAGGAGGTCTGACGACTTTAGGAATGGAACTGGCACATACATACAGATTACAGCATGGTACAGTCTGTAGTAGAGGTTTTCAAAGTGGGAGGAGAGCCTCCACAGGGGGGCTTCTAAACTATTAGGTGAGGCTCAGCCAACAGACAAAAAATATTACTTTAGTTATCAAAAGGAGATCCCATAGAACAAACTAAATATGTTTCCCTCTTTTATTAGTCAGTAACTAATAAACACTGAAGGACAGACCTTTTGTGTATTTGTGTAGTCATGTCAAACAGCTCAAACAGCCTCCTGAGACCTGAGCTTTTTTTGGTGTGCATTTTTAATTTCTCATAAAAACTAAGCATTGTCTTGACAATAGGTCTAAGTTGAGTAAATAGATTATTAAAAATCGAGTATTATGGTGCAGGGAAGCCAAATTCTAATGTCCCCATATGAGGACACAGGGTTTTTTTTAACGTTTTTTATTGCACATGAATGACAAACATACATACATACATGCATGTAACATATACATTAGGAATGCACACTATAAGAGACGCTTCTGCAGTTTCAGTTCCAACATATAATCACGTCATCACATCTTATCCTCAAATATTTCTTCCTCCTTCTTAAAAGGAGGGAACACGAGCAACATGTAGCAGGTCAACGCAGGTGTTTCCAATCATTAAGGTTCCGTTCCATTCAGGTCAAACAGAGACAGGGCGTTGTGGCCTCACTGGAAAGTCTCTGCTGCACTAAATGGAACTGAACCTCAACTAGTATCATTGGAAACACCTGTGCCAAAATGGCACCACTTAAGTCACATGCACTGCTGTTAAGTTTTAAAGACTGAATCTTCTTCTGTTGGACAATAGTGTTGACCAAGTGTTGGCCTTGTTTTGGTCTTCATAACACCACAGAGGGGCTGTTTGTGTGTATAGTCAGACTGTATTGGCTGATGCTCCTGTTGATTTTACATCTCCATGTACAGCAAGTCCATTTCATTGACCTTATGCTTCACTGTTTTACTGCAGTAATACCCTCTAGTCCAATTTGGCTCCCAGTAGCAGAATAAACCTCCACCCTGAGAATGCCTTACACTCTTACCCATCATCCTTTTTTTACCTATCTTTTACTTTTTGTGATTGGGGGCTGAAATATGTGCCTCAAGAAACTGAATTTCAATCATTTATATTTGAATTTGAATTGCTTAACTTGAATAATTGCATTAAAAAACTGAATTTGAAATGACCACTGTGTTACGTGCTCAGAAATGTAGGTGCTGATTGGCCGAAGAAGCATCCTGTGTATCTGTGCTCAATTGCTCTGCCTCAACTACTCGGATGTTTGTCACAGAAAATTGAAATTGAATTGTGAGAACTGAATGTTCAGTTCCAAACTAATACATTTTCAAAAAGTTTTTCAATGCAGTGATTCAAATTGAACAAAACCAATTCAAATTATGTGATTCAAATTCAGTTTTTTAATGCAATTATTCAAGTTAAGAAATTCAAATTCAAATATAAATGATGACACATATTTCAGCCTATAAAAAACTCCCCCCATGTGTCTCTTCTTGTGACTTCAACTTGAACCCCCTGAATATGTTTTACAGCTGCCAGGAGCCTAACTGTGCTGCACAACAGCACTAGCCAGAGTGCTTGCAGATACTTACGTAAGCTTCAAGTCAGGTTGATTTTGATCATAAGCTGCGGCTGGAATCTGGAGGATCAGTCTAAACAATGACTTTGACAGTGAGCAGTGATGTAAGGTATGTCTGATTTTGTCTTATTGGAATTAAAACATGCAAAAAAAAACACACTCACACACACACACACACACACTGGTGTGGAGTAGTGATGTGATGGACAGTAGCACCCTCCAGTGGTGAATTTCTGCAACAAGTCAATCATGAACCAAGTGATCAAACAGACCAATGAAGACTCAGCCAAATCAAGACAGTGATCATTAAACAGGCAGAGTCCCGTCCACCTCCTGAGCAGACTGTGGACAGACGAGGTGAGGACTGAATATAAAGAGAAGAGTGAGAAGAGATGTCAATTCATCAATAAGTCAATCAACGAAAAAATGGCAACAAATCAACAAACAAAGTAATCGACGTATTGAGAAAATAATCATTTGATTGTTCAACGATGAAAATAGTCATACGTCAACAGCCCATGAGAGTATTGTTAGTTTTTATGGACAGTGATGACCTCACTGACTTCCTCTAAATAATCCTCCCTGGCTGTGGGAAGTTCTGACCTCAGGTCTGTTCCAAGCCTTTTTTAGTCCACTAAGCGGTCCAGAACATGTGCTTTATATTACATGGTCACAGAACTGTCCAGATCACCTACAGCAGAACTTCCCAACCACCTGCACCGAGCCGAACAGCATTTCTTACAGGGGTCACGAGGAAACAGTGTGATTCAAGAGCAAACAAAGAAGAAGAAGAAGAAGAAGATGCAGTGTAAATCTTTAGATTGTGTTTTGGCTGCAGCTCTGCTGCATTTTTCCTCATCGCTGCTCGTCATCCTCCAGCAACAATAAACTCATCAGCACCTGTCAGCTTCATCACACACAAGTGTGCTGCTCACTTTATTTGTGTAAACATATTTCAAATGTTTGTCCAGAACAAAGAGAGACAAGTTTCAGCTTCTACTTCATAATCAGTTTTATTGTGGCTTATTCTCTGTCTTGAGTTTTTCCTCGCCACCGTCGCCAAGTGTTCGCTCATGGTGGAATTGTTAAGTTTATGTAAATAATATTATAAAGAGTACGGTCTAGACCTGCTCTGTATGAAAAGTGTCATGAGATAACTTTTGTTACGATTTAGCGCGATATGAATAAAATGAAACTGGTAACAACCTGCAACAACAACAACCCAAACCATCTGTTGGTCAGTGCTAAGCTTACTGATACATTGTATTTCCTGTGTGTATTTCATAATAAAAGTCAACTTGTGGTTTGACAGTTAAATGCTTTTAATGTTAAACTGCATCAGTAGGAAATGTGTAAAACATAAACAAGAAAGACCCCATCCTGGCTGTGTCTCAATTCAGGGGCTGTATCCTTCGAAGGACACATTTGAAGGGCGATTACGTCACAATGCTGCACGAAGGCTGTCCCAATTCGAAGGCTCCTTCAATTGCAACCTTCAAACGCAGCCTTCTTTTCCTTCTTTTTCGAGGATGCACCGTAACTATCCTTCACGGCCTCGACATATCCCAAGATCCTTTGCGCGCTGCTGTTCAGTGCCGGGAAACATACAACAATGGCGACACCAAGCGGCTATGTTAAAAGTACCAACTGACGGCAGGTGCGCAGCTGGTGACGCAACCAGGAAAAGCTTCGAAGGCTAGACCATTTCATTTTACAACAGTTGATGCGGCCTTCAAAGGACCCTCAGAAGGCGTCGCCTTCAAAGGCCACGAAGGCTGCGTCCTGTGCAGCCCCTGAATTGAGACACAGCACTAGAGTCAGATCTGAATTTGTCTGTTCTGGGCTACTGTAGAAACATGGTGGAGGATCCACAGTGTCTGCAGATACAAAGATCTCATTGTAAGGTAACAAAAACTGAACTGTTCTTATTTTCACATAGTATACACTAATGAAAACAGAGTTATGCAGATTATAGTGTGCAAATCCCTTAAATCTGACACACTAGACCTTTAATATATTTGAATAAAATCTTTAAGATTGTTAATTAAGTCCTTCTAATTAAAAACCACAAAACACAGTTGTAATCATATAAAATCTGCCTTCATAAGAGAAATTTAATATCTTAATATCTGCTTACAGTATAGTGTGTTATAAATATTTATGTATACACTGCTGATAAATGCTGAACAAGAGTCTCCCTTTAAGCTGTGTAGTTTGTTCCACTGAGCATCAAACCTTCATTAACGTGTGTCTGTAATTCAGTGCAGACTTTTTTTTTTAAATGAGTTTACTCTTTGCCAAGTTATGATAACACGACAATGACTAAAAGTAAAGCAGACTTCATATCCAGCGTGATGGATCATGCAAGAGTTTGCTCATTGATTTTAATGCTGTGGGGAAATTATTTACAACACATGGATCTGTTGGACTGTAGGAAATATGCATCCAGAAATGAAAAACTACCTCACAGTGTGGAGTGCATTTGAATATGGTCAGCAGAAACATCCAGTATAGATGGTGCAGAGTCGACTGATAACTTTGTATCTTTGTGACAGCACCAGACTCCAGTATTAATAATATCTAGTATCTAGTAGTAATATTTAATAATCAAACATTTTAAAATAATTGCTAATTATCTTAGTAGCTGCTCAAACAGCGACTAAACGCAGTATTTATATTTCATAACTGTTGCTCAGCTCTTCGGCTTGCTGACAGATGCTGCACTTTGCGTGTGCAGCAGCAGCAGCAGCAGCAGCATCAGGCCAGCATCCATACATCACTGTCGATCTGCAGAGAGCCTGTCAGGCTATTCTTAGCCTGCGCACAAACAGACCGAGGAGAAAAATACAGTACCACTCCCTGCTTCACAGGAAACTTACCAGACCCCATCCCCTTCCTGAAGGCACGTTTTAGTGTTGCAATGCAATGCAGGTGAAATATCATCATTACCAAATGTACAGTGGCAAGACAGCGAGGCTCCTGGAGGAATGATCAGAGTGTCAGAGCTCTAATCAGACCGTTTGTGAATGATTTATAAGTTCTGTTTGTGCCAATGAGGAGGAACTGGAAATGTTCGGCATCATCAAGGGACAATGGAGGAAGAGGCACATACATACATACATACATACATACATGCAGCATTTCTGCATATGACTGTATCTTGACGCACAGCGTGCCCATGAAGAAACCTGCTGCGGCACACTTTTCTCCCTCTCCAGGGAAATCTGTTCAGCCCTCTGCAACACAACACACACACATGTGACTCCATATGGAATCCCCCTCAGGGTCCACTGTAGTTTGCACTTTTTTTTTTATACGTTAAGCAGCGCTGCTGCAGTCCTCAGCTCAATGGCTCTTAGGCAGGCCTGAACACACACCGCAGCACTGCAGTGTGTTTGAGTGCAGGCACCAGCAGCAGCAGCAGCAGCAGCAGCTCGCTTAATGATTCACTGCATCGATTTCCTCATTTTGCTATTGACCTTTCATTTCCAGCGCTTGCTCGGAGCCTCGACTGTGACACACTCGGAAAAACACAGAGAGGAGAGGGAACTGAAAGATACAGGGAGTCTGCTGGGTTTCAGGTTTGCCTTGGTGTGTAAGGAACATTAGAGACAGAGCTGCTAGTTCACTGTAATATTAAAGATCAAATGAAGACAATAAATGCACAAGTAAGTACATGAAGTATCATTTGACTTCAAAACAGACAGGACTCCTACACTCAGATGAATCTTCTTGTTTATTCTGGACACTGATGATGTCTTAGAGCTGGAATATGGAATCCTGTTTGTTTTGGGATCTATGCACACTCTTCACCATACCATTGTGCTGATATATACGGTACGGTCGAATAGTTAGAAGTCTTTTCCTTGACCTTGATGGAAAACATCACAAGGTCAAAGAAACATGTGAAGGAGAATTCATAAGGAGTTAGGAGAAGACGACCGCGGTGTTCAGAGAATCCGACTGCTCTTACACTTAGACTATGTCACGATGTCACGGTGGATGTTATTGACATGACCTGTGGTAAAACTACAAAGTCCAGAAGATGGACTACAAAACGCTCATCTGAGATACTTCCTAGATAGTCTCTGTGCGCTCTTAGAACACAGTAGAACACAGAGTTGGCACCATTTGTTACCTGTTATTGGTGACTGAATGATCAGGAGGAGTCTGGGAGGTTGAGCCAGCTGTTTCTCGTGCATGGGTTGATTGCATGATGGGGAGAAGGTGGTGAGGTGGTCGAGGCAGGTCAAGCCATGCCCATCGACACACACAACAGAGAGAGAGAGCGAGAGAGGCAAGGGGAGGGAGAACACTGTGAACTCAGAGGCACACAGCGGCATCGTCATGACGTGCTTCACCTCATCTGGTTTCACTTGATGAAGTTATTCCTGTCATTAATGTGACCTCTTTACATCCTCGAGTAAACACATAATGCTCAATAATACACAGTATATTACTGCTGTAAACTTACTTTCAGTTGTAGGAGTTGTGCCTCCAGAGTTTTCATATAAAAAACAAGTTCTTCACTGTGAAGGGAACTTGGCATTACATGTGACATGTCTTTCTTTTATACCTCGGTTCATTTGAATGAATTGTTAAGAATCAAGGGCGCATTTAAATAATTTGTTACTGAACTAAATTTCCAAGTTGTTGTGAGTAGAATAGACTATTCATCGTACAATGTAGAAGCCAATGATTGCAAAGTATTCAGCTGTCAGTGTTGTTTCTTTTTTCACGTCAGTGTGCCCTCTAGTTGAAACAATGTGTCTGTCTTTTTTCAATACCCTCCAACTTCAAGCCGCTTATTTTCTGCAGCAGACCAATCCACGTTTAGAAAGTTTAACACATGCCAAAGTTTTGGACTATTCCATTTTAGACCACCAAGATATAGAATGTGATTCCAGCCCACATGGAGATGGCTTTCAAACAGTATATAGACCTTATGTTGGCCGTCTTAATGGTTTCCATTCAACAAATTTAACAATGATTTTAGGGAATCGAGACAAAGTTCTGAAAGAGTTAGGGTTAGTTTTCTGGAGATAATATTTAAAAAAGTACGAAAAAGTAATCTAGAGTTGTTCTTTAGATGGCAAGACTCATGACCTCAGTATTTCTACTGAAGTAATAATAAAAACACCATTTGTGCTAAAAAAGATTATGAGCCATGAGGTAAAGGTCAGATCCTTCACCAGGCCTTTATTTGTTTGTGTTGGCTGAGACTAGTTTGGTGTAAGTGTACAGAGTGTAAAATGTGACAGAAAACACAAGGTCCCTTGTGAATCCAGGTGGGTTTTTTTAGTGGCACACAGGATGGAGGGAGGAGGGTGGTGGAAGAAAGAAAGAAAAAAAAAAACACTGACAGAGAAGAACAATGGAGGCAGGAATAGCAACGGAAATGTAAAAATAAAGTCGGAGTAAAAATAGAGCAAAAGAAGACGACACAGTTAAAGTTCCATCCTCTTTGACAAAGATGAATGAGGTAAGTACATGTAAATATGTGTGTGTGTGTGTGTGTGTGTGTGTGTGTGTGTGTGTGTGTGTGCAGTGAGAAGTTCAAAGCCAGCAGACATGGGCCTGTTTCCAGCGTCACTTTCTGTTTGGTAGCCTGTAAATCAGAGTTGTCAGCCGGCTGCTCTTAATCAGCTCTGTCACTGCGATCAGTGGAGCCGATGGATCAAAATGAGGCTCGGCGCTGCACTCCAAGGCTCAGTCAACATCAGAACAACCTGCATTCAATTCCTCCCACAAATGAGCTGCTGGCCTCAGGTTAGTCCATGTCAAAGGAATCAATACTTGTATTAAGTACCAGCTTTAATGCTTCAGTCTCCTAATAAATGCATATTAACAGTTAATACAGAGCTAATAGATGACAACTCTGGTTACACAAAGGTAGTGCATTCTGGAAACTCTATGCAAACCTTTATTTGACCTGACACTTGCACCTGGAAGGTGCCCAGTGCAACCACAGTCTGATCTGCCAGGCCAGAGAGTCAAAGCTGTGTTGTCTAAACCTCCTCATGCTCTAACCTGATCACTTTTTTCTAAAGTGATGTTTACGAGCTTCAAGCCTAAATATATCTGAACAATGACTTTTATCAACAGAATCAGGAAAGGTGTATATAAGAAACATATCATTAACATATCTGGTCTTGGATAAATACTGGAAACATTAACAGGTGTGGTGTGAACATGTGGGTTTCCAGCCTGTGGTGGAGATGGAGTCAGTGTGGAGGTCATTCCACGACCGTGAAGCCAGAACAGAGAGGAGACTAGACCGAAACGAGCAACCACAGGCTCCTCAGACTGATGGGATGGTAAATATCCAGAGGCAGGAGGGGTTTGCACGGTTTGACCACAGCTTGGAGACAGAAAGGATCGGTTGGTGTCACAGTGTAGTGAACTGAGAAGCAGGGCGGTGGTGATTAACTGAGGCTCTGAAGAAGAGGGCGTAACAGAAATCCATGCAGGATTCAATTCAATTTTATTTCTATAGCACCAAATCATCAAGAGTCTAGACTGTACTCTTTATAATATTATTTACAGACCCAACAATTCCCACCATGAGCAAAGACTTGGTGACAGTGGCAAGGAAAAACTTCGTTTAAAAGGCAGAAACCTTGAGCAGAACCTGGATCATGGTGGTAGCCATCTGCTGCAAACGGTTGCAGGAGATGAGAAGCACATGGATGAGAAATCGGGTGCTAACACTGACTGTGTTTTCGTCGTCTAAATCAATGGGATAAAGTGGGATTTGGCATGAGATCCGGTGTCAGGGATCTTAGGGTTCCCCTGGATGTGGTGTATGTCAGAATAAACAAGAGGCCTATGGATTCCTGAAAGTGTAATAAAAGGTTATCAGACATGTTAAAAGAATTGTCAAATGACCCTTCAATAAGGAAGACTGGATTCAACGTATCAAAGTTGAATCGATTATTCTTGTACAAGAAGGAGCGTTTAACAGTGCAACACACAGGAGGGGTTACAGAGAAAAAGGCTCCCCGAAGAGCCTTGACAATTAGATCTTATACACTCTAAAATGGGCTGTCGCGGACACCTCCATAGATACAGATTAGAGTCATAACGTCTTTCTCAGTTCTCTAATCAGGAGTCAGCAGAATATCCCTTTGTCTAAAGGACACCTCCCTGACCTGTCTCTGACCCGTGTTCTGTTCTGAACTTATACATACAGCTGAACTTTATCTCTCCCTGCCAGCCTCAGCAAAAACACAAATAAGGGGAAGTGCCCACAAGACATGTAAGAAATAGAAACACATACACACGTTATATGATTTAACATAATCTGAACCTCAGTATAATCCTAATTTTTATAACAAGACAAGTCTGAAATATACTTTCACTGCTGGCTAAAGCTAACCACATGTGGCACATGAACCCTGGGATTCAACATGTTGCCAGTGTTCTATGTTGGCATGCCTGTAAATCCAGCCTCCATCCTCATCGATGATAACACTGACACATGCATAGCAGCAGTGCCTTAACTTCTTCTCCCTCGGTACGACATGACATTAAGACTAAGACTAAAGGCTAAACACAGAAGTCATCTCTCTAATGAGTGTTGCTGCAGACGTGCAGGCTTGAATTTTGACATCGGTCTCGATGTGTGGCGGTGCTCCGCTGTGGTCACAGCCGTATTAGCGTCTCGCTCTGTGATCTTGGTGCATTTTGGGGGGATTTGCATTGATCGCTCCCCATGCTCCCATCTGCTGCTCTTTAAGCTTTACAGGGAGCAACGAGACACGGAGAAATGGCACCGAAATGAACTGCAATTTAACGGTTTTCAATCAACTTTACATTCTAATAAACGCCTTCTGCAAGTGAAATGAAGCAAACTGGTGATAGTTATCCTCCCAGCCTAAGTGTCTCCCTGACAGACAGCCTGCACAGACCTGTTGCTGCTACACTGCTGCTCTATTGGCTGCCTGGAGGCATTTTTCTTCACACAGACCTCTTGTTAGCATCCACCTGCAGACTCTGTTCCCTACATTCCCCCTGGGGGCTTTGTATTGATCACCCCCGGTGCTCCAGCCTGCTGCTCAGTATGCTTTACGGAGACCACCATGACGAAGAACCAGGACACATAAATATTCTAGATTTATCTGCTCTCAATAAATATGAGGCGTCTAACCAAATGTATTCATTCTTTCAGTCCTGATCACTATTATTATACATGCAATTATGAATTGGTGTGTTCAGACATCATGATTATGTAGTTGCATTATTCCATTGGACATATTCTCTGACATGATGTCCTTATGAAAACTTGTTCCAGTCACCATCTACACATCCAGCATACAGAGCAACATCAGCCTTCATTAGTTCATGTGTGTGTGAATGCTGTGCTGTCTCCTCTGGTGCTGGTTAGCATCCTCCAGCTCTGTGCTCTGTCCTCTTGCAGGAGGTCTCCATGATGAAGAGGTTGTTAACCTGGTTGTGCCAGATGGTTGGTTACACAGAAACATCTGGCAAGCTGTTGTTTTGAACCATTTGGAAGGACGGATTAAAAAAAAAAAAAAATACTTCAACCAATCAGATCAATGAAACATAACTATGATTTATTATTACTGAAATCAGTACTGATTTTAAATGGGAAGTATTCACTGATTATTGATATGATGCTGATGTTGTGAACATGTTAAATAATTGAACACATATACGTGGCAGAAAAGCCAAAAACTGCAGTTCTAGCTGGCTACAGAACATTTCAACCTCCACAAACCCCCATATTAAAATGTCCAACTACGCAGCAAAATTATGAGCAATTACCTGCATGGATGCTTTGATTGACAGGTAGGTGCCATTACAGATGGTGTCAAGCGTCATTCAGCCTGCCGGCCAGCACCGCATATTCTAAGCCTCAGAACAGCTCTTTAGAAACGTGTGATGTCACACTTATGCTGTCCATGACTGTTATATACATATATAGATACACAGATATACTGCTATGTCTATGATAGATAATACTGTATCGGGCAGGCTCTACATATAATAATGAAATCAGTCAGGAGAAGAACGAAATCATCTGTTCCATGTAGAAAAGTCTTCTCTGTAGTTCTTAGTTCTTCTTTCAATGAAGAAATGCTCTCCAGTTCTGGTAGAGCTAACACACATTATCACACACAGCTGCTTTACAAGGTTAGGGGGTCAGTGACACCTGAAGTTGTTCAATGTCCTCCTGGATCATACATTCTTTCATAAATATATTAATCATTTCTATGTATATATATATATAGACATTCTGTCATCAAACTGTCTGCTCTGACAGCATCTATCCTCTGTGGCTCTTCCTGAGGTTTCTTTCCTGCTAAAAAAAGTTTTGCACAGCTGAATGGAGGGTCTGAGGACAGAGGGTGTTGAATGTTGTACAGCCTGTGAAGCCCCCTGAGGCAAACTGTGATTTGTGATTTTGGGCTCCTCGCTTGTTAAAAGGTACCCTGTGGTGTTTTTGACTTTCAGCTTCATCAAGCAGTTTTTACAGGTGGCTCCCTGCTTCGAATCCAAATCACTGTCGCTTTCTGAATAGATATAATGTGATGCTTGCCAAAATGTTTTGTAGCTGATGATCTACGACTGACTGAAATGTAGGACAGCAACAGGACAACGAATGAATGTAAGAGAAAAGAACATGCGTGCACATTCCAGTTTTTTGCCTTCAGATTTCCTGTCTGGTGCTGCAGCTGTTGAGCACTTTGTGAATGTGCGTCTTGAACGTAACACCCTGTTAGCACTGCAGTTTAAACCTGTTCCATCTAACCACTATGTAGGGCACAGCGGACCAAAGCAAACATAACCTAAAACATTTCATCCTGTTGTGAGCAGTGTGTGGTGGTGTGCTTCAGTGTGAATGCTGAGCATGTGACAAGAAAGAACTGTTGTAGTGTTGTCTAGTAGTACATGGTCCTTTTAAAAAATAAATCAAAGCAAATTCATTAAATATTACAGAAGTAATTATCCATATAGTAGTTTAAAAATACCTCGGTTATGGCTGCCTGTGCCTATGTTTTTGTAGTCTATGTCTATGCTGAGCTAGGTGTGTGCTTCCCTGTTCCTGATTGGCTCCAGTTGGTGAGGCGTGGCCATCACTGTCATCACTTCCTGAAGAGTGAGAGGATCTTGAGTGAAGGAGCACCCAGTCCAGTCCCCCAGTCCACAGGCTGCAGTTTGGGAACTAGTTTATTCCAGGGATGCTGTTTTCTCTTTTTTTGGCTATAGATAATGAATTTTTAAAATATATTCTGGTTTTGTTTAGGAAGGTAGGCCGTGTTCTATATATGAGTACTCTTTGTTTATGTTTTTATCTCTGGTTATATTTATTCATTTGGTCTGAGCACATCCACTCGCCCTTTCCCCCTTCTAGTCTACCTCTTGAAATCCTGACAGTACCTCTGGTTCTATCCAAGTACCAAAACAGTTCTTCAGACATTAAATGTGTTCAAATGTCCAACTTCACAGCAGAAATAAACATGTTTACAGCCTGATACAAAAAACTGTTTTGGTCTCTATAGCTAATTTCCCCGTTCATGACAACTGTACCGAGGGTATGGTAGCATTAGTCTTTCAATTAGTTTCCTTGACGACAACTGAAAAAAACATTACTGCTATTGCAGACACTAATTAATTGTGAGGTTAGCAGACCACCAAATGAAGCAGACAAACACAGATGTTGTAGTGAAACTTTGTTTCTTTATTCACACGATTTTCTACTCCAGCTATGTTAGAAGTTAACATAAGTGTCAATCCTCTAGTTCCTATGTTGCTCTCTCATTCATCTGTACACACTATATAAAAAAAGTCAAGATTATAATATGTTTAGAAATCCAAGAGGGTTGTGAGGTGAGGAGGGTTCAACAGTTGTCGAGGGGTTTTCGCTTTATAGTCCCTCCCCTCACTTCCAGCCTCCTCCACCTCCACTTTGACTCGTTTTTTTTTTTTCTTTTTTTCATTAAACAAAAGAAACATATTGAACAAGGCATTTGTACCAGAGCTCAGAAGGGGGCTTGGACATTTGTAAAGCGCTTTGACTGTACAGCTCACGCAGAACACAACCAACAGGTCATATACAGAGCATGGTAAAAGAGGAATAGTATACTGCTTGGGCACAACACAAACACAATACAATGCCATCTGACAAAAAAGTACCATTGAAAAGAAAAGAAAAATTATTCTCTTCAACTTTTTTAAGCATTTCATAGAAACAAAAGAGAAAGATAAATTGCAAACTTGGAGTAAACAAATCGAGAAGATATATACAGTGAGGTAAAACACATTGGTCTTTAAAAGGAGGTATTTTCTTTTTGATTAAGTGACCTTTTTAATATGTTAATTATGCTTTTTAAGATACTTCTCAGCTTTTGGATGACATCTATAAAGCAGGTAATGCAGACATCAATGCAGACACAATCACATGCAGTCTTGTCATTCAAGGTGAAAAGTAAAAGAAGTCTTGTCAAACTTAGGCACCAAATAAAATGTGATAAAGCTTTCTGCTACCCTTGTTGCCACAAAGGCCTCACTGCAGCACTGAGAGAAACTTTTTTTTTTTTTTTTTTTAAGCCAAGCAAAGCCTGAACCATTTAGTGACCCAAACCTCGCGTCACGTCAGCCTGATCACGTCATTGCAAGATGCTTCAGCAGACTTCAGCCGGTCTGTGAGACAATGGAGGGCAACCATGAAGGGATAACGTGATAATCGTTTGACCCTAACGCGTTCCTCGTCACAGTGTGTGGATCATGCTAGCATAGATAGGTCGTTCAACCTGTGTGATCCAGAGGGACTGAATGGGCAGACACGATTGGCCCAGACTTTTGCATAACAAGAGAAAAGACAGAGATAGAAACAGACCCGTGCTGTGGATATTTGCATGCTCACAAAGTTGCTGCCACGACCTTTGGGCTGAGTTATGCAGGTTGTGCTCGGATTGGTTTGTAGACTCTGAGAGAGGGCCGTTACATTCACAGCTGTGGGAATTACTCAGTGCGTGGTTTGAAGCGAGAGCTGCTGGCATAGTTTGTTACCTCCTTGTTTTGGCCCTCCATCAATGCACACACAGCAGAAAAATCTGCTCGTTTTGAACCCTTCTTGGCGTACAAAGAATGGCATGAAAGGCTGCATATTTGACCAGATCGAACAAAACCAAGTGCATCACATTCATCCGTGTTTGAGTCACCAAACGGCTCAGCTACATCGCTGCTTCCAATTCACATCCTTCAAATGAGTTGACCGGTGAACCGAGGTTTGAAAATGCATGGTGGCTGCATATCAACAGTGTACAGTGACCTCCTCCCTCTTTTAATCTGAGCTATGGACAGAGAAGGCAAGGTAAGATTCTCAGAGGAGGTACAGCGTTTTCTTTGTAGATTTTTAAAATGGGTATGGCCAAAATAGTGGCTGAATTACTGAAGAAAAAAACTGAACCAAAAAACAAAGAAGGAAGAAACATTTTTAGAGGTCCAGTTCCAATCTTTCTTGACAAAGGGAGGGACAGTCTATAGTAGAGTATATATATATGTATATATAGAGAGTCCTCTTCCTAACCCCGGCATGTTCCAAACAGACTAGTTTGTGCAACATGCTGTCCGGTCCCGTCGAAGGCGAAAGCTGTTAAATATGGCTAAAAGGTGTAAAAAGCCTGCCCTCAGACAGACAGGCGAGACCAGACAACCGTTTAAAATTACGGAGATAACAGAGCATGCTTTCAGACAGTCACTCCTCAAAGTCCATTGTGGTCATTGTTGAATTGGCGTTTTCAGAAATGTACAAACTATTTCAGTTGTAGCACCTTCAAACATTGAAGATGAAGGATTGGACACAGCTCAGCCATCCAACATTCATTTTGGACAGTCCTTGAAGAGAAACTCTACACTTTCACCACGTTTACAGGTGTTGGGGAGGAATAAAAGTATAAAATCTTCAGTGTGTCTTGAGAGGGAGCTGTGTGAAGGCTTATAAATGTCCTCACTTGAGTCAGAATCGGTTAGAAAAAGAAAAATCTGAGGGTGTGGAGCTGGTAAAAAGAGAGCTCTCATCACTACTCGAGGCTACTAGCTCCAGGTCACGTTTGGTGCTACTCATAACACACAAATCTCTGGCTGAACCATGTGTGGTTGAGTTGTATTATGGGAGATGACAAGGAAGAATGTGTTGAGGAGAAGAATATCTCTGGTTCTGCTGCATTATCTTGAACTGTTCATCGTGATTCCCACAATATGCAACGCTAAACTGAGTACTTTTCTGAGTTTTTTGGCCTTTTCAAGCTTTATTTCTAATAGAGACAGCTGAATAGTGACAGGAATGTGGGGAGAGAGAGATGGGGAATGACATGCGGGAAAGAGCCACAGGTCGGATTCAAACCCTCGGCTTCCGCAACAAGGACTGAGCCTTTGTACATGGGGTGGCTGCTCTACCAACTGAGCTAAACTACACCCCAAGACTGAGTACTTTTTAAAGGCATCAGTATGCTTCCAATGAAGTGCTTGTCTGGGCTGTCCAACTACTTTTGGAACTTTCTGAATCTGTCAATCTGACTAGCACACAGGTCAGTGATTTGCCAAGTAAGAACTTCTCTCTTGAGCTCTCCATAATCCAAGCAAACTACTTGTCAGTTGTTCTGTGCAACACCATGATCATCTTTGACGAGAGACTGCCAAAGTTTGTACTGTTATCCCTGTTCGTACGGTTCATTATGTTGTCCAAACTAGATTTGTTTCAAACATCCAGGATCTGACTTTAGAGAGATAAAAATGTAGCAGGGATGGATGTGACTTGGTTCCACCTGGTATGGAGCTGTGAAACCGGGGAACTGGCTGCAGTGAAGTGTGGCCCTTGTAGCTAGGAGATATTTGTTAAGTCAATTAGAGAACATGGAATGACAAGAGAGAAAGGCAAGATAGAGTCAGGACAGAAAGCTTGCTGTATAAAGACCACAAGAGAAAAACAGCTGGGTGCAAACGTCTTTTTACAGTTAAGTCATCTTGGGTTTTGAAAAGAAAAAGTACAAGGCTGCTGGTGACTTTAAGACAGAATGAAGGTTGTCCTAGTAGAGGCATACCAGAGGTGCTGTTGAGTTGAGCTTTTGTTGTTGCTAATGTCCCAGAGAATGACATTGCTAATGGAATACACATACTATACAGTCTTAATCCCACACAGAGGCCCAGCAGGGCTAGCCAGGGCTTACTTAAAGGGATACTATGAGATTCTGAAATTTAGTTTCCCGCACCACCATCAACCCCACCCACACAAACCCAACATGGCTTAGACAGATGGATTCTTGGCCCTGGTCTTCCCTGGCAAGCCCCAGTTTTCCCAACTTGTTTGATCACTTTTGTACATATTTAACATTGAATTCAGCATAGTCAGTCACCCTTTTTGTATTCAACATAGCAGCGATATCCACATCACTTTCTACAAATATCAGGATAGCTTTCTTCTTTTGTTTACTCCACAAGATATTTACACAGCGTATGTGCCACTGCTGACTATTTCTACATATTTAAGAATACTTCATTCACAAGAACGACTGAACAATGGAACTGTACTGGTGGGTACAACACAACTCGTCTGCTTTTAGTCAAACTTTGCTTCATTTTTTTTTTTATAAAGGACAACAAGGGAATCACTGAATAAAGCCTGTAGCAACCGATGATGTAATTTTTACCAAAATGGATTTGTCACATTAGGTATATCTTCACATTTAACAATGTCTATCTCCACTCAGGGTCCACTCATTTGTTCTGGAGCTTTTGACCGTAACACACATTAGTAAATGAAGTTTGCTGTTGCTGCTTGATGTTCAAACGTTACCATTATTCTGAGCACTTTTAGGACTGGCCCGGGTACAGCCCTTCGTAGACAGACATGATAATATTGTGTAAATAAGCCAGGAATTCTAAACTCATTTATGTTTCTTTGTGTTCTGCATTTGTGGTTCCCACTCAGTTTTCTATACACTCGTATTTTGAGAGTAAACCATCTGTCCAAAAAGACACACAGGAAACTATATAATATATTATTATTATATTACAATAATATTGTTATTTTGAATTTTTTGGTGAGCCAATTGTAAAAGACCGCATAAAGTCAAAATAAATGCGTTCTGAGTTCGTCAGACTACTGAAGAAAGTGTTATTAACCACCCAGCCAAATTTGAATGATTAAAAATAACGACAAATTTATGAAATTAGGTGTCAAAATCAGGTAAAAATGGCCCAGACTTTAAACTGTCAGCCGTCATTCACATGACAACGTGTGTTCCTCTGACTGCACTTCATCTCTGCAACAAGTGAGTGGACCTTGACTGGAGAGATTCTGGAACGATCAAGAAGTTCTTATGATTGATTTTGATTTTAGCTTGACTCAGAGTGGCTTTGTTTTATTGTAGTGTTGCTGTGATTGGTTTAAACATTCAGTTCACTGGAGCGGGAACTGATGTTGCCAGATCATTTCAGATTGACTGCCAGAAAGCAAGAATTGTCAACAAAAAGCGATGAGTGCTATGCTTCCTCTGACAAGCATGGCTTTAGAATAGGCGCACTGGAACTGCTGTTCCACTGTCTACAAATGAAACACTCAACAGGTCTGACTACACGTTTGTATATTTGGACAAATTATCCACCATTTTTACATGATCAGTTGCTATAGGGGCATCAACAGGGTTTTTTTAAATAGAGAACAAGCAATTTGTACAAATCACTCCCTCAAAAATAATTGGATATATTTGTTCTCCCCCCCCCTCCTCCCCTCTACACTTGGACTTCTAATAGAGAAAAATATGTCTCAATGCATTTCCAACTCTATTTCAAGTGTGGGCATCAAAGCAGAGAGGACAAGCTACTCTGATGCTCATCGGTAGATTGGCACCGTGTTTTTCAACAATGGTCCATGGAGGCTGGAGCTTTCCTTTCTAACTGAACACTAAAGCAGGTGATTGAGCTGATCTGCACGTTGAACCAGTGAGGAAGAACTCATCAATGAAATGAGCTGCTGCTGCTGCTGCTTGCAGAAGGTGAGATGAACGCCTGCTCTTCCATGGATGGTGGCTGACAAGAACTCTTCAACACACTTCAGTGAATCTTTGAAAGGACTGCCTACCAGAATGACGATGGGCTGGATTTGCGTCAAAGCAACATGGCACAGAATAATCAGATTCAGGCAATCTGAGGATATTTACATCCAACGGCAGCTCTCACCTCGACTTGGGAAAAGCGAGGTGGACAACTAAGTAGCAGCACATCAATACGTTACGTATCCATAAAGAAAAGCAATGGAGACAGAGAGACTCACCGAAATCCAAATTGCCACACAGGTAAACCCTGCAGTGGTTCAGAAGTGCACTTATTGCTGAACAATCAAGAGACTCTGTGAGATTCCTTTGAGTATATCGCTGCGTGGCTGATGTAATTTACTGCTTGAATTAATTATTGATGTTTGCAGTCACTTTGTGGATTTCAACTGGACCTAACTGTGGGAGTTAATTTGGACCTGTAGACTAAAAGACTTGTTTTTGATGGAACTAAGAAATGAGCAAATCTGGAAAATAACACCAGACGGGTTTAATGTGTGGCAATTTTGGCAACAGGACAAACACTTGACTGAAACAAACGGTTAAATCAGGTGCTACATATATTTTTTTGTCCTTTAGATAGAATAATGACACTACCTTTATCATAGTAATCAATTTATATATATATATATATATATATATATATATATATATATATATATATATATATATATATATATATATATATATATATATATATATGTTGTTTTTCATTAAAAAAACAAAACAAATCAAATAATAATAATAATGATAAGAGTAGATCCTGACTCTTATGCGTTGGTCCCTTAAGGCTTGCTAAGCTGAAATGACAAAATTGTCAATTTTACGCATATTTTTTTCATCTTTTGTTTTTCGTAAATGTACATTCTAGTAGAAAAAGACCTTGCCACAAAAAAAAAAAAAGAAACAAAATAAAATAAAAAATAATAATAATACACAACCTGGAAAACCTATGGCTTAGTAAATATCCGTTTGCTATATTTAAATGAATGTACCTCATTTTTGTTGATTATCCTACAAAGAAGAAAACGCTTGAAAGGTTGATTCGCACTGCTGCGCTCTCGACGGCGCAAACACATGAAGAGAACGAAAATCAGAAATCCAAGAGTTTACATTTATAGGGCAACATCAGTAATGCTTACAAGTCTTTGTGTCTCTTTTCAAAAGCTGCTGGGGGCTTTTGTGGCATCGTTTTCCCAACCAAACACAGTTTGAGGTGCTGGAGCTCAGTTTCCAGACTCTGTCCACACCGGGAGGAGAAGCTGTACGATGAGTTGTTGCTGAGGTGGTCGGGTGTGGGGGGAGGCGGGGGTTGAAATGGCACCAGAGAGTCGGCTGGGTTGTGGGTGATGTGACGTGCGGTGTGTGTCCCTTCTTGCTTTCCGTCCCTTCTTCTTGGGTGTGCATAGTACGAGCGTGCTGTATGCTCGGCATGGCTCCCGTGGGCCTCCTCTGACACACACACGCACATGGAGCTGCATACAGGTGAGAGCAAAACGCACTCCACGGCAGCCGACATGAGAGGAGTCGGGTTTTTTTAAAGCACTGGCACTTTCCGGTAACAGCTGGCTTTGAAGGCATGGTGGCAGCTGATTGTTGGTGTTGTTGTTCTTGCTGTTTGTGGTTTAGCAGAGCAGAGTATAGAAAATAGACACATTTATCTACTGTATATTGCATATGTTGCAGCATGTTTGCCAAAAATGAATGAGGTCATCATGTCCAGTTTTGTTTTGCAAAAAAGATCCCCTGCCACCAGAAAGAAAATTCAAAAAACACAATAAATTAAACTGACCTGTCCATCTCCCTGCCAACGCACAGGGAGACGGGGAAATACAACAGTAACAAATGAACAAACAGGTGCAAAACTGTTGCAGAGATGAGGACTGGACTACATGAAGAACAGATGAAGCCACTCCTTGTCTGGACCCCACAGGGCAGCTTACAAACTGTCCCAGAACCCCCCAGGTCCTCGTTTCAGTTCCCTGTGCTACTGTAACACCACTCAGGAGCAGGGCTGCAGACAGCTTCACATCTGTCTCTGTGCTCAATCATCTTTATTCTCTGAAATCCCTCTGATCAGGGCTGACAAATCAATAATCGCTTTCTGTAAATTTCACAAAGCACGTTAAACGAAAATGGGCAATCTAAAAACAAACAGCAGGGTTTCCACCAGCGCATCGCAAACCCAGCGGCCCTCCACGCCTAAGCTGGAGCCCCCACAAGGCCTGGGAATTAGATTGTTTAAAATGTATTTTAAGAGCATTTTTGAAATTATAGCTACAGCTGGGCAGCTCAGTTGGACACAGTTGCGATGGGTGGATGCTCATCAGCATCATCTTTTGGTTTGGTTTGGTTTGCACTATGGGAAAACAGCAGGTCTGAGACCGGTGACATTCAACACGACACTTCCAACTATCACAGGCCATCACAAATGTCACTGTGTCAAAGCCAACAAACCTCATACAGTTTGTCAGATGGTCACACACTGGATTTTATGGCGAGCACCTCGTCCTCTGTAACGCTGTCAGAATGACGACCACTGAGTATCGATAACATTATCGGGGCCCTGGCCCCTGTCAAAACATACCACTGTGGAAACCCTGAAGAGGTCAGCCATCATTCTCATATAGTGCCGTTGATGTTGCACTACATGATGCACCCTACGTACAGAAGCCATTAAGGGCTGTAAAAATGACAATGTTCTATCTTCAAATCTAAACTGTAACCTCAGCTACATCCTGAAATGTAAACACCTCTGAAGTCAGAGCACTGACACACTGAAGTTTGGAGATCTTCTGTCTAAATTGATGTGGTGAATTCAATTCTTTTCACGGCTGCAGTCAGTCAAATCTGTAAACACTGAAATTTAACAGTGGATCTGTTTTTCCCATGATGGCTCCATTACATGCCTCACTGTGATGTTTAACCTGAAAACATGTCGGATCATTTTTAATGTTTGTAATTTGTTGAAGCTGAAGTTGAAATTTGACGATGATTCATGACATCATTCAAAGATGTAAATGAGCAGCTTGCAGCCCTACTCATGAGTAGCTTCATTTTCGGAAGTAAAGAATGAAATGATAATATACAAATGAGGGAGTGATGATGAAGATTAGAGAAGATGAGAGCAAAGCTCTGGCAGCTCAGAGGACCCCCGGGTAATTCCCTGATGGGGTCTGAGCTCTTATTGGTTAGGTGTGTGATGAGCGGTGGAGGTGGGACTTCAAATGTGCACCAGTTGCCCCAATGGGTCTTTTAGAAACTTCATGTGATGAATGTAGTAAAGGAGGGTGGAGGATAATGAGCGGCGGCTTCCTTTAAGACCTCTGTTATCCCCTACAGGCACAACCATCCCTCATTAGATCCATTCATGCGTGTATGTCAGCCCAGTGCAACACACACATACACACACGGTTCCACAGTTTGTGCTGCAGGACTCATCAGTTTGTCAATGAATGAAATGGAAGAAGAAAAAAAAAGAGCACAAAAAAAGTCTTCACTTCCCTTCCCTTCAAACTAAAGGGGAGGAACAATCGATGAATAATAACAAAGATAATAATGCTGTAATGCTAACAATATGGATGCCAGTCAGGTGTGTGTGTGTGTGTGTGTGTGTGTGTGTGTGTGTGTAGGTGTATGTGTATGTGTATGTGTATGTGTGTGTGTTTGGTAGTTGTGTGTCTACATCTTGATCCCCTCCTGTTGGCTGAGCTGAGACAGAGTTTTCTTGATCCGGAGAGCGGTGAGTCGGGCCGCACTGTTGGCATACCAGCACTCCCTCATTATCTTCGCCATAACCCGCAAGGCCTGGAGAGGAGAGGAGGCGACATGAGTTAACATGACTCAGCTACAACACAATGGACCTGCTGCTCTACATAGAGATAATACAGTTGTGGACTGTGGTGAGAGGAGCGTTGTTGTTAAAAACAATGATTAAATCTGGAGTTGCTGTGATCTGGGGTTCCTCTAGGCTCAGTACTTGGTCTCTTTATATTTGCAACCTATCAATCTATGTATGTATCCTTTACGGCACAATACCTCGGCCTGTCAGGCTGACTGTCTTTTTGCATTAAAACATGTCTCATTTTCAACTTTAGGTATTCATGATTTCCTCATGTCTGTCTGTTCTGGACCTACATTAGCTGTTAGCAGGAAAACAGCTACTGTTCCACAGAATTGAAAAGCTGTCTCATTACTAACTCTGCTCCATCTTCCATCAGGGAATTGGTGATTCTGTGTAAATTAACCGTCCCCTTAAGTCTTCAGAGCACAGTTCTGGGCTCAAAAACAGACTGCTGTCCACACCATAAGTTTTTTTTTTAATTAGTTCTTATCCAATGATTAGGGTGATTAGAAAAGAAATGTTGTACTTCCAATGTATGAACATTTATCAGATGTTGTTTCCTGACACATTTAAGTGCTTCTGATCACAGTTCTAAAACTTGAACCAGCAAATGTGTCTCAGTCAGTTCTTTTACAGTTCTTCTTCCTCAATCATTGCTTTGGTTTGATCTTGTGTTCTAGAAAATGTGGTCAGAGCTAACTTTTTTCGAACCAAAGTCTTAGCTCTCGTCTCACTAAAGTGGTGACTTCCGACTACATGTTTGAACCAGGCTTTGAAAAAGGGTTAGAGCCTCCAGAGTTTATACTAATTCCTTCACCCTTGGCGGGGCTGTAAACAGCATCTGGTATGTATGAGTCAACATGTCTGTGTGTGTCTCAGCCTCAGTCTGTCACACTGCTGGTGCTCAATCTACGGAACTTCCTACAGTGCTCATTAAGACAGCAGACACATTCCAGTCCACCATTCATCAGGTGGCTTAGTGCCAACTCTACACTGCCACAGACAAGCAATCTTCCACACACACACTTTACATTTGCATGGCGTCCTTCAGCAGAGCTAGCTGCAGCTCATTTCTTATGTAAAGGCTTTCAGACGTGGCTTTGCTTACTTTAATCTGACATTCTGATTTACGGCCTAAATGATGAGCAGAGTGAAGAGATGCCTTGTGGAAATTCTGCTGTTCCGCCTTCAACACTAACACTGTAACACATCTACAAGACCTGACTCTGAATGAGTGGTTCTTACACCAGGGAATCTTAATGTTCTGTCAAGGATCCTCACATAGACCCCACTTGATCACAATTAATCAGGAGGACTCATATGGGAACATTTCAAGTGTTAGTGTTGATTTGTACAAGTGTCTGCACCTGGAAATGAACCTGGGTTAGATACCAGGCATGCAAGCTTAATTACTGCTCACACTACTTCATATGCAATACCTATATGTGGGAGATAGTGTGTTTGGATGTGTTGGAATATTTATGTCTAGTGAGGTGCAACTATATCTGAGAGGAACTTAATGTGTGCTTGAAAATAGTTTCATAATTATAAAGCTGGTACATGCAGGAATATTACATTATTAAAATAGTTTCATTTAATAACTTGAAGTCTAGTTATATAAATAGTGGCTCTGAACAGTCTACAGAGCAGACACAGAGGTGAGGCAGGGCATGCCTGTGTGTATGCAGTAAGAGACAGAGGTGTAGGTGTGTGTATGTGTGTGTGGGAGGGGAAAAGTTTGTTAGTAACAGTAAAATAAATAGAGAATTAATAAGAAATATGCTGCTAGAACTAGAATAAGTTGGCCTGAGAAGTCATTTAGTCTTGATGAAGCATTATGAGGTGGAAATAACAATAAACGGCACAATTTACCCCCATGTGGCTGACATGCCCCAGTGTGGGGTAAGTTCAGCTTAGTTATGTACATATTTTAATTGGAGACATTACTGCCATAACCTCACTCTAAACACCTCCACCCACTCTCCCCTATACACTACATATAGGTATCTACGTACAAGTGTGTGCAAATACATGTAACTCCCACACAGATGACATGTTAAATATATTGTTACCAACCAAAAGAGAGGAAGGAAGGAAGGGAGGGAGGAAGGAAGAGAGGAGTTGTGTTGGTGTTTACTCTGTCTCTTGTTAATTTTCTTCTTCTGATTATACTTCTTCTGAGTCCTTGCTGAAGTCTGCTGGCTCATTAAAGATGCCACACTGGTTCAGTTACAAACAATACTCTGCCGAAACAGGTAAACACTAGACAGAGAGCATCGACACAGCACAACAGCCAACAGCGATCTAAAAAAACAATAAAAATTCTGGGGTTCTTCAGCTTGGTCAAACAGGCTATTCAGAGGCAGGCAGAGTGCCACACTCTCCATTATTATGCTAATCCTGGACTGAGCCGGCTTTACAAACACTCCCCGGGTCTGAAACTGCAGGTACTGTCTGCTCTCAACTTGTTAAACCTGTTGTTCTGTCTGGATGGGTATCACTGTGGCTCATTGTTGTGTGAATATGAGCGGCTCTCTGAGTGTGTGATGTGTCTGAGTTTCCCTCCAGACCAGACAGTGAAACCAGACCCCAACCGTATATACTATATGAACCACATCAGGTGGTGGTGCTGACTCAGAGGTGGGCCTGATGACTGCAGTTTGCAGGTCACAGTTTCCTCCTTTGGTTTCATGTCAACCATGATCAGAATATATTGTCATCAAATGTGCTGGTTACCTGATGCTAGTCATTACTTTGTGGACAAATCAGGGGCAAACTTCAGGCCTAGTGAGGTTGTGAAATGACAAGCTGCTCAAAGTTCTTTAACCTGCTCAGGAGTAAATACACAAAGCTGAAATCCGCCTCATCACAAGTAGCTGGAATTAGTCAAAACTGCCCCATATTACTAGGACAAATTTCTTCCTATTGCTGTTTATTGTCTGTGTATCGTTCAGCTGATTAATTACATCCATAAAGTGTGAACTGTACTTGAAAAAAACTCAACATGGGGGTGTTTAGCTCAGTTGGTAGAGCAGCCGCCCCTTGTGCAAGGGCTCAGTCCTTGCTCTGGAAGCCCAGGGTTCGAATATGACCTGTGGCTCTTTCCCGCATGTCATTCCCCATCTCTCTCTCCCCACATTCCTGTCACTCTTCAGCTGTCTCTATCAAAATAAAAGCTTGAAAAGGCCAAAAATATATCTTTTAAAAAAACAAAAACAAAAACAACAACAACAACAACAACAACAACAACAAAAAACTCAACATAAAAGAAAAAAAGTCTGAACGGACTTGAAATAAAAGCTGTGTATCTGTTGAGGGCACAGGTGGAAACTAAAAGAAATAGAAATAAAATAAAGGAAAATAAAATAAAATAAATGAAATTTGAATGACAGCAGGTCACATTTCTGTAAAAACTGGAGTAGTGTGTAATGGAGGGAAGCCAAGATGACGATTAACAACAAAAAATGACATTTTGGGGTCAAGACTTCCTCGTCTTTGCGGTGGTTATTGTTTACACTCCCATTAGCAACTCAGTTAATATCGCTAACATATAGTTTATAGTCAGCATTCTGTAATATAGCTACACAGATACACCAAAGCCTGTTCAAACATGATTGGTCAATACCCCTCAGACTACACTCACATTCTGCATTCAGACATCTGTTTATAGAGATTAGTGGAACAAAAGTGAACCCTGAACATCAGTTCACAACTAATAACTGAGAAGATGAACCATGAGAGAATAAAAAATTCATTGGTTTAATTCAAACACAAGCTGATGACTGCTGGTTACTGAACTCAGTGCAGGAAGTAGCCGTGCAGAGAAACAAAGCACAGGAGCAGTTTGAAAAGTCAATATGCTGCCTTTGGCTGAGAAAGGTCTCATTACCCTGTGTTTGGAGGGAAGGTTCTCAGGACGGTTTCAGGGGAGAGGAGAGGATTCATGATTGTTATAATACAAATTTCAACACAGACTCAGTACTGCTGAACATAATCAGATAAAAAACTGAGAGCTGAAAAATGCCCATTGATTAATAACTTGATCTCTTTAATCAATAATTTGACCGGCTGAACAGTGCTAGTGAAACTACATCCAATGTAGCATCATATAAAACATACACTGTACGCATACGTACATATAATGTTATCAATATGAATGAATAAATTCAGTATCTTTAGCCTCAATGGACAAACACAGCTACTAGCCTGCTGCTAACATTATGTACACACAGCTGAGGTACAGACTGAGGCTTTACCTATGATGGACCCTAGCAAATGGTTTCTGACCATTTGTCACAAGTTGTGGTCCAATGGGAGACATCGTATCTCATCTTCACTGAGAACAACAGTACCGCCAGTAATTTCCTATGTGTGTGTGTGTATGTGTCTATGTGTGTTTCAACTCCTGAAAAATGGCTTTAAGAAAATCACTAATACACTGAACACTCACTGTAGCACAGCAGTCACAAACGGTGGATGTTTTTCGTATGATGAACAGTTAACAGGAAAGAAGTTAAGGGTGTGCAGAGACTGTCTCTGCCTTCACGACATGTTGCTGCAGAAATTCATCTTAATCAGCTCAAATTAAATTGAAATAACTCCCAAATGCAGTAAACAAACCAAACACCACAAGCGTGTGTGTGTGTATGTCTAAAATACTGTTAAAACTGAAACCAGAGACAGCAGGCGATGCAGCTCACATGCCTTCTCCTCCCACAAGCTGAGTGGTTGCTTCCTCTCTGGGGACTGTGGGAATAAGCTTGTTTCTGTGCCCGTGTGTATGTGTGTGTGTGTCTGTATCACATGATTGAACAGTGTTATTGAGAAGGACTCCAGGGATTTGAGGTTCAGGCTTACTGCTGATACGACTGGCCTACCTAGGCTGAAAACAGAATCCTGGACACCTCTGCAGAACAAGACTTCAGTATGCAGATTTTAAATAAAGACTGAGAGACTGCTGTGACACTTTGGTGCTGGTGAAAACCAGCACAGCGGTCTACTCTTGTTTTGAAACAGATATTTAACCTGGACCTGGAGAAGTCTGAATACTTGGTCAACTAGAAAAGTGTGTGTGTGTGTGTGTGTGTCTGTGATAGGGGCCAGGTGGAGTCCACCAATCAGAGCAGAGCAATCAACGCAGCTGCTCCTGTGACATTTGACACCGCTGAGAGAGAGAGAAAAAACGCTGAAAGTAGCCCTCGAACAGGAAGAACTTCTGGCCAAACCGTATTTCCAATTATTCAACCAGCTTCACTTTTAGCATCTTGACCTCTTCCTGAACGTCTACATCAGTATTTTGTGTCAGTAAAATGAAGAAATGTGACCTTTACAGTGAGTGAAGAAACATTACTTCTGCTTTCCTCCAGAAATTTTCCCGCCTTTTTAACATGGCAGTCTATGAGGCTGGATGGGTGTTGCTGACGCATCTTTGTGTCCAACACCAAAACTATAAAGCTGACAGCTTCAGCAGTGTTATCACTGCGAGCACCACAATTTTTCCAATGTTTATATGTATAAATGATTTCTGTAGAGTGAAATCTGTGGCCTTGAGAGCAGTTTACAAATTCATTTAGACAGTCTTTTCTCTCCACTCTAGCGATGATGTCACCATCCTGATGAGTCCTGATTCCATGGTGGTGCAACAGAACTGAATTCCCACATCTTCCCACAAAGTGGTTAGAAACGGTGACACTCATCTTACCTCACAGCTCTGCCAGCGGTTAGGAATGTTGGGCCGAAGCTTCTGTTCACAGACCACCTTCCTCATCTCCTCCACTGACGGATCTGACTGAACCAGGTCATAGTAGGGCAGCTGGTAGTCCTCGTGGATGCCTGACAGAAAAGAAATATGATGTTAAAACTGTGTGCTACATGCATACAGCAGTCTGTCTGATCGTACATCTTCCTTCCATCCATGCAGATACCGCTATGCCGATATTTCCATAATTAGCTCTCGTCCTCTTTAGCTCCATTCATCAATCATTCTCCTCCATTACTCAGTCAGCCTCTGCTCCTTTCAGTCAGTCAACCACTCATTTGATCCTCACCTCCCATGGAGCAGCGGCTGGCAATCTCCCAGAAGACCAGGCCCATGGCGTAGATGTCGGCTCGCTTGAAAGACTCAAAGTGTTTCATGTTTATGGAGTCGTCCAGGACCTCTGGTGCCATATACCTGAAAGCAAACACAACAAACAGTTATGGAGTGAATTTCGAACATAATGCATAATGTCGTGGTTGCTCAAATAAAAGTGGAGCTGAGCGCTAATGTTCAGACATGCAAGCATTTTTCAAAAGATGGCCTAGAATACAGTGGACATGTGGGTGTTAGCTACAAGGACTAGCACAAGCATGCTATGACGAGTTTGTTCAGACACTGAATGCTTCTCTGCCGTCTGTCTGCTATGTTCATGACCACAGTGCTGTGAGCTTGGCAAAGGCGGGAATGCAGAGCTAAATGTTGCTGACCTCATTTACTCAAAAGAGTAAGAGTAATAAAAATGAAATCTAAACTTTTTCAAACAAAAAACACATCATACATTGATTGTATGACTGTTTATCTGCATATCTAAATCTTCAATCAAAGAATTGTAGACTAATACCAAACTGTCCACATGTTGTGTAACCACTGACTGATTTAGACCCATCAGTCTCCATCAGCGTCATCCTCCCTTCACTCTTCCTGTCATCATCCAGACGCCAATAATCACAGTAATGAGTTCAGCACTTTGATGGAGGAAGGTGGAGGCTACACAACTGGAGGCTGTTTTTTTTTTTGGGCTGCATCGAAGTAATCCATTACAGTCTGATTTGATATTGCCACCTTCCTGTGTTTTGTTTTCAATTTCTACAGATGTTTGCTGCCTTGGTGTTTGTTCTCTGACAGACCATGACTGTTTGCTGTCAGACGTCTGAAGTAAGACTTTTAGTCTGTTAACCGGAGTTGAGCCCCACGTATCGGCAGTAATTGACATTGCTGCTTATCGGCCCGACTATCTCATTGATTCCTGATCAATTTTTCTGTGTGGAAAAAGTAGGCCAACACAGCATCAATGTAAGCGTTTGATTGTCTCTGACTCTGAACACAGTGTACAAGACTCAGGTGTGCAAAAGCTCCGCTCTGCTCAGCTGTTAAGATGTTAACTGTCTGTAACAGATGTGTCAGACACAGAGCATTTTGTGTAGACAGAGGTTCCATCACACTGCTGCTGTTTCCCACCTCAGTCGAAATGATCATTTTACATGTATGGCTGCACTGTGGTTGTCGTCTTTCTTTAGACTGTTTCCTTCTCTCTGCGTAGCGGCTCATGTTGTTCATGATCAGGCTGTACTATGATGTAATTACATTCTCTAACAAGAACTGTGTTTGTATTCTTCCACACACTTTGTGATAAAGAGTGTTACACACACACACACACACAGTCATAGAGCTGGAGTTACATTCAGGTTAATAATTACAGACTACAGCCGAGTTGCTGTGTTTTGTTATTCATACAGAGTGGTGAGAAAAAGCTTTGCAGTGTAATCGCTCTGGAGCAGCCGTCGCTGGAGGTGCAGCTTAGCCCCTTAATGCACAAGTATAAATCTAACTTATTGGAACATCCAAATAAAATGTCTGCTTGTTTTGATCATTCATTTATGATTAAGAGCAACATCTGCATCGGGCAGCAGCTGATCACGTCAATGTTTACTCGATTAGTCTCTACAGGAAAGAACATGGAGCTTTGTCTGTCACCTGACCTGACTCGTAATTTCTTAATGAGTTTGTGCTCACGCAGAAATCAGAAAAATCCATAACAACTAAAGCTGTGGGCACTAATGTGCACACAGCCTCTCATGATCTGTAATGAGATGGATTCAATAGCGTAATCAAATATCTCCACTCTGGGCACAAGAGAGCACGTCTTAATTGAATTCTTTAACTGAGCGCCGTACAAATAATGAAAGGAAGCCTCCGTTAGCAGAGCGTGGCTCCAGATCAATTAGAGAGGAAAAGCATCGCGCTAAAAACAAAAGACATTCATCAATATTTGCTCAGTCACAGAAACTGTAATTATGTGGTGAACAGCAGGGGAGCGAGTTAATCAACTTTAAAGAGCATGCCGTCTATTTTATAAAAATGGAAGACGCGTTTGATCAAGACTGTGTTTGAATCAAATCAGGATCGAGTATATGGAATGACATTTTAATCAACATGAAGTATATAAATATGGCTGAGAAATAAATCCTGTAATAAATTAATGAGGAGATAAATATATAAATAAAAAAGTACGTTGGCTCATTTGTTTATTTACTAATGCAGTATTTAAGATGTGTTTTTAACACGTAATACGACTCAACACAACTCGACTCAACACAACTCGACTCAACACAACTCAACTCACTTCTGGCACTTCTACTTCATTTTCCACTGTCTATAGTACTTTTGACAGTAACCTTTCATCGCAGGCAGAGCTCATTGTCAGAGAGTGACACAGTTGGGAAACAACCAGGAAACACACGGGAGCTTTAAGTCTTAAGAAACTTCACATTCTTTCACTGACAAACTGGAAACTACACACTGACAACTTCACTGCTCTCTGGCACTAAAAGAACCCGCTGCTGTTCATCACCGACGACGTGAAGGGATTTTGTTCTCTGCAGTGTGATTTTGTGACAGTGCCATTTTGCCAGTTTGCTGATGGTGTATGCGTGTATGGGGTTTGTGTGCTGCGTCCAATCAGCGGTCTGCAGTGTCTTCAACTGGAGGTATCAGCTCAGCTTGCGTGGAACTTAAACCGAGATGGTACCAAAGAAAGTACCAGGTACTATCCATAAAGAACTAAAATAAAAGAGTGAGTGGAGCTGAGACGTACCATGTGGTGGAAAAGCAACTTCACTTTTTATTTCCAATCTGTAATATTCAAATGAAGGAAGAGCATAGCAAACAAACACACTGAATACACTACCATGGTGGATTTCTTTGGATTGTGGATTGCTTTTACTTGTTGCTGAAGTAACCGCTAACTGCTGCTGCTGTTTGCTAAGCAGGTCAGAGTAGACTATAATGTCGCCTCAATGGAACTATAGCTTTATATTTCACCTCTAATAAAGTGAAACTTTCAGATTCTTTGCTGGAAGTTTGGGATTATGATAGAAAGTTCAAAACAAACTCTGTTGGGATGAGATCATCAATATGTAACATGGATTCCAGCCAAGTGCAGAGCTTCTGTCTCCACTGACCCGAGGCTTGCTGAATCATTTAGTGGCACTGTAATACGCCCGCAGCATCAAACCACCGCTCAGAGGAGGAAGGAGAAAGATGTAAACAAGATAAAATAATAAAATACAACAAATAAAAGAAAAAGGGGTGTGGGGTGTGTGTTGGGGGGGGTGGGGGGGGCTGGACGAGAGCTGTTATCACTGTGGGAACGAGGAAGGTGGAGAGTGTCAGAGAAAGTGCTGCCTGTGGCCTCAGTGTACTGCTCACTTTCCAACCCTGCGGCTAGACAAGTCTACATAATACAACAAGAGACGTGAATAGAGACTCACAAAGGGAAAGTGAAAGTGAGGAGCCACCTGTAGTCTGGAGAAGTATCAGGTGGGTGCAGAGGGTAACAGATACAATACAGATTTGCATCAGCTCTGACTTCAGTCATATGACTATCAATCACATTTTCATGCTACAATTATTGTGGCCAAAAATATCACATGCATCATGGTATTTTTAGGAACAACTGTTATCCATGTATTGCACCGTTATGGGACACTAAATACACTGTAAAATACCATGAACTGAAGAAGGTTGATTGGAAATGACTGTGAATGCAGCATATACTGACACAACCTCATACTACCAGCAGAAATGATAGATTTCTCTTAAAGGCCTTCACACAGACACAGTCTATCTCTGAAATGTTGCTTCTGCATTGGGTCATGTGTGAATGTGATCAGGGATTGATATTCAAAGGAAATCTCTTCCTCTGATTTCCAACCTCAAGATCTGCTAACATTTATTTTGAGGTCCACGACGTCCTCTGGGTCCTGAGTGGCCCGGCCTGTCAGCGTTAACACAATGCTTTCCCTGCAGCCGAGACACTGTTTCCAGCCTCTGGAATGACTTGGCTAGCCAAAAGTGACAAGATGACTGATCTGAATCTGAGATGAAGTCCTGATAAACCTGAGTTGAAATAAGAGTCGCTCTCTGAGGCTAAACAGCCGAGGCGAAAAGCCTGTCGCTCTAATGGCCTGACTTCTTTATTTACAGTCCCAATCCGCCATGGTGACTTGTTTTGAAGCAAGAGAGACGTGCTGTGAAACGCCACGACACTCGCTCACACTGACAATGCCGCACCTGCCTGCATATTTAAGCAGAAGTGAGATTATACTAAAAGGATACTCATGTCAGGATGAAAGATGGCCAGAATGAGTCAGAGGATTCCAGACAGTGCAGAACAGCTGATACAGAATGTGGAGGAGGAGGAGAAAGAAGAGGAGGGGAGGAGGAAACAATTCTTAAAAATGGGGTGTGTGCTGCACATGCTTACCTTTTGGTTCCCACTCTGTGGTTTGGAGCGATGTCGATGGTGTCAGTGGCCGAGTCGTGGCGGACGGCTAGGCCCAGGTCAGCGATGCAGCAGGTCCCGTTCTTCTTCACCAGAATGTTCTTTGATTTCAGGTCTCTGTGAGCAATAGCCGGCTTCCCTGGAAACAGAGAGCATCATACACTGTACAAGGCTGCACTAACTGAATGATTCTATGAGGAAGAAAAAGGGGATGAAGAAGACAGAGAGTCTGCTTTGACACTTGGTACTTGGACATCATAATAGAGCTCTTACGAACGAGCTGGGTATGAAGTTTAGTTTTTTGTCCTAACAATGGGAGTGGGAGCTGAAGTGAAAGCAGAGCACCAAGACACATTTAGATGAGTTACTTTTACATATTGGATGGAACTGAACTAAATGATTGGTGGATGATCCGCTCTGTCTGCCCTGACTGCAATGAATCTTCTGGATGTATTTACATTTGATTTGTTTTGACTAAAGGCTGCTAGACTTCCCCCCCAACAAGCATTGCCACTGACTCCTCAGACTGACACTTAAAGGAACTCCAGTCTCTCTTGCTTCCTCTCAGACACTCAAATCAAAATTTCACTTGAGCCAACACAGTGGACGCGTCTTCATCTCGGCTTGAGTGAATCTATTCATCTCTATTTGTGTGTTTTTGCTGGCTTTGTTGTTTCATGCTGCATGGTCATAAATGGAACTGAACAGCAGCATTCACTGTGTGCTGCTGTTCAGTGAGTCTCAGACACTGTGCACAATTAAAGTGTGTTGTTAGTCGATCCAAAAAAACTGTTTCTAAAAGGCATGCTGTGTACGTGCATAGGACAGAATAAGTGTGTCTGTGTGTGTGTGTCTCACCTTGCGTGCCCACTATCTCCATGTGGAGGTGGGCGAGGCCGCTGGCTGTGGACAGGGACAGTTTGATCATGCCCTCCACAGTGACGGTGTAGCGATTCAGGTAGTCGAACAGTGAGCCGTGCTCGTGGTAATCGGACACGAGCCACAGCTGAGTCCACGTCCCGTTATCTACACGCACACAGACAGACAGGAGGGTGAGGAAGGGTTAAAGGTGAAGGTGCGTTTGTCCTCGTCTCCACTAGAGCCCGATTTCATCTTCGCACGCTCAGATGTGCCATCAGCGTCAGGGTTCAGGAACAGTTTGAACCTTATTTATCTGTACAGCTCTCTGTGTGTCCCAATTTGACTGAGAGTCACGAAGAAGAAGAGTTGCATCACTCTGCTTTCAGAAAGTTCAAAAGTTTATCCTCTGAATAGAGCTGAAGTTTCTGCGGATGGCACACATACTCACATGTTCTCCTCAGACAGAACAGAGCAGTATATCTACCTCATATCCGACACACCACTTATAGATTCAGACGTGAAAAACTTCAAAACTGTCAGGAACACACCAAATCTCTTTACTCCTGTGAGTTATGTGGTGTGTGTATGTGTGTGTGTGTGTGTGTGCGTGCTGCTGGAGCTGTTGGACTGTGTGGTAATGTGTGCTTGGCCTTCACTGTGAACTGTTACTCCCCCACACTGTCTACCAGCCTGTCTATTCACAGCGAACACTCGAACTGCTTTTCTGCTCTGACAGCTCAAGGTTCACTTGTAATTAGAGCAGCCCATACTGTCATTTGCAGATGATAAGCTTGTCCTGATGAAGATATACTTTACAGTGTTTAGACTCCATACGCTTAAATCAAAACTGGCTTCTCACAATAAGTTTGCTTTGTGCTTCTAGTCATGTCTTTGTGGTACATTTTCCCGCTGACTCCAGTCTCATTTATATTCTGTTTTTCTTCACTGTATGCTAACGCTAACTCTTTCCCCCACACGTATGTGCGTGCCGTCTCAGCCTCTCACAAACTTTCTGGAGGTTTTTCTCACCTTTGTTGTCGGCAGCGATGAAGCCCAGAATGTTCTCATGCCTCAGCATCACCGTCTGGTAGATCTCAGCCTCACGGAACCAGGAGCGTTCCTCCCGGGAGGAGAAGATCTTAACGGCCACCTCCTCCCCACGCCACTTGCCCCGCCACACCTCGCCGAAGCGCCCCTTCCCGATGCTCTCCTGGAGGATGATGGTCCTGGCGATGGTCCTCTGGACCAGCAGCGGCAGGCCTGGGGAGAGAAAACATTTCAAAACGTGGCGATGGGGAAGGCCAGCTGTGTTTCAGCCTCTCTCAGGAAAAGCAAATAACTACAGTGGGAGTGAACACCAGGACCGGAATCAATCGAGAGTGTAATTACGGGACAGTACATATAATTTGCAACTTAAAAATGTGGTTTGGTGTTACGTCATCATTTAATAGCATGGTGTTGAGATTTCTAAATACTACGGAGCCGGAGAGCCCACACACATCTGGATACAGCAATTCCAGAGCCACAGATTGAGACTACGCATGCTCCAACACTTTATTAAAAACACTATTATTACACACTTTGTTGAGATGTTGTATGAACACAAACCAAAATTCACTATCAATGTCATTTCTTTCTAGTTAAGTTTCATCTAATTGAGTGAATGTAGGCCAAGTCACACTGCACACATGAAAAGCTGAATGTCAAAATCTGCAGTGAACATAATGAGGATTTTGGATGTGCTAGAAATCTAACTTGAAGTTTTTCATCCAGTGAATGAATGAAATATTTACTGTTCCATCATTACTTTTTCTTTTTGTTGTTTTTGTTAAGGCTTTTATTTGACAGCTAAAGTTAGACAGGAAGCCAGAGGGAGAGATATGCAGCAAAGGGCCGCAGGCTGGAGTTGAACCTGGGCTGCCGCAGCGGGGACTCGCACAGCAGGTGAGCTACCAGGACGGCCCGCTGAAGTCATTACTATTGCCATACTTCAGGAATTCATGCTGAAGATATGAAGCTACTCCAAGTTATGTGTGTGCTGCCCAGGCTGTAACAGAGGACGGGCCGACATTATTCACTGAAGGTAGACAGCTACCGAAAATAACATTTGTAGGGGCATCAAAATGTTAACATTGAAATTAGTTGACACCAACGCTGTTGAGAGGGAGGATGTGCCTCCACCCTCTCTCTGGGTGTACTGTAGTCTCAGACAGTCTCAGTGTCTGCTGCGATGTTTCTCAGCTGTCTCAAGAACCTCTCATCCAAACTACTTAACATTCAACACTGAACTTCTTTGTATCCTCGGCAATACACTCGCTGAGCGTGAAGTTGATTGGATGCATCAGATTATTTTCCCCTCGTAATGTTCTGACTTTGTTGTGCCCACTTTTTAAATTGCCTTTTTTTCCCTTTCTATCCAAAGTGCTCCTGATTCATCATCACACTTAAATGAAACCATGGATACAGATACTGTAGAGTGGAAGATTTTTTTCTCAGGGGATGCACCTTTGATATATAACACTTGATATTTACCAGTTTAGTGAGATAAATAGGTTTTTATCTCCGCTAACAGAACAGCACATTTTGATAAAACAAAAATGCCGCAGTGTCTTTAACCCCGGCCATTTGAAACTTTGTTTGGTGACATCACACACACACACTCTTCTTTTTGAATTTAGTCACTTCAAGTTGCAATAAGCAAACTTGAAATATTGTAACACAATTACTGTGTTTGGCAAACTGCTGATGAGGAAACACAAAATGATAGTGGAAGGAGAATCCTCCTCCAACAGGCACCTCACACATAATCTGACTCAGTGAAGTGATTAAAACAGCCCACATGGTTCTGCCAACACACACACACACACAGACACACACACACACATATTGTGCAATATGGTGTAAATAACTAGAAAAACTGAATCCAAGTCTTCCCTTGGCACAGTGATGAAGTGCCAGTCTCCACAGAGAGGTGCTAATTTATGGCTAGCATCAAGAACAGCTTTTGCCAGTGTGTGTGTGTTGCAGTTACACAGCCTGAATCTGAGCCAGTGAGTTATTAGGACAGATTTGTAGTTTAACATGTGTACAGCTGAAGGGTGTGCATACAGAGAGGAGTCTGTGTGTGTCTTGTGTATGCTTTATATCCAGTTACACACTTAAATCTGTCTGTGTGTGTGTGTGTGTGTGTCTGTCTGTCTGTCTGTCTGTCTCTGTCTGTGTGTGTGTGTGTGTGTCTGTCTGTCTCTCTCTGTCTGTGTGTGTGTGTCTCTGTCTGTCTCTGTCTGTGTGCCTGTCTGTCTCTGTCTGTCTGTCTGCCTCTGTCTCTGTCTCTGTCTGTCTCTGTCTCTATCTCTGTCTGTCTGTCTGTCTTTCATTCATGGCCTCGGCGTCACTTGAGGTTGCCAGGCAACCAGGCGGTCATGAAACAGCCCAGGACATGATCACTCATAGCAACACAACTTTACGCTTAAGATTTTGGGCATATTATTATTTGCAGTCCAAGGACCGGGAACCCAGAGTGCAGCATCGTACCTGATCCAGAGCCAGAGGTGGTCATGTCGTAGATGAGGTCCTTCAGTGTTGTTCCAACAGTGATGAAGGGGTGGTCCATGGAGGGGTCCTCTTCGTTGGGCACCCGATGGTGATGGTGGTGATGGGCCCCAGCGCCCCCGGCCCCCAGACCCCTGTGGCTGTGGCAAACGTAGAATGCCAAGACCAGCAGCAGGCAGAACACACACACCGGGACCGCAATCACCGCCGCAAGGGCAACGGGACCAAGAGGAGGGGTCTTTGTCGGGACTGCAGGACAGAGAAGAGACACAGAAAGTCGATCAGAATATGACACATCGAAAGTAAATAAACAGTTCTCGATATGTGAGAGATCAAGTGAGGCCGCCTTTGAGCATACTGGGCTAAAGTGCTAGCCACAAGCCAGGGAGCTAACTGGCCAAGTGGTGCAGGGGCAGATTCCATCTGCTCGGCTGATGGGAGATTTGGCCCGTAGCGCGCACATACACACAGACACAGACACAGACACACAAAAAAAGACGCCTGAAGACAGACGGGACAGGTGAACTGGAAAAGTGGGACAAGTTCTTAAGAGTAGCTAGGAATGAAAGGAACATCTTAAAATACACATTGATGATCTTTGTCATCAACTTTAACATTGATGAGCGTTAACGTACAGGAGCCTGGATACATCCACGGAAGTAAACACCACCACCTTGCTTTAAACAGCTGGAGGCAGAGCTCCACTCAGCAGTGACTGTAGCACTGCTAGCTTCATCGTGTAAAGGCTCTTTGGCCTTCGAGCTGCGTTCCGTGGTGGCTCTGATCAGACGCGACAGCGCTCATCTGATATTCAGTATCTGCACTACTGCTCCCTATCAGAGAGAGAGATAAGAAATGATGTATATTTAAACACTTAGAAATTAAATATTTGTTTTAAGGAAACTAAACTCAGAGCAGACTCTTTAGCTCAAACACTACAAGGTGAAAGAGCCAACAGGAGTGTAAATGATCAGATAGTGGGAATTTTATATTATGTTGTAATATATGATGAAGTTATAGTTCTATAGTTCTTTTGAAGTACGTTTGTGAAGTTTTTACATGAACCTCATGAGAAAAATAAAGAAATATGTGTCAATAACTGTTTAATTACAAATTTGGAATATCAAATCACTCCATCGGAGCCCTTCTTCTTCTCCACACGTATACACTACGAGCTCTTTACTTCTCTATGAAATAGAACATACTCTTGCTGACTGTTTGAGTGATTCAGTTTCCCAGTTCTTAAGTGCAGCAGAGTGCAGTGATAAGAGGAGAAAATACTTTCAAGGGTTCAGCTGCTGCTCCTGGCAGAACCTCTGTGATGAACCACCACGATTAATAATGGTGCGAGTCAAGACAGCGGTGATGAAGACTTTGTGAAAAACAGATGAACGAACTGAAAGACAGATGCTCCCCTGAAGACTGAGGAATCCTCTGGTCATGATGATATGGCATTTAATTATGAGTTCAGTAGTCTTTAAAACTCAGTATAGTCCAGTTTTAGCTCATGATGAGTCACACTGACATTTAGTCATTTAACACTTTATCTACAATCAGTGTACGCTGTGTCAAGGTCATGTTAGTGCAGCAGTAAGCACTGTGACAGTTGTAGAGGGGGACAGATTTATCATGTCCAGTTGTTGGTAGTGTTGTAGAGGAGGTCCTCTCTGAAGAGCTGGAGGTCTTCAGGAGGTTCTTAAAGGTAAAGAGGGACGCCCTTGATCTGGTAGAACTGGTAGGACGTTGTTCCAACAGGGAACAACAGACCAGAAGAGTCTGGATTGTCGGAGCGAGCCGGAGACAGGCAACGTTCGTTGGAGGTAAAAGAAGGGGAGGTAGTAGAAGCAGTTGCTACAGGTAGCCAGCAGAGCTCGATGCACAGCGTGGTAACATGTGACCTTTAAAGACTGAAGACCAGGCACGCCGCTGTGTTCTGGATCACCTGAAAGGGACTCACTGTGCAGACTGGGAGGCAGACAGGACGGTGTTACAATAATGGACTTGTGTACATGTTGGACACATGATGTGACTTGGTGTATTGCGTTGAATACAGGTTACTGCCACTTCTTCTATTACAGCTTATAAAATATATTTAGCTCCTCTTTTGACAGCTCGTTCATAAATCAGTGTGTTCACTGAAATGTGAAGAACAAAGTAGGACCACTGATCTTTGCCACCTCAGATGATCCGGATACCTGAGACTTCCAGCTCTGGTCCATGGACTAAGATAGACAGCTCATGTAACCAGGCTGGGAAATGAAAAAGCTAACGTTACCTCAGCTGACTCACATTCACCTCACACCTCACGTCTTTCCTGCGTCCTGAGGAGTCCCTCTCTTTTGTCTGTCCTGCTTGTCCATGAGTTAAATTACAGACGAGTACATTTAATATTTCATCCCTCCCCTCCCCTCTATAATGTTAATATGGTTGGAATGGGGCTTTCGAGGGACCATGCTACATTAATCTTTATGATATTAAAAGCTGTTGTCCACTGAGCTGTGGTAATAGTGACAAACAAGCAGCTCCAAACTTTAAGCAGGGCTTAAGCCCTTTAACATTTTAAAAGCACTGCTGAGGTTGAAAGCTATCATCTGAAAGTGGAGTCAGCAGCCTGCTCTGCTGACCAGAGGCTGTGCTAGAGGGATTAGCTCCTCTGCTAAAGGGATCACAACACGACAAGCTGTATTCTAACGCTTCATTTAACCTTGCTCATATCTTCAGTAAACAGCATTTTGAGGGCCAACTCCAAGAAAGAAGAATGATACAGAAGTTTAGCTGCAGAGCAAAGAGCGTTGACACAACAACCACCTCTGTAAACCGCGTTACTCTGTACAGGAACTATCCACCCAAATGCAAGTAGTTGCCTTGTTGCCCTCCATTTGTTTTGGCAAATAAAACAAACAAAACACGTTTGAGCAACTAAGAGTTGCTTCTGAGTCACTAGCAAGTCACTAACAAGGACCACTCCATCAACAAGATACAGTTAAATGATTTAGTAACCAAACGAAAAGAGCACGAGTAAAGAGTGTCTTCGATCTGTTGTGAGGACACTTGGGTGGAGAATCCGCTGTAGAAGCGGGCACTACGGACCCCCTCAGATATCCTCAGAGTAGGAAGGGGAGGGAGGGATAGGAAGAAAAACTGGGGTGCAGGATACAAGAGTGAAAGAGGATGAGAGGGTGAGGGAGGTCTTTATAGGAATGATGGAGGTGGCAACCTACAGATTCATTCTAAAAGTGACCGTGTAGACGTGTCATCAAAGCTCACATTTATGTCCATGGTGGAATTTGATCATTTCCTTTAAGGCTCTTAAAGTGCAAGCTGATCTGAGCACTAACCCACTGAAATCTATTAAGGTGGACAAAGTTTGACTTTTTCCTGACATCCTTTTTTTAGTCATTTGTCACAAGGGGTTGATTTTTTTTTTTCCAGGAAGACGCCTCATCCTTTAATCTAGCTCATCTATGCCAACCTTACCAATAATGACAAGTTGTGCGTGTGTGTTCATCTGTGTAACTGCTCAAACTGGCTGAAAGAAGTCACTTTCCTGTCCATGTTTCTGCCATTCTTCCAATTTAAAATCTTTCTTTGCTGTCTTCAACAGCTGGATGAAAAGAAGCGTCTGGTAGCTACTTCAATATAACCTCCCTGTGACAAAGACCACCATTGTCAGACTTCAAATACTTCCTTTTGGTTGTGTCAGAAAGGCGCTGCCTAGTAAACCTGCTGCCTGCTGTTTGGTTAACTGACTGTATTCTACTGAAAGGTGTTTAAATCAGAACTCAGCCTGTCAGTGACACTGTATGGTACACATTCAACTCACTACATGTCCAGGAGGCTCACATATTTTGACCTGATGACATCTATCTGTCGTTCATCACATGGTTAGGTTAGGTACTCTGGGTAGTTGGCCTTGTGTTAATACACCAGTCAGAATTTTCTTGCCGTTCTTCACCGCTATTTAAAAAGAATTCACAGACAAAGCATTTTTCTTGGTGACATATTTTCTTTTGTTCTGTGCAGTGGATCTGAATGATAAATAGTCGTAGGTGAGTCTGTGTTGCCATGTTAGCAAAGAAACTTTGAATGTTGAATGTGAGAAAAGAATGTGGTGAGGAAGAAAAGCATCCCGGCCTCAGGCAGAGAGAAGAAAGATAAATAATGAAACATGCAGGGTCACTGCAAATATAATAAAACTAAATATGTTAGCTTTGTAAAATATGACTCATTTCACTGTTTGTTTACAGCCAAATGTTCAGTAATAATTCATTTCAACACACATGGAGATAAACACAGTTATGTGTATGACATCAGACACAAGTTATTTTTGGGGAGCCGCTCAGATGACCACACATGTTCAGTGTCGCACTTTGTAGAAGATCAGCAGCAGAGAGATGGATTATGATGACTCAATATTCACTGGAATATCCTTCACTTCTGTGTTTTAAAATTGTTACTATTTTGTCATGTTTTTTGTGCACCAATCTGCAGCCATTTTGTAGGCAAGCATTTACTTTGAACTGTGGAGATACTTTTTTTTTTGCCTTTCTGCTATATGGACTGCTGCATGAATACATCAGGTGACCCATTAAAAAAAAGCCCTCCTGTTTACACTCAAGAACAACTCCCACAGCATACCCTCGGTGGAAAGACCGGTGATCCCTGCCGAATTGAGGAGAAGAAGATGATAGAGCTGGATCTAAGCGCCAGGAGCAGAAAAGTCGCTACAAACCATCCGTACCGTCTGTTATCAAAGGAATGTAAGATCTCTACTCAATAACATGGAGGAGCTAACGGCTAACAGTGCTGGCCAGGCTACGGAGGGAGTATGAGAGCATCGTGGCTGGGTGGGCTCACTGTGGATTCGCTGGTGACTTTGGACAGCTTTTAACTTGTGAGAGAGGACAGGAGAGTGAAGGCTGATGTGTGGGTGGCCTGTGGGCATGGAGGAGGTGGGACAGAGGAGGATGCTGGCAGGGCTGGCGTCTATGCACGAGACTGTGGTGGGCGTGGGCAGCTCCTTCAGCAACAGACTGCTACTCCCACCATGTAGGAAGGAGATCTACCACAGGTCCTTCATTCCAGCAGCTGTCGGACTCTTCGGCACCAGAATGACTTCATGACTTTTTCTATAGATTTCTTATTGGTGAATAATTTATTATCAACCTTGTGTATATGAGCTACTGTGAGCTACTGTAAGTGAATTTCCCCAGGGTGGGATCATTAAAGTCTATCTTATCTTATCTTAACTGCTGTGAAGTCGAGCTGAATGTGACTGCTCATCCTTAAAAAAGCGTACACATAACACTGTGCTAGTTACACACATATGTGCTGCAAACAAGGTGCTTCCTGAATACAATGGGCTGATCAGTGGAATCATCCCCTGCATGCTGTTTGCTCTTTATGGCCCTCATAAGTATGTTACTACACGTAATGTATGTGTGTGTGTGTGTGTGTGTGTTTTTACCAGGGAAGATCTGGAGGTCGGGCTCTTTGTTGCAGTAGTCCGAGGTGCAGCACATGGGGTAGATGCCGGTGTCGTGTTTGACGGACGGGGCACAGATGAAGGGCCGGTCTCGGGGGATCAGTTCATTTTCGTGTACGCACTGGCGCTGCTCTGTGGTCAGCTTGCTGCCCGATTTGCGGATGGCGACGAAGCAGAGGCCGTCGGTCGTGCAGCTGGAGTTGGCACTGCAGCGGTCACAGTAACACTGGAGGGCTGGTGGAACAAAGGAGGGAAGGAAAGTGGAGATGAGGAGTTAGAAATGAAACTTGACTTGTTTCTAAGTAGTCACAAACAAAATCCACTGTTTAACATTTAATCCTGCACTTAGGGAACATTTATCACATACACACACACACACACACACCCACACACACACACAATGACTCGACTTTTTTAGTCCTGATATCAGTCTGAGATTCAGTTCCACTCTCTTCTATGCAACACACACTTCACCCTCTTCAGTTCATACTGCACGTCTCACGGGGGAATTCATTTCCTCATGTCTGCACCATGAAACGTTCAGCCTGCCTCAGTCTGTCACTGAACTGTCACAGTTCACACACCAAGTCACATTCTTTCAACTCCAATGTGAGGAAATTAAACCAAAGCTGCATTTTTATTTCACTTTCCTATGTTCAAACTGCAGGCCTCTGAAGTCAACCACACACACTGTTTACGCGCGTGTGTGTGTGTGTGTGTTTGAGTTTGTGTGGTTGTTCAGGAAGGAATGGAGAGAATGTGAGACATTACATCACTCCAGCCGTACTTAACACACATATACAAACAAACACACACACACACACACACACACACACACACACACAGACGCACACACAGACGCACACAGACGCACGCTTACTGACTCACTTCTCTCCAAAAGTCTATTTATTACTCACAGGAGACACAGACACACACAGACACACACACAGCTGTAGTACAGCTGGAGGAGACACACAGCTGATGTCAGAATCAGCCATTCAGTCCATTAAATTCTGTCTCACTTAAGCCAAATGGAAATATTCATTTCTTTGAATAGTTTTATTTCATTTTAGTAACAATAAACTGTTGATTGTCCAGGCTAGACTTTAGTATAAAATGAACAGCTACTTTTAGTCAAGTGTTGATGTAGAAAAATAAACCTGCCTGATCATTGAAGCTCTTCACACATATCAGAACAATATGACAGATTAATGTTAAAGTTTCCTCGTCTGTCTGCGGACAACACACTGACACAGAGAGATGGGGAATGACATGCGGGAAAGAGCCACAGGTCAGATTTGAACCCTGGGCTGCCGCAGCAAGGACTCAGCCTTTGTACATGGGGCGGCTGCTCTACCAACTGAGCTAAACTACACCCCATTTCAGCATAATCTTGACTAAAACAACCAGGTGTCATGCAGGTACACTTGACTATCTGCTGTTCCTCAATCACATGCACATAATACACTGCTTACTGCAGGGCTATTGAGGCCACGCCTCCTACCTGCACAGGTGATTTCTGTACCTGGACCACACTTTAGAGCCCAGAGCACACAGAGACTGTTGAAGACACACATTTGAGCTTGTGGACTACATAATATTGTTCAATAAAACTTAATAAAGATCTAAAAATTTTACAAATTTCTTACAAATAAATCTGTTGAAATGTTTTTTAACTGTTTTATTTTGCATGTCTGCTTGTGACAAAACTAAATATTTAGATTTCGTTTGGACATCAATTCACATTAATTCCCATAAATTTCCAGAATTCACATGGATTTTCCAATTTGGAATATTTAAAAAAAATCCAAAGCTTAATTTATCAGGGAAAGTTTCCAGAGTTTCTTGAAACTTGCCACCCCTTTGCAACCCTAGTGCTGATGTGACAGACTGCTCAGAGTCCCAGCTTTCCATCTGTACATATTAGAGAAGTTTTCCTTCACGCATATGAATGATGTCCAAACAGACAGCCAGACATCTTTAGCATGTCGAACATTTGACAACAGTTCTGAGACCAGCTGTCATGTTAATAATGTAACACATACACTCTCATATCTGCCCAATCTAATTTCCTCATGAGGATAAAGTTTATCTTGTCAACAGCAGCCAGACAGGTCTCCTGATTGACTGAACTTCAGAACAGCGTGAAGCGAAGTTGGCTGAAAGAGGAACTCACTGTTTATAACTGAATATGAGACATGTTGACCAAATGTTGTGCACCAGGCCTCGGACTAGCCAATTACACTCCTTTATCTTCTGCTTTGCTAATTAAAGCTAACCGCTAACTAGAGCATGCCACACTCTGAGTGATGCCCTGAAAAACAAGAAACACACACACACAGCAAATTTAAGTGTTTTTTTTTTCTTTCACGTTTTTAACTCAGCTGAACTCACTCATTCAGACACATGTAGAGAAGTGGGAGCATGTGTTGTGGAGCCACAGGTCATCATCTCTCCACCCTGACAGACAGCAGGCCAGACACCAGCACAGCCAGGAATGTGCTCAACGTAAGGGAAGTCTACTTAGCCATCCCCTCGGCTTCAAACCATTAGTAATGGTTTTATGAGAGCTATGAATAAACCAGGTCACTGCTTCACTCCCTCACTCCCTCACTCACTGTGTGTCTCTCCACAGTGTCCTTGCCCCCAAACACAGGCCAGACACAGCGCTCAGAGCCTGCTATCATCATGCAGCTCATGCACGGCTGGCCAGGTTAAAGCAACACATGCCTTCTAAGACAAGACTTCTGAATAATTAACAGGACAGACAGGCAGGCACGCAGTCTGTGAGTTAAGGCGCAGATTGTCTCTGACATAGACACACACTAGCAGGTGGTATTAACAGTGTGAAAGGTACCCCGGTGGAAAAGTGCCCTGCGGTGCAGCATCTTTACAGCGGTAACGTAAGGATTTAAACATGAGAAATGATCTATTACATTACTGTGAAGAAATACAGCAGCAGTCTGAGAAGGTTCAAACATTATCCAAAGCTTGGTGTAACAGCAGGCATCCTCGCTCGTGGAATTTATGGAATTGTCTGGAGGTGAATTCCAGACAAAGTCAGGGAGGTGCAGAGAATTACAAGAGCAAAACAACAACAGCGACCGTGTGTGTGTGTGTGTGTGTGTGTCAAGGAGGGAAAAACAGAATTCTGTGGACGATGGTAGACAGTTAAACAAAAGCCAGCTGACACCGGTCTGCTCTGACTCAAGCTCAGAATGTCAGATGTCTAGACTAGCAAACAACTAAAAAGTTCCATATGTTGCATTAAAAAGTACCAGTGAACAGGAAGTGCTGGTCTGACTGTCTTCCTGTTTAGACGCAGTGTAAATGTTGTGACTGTGGATCAGCAGTGACAGACATGATACACAGCCTACATGTTGAAGACCACATTCTGTATGCTAACAGTAAGCTAACAGGCTCAGGGTAGATGTTCCGTCCCGTGCAGGGCTCCTGCTCACAATGACAGCCCTGAGTGAGTGTAATGGCTGATGTGGGAGTCTTTTTACTTTGCCAGGTGTTTGGAGTATGAGAGGAAAATGGTTTGATTTAATGCGAGATGCCCAAAATGATTACAGCTCATCCTCAGAGTAACATAAAGCTTGCTCCATCTCAGCCAACACCTGTGACATTTCACTTCAAATGTCACTATCGAGGTGGTGTTAGAGGAAAACTGTAAAAGTCACCTCTGTCTGTCACTTTAGCACTGAAGCCGCTGATGTTCCACATTCCATGTCTGAACAGAGGCTACTGAGCTCCACATGCAGGTTGTGACATGCAGATTGTGGAGATGACTGATAAAGGGCCAGACCCGGTGTGGGCTCCTCCGGCAGATCCTGAATCAGTGCAAACTCTAACCAGACATGCAGGTCTGTAGACACAGACAGCCTCTGTCTGTGTGTGAGGTGAGTCGAGACAGACGGAGAGACGCAAACAAACAAAAACAAACACACCCATTACCCTCTGGACAAATTATTCCTCCATCCTCTTGGCTTCTCTTCCATCACAATGTTGGCACGAGGCTGGCTGATTTAAGCAGTACAGAGTTTGATTTCAAAGCAGACCGCGACAGAGATTTCAGATCTCAGTGGCCAGCTGTGGTCCAGCTGAACGCCTTCATGAAACACTGAACAATAATAACACACCGTCGAGCCAGCAGTGTTAATGTTCTTTAGCCCTGCAGCAGCATGTTTCAGACAGTCTGCACATCTCATGTTTGTCTCATATCTTTGCAAAATAGCAAACACACAAATGAAAACAAGTGTCAGGAATCTACATGAGGACTTTCTTCGGGAGGAAACACTTGGCATCTGCTTCTACTACTGTGCTCTGACCAAGCACAGACTAATAAAACTAGAAGTGAATGTACCAGTACAGGGGACACATGTGGGTGAAGTGACTAAACAAATAAACATTGTTACATATGTTGATAGATTCAATTCAATTTGGATTAAATCTTCATTTAGCATTAATTAGTTGCCATGATAATCCCTAACCTGAACAGGTCAGTAGAGGACACATGTATTGCTTTTGACTATGAGTATATTTACATAGGTCACACTGGATGAGATGATAATGTGTTACGCAGCAGAACATCATCAAGGACAGCCTGCGTCTAATGAAGTCCTACAAACCTAAAAGATCTGTTGAAAGAATGTGGCTCTGCTGTAATAAGGACAGTTAGTGTTAAAATGGGCATTGACACACACACACACACACACACACACACACACACACACACACACACACACACACACACACACACACAACACACACACACACAGACAGACACAGTGTTTCTGATATGATAGAGGAAGTAGAGAGGGCAGACAGGCACAGACCAGGCTCCTCCAGTGTGTTCAGACAGAATGTGGTCGACTAATCTGAGACGCTTAGGATGACGCCAGGCAGCCCGCCAGACTAAACAACACAGCACGGACCAATAGCCCGCCTTGTTGATCCCAAGGCTGCTCTGGCCTATTTTAATATATGAAAAGTGTGTGTGTGTGTGTGTGTGTGTGTTCTTTCAGAGTGAAGGTGTTTACACAGAGTGGAGCTTTAGTTACACAGCATGCATCTGAGAAGTTTCTGCCCATCCAACAAGTCAGTGAGGTGAAGGCAGTTTGTCACTGTGTGTGTGTGTGTGTGTGTGTGTGTGTGTGTACATACTCTGGAAGTTTGAGCTGTTTTGTCATTATCCTATGCTCCCTGTCTGTCTGTGCTGGCTCCTCCTGCCTCTGATTCTGTGGAGGGGGTCGAGTGATCAAGCATCATGGGATCATGATCATGGGTCTACAGCGCTCACCGCTTCCTCACCCTGAAGGCAGCTCAGCTACCGCTCAGCATGAATATCGTGAATGGTGGAGCGAGGTTCTCGTTGACGTCGGGAGAGCGTGATTCTGACAGATTTTGGGCCGGATCCTCATGGTTGAACGTACTTATAGTAAGCTGCTTTGGATAAAAGCATCAGCTGAATAAATGTAACAGGCCACTCCCCAACCTTATGGCAAGTGTGCTGCGTCACCTTCAAAGTCTAGTTCGAGTGGGTGTTGTAGGTGTTTGTGGGACTTTGCGATTGGAGGAAATCAAGCAGGGGGAGTTCAGATTTTATTCTCAAGTCATCTTTCATTCCATCAATTGCCAGAATTTCAGAAACACGTTCACTTCCATTTTGAGCGGATCATTCTGGAGCCCTGAAAGCTTTGCAGGCTCCCTCCCCTTCATGTTTAAGTTCACTGAGCTGTGAAATGAGAGTGGTGCAAAAAAAAAGTGAAGAGTGGGAAAATTAGGCCAGTTGTCCACACTTCAGGAGTGTAAGCCACTTTGCTTCCAATCATTCAGAAGATGGCTCTCTCTTCACTTGGTTGAGGTCTGACTCCTGGAAGCTGAAGGACATCTCACACTTAAAATCTATCCCAGCTGATGTTTATGCGTCTTTGCCAACACCATGTTGAATACCATAGCACCCTGCGACAGACAAACTAAACACTGGCTCTAGATGGCACCTTTTGTGTTTCTGCGTGTTTCATGGTCACGGTAGTTTGCACTCTGCACAAACACCGCTAACTCTAGCACACTGGACCTTTCTTTAAGGTTAACCCTGGGACACACCAGAGACTGCCTCTTCCATTCCGGCCCACGTTAACCAAACAGGATGTTCAGACAGACGCAGAGCTTTACCCAGCAGCTGTGAGCCATGCTAACATCTGTTCAACTCTTTGTGTGTGCCTGGTGAGTTGACCCGAGAACACTGATAATCTATTATAAATGATATAAATGCTGTATTATGTAGATGTAAAGAGATCAGATTCTGAACTGATGAAATATGCACACACCGTGCCTACCACTTCTCTTATGATCGTTCTCCTACTGCAGAGCATCCTGCAGGCGTTGCTCCTTTTAACTTCATTGTTGCACACAATTCATATGATTGTTTGATCGATTTGTCCTTTAACGTCCACATAAAACAAATTTCGAGGATTGCATTCTTCCACTTACGCAACATTGCCAAAATCAGATGCATCGTGTCTCAAGCGGATGCAGAAAAACTAGTCCATGCATTTTTATTTACTTCTGGGCTGGACTATTGTAACTCTTTGTTATCAGGCTGCTCAAATAAGTCTCTTAGGTCTTTGCAGCTAATTCAGAATGCTGCTGCCGCAGTGATCTGACAGGAACCAAGATCAGAGATCACATCTCTCCCATTTTGGTTTCTTTGCACTGGCTACCTGTTAAATCTAGATCTAGATCTAAATAGAATTTAAAATTCTTCTCCTTACATACAAAGCTCTTCATGGTCAGGCACCATCATATCTAAAAGAGCTCATAGTACCTTACTACCCCTCTAGAACACTGCGCTGTCAGAATGCTGGGTCTCTTGTGGTTCCTATGGTTTCCAAAAGTAGATTGGGAGCCAGAGCTTTCAGCTATCAAGCTCCTCTTCTGTGGAACAAACTAACATTCTGGGTTCAGGAGGCAGACACAGTCAACACTTTCAAGAGTAGACTTAAGACTTTCCTTTGATAGAGCTTATAGTTAGGACTGACTCAGGTCATCCCTTAGTTATGCTGCCATAGGACTAGACTGCCAGGGGACTCCCCACCCCCCGTCTGTCTCTTTCTGGGTTGTGTGCCTAGCCAGGCACGGTAGTTGAAGATGCAGTCATCTCCCTTTAGAAAACATCACTGTCATTATTGCCACCATATCTCCATTACAGTTTATAGTTAGTTTATAATTTGCTGCTGCTGTGCATCTGTGTCTCTCTATCTCTATCACAGGTTCCACTGCTACTGTAATCATTCTATCATTTATTGTAATTCATTGTCATTTTATCCTCATTGTAATTGTACAATATGTTTGTGTTGATTTGTTCTGTACCGCGTGACATCTATTGCCGTCTGTCAGTCCTGGGAGAGGGATCCCTCCTCATGGCTCTTCTGAGTTTTCTTCCACCTTTTCCCTGTTAAAGGGTTTTGTATGACAGATTTTTCCTCACTCGAACCCGGTCCTAAGGACAGAGGAGTGTCCTCCCTGTACAGATTATGCAAAATATCTGAGAGCCAAATGTGTTTTGTGACTTTAGGCTATACAATAAGTGATTTGATTTGATTTGATTTGATGAGAGTTATTATAAGATCAGCTGTGTGTGTGTTGTGTGTGTGTGTGTGTGTGTGTGTGTGTGTGTGTGTGTGTGTGTGTGTGTGTGTGTGTGTGTCTGTGAGCAGACAGATCACTTTGATTTGTTAACTGAACGATAATCCTCATCACTTTAATGATCAACAATGATGTCCCATTCTCTGGGACACTGAACTAACAGAGAACCGTTCTGACTCTTCTAATGTTCATTTTATGCTGATTTTATCTCAGAAAGTTCATCAAAAAACTTCAAGCATACTTTATTTTTTATATTTTATATTATATATATAAATATATTTTATATTATTTTTTATAGAACATAGAAAGTGTTTTGCATAAAAATTCTAAATAAGTGAATATCTAAAATTCAACATATTTTTATCCATAGATTTTGTGGATCCCTAATATTTGGTCAATCTACTTTATGTCAAGAATGAATCTTTAAGACTAAGAATAACTCATTTTATTTATAGCCATTTAATTCATTACCTGCTAAAATATCACAATATTGAATTGAGTCACCATGGAAGCAGGTCCTGTCTATGCTGGACCCGCCTCCCATCATGGCCTCCGCATTGATCCATGAAACATCATTTTATAGGCACGTTACGCACTGTGCATTGTGGGCAGTGTAGTAGCCAAGCAACACAGGAGCCATGCATTACAAAGCCTCCCGTCAGCAGCCAGCAGTTGGACCACATTCACCCCTCCAACCTCCCCCTCCTCTCTTCCTCGCCTGGTGCTCTCTTCTTAATAACATCCCCCTCCTATCACTTCCTCCCTCCCTCCCTCATCCTTTTTTCTTCTTATATCCCCTCCTCTTGTCCTCTCTCCCTCCCTCTCATCCTCTCAACAATAGAAGGGAAATCACTGAGGCAGGTGTCAAGAACAAATAAAACAAAACAGGAGCCTACAAGCTGCAGACAGTACGAGTCAATATTTCAGGACACGAGCATGAAATGAACTCAGTGTAATCTGCCTGGCTGTGCTTCAGTCTGCTCCTGCTCCTGGTGTGGGACTCCACATTGTTCTGGAGGCTGTTCATGTAAATCACCTTGCAGTGAACGAGCCTGGGTGATTGGGTGTTGTATCATCTGTGGACTGCTGGAGGATTTGTAAAGGATGCAGTGGAGCTGAGTGCTGAGTGAGAGAATCTGATCCAGAGTGTGTGTGCATGTTTAAACTGCAACCTTGAGGGAACCTTGATGATTGTCGGTGACAGTTCAATTTGACCAGAGATGTGCTTCTAATCTTGTTCATGTTGTGAACATTTAAATACAAAAACTGGTACTTTTGTTTCCACAGCAGACATTTTGGCTTATCATAAGCTGCATTCCACTGAGGTGAGCTAGCCGCACAGGCCTGGTATTCTGCAGGCTGGCTCATTGGGACACTTAATGGAACTGAGCCATTGTTAACAAAAAATGTGTTGTTGTGCTTTTCTTGCTCTGATGACTCAAAATGTCTGCTGTGAAGTGAAAAAAAAGGTCTATTAAGTTACAATGAGTCAGGGTCATTAGGGTGGGCTGTCGACTCGATTTGTAGAGCCGTGGTGTTGTACAGGTTTTAAATTTGCTAAAGAGAGCACTCTTGGAAAGGTAATTGGGACGGGCGCGTACACTGGGCTGAGTTATCAGGAGACAAAAAGCTCTGCAGCCTTCGTTTAAATCGCGTGCTCTCACTCAGATCAATACGTTTACTGCAAAAACACGCAGGGGATGGAATGTTGTCGTTCTCTTTCTGATAATACACTCTGCTGACAGAAAAACACAGAGACGAGGCAACACGCTGGGTACAGTACAGCTGTCACCATACCGGAGTTTGAAACGTCAATACAACACGAGTATTAGAAAACAATACTCGGTGCTGTGGCAAAAACAAGTCCTCTGCACTTTTTTTTCCCCACAGGTAAGCTGCGGGCGGAGGAGGCATGTCATTGATGACGTAGCAAAAATCAAAAACCACTGACAGGTGTGTTTGCTGTTGTTTTATCTGGTCTTGTTATCATCTGCACTATTATACCAGATCACTTATATGTGTGTGTGTGTGTGTGTGTGTGTGTGTGTCTGCAGCAGAGTTGTGTGCAGAATGACTTTGGTACTTTAGAGACTATTGAATGTTTAAACAACAGACATGGTTTTAAACACGTGGCATCTGAGAAGTATTGATACTTTTAACAAATGTAGTGTGCAGTCATTCAAATACACAGAGTATCTGTATCCATATTGATTATTAATGTCATCCATCTGTCTGTGAGCTGGACTTTGAGTTATTTCCTGTGAGGACAAAACAAAGATTCAAAAGAACAAGCTCGCGTTCATTTCTTCGTTTTTTTTAATGAGCTGCAGGGCGAGGTCCCGGCTCAACACAGCAGCTATCGTATGACTCAACTTGCATGCTGGCACATCGTGCAAAGACAAACACTTGAATAATTGAATTATTGGAATGATCAGCCCTGAACAACTGCAGCTTTGCCATGATCTGCTCAGGTGGTTTGCTCGATTCATTTTCAGACCACGCAGACACGTGATGGAGACTCGTTTGTGGTGTGGACACAATGAAGTGAAATCAAATGACTGGAAAAAAAAAAAAAAAAGCCTGTCCTTATCTAGCCCATCCCCAGCTGCCTCTCCCTCCGGCTCCCCCTCAGACAGACACACACACACACACACACACACACACACACACACTTTTGATTAGTCTTATCAGGCCAACTTCAAGAGCCGTTTTAATGATTATCATGTCTCGGTGCGTCTCGCTCCTATCTGCTTCATATAAGGGAGGGATGAGGGAGCCAGAGGCTGAGGCATTTAGACAGGCTGGGTGAACAAAATTAGTCTGCTGGATCAAAGTTTGTATCAATAATTAATTGGTTTTTCTCCACAGGATTCTATCTGGGGGCTGAGAAACTTCACCGAGAGGAGAAATTGATTCAAGAGCGTCTTCCTGTTGCACTTTAAACTTGTCTGTCTATATCATACGAGGTCTGGTGACAGTAATTAGACCTGAGGCCCCCCATGAATTTGATCTGGTCTAGACTGAACATGTCAGTAAGTTTCCTCCTGTAATCCAGTCTTCATCCACTGTTGACTGAGACTGCCCTCAAGTCTACTACACACACAATAAGCACACTGATGAATCACTTATTACACGCCATCGTTTAAGTCGAGATTAGCTCCTGAGGTTTATACATGCAGCTCTCTGACTGGAGTCAAAAATGATCGTATCAAACTCGAGTCTGAGAAGATTGTTCCACATTAACATGCAGAGACTGTTACAGCAACAACTACTTCTACAATGGAAGCCAGTGACAGGGCTCTTTCATTTTCGATTATGGGATGCAGGATGTGCACACCACCAGATCGTGGTAACACATTCTAACCTCAAACTTTACTTGCTGTTCCCAGAGCTTCCGACCACCGCTTCAGATCTCACACGTTTTAGGCTTTATCGCCATCGCCTTGACTGAGCTACAGACATCAGTCAGTCAACAGTACTGATCACTTCACATCTGTCTGCCAATGTGTTTTCATCTCTCCGCTGTTTATCAGATAACTGCAGACTGGAGCGTCTTGGTAGTCACATGGCTGTGATTGTTGAACACCACACCTGTCTCGTACTGTTTCCGTCTCGTATCGTTTACAGTGAAAGAGTAGATTTACCAAAGACGAAAGAATGTGAGGGCTGCGTGCTTCAACAGTTCTCTTATGGTGGAAACATGAACCAAAAAACAACTAATTGGACCTGTTCAAATTATATGAAGGCTTAAAGTTATGCAGAGTTAAGAGCATGGACGCTTGACTGACAGGTGGGTGCTGTTACAGATGGCTTCTTTGAGCACCCAGCCGTAGTTCTGATCATCCACATGCTGATTTTGATTAGCCAGGAGGCGGCAGAGGCAGGACCGCCAACATGGCAGCAGCCAGAGAGAACACACTGAGCTTCACAGCACTCTGTCCATTCTTTACAGTGATATACAGTATCAGACTTTAGATACACACTGTGCTCGTTAGCAGCATACATTCACTGTTAAATCATACTTCATCTTTTGAGATAATGTGAAACTTTCTTGTGCTGAAAAGATTTACATTAAGATCCACAGTATAACATGCAAAGGGAGCGATCCAACTAAATAATAAATCACACCTTGACAATATGTGACAGTATGTCAGTTATACTGACCGTTACACTGCAGAGTGGTGAAGTGGTGTCAAACACATTGTCTAATGAAGCTCCCTGTGCTGAGAGGAACAGATAATCACAGTGTATGTAGGGCAGGTGTGGTGATCTGAGATTAAATATAGCATTTTAATTGTGCAAATGGGTTGGAGCACCATTTTGGCACAGGTGGAGGGAGCAATGTTTTTAATGGAAAAAAAAAAAAAAAAAAAACAAAGTTCCTGTGTCGGCATGAAACAATGGATCATTTCTTGAGGTAAAGGAACGCCGCGTACTGCAGACACACCCTGAGAGCCAAGGGGAAAGCACTGCGGTGAGTCTGATACCACTGCGTACAGATGAGATGAGGAAAGTGCCATACGTCCACGGAACAGCAATGGAAACAGCCTTCGAGTAGCCTTGCAATACTTCACAATGTTTGCTTTTGTTGTGTCAGCTTTACGGTATAAAAGGGGCCCTTGTATGTAGTAATACTGGAGTGTATCAGAGGAGATCCACCTGTGACCCGTGTCTCATATGAACACACACGAAAGTCAGCCTTCACAAAGATGCTACAGTCACATCCAAAGTCTGAACACACCTTGGCCAATTCACCTTGATGCACAAAAGCTGAGTGGTGTCCATTACAATGTTCAAAGTGTGTTCAAAGGATTGGATGGAAATAAGCATAAGCTTAAAAGCTTTTAAAGATATTTAAAATCACATCTCAGTTGCTCTTTATACTCAGTGTGAACAGCCGGCCAATCAGAAAGCCGGTCTCCAGGGGTCAGATGAATCACAAGGCCAGTGGAAGTCGTGAATGTAAAGTGATGTTTTGCCCATGTCGGGCTTCTCCTCACAGCTCTGAAAACTACAAGTGCATAAGTTCCCCTTACAATGAGAACACAAGTCTATCTTCAGCAGAGCTTCCACAGACTTCCCTCACACGATAACAGACAAATGTCTGTTGGGGTAAATAAATACACGAGTAGAGAAGGAAGTGGAGGAAGAACGTCAGAAAAAACACATCGACTGTCTGACTGAAACAGGAAACATCCACCGTAACACAGCAGGCCCTGCAGTGTGCAGTGCAACTCAAATGATAAGTCGATGAACTGTCTCATTATGCAAGAAAAGAAAGTAGAACAACCTTTTTGTCTTGCTCCAGCACCAGAGGAACGTCGCTGTAAAATGAATGTCTTTGAGATCTGACAGAAGATGGCACGATGTGAACATGTGTGGGGAACATCTTCACCATTTTATAATTTATCACAGGCCAAATTATTTATTGACTGATCATAAACACAATCAGAGCTATTCATAATGAGAAAACGTGTTATTATCCTGCTTCACATTTCTTACACACAGTCTGTAAATGTGCCACTTTTTGACCTGTGGAGAGCTTTTGGCTGAAAATGTTTCCATGTAGAAACACACACTGACCTCCAGCTGTTCTGATTAGCTGTTTGAATAAAAGAGGAAAATGGTAATGGTAGTAGCAGTGGGCACAGTGGCAGTATTCAAAGTCAGAAATGGTTTACACATTACTGCTTTCTAAACAGAACAGAATGCTCAGTGCGGTCCATTATGTGTCACCTTTTCACCAGAGTCGGCGCTTAACACCGCTGGAGTGCAATTATGAATTATGCTAAATGAGCGACCCGTGGAACAATGGCCTTTACTAAAATGTCACAAAATGGTGAAAACATTTACAAGGTGACATCTGAAGACAGTGCTCAAATCATGTCTGCTGAGAGCTAAAGTTTGGGAAAATAATAATAACAGTCCAACTGCTGGAGAGACACAAGCTGAAAATATGGTAGTATCTTCATCTGAGAGTGTGTTCACTCAGTTGTAGTGAATACATGGGTGGATCGCACAAGTATATTGTGAGTAAAACCATAATAAAGAAAAGGCACAATAAAACTTAGAGTGCCATGTCATGGCATGCCAGATACTTGAGGTGAGGATAGGAAGTATGCCAACAAATAACAATATGATTTTGTTCAGGCAGACACAACGCATGCACGAGCAGGTGTCAGCTGAAACCTGACTCAATTCATTTCAAACAGTCTGCATGTATCCAGATCCAAACATGAGGTCTGTGCAGGTCCTGGGAGGCGTGTATTGTGCACTCAGTGAACATCTATAAATCCTCTAAATGAACCTGATGCCATTCTGGACAATCTGGTTAGAGCTACAGAAGCTATTATCCTAACACTGTTGGGAGAACGACGAGAGGGGGGAGAAAAGAGTGAGGGAAAGGAGAAGACGGATTGCCGTGGCCGAGCTTCGTGTGGCTACAGCGCAGCGTGGAAGAAGCCCCGAGAGACGCTCAAATGAAAAGAGAGGATAAAGTTTAATCTAATACATCGACTTACAGCAGAGGGCAGAGGGGAGAGACCAACACCAAAGACAATGGCTTCATATTGCACAAATCAATAGCAATTCAATTCCACAACCCCTACGCAAAAAACATAAAGTTACACATACCTGGGCAAACACACACTCTCTCTCTCACACACACACACAGCCTTGAAAGGCAGTAATTGAATTATCTAGCATTGAGAGCTCGGCTCTATGCAGCACAGAGGAGAGGAGGATGAAGTGCCGCAGAGGAAAACTCCACCCACATCCATTCATCCAAACTCTTTCAAACACAGACACACTGCTATATTATTATTATTATTGCAATATTGTGCTGAAGTCAATCTGAGTCACGTCTGTAGAATGTGTGATACTTCTTTTAGATAAAGACATTACAAAAGGCCCGTGCTGCATTCACATGCAGACGGACAGCATGGGAAAAACAACAAACTGTCTGACAGAATAGCAGGACGGCAAAGCAAACCAGTCGCATTGCTATGGCGATGCTGTATTGTTGATAAAGGGGCAGCTGTGGCTCAGGTGGTCAAACGGGTCATCTAGTTATCGGAGATCTGGTTCCATTCAGGCTCTCCCGGTCCAGTCCAAGTGTCCTTGAGTTAAGATAGTGAAGCAAACTGACCCGGGTGGCTGCGACAGCACTGTCTGAATGTGTGTGTGTTGGACGTTATCGTGAGTGGTTTGGACAGGAAGCTGTATGGCTCCTGATGAGCAGCTGGCACCTTACATGGCAGTCTCTGCCATCAGTGTGTGAATGTGTGTGTGTGTGTGTGTGAATAGGTGAATGTGACAAGTGTTGTAAGAGCGCTTCGAGTGGTCTTTAGAGCAGAAAGGTTATCAGTCCATTCAGAAGAGTTTCAAATGATTGTGTGTATTAATTAAAGTCTGGGTAAAGGCAATTCCATGTTTTCTTTCAAAACACAATAAATATGTTGGACAACAGTTGCTGAAAACACGTGAAGAGACTTTGAACGATACATTACTGAAATGTGGAGTTAGAGGTTTAAACAGTTTTTCACCTGTTTTCAGTCCAGGATTTATGATTGTGATCATCTCGTCTGACACAGTGTCTCTGTGAAGCCTGATCTTTAATTAAAGCTATCTTAAACGGCAAAACATGGAGACCAGTCCACCGTTGTGTGTCAGTGGGTTGACGATGGACTACATCTGCCTGGTCCAGCCTTGAGCAAATACTGTGGAGGAAAAAATAAACGAAAATACCATCCAGAGTGTGAATAAACCCACTGAATCTGTCTTTGACAGATGTTAAAATAAAAACATCTGTGGGATAGAAGCTCTGTGCTGTTTTTTCACTACCTGCTACGACTCCACTTCATTTTCCACTGCAGATACAGCTCTGGTACATAGATGGAGCTGATCGTCATGGCGACACTACTCCAGCAGTTGGGAAGCGACACATGGAAGTGTTGCTTTAGGCTCGAGCTTCAGCTTTTATTCGCAGACATCCTGAAACATCCACTGTCAGACTGACAACTTCATGGCTCCCCCTTTCCCTCTGCTCGCCGTCACTCGCTCAACCACGCTCTCTCTGCAGTGGAAAACTAAAAACTACTACACTGTTTTGTCTCTGCATGATTAAGACATTTAGACTTTCCTCTTCTACTAGCAGTCTACTGGAAGCTGCAAGCCTACTCCTCTGCTGTCAGGCATACAGTATTCACGTCTCAGCAGACCGATGCTGGAAGGTGTGGGAGTGGAGTCAGACCGTGCTTTGCACCTGTCACTACACACTATATAAACTACAGTGTGCATTTCAGTAGTGTCATTAAGTTGCCTTTAAAAATCCTAGGTGTATTCCTGGCTGACAGCTAATGAGCCTGCCTGGTCAGGTACAGTTTGTACCTGGGACCAGGTGTGGTTCATCATCGGGAGGATCAAACACAGATGGTACAAAGCTTAGCGGATCACCTGGGTGGTAATGTCGAGCACACGCAGCTGACAGATTTACTGCCATACTGTGCGACACGTATGCAGGTATGTGCAGGGGTGTGTGCTTTTAAATACTCTACACATTCCTCTACAGTAGGGCCGTCAAATTGCTCCAAAATGACGTAAACAAGCTGGAAAACTAATGACTGTGAATGTTAAAGGCTCCATTATCTTCCTATTTATTTCAAAGTGTGTCAACATGGCTAACTTTATTTCAGTGGAGAACATTTGGGGAAATGTCTGCAGAGTTTCCACTCGGCCTTGTTCTTCTCGTGCGTCGTGTTCGTGTGTCTGACAAATAGGCCAACATCCTCATGTAATCTCATGCATTCTTGATTAGGGTGAGGTAGCATGGTAGCAGTCAAAACAAAGCATGCCGCCACCCCCCCCCCCAAAAAAAAAAAAAAACTCAGACTGCATCTTTCAGGGCGTGGATTCAATTACACTTTATAGCCTGCGTCAGGAGGTACGAGCAGAACACTGCGAGAACATGAAGGCAGTTAGGATTGTTTCAATGGGGTCCACTCCACGGTATAATCAGTCTCAAACTGTCGGGATGACAGCGGCATCATTTCAATGAAACCACGTTTTCAAGCGTTTAGTCCTCTCTCCATGCTTCCCTCCCTGCAGGGAGAATGTTTCTCTGTGCCACTTAGGAGTAAAGTCCTGTTCTTCAGGCTCTACAAATACAAAAGTTTGACATGAGGCACTTTGAATGATAATCAAAATGTTCAGTGCTTTTCTTTCCTGGGATCTGTAAGAGCATCGCTGTTAGACATTTCAAACACCCGTCCTGAATTTAACAACAGTCCCAGCTGAACTGTCACCCAGCTCACATCACAGCCTCACTTCATCGGCAAGCAGGATGCCTCTGAACTCGACAAACCTTTTGAGGAACACATCTCCCCTGTAGATGAAGCTGCTGTCAAGAAAGTCTCTGCCGATGAGGGCAAATAACACAGACTGACAGTGTTTTTTATTATGAAACACAGGCAGATAAAAGACAGCACGTCACTGAACTTCTATCCAAACAGAAATAAAAGTGAGGCAATTTGCCCCTGATGAACATGAAGAAATCATTTTATGGTGTTTTTTAAAAACAGACTCTAGCCTGAACTCTTTCTGTCTCTTGCCGTGTCTGGAATCATAGTTTGTGTTTGCAGCAACCAAAGCCTCTTATTGCATGATATATACACAAGAAAATAAGGCTGCTAGGTCAAAGTTTCCAGTCCCGTTCCAATACTTCAGACAGACCCTGCAACCTCCACCGCCACAGCCTCAATTAACTATCTCCAGTTGAGGATCTGTCAGTACGTTTACATGCAGCAAGACATTTGAATTTCTGATCGTATCAGATAATGACATGCATGAGACCGGATCACTTGTCTGAGTATACATGCTGTTCAGAGAATCGGATAAACGGCCGGAGCATGGCTGACTCCTTTACTCTAGGTGGTGCTGTAGCCCTCTCAACAAAGAGCCACTTTTGGTTGACCTCTGCTTATCAGCAACAACAAACTATCTGAAGGCATTCAAACAAAGATTACATACAAGGAGATGGACGATGCTACAGCTGCATACATTTCGTGCATTATTTTCGTCCTAATAATGCATATAAAAAGAACAACGGATCTTTTGGCTTCCGGGTGAAAGCCCCAGCGGAAAATGTCGCGCATGCGCAGAACGCAAAATCCGCTTCAGATCTGATTGCTGAGTATACATGGCGTTAAATATCCGACTCTGAACGAATTATCTAGGTGTTCTTATCCAATTTTGAGATGTCCGATGTGGTCCGAAATAGGTCCGAAGTAGATCGGACTAAGGTGTTTACAAGCACTTTAAAAAGTCCGAACTAAGCCTGATACGATCAGAAATTCGAATTTCTTGCTGCATGTAAACATACTGTGTGTTTTTGTCGCAACACCTGATTTGGTCTGAATCAGCGAGTACAAGTACAAGGCATACGTCTCCAGAGACCACTTTGGTCGGAACTTACTTCCTAACACTATACCAGGCGGAAACCTCTGTGTCCATGAAGTAAGGAAAATGTGGATGTGCCAAAAACTGAGCGATCGATGATCCACGTCTTTTAGATTAGCTGGGAGATGAAAGAGGCAGGACTACAAACATGGCAGCGACCATGGCTTTTGAACCTTCATTTGATAGAAACATCCAAAGAGTGATAAGAAAGTGGGGTTAGAGAGGGGGTCGACGTCAAAGAGTAAAGAGTCACAGGTTGGAAACAAATCCCGGCCAGCTGTGGCAAGGACCTGACCTGTGTACATCAGGTGCATACCATACCAGGTGAGCCATCACCTGCTGTTATTTTAGCTATTTCAGTTAAGTGCATGTGAAAGATGGTGAATAGCTGCTGTGAGACACGGGGCCCTCCATTGTGTTTCGCTGATGGATCACATCCCCTGTCAATCATCTGAGTATTGTGGATGAAGATCCAAAAGGCGAACACGTTAATTATGTCTCTAATCAAAGTGGAGGGGAAGGGGGTGCAGCGCCCCCCTCCTTCATCGATACTCTGCCCCCACCCGCGGCGTGCTATTATCTGCTTTACCAACAACACCCTGGTGATTGTGCAGTCACATGAGCGCATCACGCCTCTCTCCTCAGCCCAGTCGGGCGCTGAATTAACTGCTTTTATCACCATGGCGACCCCAATCTCTGCAACGAGATTGGCTCTCCTGCACGGTATTACGCTGAGAAACCCGATTGTTGTTGTTGTTTTTATTATATCAATAAAAATATTGATATTTTTATAATTTTACCCCCCCCCATTTTCTTCCTCCTTTGATGAGCTAAGAGAACATTCTGCAGCGGCATGACATCTACTTTATGTATATTGATTTCCCAAAACAGTGTGTGTCATCTGAGACTTTATTTGAGAAAAATAAAAGGCATCCTGAAACAGTCTGAGAGGCTGTGTGGGGTTTTCTGATCCAGCTGGGGCCACGCTGCAGGGCAGGCTTCACCACAAGACAACAAATCTGTTTAAAAAAAAACACAATACGGCACACCGGGCAGCGCTGGGTATCGTTCAAAGATTTCAATACTAGCACTGATACCAGCTCCTCAACACTACTTTTTTCAACACCAATTTTATAAAATCCCATCCAAAGAGTTCAAAGGATGAGGCTGCCCTAAGAGCTGCAGAAAGAGTTTTTACTCAAACTGGACAAGTGCACTAAAATGAGTAAACCAATGGGATATCTCTACAACATTGACTACTGTGTAGAACATATAAATAACTGTCTAAAGCAGGGGTCCCCAAACTTTTTTCGGTGGGGGCCACATCAACTTTCCTTTCTGTGATGAGGGGCCAGGGTCTAATAGGAAATGATATGGACCAAAGTGACAACCAGTATTATGGTGGAGATTATGATCATTTGTTGCAGGTGCCCTTCGCTAGGCCTTGGCATCTGCAAATGTTAAATTCTTTGAGCACCGCCACTTTATCTTTGCAGATTAGACAAACTTGTTTTTTTTTTTCTTTTTACCTTTTCCTTGCACTGTCTCTCTCTATTGTCCCTCCCCACCAAGACCACAGACTCCTTTGATTGGCTAGAATACGTCATAGGAACCGTCCACTGATTGGTTGAAAAAGAAAGTATTCTGCCTAGTAACGTTTTTCCATTCGTCGTCTGCGTATGGAGTCTGCCGAACGTCTATTTTTTTGATTGGTCTTTTACGTGGTGGCACAGGACAACAAGGAAGTGTCGCACAGACATGAACCACACATCTCCGTTCTCAGCGGGATCTCAGGGATACAGTGCAAAAACCACATCTCACTATCGTAAACCGTTTCAGAGATATTCACAGATATGTAAAACTTAAGATTTTTAGACAGATCTGTCCAGTCTGTTCCCAGAAGGTTAAAAACTCTGTGCTCTAAATCTATTTTCCATTTCCTCAACAGTTTCGACATTTTTGTTTTCTGGCTTTCTTCTGTTAGCTCGCCTCGCCCGTGCACACTTCACGCTTGATCACGAGCAAAGTCACGTCGGAATATACCATTGTGTGAGGGGGTGAAAATTTGCTACTACTGTAAATAGTTCATAAATAAGGTAAATTTTAATTAGAATGCCAACCATAATCATTAAGTGCGGCTATTTTATAATAGGAAAATGCAATATAAAAAATAGGCCATGTTTAGAGGGTTTGTTTGGGATAGTTAAGTGGGCCGCTCTAATTGTTTAGGCGGGCCGGATGTGGCCCGGGGGGCGTAGTTTGTGACCCCTGGTCTAAAGGAACACTATTACAAACAGTATGGCAGCAATGCGCCATTCTTTTGTATCCATGGCGACATGTTTTTGTGACAGTTGTGCACTCCAACAACAGAGTCAAACTGAGGCATGTACGCTGCTGGAAACATGCAACAGAGCAGAGGTAGGGACAGTGGCTTTATTTCTCACAAAGAAAGACGACAACAGTAGTAAGTGTGCACACTTTTCCCCCACACTGAAGATGGATCAGGAATCAGCGCCATTGCCATCAGTTCCTATCACTACATTTGTGGTGGCATGGTGGAAAAACAAAAACTACATTTGTGGTACTGGGAAACAGTAGCAGAGTGAGACCTCTTATTGTCTCTGCGCTAAAGAGCAGCTAGCCCAGGTCTGACAACCATCTGCTGTGTAACTCCAGGCTCTTCTTTTATCTGTAGCATGTTTGCAGTCAGACGCACTCTCCGCATGCCTCGGCTCCAGGTAATCATCCTTGCGTTGGCGAGGTGGTGAAGAGAGAACGCCTCCCTCCTGGTGGACAGTGTGGTGAACACACTAGCAGCCAAGCAGACACAGGTTAGCTGCACCGGCTAACTAACAAGCTGCACAAAGTTCACGTAGCTATCTGTGCAGATAAGCAGCGAGCCCCCTCTCTGCTCCGCCTGCATGCCTCCACAACGTGGAACGTTAGACAGCCAATCATTGCCAACATTACTAGAGCTCGGTACAAGCATGCTGCATGCTTACTGGCTCACTGGCACTGACTATAGTTTAGGCTAAACTGCACATAAACATCACACCACATTTATGTTCGACGTCGAGCGTTAACACAACTGCATTAAACGGAAAGCAAATGTACCAACACACACACACCAATGGGCCGACATGTTACCGTCCACATGTTGCCCTGCCCCCACTCCATTCCTTGGATCTTGTGTGTGTGTGTGTGTGTGTATTCCCCCTTATTCAGTGGGACCTTTCAGCTCCCAGAGTCATTTCCATAGGTCATGGCCCAACCCGCCCCATCCACCCTATCCCCCCATCCAGCTCCATTATGGCTGGCCTTTTGTCCACACCAGATGTGCTCTCTTTATGTGTGTGTGTGTGTGTGTATGTGTGTGTTGAGCGAAAGGGGCCCACCGGCCCAGAGCCGGATGAACCTCCCTCTCATACAAACACAGAGCAGAGTGGCATGGCTGCTATCTGCCCCGCTGCATTGTTTGTCCTTGCAGGGCTCACCGATGCGGTGTAAACCAAACTGTGGCTCACACTGTAACACACACACACACACAAACACAATACATTGTCCTTGACATGGGGCGAAGTGGAGATCGGTTGTCAGTTTTTGGACAAGAAAGCTTGCTGGGAGGTAGTCTGATGAGGAAGTAAAGCAACATGCCACACTCTGAGGCCAATCTGCATCGACCTGAGAGGTTCACAAAGGCAGCACCATCTGATACACAGACATTAGCATTCCCCTGTGTGTGTGTGTGTGTGTGTGTGTGTACACTGGTTCTCTACATTATATTAGCTATCCATTGACGCAAGAATTCCGTGCTGAAAATGGAGAAAGAGGTTGTATCTCTCTGTGTTGCATTTGCTGGCAGCTGCATCAGCCATGCGGGCCATGCGAGCGGCCTGCTTCATCACAAAACATGAAATAAAGCTGATGCAGCTTTTTGTTCCTACAAAAACAAAGAGGAAGGTATGGACGGCTGTGCAGATTGAGGATGGGAGGGGAGCAGGAGGCAGTGCATCTGTCTCAGCCTCTGCTCTTATAAATATGCAGCAGCTTGATCTCAAAGGTTAGACAGGCTGCACCCTGGCAGCTGCTCCGACCCAGACACCGTGTACACACACACACACACACACACACACACACACACACACACACACACACACACACATATATACATACACACACATACACACACACACATTTGCGATAGACAGACTTCAAGGTAGAGCCCTTGATCATGGAGTCCAATAAAATAATCACCATCATTGTCGTCTACACGCCCTCTTCCTCTTCAGTGTTTGGTCACACTTCACTCAGAAACCTGCCAGCTAGACAAGGCAAGGCTGCCTCTGCTGTGGAGTCCAATCCACTCCAGCAGAAAGGAACGTGCAACTCATTGTTACGGCACCACAGAGAGGAGGGCTTGGTTTATACCCAAGCACGATTCACACGGGTGGAGGAAGATTCGTGTGAGATACTTCTGCAAACATATTATCAATATATATTATGACACAGGGCGTGTATGCAGGACTGCAGGTGCAACAATAGATCTTCCTTTCTGTGCCTTCAGTTCAGTCATGTGCCTTTACAATCTGTTCACCACACGCCTTTCTCCTTTCACTCAGCTTCGTCTGAGGCTGGACGGTCCCAAACAAACGACCACATCACTTTCAGGGTGAGACAGGGATAGTGGAAGAGGCGGGGGTGGAAGTTAATAGAGGCCAGAGAGAGGGGTGGTGCTGTTTGAAGCAGCTGACTCACAGCTCAGGCTCAACCTGCTGACTGTCTGGTTGGCTGCTCTGGTGGCTGGGCCCCCACGTCCTACCTCCACGATACGCCTGGGTTTTTACAGGCAGCTCTGCTATGCTACGAGCTCTGCATCCAAATAACTCCAGAGGTCACATTTTCATCATGCAGCTGATGTTAGGCTTTACTGTTCTGCACGCCATTTTATCATTTCAATTGATGCGCCGTGACACAGAAATGCCAAAGCATAAAGAAAACACAGTACTTGTGTGAAAGTTGGTAGTCTTCAGCTATCAATGTTGCCATCTGTCCGTTTACCTACTTTACTTTAAGAAGAACAGATTGACAGCTGTTGATGGAGTATCACATTATATCTCATAATGTTTACTAGAATGAAAAATAATTATCTGACAGCAAAGAGAAAGCAAAAAAAAAAGATTTTAAATTTTAGTTAGATCCAACAAGTATGTGAGGAATAAGTGTCATCCTTTCATTTCACAAGTCTGACGCATGCTTGTCTTTTAGGGTCACGCCTCCTTCACTGCTGAACAAATGTAAGACATGAAATGCCGGGTCTGAAATAAGGCCAGATTTGATTGACCTGGGCAGATGACTTTCCTCAGCAGCAGAAACAGGGTCAGGATCATGTGAACAATCACAGATTCCTATCTGCCTGTTGTGTTCTAGCACCAGCAGTACACCACATCATTGTTAAAGTTCCCAAAATGTACCTGGCTTCACCGTTATCACGACCCTGTCTCTGCCTCTGACACACACATTGCTGTATTCAAACCCTGCCCGACAACAGGAAAGACGTTTGCTCCAGCATCGTTTTATTACCCTCCATTCATATGAAGAGTCAAACAGCCACTTCACACCCAGATCTGACGAGCAAATACAAGTCTAGACATGATAGACAAACACACACCATCAATACGCTTTCAGTTGAGCCATGACGCATCAAACCAAACATACAGAATGATGCTCAAAGAACTCATGTCAATAGCAGTCACCAGCCTTGTATTTGTCCAACCATTATAGCGGAACACAATGAAATATGCCCCGCCGCATATGGAGGCAGCACAGTCATCATAAAGTAGAATAATGTGAGACGCTGCAGAAAGACAACCATCTTCAAGTTTCTTGATACAAAGTGTCAGCGTGTCTGCTAAAAGGTTGCAGAGGTTTGTTTTTCTCTCTCCGTGCTCGAGCTGTCAGCTTGTGGTTTTTTCCTCTGACAGAGGAAAACACAAACGCATGAAGGTGAAGAATCTTATAGACCTAAATCAGAGTGTTGTCTCCCTCACGACTGCTTCGACGTGGACCGGGGACACTAAACGAGGTGTTGACACCGCATTGAGCTGGTCAAAAATCCATTTCAGCTGGAGCCTCCACATTAATTTGAGACTGGTGTCTTCGAAGTATATTGGTGTGATATTTCACTGGACTTTGGATTGGTGGTGCGGTGAGAAGACAGGCCCTGGATGGAGATCACACTATACATTGTGAGCGAGATAACCTACTATTCAGCTGTGGAAGCCATCTTTTTCAGACTTCAGCTTAGATTCAGCTTATTGGTTTATTTTAAGCTTTATTTGGACTATTTTTGATACAAGGTTTCCTTCACTCTCCATCTGAACTCCATGAAATAAACTTTAGTAGAGATATAGCTGCATTGTCTGTGGATCCCTGCCAAGGTTTCTCATGATTCTAACATCTCACAAATCGTGTTCCTACTGAAAGCCTCCAGTAATCACAAAACTTCAGTGCAATAATAGACAAGTAGAATTCCATGGTCTGCAGTAAAAATCATTGCTGCTGACCCCCATCGAACAATGCAGGGATCAACAGTAATTGCCGTCTTTAGAAATTGGCTTTTGACTGCCTTGTTTTGATTAATATCTTGCACAGTTTAAATATTCTGCATTTCCACGTTACCTGATGAATAGTTTGTATATTTCTGACAAAGAAGACAAATTCCTGGATTGTGAAAACCTGATTCTGATTTGAACATGAAACAGAAGGAAGTTTGACAGGGACAAAACTTTTTTTAAAAAAATGATGCAAAGGGGTGGAACATTTCCAGTAAATCTTCAGAAACCTTCAATGGGAAGTTAAGCTGGGGAATTTGAGAAATATTCCAAATCAGAAACTTTGCGTGGAAATTATGGGAATTTATGGGGATTAAATGAAAATTGCAGTAAGATAGCATCAAGAAAAGAGCCTCATAAATGGTCAATGAATTGATGCTAGCTATAGCTTATTTAGGATCTAACTTATCAGCTAGCTATGTATGAATACATTTTCATGTGCTATTTGCAGGTTAAACATTAATACCATGCATCAAATATATTTACCCCATAATATCATAAAACATAATTCACTTTATGTAGTGCATGAGCTCAAATGTGTGTCTTCAATATTCTCTGTGTGCTCTGGGCTCTAAAGTGTGGTCCAGGTACAGAAATCAGGTGTAGGTAGAGGGCGTGGCCTCAATAGCCCTGCAGTAAGCAGTGTGCTGTGTGCATGTGATTGAGGAATAGCAGCTATTCATGTGTACCTGCATGACACCTGGTTGTTTTAGTCAAGATTATGCTGAAAATATTTTACATACTAATTCCTTCCCATAAATTTCTGTTAATTCCCATGAAAACCTTCCAACTTTTCCCCAGAATTTTGCAACCCAAATTGTAACATTCTTTGATGTCATTATTAAGATGATGTATAATGCCAAAAGCCCCCTAGGCAGCACTTTTGGACAGTGACTAGAACTGCTGTGACTAAAGATGGCACCTATATTTTCAGTTGCAGCAACCAAAGATTGATGACTGGCCGCCACTTTTAAACATTAGTGTTCAGTCCTGCCATGCTGGAAAAAAACCGGTCAGCTCGTTCATTGGTGACAGGGAAAAAACTAAACTTAGTCCACTGTGACCTTTACAAAAAATACAGACACTGATTTCCCTTCTGCCTTCAAAATGGTGCCTCATTAGAGGTACAGCCACTTTACTGAAATTCCTGCACAAACACATCAGACAGAACTACATAATGACATTCAGTCAAAGTCGCTCCAGTTCTTTGACAGAGCAAACGGCGGGTTAATACGGCGCGCTCCGGCTCTGTGGAAGAGGTTTCGGGCGGAGGCATGGTGATGGAGGCTCTTTTTTTCTGCCACAAAGCCGAGGCTGGAAAAGAAATGCTCCAAAGAGTTCTGCTGCCGCCTCACCTCTGCCTTAATTCAAAGCATCTCACTGTGACAGGAGTGAAACAATATATCACTTCACTGAGGTGGGGCTTCGCTTGTATTTTCGCTGGAGTAATGGTGCATTCAGTACACATGGGAAAGACAGCGTACCAATTTCTTTGTACCTGATATATACAAGCACTGCATGAAAATACTGTTCACTAGCTCTGAACTTCTTCAAACTAATACACCTCTAAGTAAAAGTAACAGAAGCTGATCAGGTCTACCAGAGTCGCTCTCATTATTATTCCCATCTGACATGTCCAAGCATAACTTTTGCCTCTCACAAACACAGAATCAGCAGTAGAGCTTGTGATTCCCTGGCCTCCCCGTGAAGGAGAGCAGAGTGGGGGGCCTTTCATTAACGCATTGGTGCCTTTGAATCCGTTGGCCACTGGCATGGCTACAACCTCTCAAATTAGTTGTGGTTCCTTGCGCCGGGACAACGGGTGTCCAGGGTCACCCGCATGCCTGGCATTCCTCCACCGCTAGTACTGACAGCGGCAGCGCACATCACCCAGAAAAACAACGCTGCACAAGCATTTCATAGAAAAGACACAACAGACGCACAGAAAAATGTCCCCCAATGGCTGGAGGAAGGGAGGGGAAGCATGGCGCAGATGAAGGTGCGTGAACTCTCAGTGGAGTTTTTACAGTATGGAAATAAAAAAACAGCTCTACATAGCTGTTGAACCTCGTGGAAAGGAGGAAGCACAGCTCCCGCGGTGGCCTTGGAAGGTCCCATGACTATCAGTGTACTGAAAAATATTCCTTCCTGATTTGTTTTCTCTAAAGAAGTGAACACTCTGGTCTCAAATACAATTTCAGTGGGTTCTAACATCCCTGGGGCTTTCAATGAATTTTCGTGCATCAATTTAAAGTTTCAATGATTGGCAATGATCCCCAGAGGACACTTTAAACCGGCTCTGACCTGCTTTGAGTGGTAGTGAAAAATGACAAAAATAAGAATGTTTCATTTTTCAGTGTTTTCAGTGTTATTTTAATTGGGTCTGTGTTAATTCCTCAACACAGCAGCACCTCATTTCTCTACAGGCTGATCACGAACGATGTTAATGCAGCCACAAACCAAACACGCCTGACCTCCAGTAATAGAAAACCAGGCTTAATGTTTTCACGTTTCTTATTGGTTACATTTTTGGCTTTACTGGCTAATTAGATGAACTGACAACACTAACGTGTTTTACCTGCCACATCATCCTTCTTTCTGCTGAAGGAGGACTGCAACTTATTATTTTCATCACCGACTAACCTGACAATCATTTATTAATTCATCATTTGTCTATATGTGTTTTTCTAAACTCTGAGATGATGGTTATGTTGTTCTGGGATATCAGTGCACATGTAGACAGGGTCATTAAGGAGCTGCTCAGAGACAAGCTGTGGACACGTAAGACAGTTCTCAAATCACGAAAATGACACACAGACAAATAAAAGACAGAGCTTTGTTGTGAAATGCTCATATCAGAAATGATGACAGTGTGTTGTGGTTTCAGCCCAAGCCTTGTGTCATTTCCTGTTATTTAGTCCATTCAAAGTGCCAGAAACACTGTAACTTCCCTACCAAGCAGTGCAGTACGAACACATTATTGGCAGAACATGGCTCCTATAGTGAGTGGACGGCAGCACACCAGTCCGACTACAAGAGGTTACTGCAGAATCACTGAGCGTGACATATGAAGGCATTACTCAGGATCATTTTCGCTGGCCTACGCTCTCAAACTGAGTACTTTTGTTTGCTTCCTGAGATCCCGAAGGAGTTTTTTTTGTTGAGATAAGGGCCCATTCATTGTGTATTACACGGAGCATTCAGTGCTTTTTGAAATACGTGGGCTTTGATAAGTCTGATTCCTAGTCAAACTGCTACAGTCCATCACAGTCATCACTGTATCCTATAATATTATCAGACCTCAGAATTAATTGGCTATCAGCTTCTTCCTGCTCCAAACTGTTGTTATCTCCACACGGCTGGTACACCTCTGTAAATTCATGGTTATTTCATGAATGTTAGAACCAGCAGCAACCACCCTGGGGCAAGAAAAGCCAAGATAACATCCTAAACTGATTCCACACATCCTCTGTTGTCGGGGACAGTCAGGATTGATTTGGACTCTCCCTTGATAGTGGCTTGCATTTGACTGAGAGTGCTGACACAACACTCATCCTTTATACCAGCCACTCCAGCTAAATGTGGCCCGTTTACTTACTATGCCTGAAGGAGGCAGGGGGAGAAGCACAAGACTCAGAGCAGACAAATGAAACTGGAGGGTGGGAGGGCTGGGAATGGATGGGGGGGGGGGCATGAGGACAGAGGCTATTAGGCGAGAGGATGACTGAGGCCGGGAGGATGAGGAGAGTAATAGTGACACCACCTATTTCAGCCCACTGCCAGCAGTCGGATGTGTGCGGATGCTTTTGTGTGTTGTGCACTGCTGTGTGTGTGTGAATGCTGCTGAAGCAAGTGTGTGCGAGCTGCAGGGGTGTGGTCCTGAACACTGAACAGCAACGTGACACGAGAAGGTGTAAATAACAAATAATAATAATAAAATCACATCTGTACATCTCATACACAAGCCTCGATATTCATGTCACACACATAACAGCTGAATCGCACGCTGGCTCTCAGATTCTTTGATTCTAGTCTATGGGTCAGATTATCTGCATCTAAAATATTGGATTCTTTTCAGATGTAAATGATGCTGCTCAGCCGTGGACCCACGCCATGACAATCCTATTGCTGGACAAAGAAAGCGGAATTCCCACCCTTCGTGTGTGTCCCTGAGCCAACATATCAATTTAATAACCAGCCTTCATCTGAGGCAGCGATGGGGTATATGAGGACACGGTGGTGCTTTTGGCATGACTGGGTTTGTGTTGAGATCTTTATGTATGCTGTTTGAAAAGCATGCTGCCCCACTCATGATGAGCCTCTCTCTCCACACACACACACACACAAAGGAATGTCACACAAAGGAAACGCGTGAGTCTGCGAGTCAATGGGGGAAACAACACTATCTGCTGTTTGTGTGCGTGAAATATACAAGCCTTCTCCTTTTGCAATATGCTGACCACTGTAACAAAGACAAACCAACAGAGTTCCGCTGCTCAAATAATAATAAAAAATCTCAGCAGCATGAAGGTAGCAGCTCCATCAGTGCCATTCTCTAATGAGGAGCTGTAAAACGCCCGATCCGATTCACAAAACCTTGCGGGGAATTCAGCACCGCTCAACGTTACCACAAAGACAATCACACACGACACAAGATTCTACCGAGAGTCTTCAGGAGGCTCCCGTCGCTTCAGCATGAATGAAAAGACACCGAGCAGCTCTTCAACGTTTCAGCTGCAGTCTGCCTCCACTGCAATTACACGCAGGCAACTTCAGAGTGCAAAGCCGCGTTTAAAGTGGACTTTTAGTGAAATTCTTTAGCCGAATGCGCCAGAACACTTCAACACAGTGAGAAACACTTCCACGGCACAAAGCGGCAGCAGCAAACTGGCATATTTAAACGGAGTTTAGCGTACACTGGCTGCGCTGTGTGCCGTTAAACCGGGAGGATGAACAAGTACCGAACGAATCCTCATCTTCTGACAGCGAGCTGTTTAACCGCGAATGTCTGCGGGGCAAATCCCTCCGTACCGTGTGTCCGGACTAAAACGACCGACGTTAACACCTCTTACGAGAGAACGCTGTCATCGCTCACACACTACACCGTCTGTAAGGTACGGAGAAACACGAAAAATGTCGAAACTCTGTCACAGTTCAACACTGCTATCGGCAGCAGCCAAAAGCTAGCAGGCTAACGTGATGTATCTGTCAGGCGGCTGTTAGCGTCCAATAACAAGTTAAAGCATCAGTTAACAGCCTGTTAGTGAGCTAACTGACTATACAGCAGTGTAAACATGGTGCATCATACATTTACCAGACTCCACAACAAATATTAGCTCGTGAGAAAAAGTCAGGAATTTTGAGTTGCCCACTTTTTTCCGAGAGTCCAGACACGTCTGAGCCGGGGGTTTATTGTCATCTGTTATCTGACATAATAAAATAGTAACTGATGAACAAACGTGATGTGAAATGGTGAGAGATAACGGTCACCTGAAAAACGACAGCCCTGAGGCAACACAAACTTGTGCACTTCAACTGAAGCTATGTGCCCTAAAAAAAACAGTGAGGTGACATGCTTCAAGCACAAGGTAAATGAACAACCAGCGCTCGACAAAAAGCAAACATCCTCTCATGATGCTGCCAACTTTGGATTTGCGAAACTGAGGACTGTTCCTCCGGACAGACTCCGGTGCTCTCTTCTTTGTTGGCAGAGCAGAATGTAAAAGCTGCGAGCAAACCGTCGCCGAACAGAGGCCAGCTTTGATCCTGAGCTATGGCCGTCGGCCCTTTTAAGCCCAATGTGACTTTTAGCTCTCTGCTCCTTTTTTCCCCACAGACAATAAACATTCCTCAGACAGGCAGCAGAAGCCTGGCCACCGACCCTGCGCCATCTTAGTTAGACACACTCTGTTCTTCGGGCTTCTTGAACAAAGAGCTTTTTCTAGCGAAACTATCCGGACACGAGAGTGGAACTTTCGGGAAATACGCGAGAAACACAAAACACAACTCCATGTTGTCCGTTTAAGCGAACTTACCGGTATTTTCTTGTATCCTTGTCCAGAATAGGAGGACGACCAGAAGGCATGGTATTGCATCCATCGTGGCTACGGACCAGACTGACTGCCGAATGCTAACTTCTCCCAGAGCTGAGGAAGGTAGCCGTTGATTGGCTGATAGAGCCACAAGTCCCGCCTCTCCAGCGTTTTCTCGGCGGAAGAGCGATAATGATTGGCGAAGAGACCTGCCACACCCCGCCCCACTGTAGCGACTCTACCCCTGCTGTAAACAAACACTGTTGCTATTCACTATAATGATCATTTATACATTTTTTTCAGGTTGGACTTTTACATTTACAGATACATTTTGATTTAGTAGATAATTAGTTCAAGTATAATCTTTTAATAACACATTAAAAACAAAACTAATAACCTAAATGAATCTATCACTGCGTATAACTTTCATACTTTTAACTATTTCAGCTCAGCTATTTCATGTTCACCCTGAACACAAACTCCACTTGGTCAAAGGCTAAAAGTATGGCACATGTACGATGTATTTTCACATCAGTTTAGATAGAATCAGAAATGTATGTATGCAAGGGGAAAACTATTTTGTGCCAGAAGAAGACAGAGAGGAAGGTGACAGACGTGGTTTTATTGGACAGACGGAGAGAAGGTGTCACCGTGGCTCTGGCTGAGGGAACATATCATAATAATAACATCAGTAAACAGAGATAACATTCTTACTCCTGCCACACTTCCCTGATAAGATATCCTCACTGACATGCTGTGGCTAGACCCGTGTTCATTGTCCATATGTCAGTCTTTCACACACACACACACACACACACACTCATGCACACAGACAGATGCCTGACACAATCACTGCACCACACAAACACACACAAAAACATATCCCTCGTACATTGTTCTAAAGCTCATAACCCTTTCTTTGTCTGGTCCACATTTACTCCATCTCTGGAGTAGGCACACCTACCCACCCACCCACACACACACACACACACACACATACACTTGACCTGGCCCCCGTTTCCCCTCCTTCTGAGCCACACTCTCTCTCTCTCTCTCTCTCTCTCTCTCTCTCTCTCTCTCTCTCTCTCTCTCTCTCTTTCTCTCTCTCCACTCTCTAGTCCCTGGAGAGTGTGACAGAGATTGATGATGGCCTATTATTTCATGTCCAACTGACAGACAGCCCAGCACACACACAGTCACATACACGCTCATTTACTAAAACACACACGCACGCACTCACACACACATACACACACACACACACACGCACACACACACACACACTTTCATGCATATTTATTGTACTTTTGCCTAAATGACAGGGAATAAAGATTATATCTGCTCATTAAATGAGCTGAGTTACACTAAGATAGATGTATCATGATGCAAAAAGACAAAATATGGTGGGAAATTGAAAATCCTCAAGAATATATCTACTTAAACCGAGCAAGTTGCTAAATCCAGAGGCACTCTGACACCCCATCCCCCCTAAAACATGCAATATCGCACACACACAAAGGCACCACCTGCTCTTAGCACAATCAAATGCTGTTCATGTTTTAGCGCTTGAACCTGTCTCATTTGCATTTACAATTTCGCATTTAGCTGACGTATTCATCCAGAGTGACTTGCAAATGTGGAGCAGAAGAAAAAGCTCAGATTTTTAATCACAAAATTACAAGTAACCACAGTAAGGAGTGTAAAGGCTGGGTCTGATATGAGCACAGAATGATGTTTCAAATAACAAAAAGTGGTGCAAGGAAAATAAGTCATGACAGAGATAAATTTGTTTTTTCTGACAAAATCAACGTATTGAGATTCAGTTAGGAAGGTGAATATGCCATCAGTAAATACATTTTCACCCCCTCTGTGGTTCTGTCTGGAGTGGGAAGGTCAAGGGTCTCTCCGTCTCTGGTAAGTGACAGAAGAGAGTCTCAGCAGATGACTAAAGCTCCATTTCATCAGTCATTTTTATATGTCCTCATTCACTTCCTTTTGGCACTCTATCAGCAGCAGAATCTCTGCTGCCATCTTAAGTGCTCTTCCATTAGTCTGAAACCTCAGCTCAATCTTGCATTTGAGACACAACCTTCAAAGCCAAGTGTGTGTCATTAGTGAATCTTTGCCCAGAATGTATATACATACTATTTATTCATTATTTCCTGTGAATAAATAACCCATTAGGAGAATATATTTAAACACATTTGCAATATTTTATCACACAATATACATGGATTGCTGTTAACTGTTTTGGCCAAGTGTATTCCATTTCAAGTGCTGGTGCTAGTCTGTCACTGAGGATAAGTAAGTAGATATATTAATGTGTTATTAATATATATTACACATGCCAACATAACACAGCAGAATAACAACGAGATAAGATACCAGCACAGGATATATCCATGATGTCTTGACTGAATTTCTCTGCTGGAAAAGTGTTGGAGTGGGTCGGGTGGTACCGTGGTGTTAATTGTCACCACACAGCAAGAAGGTTCCTGGCTAAACCTAACTTGCATGGAGTTGTATGCCTCCCTGTGTCTGGCGCAAGGTTCTCCTGAACTCTCTGGCCCAAGGATCGCACTTAATAGGTAAACTGATGAATGATTGGTTGTCTCTATGTGCCCTGTGATGAGCTGGGCAACTTGTCCAAAGTCAGATGGAATAGGCTTCTAGACAATGCGTGATAAGCGTAACAGATAATGAAGGGATGGATGGATGGATGGAAATGATGACATGATCATTTTAAAAACGTTGTTGGTTTCACCAATCATACCTTTCCTGATCTTGTGATCTTGTCTACATTGGCATTGAAATCACAAAGTAAGAGTCTGTCTCTCTTAGATATTTGTTAGTACATTGTCCAGTGATGCATATCCTCATCCTGTGAGTCATCCTGTGGGGAATAAGCATTCATAGCTGTGGCGATCTGGGTGCTCATGTGGCAAATACATGGGCCACTCATTTTAGTGTTTTTCCCCATTAGAAAAAAAACATGTAGGTAAAAAAAAGAAGAAGAAGTAATAGGAGTGTTTTTAGCTAAGTAAATTGCCAGTTCTGGTTTGGCCCACTCCTTTGCCATTCTGGAAAAGGTCGGTTTCTGTTAGGGCAACAAGGCCAATCTTAAACCTTCTCAGCTCCTTGCAATGATCACAGTTTTGTGTTCAGGTTGATCATTAGAGGTACTGTCCATTCATATTATTTGTTTTTGATGATTATGAACCGTGAATAGTGGAAATCAGTGGCTGCATCATACCAGTTAGGTTTTGATGAGGCAGACTTAATAGGGCCCCTTGGTCCCTTTTCCATGTGGGGTTAGAAGAGTAGACCCTGAATAAGGCTAATGGGAGTCAGGCTCTGCTGTGACTAGTTCAGACGGCAAGATGACATTTGCAAACACCCACCACCAGGGCATGACTATGTGATGGCAAGGAGCACTGTCTGCTCCCACACTATTTTTTGATTGCAATAGAACGTGAGGAGACAGTGCATGAATGATGCATTACTGGCCATCAATGATGGCTATAAATCTGCTATATTCTTGGATTTATGTGTAGCATTTGATATCATTGATGTCATTTACCTGAGGCAGTTCTGAGGAACTCAAAAGCACGACTCCACTACTGATCCAAAACAAAAGATATTTATTGTCCAACAAAAGACGCCTCTAGGAGGATGCAAAAACCAAACAAAAGACGCCTCAAGGAGGATGCAAAACACAACAAAAAGCGCCTTCAAAAGAGGATCAAAGGACAAACGGTCTCCTGGTTTCTAATCCAAGGTTTCTGGATGGTCACACTGACAAATCCTAATGCATGAACATGAACAAGACTAATGACAAAGACAAGGGGATGTGGAGGACTATTTATACATGTGGGGAGGTGCAAACAGGTGAAACCAATCAGGGGCGGGCAGACAATTCCAAAGGCTGGAAAACACTCAAAGGGAGGAAGTCAGGGTCTGAACGAGGAAAGGTGAGTACAAAATAAACAGGAAGTGCTAAAAACAAAACACTGAACATGAACATTTCAACACACTTGACGAGACATAACAGTACCCCCCCTTCTACGGCCGACTCCTGACGGCCCAGGAACCTCTGGGTGACAGGCATAAAAGTCTCTAATCGTTCTTATCCACAATGAAACGTGAAGGGGATCCATGAACTGCCTCTGGGCCGTAGCCCTCCCAATCCACCGCCAAGAACTGTCTCCCCACGCACTCGCTGGGCGTGGACTGCTAGAAGCTTCTAAATCACACCATGCCCCATCAACGATCCGGGAGGGGGAGCTGGAGGCGGGCACCAGGGCGCTTTCTTTGACAGGCTTGATCTTTGCTGACATGGAATGTGGAAATGGACCTTTTAATGACCTGGGTAAACGAGACGCACAGAAGCAGGGTTAATGACTTTTTGATATGGGAATGGACCCACAAACCTGGGAGCCAGCTTCTGGAGTGCACACAAGGAAGAGGCAAGTCTTTGCTGCCAGCCACACCCTTTGGCCTGGCCTGGCAGAGAGGAGCCGGTCGCCTGGCGCTGGGTCTGCTGCCGCTCATCCGGCCAACCTCGCAGGAGTGCCCGCCGCCGAGCACCAGCCCAAATCCGCGACAGCGCCTAACCAATGCCTGAGCAGAGGGGGACCGCTAACCTCCTTCCTCATTCTCAGGAATAAGGAGGCTGGTAGTCGTTGCACACTGAAGGGTGAAAGGCCTGTGGCCATGAGGGGAGGGTGTTGTGGGCGTATTCCACCCAGGTGAGGTGGTCACCCAGGTGGCTTGAACTCTGGGAGACGAGGCATCTCAGACATGTCTCGAGTCTCTGGTTGAGGCTGCTCAGCTTGACCATTGGACCATGGTGGTATCCGGAGGACAAGCTGATGGTGGCGCGAGGAGCTGACAAAATTCCTTCCAAAACAGGAAACAAACTGTGGCCCCCTATCAGAAACAATGTCACTGGGAAAACCATGAATTCTGAAAATCTGAGTCATCATAACCTCAGCAGTCTCCTTAGCAGAGGGTAATCTCTAGGTGGGATGAAATGTGCCATTTTAGAAAACGGTCGACCACTGTCAGGATGGTGGTGTTACCTCTGAAGGTGGTAATCCAGTCACAAAGTCCATGGAAATGTGGGACCATGGCTGCTTAGGAACCGGCAACGGTGAAGTAGACCATAAGAGCCCGGGCGAGGTCTATTCCGGGCACACACTGGACAGTACGCTACATACTCTGATACCTCCTTTTCCATGGCTGGCCACCAGAACCGCTGCTTGATGACAAACATAGTCTGTTTGACACCTGGATGACATGTGAGCATTGGACGCAGGAGCCCAGTGATTCACCTAGAACGAGTGACACTGGAACAACAAACGTAATACTTGACAACCACTAGGTGCTGGGCTCACGACATTTGCTCTGTTTCACATCAGATTCTATCTGCCATGACACCGCCTCCAACCATTCAGTTCAGTGAAGGATTGTTTTGGGGTTCTTTGGCAACAGGTTCAGGGTCATGAAGTAGACAGAGCATCTGGCTTGGTATTCTGTGAACCTGGTCGAAGACAGTGTGAAATTAAACCTGCTGGAAGAACAGGACCATCTGGCCTGGCGGGAATTCAATCGTTTAGCCTTCTGATATATTCCAGATTTTTGTGGTCCGTCCACACCAAGAAGGGCTGGTCTCGCCCCCAACCAGTGCCTCCATTCTTCCAGTCCTGCTTTGATGTGCCAGCAGTTCTTGTTCCCACGCCGTAGTTTCTTTCTTCGCCGGAGTCAACTTACGCGACAGACAGGCTTACGATGATCCTGTTGTCTTTGAAGGACCTTCTGGGACAATACTGCCCCAATGCCCTCGTTGGAGCTACATCCACTTCCACCAATAAACTGTCGTCGATCAGGAATGCGAGTATGGGGCGTGGTGAACCCTTGAGGCATTGAATGCGTTCTCGGCCTCAGGGCCCCATCGAAAGGTACTTTAGGAGGATGTGAGAGCATGCAGGGGGGCAGCAACTGAACTGAAATTACGAATGAACTTTCTTAGAAAATTGGCAAAGCCAAGGAACTGCTGTACCTTCTGCGAATGTCTGGAGTAGGCCAATTTGCCACCGCGACTGACCTTAGTCGGGTCCATCTGGATCTGCCATGTGACAATGTAACCTGTGAAAGCTGACGGTGGCTGCATGAAACTCGATTCGCTTTAACGTGAGAAGTTGGTTCTCCAACAGCTCCGCGAGACTTGACGTGATATGATTTTTATGAGTCTCCTCATCTGGTGAGAAAATCAGAATATCACGTAGATAGACAAAAACAAACACATTCAAAAAACTCGTGCAAAATGTCATTAACAAATGTCTGAAAGACTGCTGAGCATTGCATAGACCGCAAAGGCATGACCAAATATTCGTAGGGTGTCCACTGGGGAGTGTTAAACCCAGTCTTCCATTCATCTCTTCTCTCGAATTCTGATGAGGTGGTAAGCGCTTCGAGATCTAGCTTAGTGAATATTTTGCTGTTTGGAGCAGTTCAAAAGCAGATGCAATCAGTGGAGAGGGTAACGATTCTCTTGACTGTTATGGTATTTAGGGGCTATAGTCAATATGTCTGAGAGATCCATCCTTCTTACCTACAAAGAAACCTGCCCTGCTGGAGAGGAGGAGGACGGCTTCCAGATTTGAGGAGAGGTGATGTATTCGCCCATTGCTGCTCTCTCCGCTCAGAGATGGAGTACAAACGCCTTGGGAATGGGCGCCCCAGGCAGCAGGTCAATGGCAGTCAGTGTTGGGTCGGCGAGGGAGGCAGGACAGGGCTTTTTGTCTTGTGCGCCAAACACTTCTTTAGCTCATGATAACATGCAGGTACTTTGGATAAATCTGGGTAATCAGGGTCATCGTTAGTGGTTAGCTCAGTCCTCAGAACCTCTGAAACGTTATTTCTCACCTCATTGGTCACTTTACAGGTGTGTTCACAGCCCTCTCCCCACCTCTTTAATCTTGCCAGAGCGCCCAGTCAATGGCGGATTATGTTTTTTGAGCCAAGGAACCCCAAAATCAGTGGATGCCGCGCGAGTTGAATAGGTGAAATTGCATTAATCCTGGTGTGGCTGCTCCTATTGTCACCGTATGGTCAGCACAATGCGACTGCAACAATAGATGACTATCTAAAGCACTAGCATTACCAGGACTAGACAGAGGAATCGCTCCTTTACCTGTTCTTTTGTGCTAGATTCCAGTCAATGCTTCCTCGCCGCCCCGAGTCAATTAAAACTCGAGTTACAGTTTGATCATTTATGTCGTAGTTTACCTGAGTCAAGGATCGCAGGAGGATAAGTTAGGAGGCAGCCGCTCAACACCAGCGCCCTCCTCCTGGCTGGTGAGCATGATCTTTCCCCGGCAAGTGGAGATTTGATGACCCAGCGTTCACAGTAGAAACAGCAGCTCCTTGTAGACGACGCTGTTTTCCTTGGAAGAGATCTTGGTCCTCCCAGCTGCATCGGGCTCCACAGTCCTTGGGATTGTGCAGTCTCCTCTCCGGAATCTGTCGACGGGGGAACGGCGATTCTTTGTAGGTTGATCACCCATAGGGAACCGGGCGGTCCCCGCTGTCGCTCTCTTCCTCTCTCTCTGAGTCTGTTGTCCACCCGATAGATGAAGTGTGGCTATAATGGCCTCTAAATCTTGGGGTAACTCAAAGGCCAAGTGATCTTTTATGGGGTCTTATCCATTCATGAAGGCGCCTATTACGCTGGTGTTCCACCCGCTATCTGCAGCCACACCGTGCTAAACTCTATGGCATAATCAACTACTTGGCGGCGTTGCTTGATCTGCATGAGCTCGAGACGCTTTCTCTGGCAGGTGAGGAGGATCAAATATTTTGCTCATTGTCTCTTTAAACATTGTGAGTGACTGACAAATGTAAGAGTCCTGGACTATTCTGCAGTGGCCCAAGCAGCAGCTCTGCCAGTCAAATGAGACACCATAAATGCGATTTTGGCTTGGTCTGACACAAAGCGCTGGGTTGTGTTTAAAAATGCAGATCATTACTGAACTAGAAAAGTGCCCTGCAGTCCCCGAGTCTCCTGGAGAACTTCTCCGGGAGCCAAATGCAGAAGCATGGGGACCTTGATCAGTGATCGTACCTCGCTCAGTATTTTCCACAGGTGGTGTAGTTGCAGGCACCGCTCCCAGGTGGGCAGGATCGTGTAGTTGCTCCGCCAGATGGTTTATTTGAGAGCTGACTGAGGCTTGAACTCCTCTGATCGCCAGTGAGGTCTTCATTACCAAGGCCGATTGTGTCTCAGCTGTGCCTCATGCTGAGAAATCTGTTGCCCTGTGCAGAGAGGGTGGTCGGGAGTCTCTTGAGTCGGTTGAGTCCATATATTTCTTGGTCAGTTCGTTCTGTCACGATCTGAGGCAGTTCTGAGGAACTCGTGCCATGACCCACTACTGGTGATCCAAAACAAAAAGATATTTATTGTCCAAACAAAAGACGCTCTAGGAGGATGCAAAAACCAAACAAAAGACGCTCAAGGAGGATGCAAACACAACAAAAGCGCTCAAAAGAGGATCAAAGGACAAACGGTCTCCGGCTCTAATCCGTTGGTTTCGGATGGTCACACTCGATAAATCCCCATGATGAACATGAACAAGACGAACTGACAAAGACAAGGGATGTGGAGGACTATTTATACATGGGGGAGTGCAAACAGGTGAAACCAATCAGGGGCGGGGCAAACAATTCCAAAGGCGGGAAAACACACAAAGGGAGGAAGTCAGGGTCTGAAACGAGAGGAAAGGTGAGTACAAAAAATAAAACAGGAAGTGCTAAAAACAAAACACTGAACATGAACATTTCAACACACTTGACGAGACATAACAATTGAACATAAGATTCTCTTGGACTGTCCTGAGTCTGAAACCTGAGTCCTCCCTGAAAGACTGGCATTTCTGCTTTGTCATTGTTAATGCTCGGTCAGCTACAACAAGTGTTCACTGCGGGGTGCCCCAGGGTTCAGTGCTGGGTGCAATTCTTTTTTCCATTTACATGCTCCTGCTTGGCCACATTATTCATTAGACATTCATTCATTATGTGTGATTCCATTTCCAGTTTCCAGTTTGCAGATGATACTCAGCTCAATCAATAAGTGGTGATGTGTTGTGTGATATCACAACCAGAATGTCTTCATGATATCCAATGGTGGCTAAATGGTATTAAAGCTAAATGGTGATAATAACAATATTTTGGTCTGAGGTCAAGATTGTCCAAATCATCAAATGTCATCAAACAGTCTCACTTGTCTATCTCATCCAATAACTCAGCATTGCAGAAACCTTGGTGTCAATTTTGATCAAAACTTCATCTTAGACAAAGATTTCAAGGATCAGACCATTTCTGACTGCCAGAAATCTAGAAATTGTCATTCATGCCTTCATAACTACTCAGGTTGAGATTTTGGTTCCTGTAATACTTTTTTTAAAACTTTTTTTTTAACTCTGCTGCCAAGATTTTAACTCATACGGAGAAACATGATCACATCACACTGATTCTGGCTTGCTTACACTGGTCTGTTGCTTATAGAGTTGATTGAAAGATTTTATTGATTACTTATAAAGGCTTAACATGTCTTGCCCCAAGCTGTTTAGCTGATCATTTCATACCCCATGTCTCTTCTCACTTGCTTAATGTGTTCTGCTTTTTTGTAAAGCACTTTGTAACTGTGTTTGAAAGGTGCTATATAAATGAAGTTTATCATTAGTATTATTATATTGGTAGTGGAAAAAGACCTTTAGGATAATGTCTGTGCATGGGATCTTTTTACATGAAGAGACTGGTGCACAGTTAGTCACCATGCATTAAGAAGGACAAGGTCCAATGGCAAAGAATTTAATACAATTAGGGCCCTCCCACTGCTGCAGCTTTCTTCTAAACTGTTGTAGTGCTGCTCCCAGATCCTACCACTTGAACATCTGATCAGCCACAGTCGATGGTTTTGATCACTCTTTGACTCTTTGATAAATCCTAATGAGTCTGGATGGTCTGTTGATCATTCCCCGTGCTCCTCCATGAAGCTGGCATTTATGGTTTTGAGAGAAATGTCTCAACAACTATTGGATAGATTGCCAAAAAAATGAGGTACAGACACATGAAGATCCTCTGATTTTGACCTCTGATCCTCTGACTCTAAGAATCCTCTGACTTTTCATCTAGCACGATCATCAGGTCAAGTTTTTGGTGCTAACATGCTAAATTAAGATGGTGACAATATAAAAGAGTATATAGATATTGTATCTATTGTGATTGTGGGCATGCTGACATCCTCTTATGTTGCCTACATGTCTATGCTAAGATGTCTGAACAGCTTACCTTTAGCTAACTTGTCAAGAGGTGATGTGCAAAAGAGAGAGAGAGAGAGAGAGAGAGAGAGAGAGAGAGGAGGTCTGATGGGATGTCACTGCTCATTCAATCAAGTACTTCTTCTTGGTCTTGTGTATTTTATGCTCCTTAGATCAGTTCCTGCACAGGACCGGGCCTGGAGCTGGCATAATTCATCTTTCGCATACAGAGGATATTTGATTCACTACATTATCAGGCTGGAGACATACACATATTTCTTGAAAAATTAATACATACACTGAAATGACTGGGAGGACGAAGAGAGCTGGCAGAGGAGTTGACGTTGAATTATAAATGCTTTAACTCCATTGTACCTTTAACCACTGCTGGGATATGTGACATTTAAACTGAATTTGAACTTGGAGCTTTGGCAAAGAAATCAAGAATATTCTCTGTTTTTTTTTTTATCTTGACTGCATTAATTTGTTTAATTTCAGCATTTTGATAGAAAGCATCAAAGTAAACATTTGGTTTAATCACTCTTTCTTTCTTATTTATTTATTTATCTTAAATGAATAGGAAAATCATCATTTCTGTTTATTTGTACTGTGCACTTTAATCTAACGGCTATTTTAATTTTTCAATTCCAATTTGTTGCCAGATGATTTGAAGTATATTATTGTGTTGAATAATTGGAATCAACATGAACTGCTCTGAATTAGTTTTTGATTGATTTTGGGCGCTTTCATTAAGTATATTTTATAAAACAGGTTTTATTCTGTTGGTGGAGCAGACTTTCAGTGGAAATCATCAAATACAGAAAATGCTATTTTATCTTAAAAAAAAACAAAAAAAAAAAAACAGGAAAAGTATCTCCCAGTCTTGTGAAGTACAGATCTCGGTCACAGTGGGTTGCGTAATAAATGCCTCTTGGTTGTTCAAGCCCCAGTCCATGTTAATAAATAATCAGTCAGTCAGATGAATATTTCGCTCTATGTGTAATGGTTAAAACTCTTCTGAACTGCAGTTTCATATGTGCTGCTTCCAACATATGCAAGTCTTCATGTCTGGATGAGTATTACTTGGTAGGCTATCTATCGCTAGCGCTAAAAAGAAAAAAAAAGCCCTAAAATTGATTTATTGATTGATTGAAATCATTTTATTTGTACAGCCTAAAAAAAAGGCTCAAAGAGCTCTACAGTCTGTACAGCCTTTCACCCTGGCAGCTTATAATAGGAAATGTGATATCCAGATGGTACGTATGTATGCACTGTTTGTATATTATATACCACGTTTGTATAAACAGACAAAAATATCTTCTTTCTGTATTTTAATTTCTGCACAGTTTGGTCTTTATAACTGAGATTCTCATTTTTATCTCTGTGATTTTCTTTTCATACATATTGTATGAGTATTGTTATAGGGAGCCTGAAAACAGAATTTCATTGCCAAATACTGCTTCAGTGTAATTGTTGTGCATAATGACAAGAAAGAGCTGGAATGTATCGACTGTAAAAATCCTCCCTGTTAGACAGCATCAATCTGTAATGCTCAGTGAATGCTTTTTGTATAGTAATGCAGTTTTCTTCCCTCAAACTGACTGAGTCTGCTGCTTTAGTTGATGCTATGAATTGACAGTGTGCTCACTAAACAACTAGTCTGTATTTTTGGTAACTGCTCTTTACTGAAGGACACAGCAGTGTTGAGAATGTGCTTGTGTGATTGGAACATGAGGGCTCTAGAAAGACGGACCTGTCAATTCGTCAGTACTGACACCAAAATCCGACAGTTACAAGTCATGTTTTGGATATCTGAAATGTTATGTCATCAAACTTCATTCCAGCCACTGAAAAAAAAAGTGTCACATCATAAATCTGTGTTTGGACATTTCATCAGCTTTCATCAAGTATGCACACACAAAAAAAAACAATCTAATGGCCCCAGAGATGCAGTTGAAATCACGGAGAGCTGCTGAAAAATGTGTGTGAGGGTGGAACTGCTATGACTTACAAAGCAAGAGAAATGCAACAGACGAGACACCTGAAGGCAGCGATTTTTTTCGTAACCTTGCTATCGTGCAGTTATCTTTAAAACTCCTACAGCAGAGGGGAAAAGGTAATAAAACTTGCTATTTAGTTTTCATAAAACACCTTGCTGATTCAAAAAATATTAATAAAACAAAATAACCTGCAGAATATTCATTCAAACATAACTTTGAATTGAATGCAATCTTGAAAAATGAATTTCAATATATACTTTATTATGTCTGTTCCTGTTGGCTAGGTTACTTGCATATTACATCTGTATTATCACACTGTGTGGGTCTGTTGACCAGCAAATGACTTCCATCAGCTCTGGCTGCAGAAGTGTCATTTAATCAAGAAAGCAGAGCTCTACCAAAGTAAAAAGGCAACAACACTTTTAACAATGAAATCCCAAAATGTCAGTGTTGTCAGGCCAACAGTCGACATTGCAGTAACCGCAGACAAAAGTGGTTATCCGGTAGTAAATGTGCCATGAGACTGACTCGCTACAGGCTGTTAAGTTGTCTATCCTTGTCAGTCATGTGACCCTCACCTTCAGGTCATAACGGTCCATCAAGAGTCTCCCAGTTGGTGCTTCTGTCAGTCCAACAGTTTTGTTGAGGGCATCTTGACATTTTGACAACCACAGGGAAACTGCTTTGAGATTTTGGTATGAACATTCATGGTACCCCCTGAGCTTTTCTCTGTCACCTGCAATCAAGCCAAAAGTTAACACATGACCAACACTTCCAGCCCTGAGAAAGAGCAAATGAAGCACTGCATTTATAAACTGGCCCACAGCCAAAGCAAGGCTACATCCTGAATCCTTTGTGTGGATACAGGATTTGTTTTCAGTGAACATTATACTGATAAGTTCAGTATCTGTGACTTTACTGTAACTGCAACATTCCATGTTAATAGAAAATGTAATCCAGGGTATATAGAATATGTTCTGTTTACTTGTTCACTGTTAAAACTCAAGGCACATTTAACCGCTTAACTTCTTGACCAAGAAGGACGGTGCTGCGTCAGGTAACGTTGCCTCTATAATCTCGTAGTTTAGACCCTTTTGAGAGAGTTTGGGATGAGCTGGAACACAGAGTGAAGGAAATGGAGCCAACAAGTGCTCAGCATATATTCAAACTCCACAAATCATACTAGGTGATGACCTGCACATGTACCATACTGACCACATACTATAATTCCACATGGATTACTTCATAGTTTCCCAATGTAGAAATTAATACAAATAATGAAAAATAAAAATAATGAGAGGGTGTTTCCAAACTTTTGAGTGCTACTGTATACAATTCAAATTCAAATTTTGCTCTCTTGCTGCTCTCACAGTAATGATTATTATAAGCTGTTACAGGACTTCATTTGTTGTCTTGTCTCTTCAGCCACAGCTCTGACCAGATACAGTAGCTCCTGCCGTATTTAATCCAGCAGTGTTGTGTAATATTGTACCAGGCAGTAAAGCAGTCCTGTACCAAAGTAGCCTTCAGGCTTCAGGCGGAGCATTTAACACCTTTTTATGGCACAGCATTAATTCCCTGGCAATGGCCTTGCCCATTGGATCATGTTCCTTGTATGCTGCCTTCGCAGTTAGTTGCTTTGAAGAGAAACTGATATATTGAATCGTATTCCACACTTCTCCTCATGACTAATAACCTCACTGGGTGGTGGGAGCTTTAATAACCTGCTAAATGACACTCTCAAGAATCTCTGTGCTGATTCTGAAGATGAATATTAAGAGCGTGTGGATGGAGGGAAGACTAAAAGCACCTTTGCTTTTCTCCAGATGTCGTTTTCTCTGAAGCTATAAGTGGCATATCATGCCTAACACCTCTTTTAGCAGATGAGACAGCAGCGGGGGTAATCAGTCTGCCTACACTGGATATATATCCATTTTCATTATGCATGGCGCTCAAATGCTGATATATATAAAATGTGTTTAAGAGTGAGGATGGCAGGGGGAAATATGCAAACTACGAAGAGTTGCTTTGATTCTGCCTGTTTTGAGAATTACATGGTAGGGCATAAATAATTATATTCACACTGTGGCTGATTATAGTTTGATGTCTTATGACTGTTTAAGTGAGTTTGCCATATTTGAGTCTAGACAACATTTAGGCTTGGTGTTTTTGGAACATTGTTAAAGGAGGTTACCATGTTAACTTTAGCCTGTTCCCACTTGTGGTCACAAGCCTGCTTTTGTGATGTCAATAAGCAGCTTACATTCTTAATCAGTTGAAACACAGGAAACCTCTGCTCTCTAGCTCGTGGTATGGTCAGCACTGTGGAGGGTAACTGAGTAAATTTACTCTGGTACCGTGCTAATATACAGTTTTAAAGTATTTAATTTTAGTATGCCACATTTTACATCTATTTCATAATTCATTGTAAATATTGTACTTTTTACTCCTCTACATTTATCTGCCCACAACAGTTATTAATTTATATTTATTTATGAGATTAACATATAATAAGACAATTCTAAAAAAAAACAACACTAAGTTCTACTAAAGAGGCATTTCCCCTCTGAACGTCTCACATTGTTTCATTTAAATAACCATTTGAGATCAAACGAGATCAAATGATCCAATAAGACACACAAAAAGCAAATATTAGAGAGAAGATGAACTGAATGTTTGAGCATCTCTTCTCTCCTCCCTCGTTAATCATCTCACAATCTCTCAGATTTATTTTAGGGAGTCTGTTCCCTTTGTTGGGAATCACTGGATTTAAGAACTGTATAGTACCTCAAGCTGCTCTCAGAATCACCTGCACCAATGTTTACCTTTATTCACTTAATAATAGTTGATCCCCACAGTTTCAGTAAATGCTTTGACATTTAAGGTTGAACTTAAGTTTCAGTTGTACTTTCCAGCGGAGCGACGTCGGTGTGCTACTGAACTGAGAGTCAAACACATGAGTCAAACACATGGCGGTGAAAGGCTCTGAGAAACTGTTGTTTCTACAGTCTGTGCATGGCACAGAAAACTAAGAGTTCAGGTCAAGGTTTAACCATACAACCACGAGCCAACAACAGCTGCAAAGCCAAACAAGTCAAACTCAGATTTTATAAAGCAGCTTGATAAAAAAAAAAAAAGACATGAATGTATACTAGTTCAGTTGTAGGACAGTTTATGCTGCTCTGGTTTAAACTGAGAGTTGCACATGTCGCCTGCTGAGAAATAAACTGTTAACAGTTTGTCAATTCAGGATACTTAATCATTCTTAATTTTAATATTTAATGTGTTCTTAAAAATAGTTCAATAGCACCAACATAATTTGGTCAGCATGTAGCCGCCTTAGCTACCTAAGGTGGCTACATGCTGTCTAGTCTTATTCTTATTCTAAGTCTTAGGTCTTAGGTCTTTACCAAGACTTTGGTCCACCACGGCTCCACGTCTTACCCATTTTTGAATTAGCTGGTAACCAGAGGAGACAGGACTGCCAAGATGGAAAAGACCAGGGCAACCATACTATGAGCTTCACAACAGCTCTTGAGAAACCTGTGATTGACGTCACAGAGACTACGTCCATGTTTCATAGAGTCTATGGTCTACAGCAGCTTTTCTCTGGGTCAAACAGTCATTGTGTGAAAAGGAAGGGCAGAAAGTCCCAGAGGAGTAAAACGCATCTACCACCAGACCTCTCGAGGAGGCTAACCTCTCTGAAGAGAACCTCCCAGAGACAACAAAAGTAATCTTTGATATGTCTGGGAGCTTCGGTCTGAACCTGTCTGAGTCTGGAGTTGAAGAAGTTGGAAGAAGCAGGAGAGTTCAAACCAAATCAAATGAAATTTATTGTCACAAACATAATCATACGTCAACATCAATGTATTTTGAAAAAACTACAGAACAGAGACACCAGAGCTGACTTGCCATCCTTTCACACATTGTAAGTCATTGGACCCTTTTCACTGTAATGCTATGACAAGCCAGAATGAAAAGATTTAATATAATAAGAAATAAAAAAATGAACAGAAAAGAATTCCATCCCATACGGTGGCGTAGTGATTAACAGGACTACTCAAAATATTATTCTACACATTTCTGAAAAAGATGATAACCTTCTAACAAACAAAAGAGATACAAATACTTTACAACAGTAAATTTTTTATACCAATAACTGTATGTCTCAGGGGGGTTTAGCTGAGAACAAATTAGAAAGTTTTTTGTCCTCAGTTGAACTTCTAGTTTTAACACAGGATGTGAAAGAAGGAGGAATATATCTAGAAGCAATCCACAAAGCAACCTGTGAACTCAGGATGGGAAAGGCCACAGGGAACGATAGCTTTTCAGTAGCTGTTCATAGGAAATACATAGATGGTATTGCCCCAAGACTATTGGTCATCCATTGAAATGCTCCACAGAGAGGTCGGTGGTTATTACCTTATTGCGTAAAGGAGGGTAGAGATCCAGAGAAATGTGCTGATTTCTAATGCTGTGGCTCTAATTAATTTGGATTTTTAAGGGTTTAAGCAAGGCAGACAATCTTCACAGACTGTTGCTTATTATGTGGAAGACAAGAAATGATGACACAGGACCTACAGATAAATAAAATTAGAATCCTTGTGATCAAAGATGAGGCCTCCAGAAATAAATGGAAAGTTCAATGGACACCTGAAGGTTGAACATATCTGAAGAAGTTTATTTGGACAGGAAGAAAACCCATGTTCAATCTGACCTTGTTATTTTGACAAGAGGGGATTAACATAATCACACATTATCGGTTATTATCCATTTCTCAACTGGCTAAAACACATATATTGATTTCTTGTGTGGATGAGAATTGAAGAGAAATAAGTGTGTCTTTTGAAGACTCAGTACTGGCTTCAGCCAAAGAGACTCTTGGAGAATCCATATTACATAACAAGAAATCCATAAGATAACAGATAATAGATAAGAAGAGGTTTTGGTTGATGACATCTCCATAATCCATGCCTTGATGTCGAGCAGGGCTTTGGAGCGAATGAAGTCTTTATCAGACATTTGGCACATAAAATAAGATAATTATAGAGAACAGAGAACTATGGGTTTAGACCTATTCACTGGCTTTGTTACACATCAGAGTGGATAATCCACTTCTTCGGTAACGATTCTGCTAACTTTATTCCATGGTAGTTTCATTTTATTTCATCAACAGCTGAACCGACAGTTCAAATGAATCCACTGCTCTTTTCTGGAGCTCAAGCAGCTCTTATCTTACTTTCACATCATCATCAACTGCTCTCAAAATGAGCAGCTGGGCAGTGTCAGTGTCTGTGCTTTCATCACAGTCTAAAGAGAAAAAAGTCCAAATTCACTCCCGTGTTACCCTCTTGTCTCTTAATGTCTGACGTTATAGCCTGTGCCATGCTAATTTCAAGTCAGACAACTATTTCCAAATTCTTGTTTCTTTTCAGGGAAAATGTCATCCACCATCTTCATCACATGTCTTTGATAAACCCTCTGTAAAAGATTTGCCACATTTGGTGAAAAACATCTGTCTTTTGTGTTGCTTGTCTGGCTAAATTTTAATTTTATTGCTGGACTGCGGATTTGTTCCTTTTAGTAGTTAAACTTTTTTAGACTGGACAGACTCTTGAAGAAGACATATTATATGTCGTTTATGAAAACTTCTAACTTTGAACACTTTGCAACACTCTCACTCATACTGGACCAGTAACATTTCAAGAATTGTCCCATTAGGGCCTTAGACACAAAAACATGAGGAAATAAGGTCAAGGCTCTAGGTTGAAGTCAGTCATTGTGCAGAGAGAGAGACTTTACTATTGAGTCTCATTCCCAGGTTGTAGTGGCATACTATCGCTTTGGCAACCTAAAGAATCACATATGGCAGGACCTGGGAATTAAACTTCAGTTTAATCTCCAGTTTGACTGAGCCCATCTTAAATATTCATATCAAATTATTTCTCGTTTAGTGTTAATCTCCTCTCCCCTCGATGCTGGTGTCATAACAGAAAGTTTGACAATGATATAGAGTGAGAGACAGTGTAAAAAAGCCTTATTGAATGACCAGCCTGTTCTTGCATTATGAATTCTCTTCCTTTCAGCAGACAAAGTTAGTACTGTAGAATTAATCAGTTACTCTTTCATTTATGCCTTTTTACAGAGACTGTCATCTATTTGTGTCCCGATTAAAACCAACGTAAGACTAAAATATTTAATATTTGCCTTTGATTTAAGTTTGTGTTTGACGTCTCGGGCCGAGAGCAATGCCCAAGCTAAGAAATATCCACATGCCACAGCAGCATGCAGAGCAAGAGCACACATTAATGTAGCTTTAATAATGTCCTCACTTACTTTGAAATTATTCATCTCGAAATGGTGTGTTTTCCCATCATAAATCTGCATTGTTGTTGTCACACTTGTGTGATAGCAAAGGTACTGAGGTTACTTTAAAAACTGTATTTGTTCAAATCTCTACATGTAACTCTGTGTATGAATAAATAAGAATCATATTCATATTGTACTTTAAACGTCAAACTAAGAAAAATTAGAAATTAAAATGGCACGATGTGTGTATGCATCCTCTGTTTCAAGTGTGACATACAGTGGAAAGAAATGCAGATCAATAATAAGATCAAATAAATGCCTGATGTTAATAGAAGCATCAGACATTGTCCTGTTTAAAACATTCAACACAGAGGCTCACAATGCTAAAGCACATCTAAAACTATAAAATGAAGACAATTCTAAGTGAAACATGCAGAGCAGACACACAGATATAAAAGCAAGTACAGTGTATAAAATACAATACATGAGGGAAGACTGGCAACAGCATGCAAACAAATAAATATAGAAATATAGTGAACACAGTAAATGGAAAAAACAGGAAGAGGAATAGAATGGAAATGTGGGGCCTGCTAAAAGAAAAAAATGTATTTCATCAATATTGCGGGATGGAATTCAGTAATTCCAGAGATTAATTAGTTCAAATGAATTTTGTGTGAGGCTGCAGATGATCAAGACTCAATATTTTTTTTTATAGTAATTTTCTTTCTAAACAAGTTTATGTGAGCAGTAAAATTTTACACTCTGTTGCAGCTTTGTGCAAAAAGGCTTCATAATGCCGACTGTGTACGTGTAGTGTGCACAGTTTGAGTGGAAGCCAATGTGTGCCTTAGTGGAATCAGCTCAGGAGCAGGAGATGGTAGCCTGGATCAGAATCAGAGCAACAAAACATGTGATGTAATGCTGAGTGACATGTAAGTTGGGGTGGTTCTTAATAATAATAATAATAATAATAATAATAATACATTTTATAAGTGCGTTTCTGAATACTCAAAGACACATAAAAAACATCAAAGCAGCAAAACATCATAAAACTGTACACTAAAAACACATGCGACTAAGCTAAAGATTAATCAGTTTTAAAAAGGTGTGTTTTCTTAAGTGATTTGAAGATGGGCAAGTCAGTACAGTCACAGATGTGTTTGGAGAGAGAGTTCCAGAAGGAGGAGGGCAGCTACAGAGAAGGCTCTGTGGCCCCAGGTTCGGTACTTGGTCCTGGGTGGTGGAGTCAGGAGGTTTGAACTGAATGCGCTGTGGAACTTGCCCAGTGGAGGTTCTGGAGGACAGGAGTGATGTGGTCACGGGTGCAGGTATCGGTGAGCAGATGTGCAGCCGAGTATGTGCTGTAGAGGATGCTGTTCGCAGTAATTGATTCTTGAATTGTATGAAATAAATTTAACTCAATTAAACATTTGAGGTGAGAAATAGTGCAATAACAGAATCTTAATTCACATCTGATCAGCACTGCCTAGGCTGACAGTTTGATCTGAGTTTTGTGTGATTTTTCAGATCTGGGCCTGTGAAAGTCCACTGTCAATCATCATACAAACCCCACCCTATATTAAATAAACCATTGTGATTGGTCTAAATAGATCCAAAGCTGGAGGAACACTTTCCTGAAACTCACAATGAGTTTTCACACTCAACCAAAGAATCGTTAATTATCATTTGGGAGGCAGAGGGTTGATGTAAGGTAGTCCAAAGACATGTAGGTTATGAGAAGTGGAGACTCAGAGTCCCCATAGATGTAACTTGCAGCTGAACACTCAACACTTGTCACATTCACACGCACATTCACACACTGATGGCAGAAGCTGCCATGCAAAGTGCAAACTGCTCATCAGGAGCGATACAGCGTTTCCAATGTGAAGTGTTCACGATGATACTACTACTACTGTGTGTCTATTTGTGTCAGGCCTGCAACTCCATGACCTCTCCAGGGATTAGACTGTCTCTCAATTGGTGTGTGCTGGGGATATATTCTGGCCCACCCATGTCTCAGGACAAATAGGTATTGACAAGCAAAAAAATTTAAATCTGGGGATGTGAGATGAGAGGACTATGATGGTAAGGCAGCAGTGAAAAGGTAAGCACAATTTATGAGAACAACCTCTGAAACAACATAGACAAACAAGGAGATATGACAAGACTGTAGGTGGACTGATGCTGACTGGGGAACAAGGAGCAGCTGGATGGGCAAGTGATTGGGTCAGCTGATGAGATAAGGGTTGGCATGCCCAGCACATACATTAATCAGGTGAGCCTGAGGTAGAAAAAGGGAAGACAGCTGTTGCCATGACGGCAGACACCTTAATTCTGATTCTAGATATATTTTCATGAGTTTAAGAAGATGGTCAGAACTTTAACTCCGTTTACAGGAAATTTGTGACATTTTTCTCCATCAGCAGTTTTTCCATTTATTTCAAACATTAGATCATTAATTACAGTGACAGAGTAGTCTGTGGCAGACAGCACATAGAAGGACAGCTTCAGCAGCTATTAACCGTGCTCTTATCTCCAAGTGGAAAAGTCCCTGCCTGTTTGGCCCATACAGTGTGTTCCTCATGAATCAAAAAGCAAATAAACAAAAGTCGATATGATCACTGTTGGTAATGAGAGTATCCAACAGCAAGGTTTTGTTTTGCTTCCCACAGAGACAAGCCTTGTGGGAGGCTGATAATAGAAAGGCCTTCCACCCACGTCCCTGCAGCCAAATACTACTCCAATCATGTCCTCCTCTCTCTGTTGGGATTTCAGCCTCATTTTCTCTCATCTGAGCTTTTCTTGGCAGTTTATTAAAGAACGTGAAATGCAAAACAATGCACATGGCAGCTATGCACTACACTGAGCCATGAGTCAGCAAGTTTCTTGCCAAGACCCTACAGCAGCTGATTGTAGAGGTAATTTCCCCATCATGAAATCAACTGTTGCAATGTTTGTCAGTTATGAAAACCTGTAGGTTTGGGCCATGATGGCATACAACTGCCAAGATAAATTCTGTCCACACTTGATTAAAGGATGGTGTTCATTTTGGAACCTGATCTTTATTTAGTTTAGTGCACATTCACCAACAGGCAGACTGCAGTCTCTGTCCTGTCTGGACCCAGAGCCGCAAATAACATATCACTGAGTTTTATTCAGTTTTGGTGAAGATTACATTTTGACCAGTGACTCTTTTTTCTGACAGTGTTTCTACACCACTACTCAGTGAAAGGGACATCCTACCTGCCTGACTGAGATTGGTCAAGGTGAGGGCAAGAATGTCAGCCAATCACAGGCAGGGTAGGGCAGGCCTTATAAACAGTTAAATATAAAGGAGTGAGGAGACAAGAGGGAGAAAAGAGGTCAAACTGTGAGTCAGTGTGCCATGGCGTGACACCGAAAACCAACTTTTAATCCAGAAGACTGCAGCCAAGTCAGCCAATAACTTGTCACTGAAAATAAATACTGTTGCCATGACGTTGAATTCTAGCTTTCTTTGTTTGATTTGAGTTGTTGTCTTCACACAGTGCAGATGTTGATACCATGACAATGCTGCTTCAATATATATAAAATAATTGTAATGTAGAACTAAATTATGATGCAACTTCAACATGATGATGCTGTGGACCTGAACATGAGGACATTTTCTCTGTCTGGACCTCCTGAAATCAGAACCGACTCCCCCTGATTTAGTGTATCTCCAGGTACATGGAACAGCCACAGTAAGAGCCAGATACATTGCTGAAATAACCAGAATAACACTGAACATTGTATGTATGTTTTTGATGGAAATGGGCATCTACACAACGGTCCAAGTTTATAGAGGGATAAAGAAATGAAATGTTTGTCATGCTGTACCTAAGAACAACTTGTGGATTTTATAGTAAATGCAACACACATCAGTGGACCTGTAGCGGGCTGAATGAAGCCTGTGTCCTCAGACAAGGTACTTCTATATTAGCTTCACAGTGTCCATATCTCACTCTAGTACAACAGACTGACTCTCCTCAGCTGGTTGAAGGGTTGTCATTTCTGTTTAGTTTTTTTTGTGTGTGTGTTTTTTTTTTAAATTATCCAGCTGTCTGTACAAGCTGCATATCAGCTCTCAACACACATTGCGTATTAAGTACATGTATTATTGCAGTAAGTCTGAGCACAGTCAAAATGGGTCATTTCCTGATGGTAGATTTGCAAACGTGTGCACCTTTAGCATAGTAGCAGTTGAGTTTTGAAGTGCATCTGCAGTCATACGAGGAGAGAACCAAGACCAAAGATGTTGTTCTCTCAAGAGCAACACATTGTTTGGAAAAAATAGTTTAACAAAGCCTTGAGAGTTCGAGTTGAACAAAACCTTTGTGGATGAACACAGGTCTTTCTCTCAGGAGGCTCATGTTTTGCGTGAAGCCTCTGTTGATGCTATTTAGCGTCAGTTGACTTAAGTCATAATAGTAAGTCGATATTGACATTTGGTTTGATATGGGACAACCTTCCACAAAAGTTAAGCAAATCTAGGTTTACCATCCAGACACAAAGACCAAAACGTGGGTAGCCTTCTGATGCCGTACCGTACCGAATGTAACGTACCACACCTAGACCCACAACTACTTGAAGCTTTTAGCTTACCTTTAGCTTACCTTTTTTATAAATGTCAACGTGCTGCCTGCATGATGATTGTTACTGCTCCTTGTCTGAAACTCAGTGGATGGTAGGTACATTTTGTCCATAAATCTGTTTCTTCTAAGAACTTCTGATAACATTACAGACAGTTTGAACATTACTGGATTACAGTGCATAACAATGGATAACTCTGTACACTCACACTACTAACAAACTCAAAGTGCTTCCACTACAGTACTTTAGTACTAACCAGGTTTATGCATTTGATATTAATAAAGCCAATTTGTTTGTCCAAACCCAACAGTGAAAATGAATGCAGTCATTTTAAGATTATTACTTGCTTCACAATAAGTTTGTTAGTGAATTTATAAAAAGACCATGTCACTCAAATGGATGGAAACTTTCTATGTAATTTAAATGTGTAAGTCCCATTTTGGCCAATTCTTTTGAGTATACAGTAGCCTCAGCTTGAAGGTCATCATGTGTCTTTTCAGTATCTGTTTTGTTGATTTGAGTCATGTGTTTTGTTCAGTGTTGAGCATTTATTATTACTTAAATTACTCTTTGAAATGTGCTCATTGTAATGTGACATGAGGCTGGACTAAATGAGAAAAATGTACTTGGGGGAAGTTGAAGGTAACATTTCTATATGTCTTGAAGAAAGAAATGTCTCGGTGAATTCCTGCATTTCTGACCTCATCCAAATATGTTGGAGAGCTTTCTGAAGAGAAGGCTCACGCAATCTATTCATATTATTCAAAATGAAAAATTCAATCACCAAAAAGAAGAGACAGAAGCTTTTTTATAACCTGTTGGGTTCATGTACAAACATATATCTGTAGATTCAGTGGTGACTCTTGTGAAGTTTTCTTTGGACCACACCACAGCACAAACCAACCAACAAGAACGATGCAGATGCAGTTAATGAAGATTAGATAAAGTGACAACAGGCAGAAGGAGGAAAACATTAAATAGCTTTGGTGATGTCACCCAGAGGCTTCTGGAAGGATGTCCCGCCGTCTGTATTTACCCTCGCTGGACAATAACTTCCTTTCAGCTGTAATATCCTCAGAGGAACGACACATCCTGTTAACATAAACAAACAGCATGGTTTAATCCAGCCCTACATTATTGGCAGACAGCTGTGACCTTTTTATTGGTCGAGTCTAAGTGATGCATTCATCATTGATAGATGACCTCTGGGAATTTCGCTTGTAATTTTGGAGCTGGTATCGTGTCTGGGCCACTGTGACTCACTGCTGGTTTCAAAACATTAGTCTCAAGCTGGCATTGTTTAGGGTTTATGGTCTATCTGGGAGTAATCTCTAGTTTGTGTTTGGACTTGATTAGACACTCACACTGGATCACACTCAATCCCACACTCATCACTTTCAAGTGAAAGAGCAATTATAACAGTTATAATGTAACTTACTGCTGATGAAAGTGTTTGACTTGACCCTGTTAACAAAGTTCCTGTAGATGTGTAAAAGTACACTTATTGTACTTTAGACATACTTGAAATATATACTACACCGTACAGTCTGTCATCACAACAAACTACCAAGTATGTTCATCTCTCATAGTTAAAACTGATTTTGAAGTGCCAACAGTTCGGTTTAATTTGCCACAACTGCTTTTTAAGATCTGCAGCTCTGAACTGAAGGTGGAAGCCTTGAGATAAAGCTGAAGACTAGCTAATAGGTTCTCATATTTAAAGGACAGTATGTGGTAGAAACAGCCAGAAAGCATACTTAAGTGTACTTAAACAGGACAGCCAAGTACACTTCAGTGTTGTATATATGAAGTTGTACTGCACTTGAACCTGTGGTCAGCAGGTTTAGCAGGTTGTTCCAGACATTCCTCTCTACAGCAACACTTTTCAGCTCCTCGTGGGTGATCCAGGCCAGATGGGCTATATAGTCCCTCCAGCAGGTTCTGGGTCTACTCCAGGGTTTCCTGCCAGCTGGATGTACCCAGAACACCTCCAAGGGAAGGCGCCCAGGAGGCATCCTAATCAGAGGCCTGATGCACCTCAGCTGGCACCACTGAGCTCCATCTGGATGTCCAAGCTCCACACCCAATATATATATTATTGTATCATATACAGTATATATTACATGTATCAATACATAAAGTACAATGTCAATACAGTAAAAAATACCACATTTTAAGTACATTAATCATGAGCACATGGAAGTACACTAGTCAGTACAATTCAGCATTATTTTTTGTTAGTTTTTCCTGTTGACCTTAACCTTTTTTAACAATTATCAATCAAATGATTACTTGTAGTGATGAAGAATTATCACCTACAGCATCAGTGACCAATCTGATCAATCTTGAAGATGCGTTATATAAATTTTCTTCTTGGGTGATTTATATTTGTTTATACCCACATTGACAAAACCTCTCGTATGTTCCCTCTACATCCTCACCACCTCTCCATTTTATATTTTTCTTCTATGATTGTACCAGATCAACTAAACTAAAGCCAGGAAGCACATTTCCTTCACATAATGTGAGGAGTAGGTAACACAGAGCTGCTGTATAAATGTACTGTTGTGTTATTCCACTGAACATCTTTACTTTTCAGTATGTACTGACCATGCTATGCCCTCTGAAGGAGTTGAGGAGCTCTTGTATGAGCTGTCAGGGAGTCAATAAACAGGTCACAAACCCACTTCAACACCCTTCAGGTCACTGCAAAAACCTGTATTGTTTTTCATGGTATATATATTTTTTTGGATTACTTAGCTCAGAAAGTGAATTTACCTCACATTATTTCAGTTTAATTAAATATATTTCTGTGGTGGCCAGAAGGCTTTTTGCCCAAAATATGCAACTCTTAATTAGTTGTGTATTGCAGTGGGTAAGTCATTGGTGTCTTGGTTTGTTGTTATCATGTTTTCACCTCAAACATAGAAAAAGCCGTTGTTTTCAGCAGGGACCACAGATTTTCTCTTCAAAACAATGTGATGGCAGCACCTTGACTAACCTGACTTGACTGAGCTGTCCAACAGGAGGTGAACTTTTATAAACTCATTTTAAATGTGTGACAGGACAGGCATTTTTTAAAATTGAACATTGTTTGTGCAGAGTTTTGATTTTGTTGCTTTGTGTTATTTGCATGCATTTTGTTTTCACATCTGCCTAAGCCTACAGCTAATTATGGATTGTCTGCATCTCAGCAATTGATTATGAATTAATCTGATTCCCATTTATTTCTGTATGAAACAGGGTGAGGCACATTTATTTTCAGTCATGAATTGACTTGCCTCACTTGCTTTGTTTTTATTTTTCTCCAGGCATGTGAGAGAAGATCCATCTGATTGTACAACCCCAATTCCAAAGAAGTTGGGACATTGTGTAAAATGTAAATAAAAACAGAATGCAATCATTTGTAAATCTCACAAACCCATATTTTATTCCCAATCATAAAAACATAAACAACATTTCATGTGTTGAAACTGAACGGAACATTTTTATCATTTCATGGATAATAGAAGCTCATTTTGAAATTGATGGCAGTAACACATCTCAAAAAAGTTGGGACAGAGTGATGTTCACCATTGTGTAGCATCCCCTCTTCTTTTAACAACTGTCTGTACATGTCTGTGAAGTGAGAAGATCACTTCCTGGAGTTTTGTTGTCCCTTTCTTGTCTAATGCAGGATTCTAACTGCTCAACAGTCCTGGGCCTTCGCTGCTGGATTTTTTGTTTTATGATAGACCAAATGTTTTCTACTGGTGAAAGGTCTGGACTGCAGACAGGCCAGTTCAGCACCCATATTCTTCTCCTGCAAAGCCATGATGTCATGAAGGATGCAGTATGTGGGTTTGCATTGTCTTGCTGAAATATGCAAAGCCTTCCTGAAAGATACATTGTCTGGATGCAAGCATGTTGTTCTCAAACATCTATGTATTTTTCAGCATTGATGGAACCTTTCCAGATGTGTAACCTGCTGACGACACAGGCACTAATACAACCCCATACCATCAGAGATGAAGGCTTTTGAACTGCACTGATAACAAGCTGTATGGTCCTTCTCCTCTTTAGTCTGCAGGACACAGTGCCCATGGTTTACAAAAAGAGTTTAAATGTTTGATTGATCTGACCTCAGAACAGTTTTCCATTTTCCTTCAGATCATTTTAAACAAGCTTTGGCCCAGAGAAGACGGCGGCATTTCTGGTTAGTGTTCACATATGACTGCTGCTTTGCAGCTTTAACTTGCATGTGTGGATTGCAGTGTGAGCTGTGTTCATAGACAGTGATTTCTGAAAGTGTTCCTGAGCCTGTGCAGTGATTTCCAGTTAAGAATCATGCCTGTTTTTAATCCAGTGCCGTCTGAGGGCCTGAGGATCATGAGCAACCAATTTTGACCTTTGACCTTGTCCTTTGTACACAGAGACTCTTCCTGATTCTCTGAATGTTTGATGATATTTTACACTAAAGATGATGGGATCTTCAAAGTATTTGCAATTTTCCATTGAAAACATTTTTCTGAAATTGTTACGCCATTTTTAGATGTAGTTTATTGCAAATTGGTGAACCTCTGCCCATCTTTACATCTAAGAGGCTCTGCATCTCTGAAATGCTCCTTTTATACCCAGTCATGTTACTGACCTGCTGCCAATTAACTGTCAAATGCTCCTCCAGTTGTTTTTGATTTGTGCCGTATACTTTTCCAGGCTTTTGTTGCCCCTGTCCCAACTTTTTTGAGATGTGTTGCTACCATGAATTTCAAAATTTCAAAATGAGCTAATAATTTCCACAAAATGGTAAAATGTCTCAGTTTATCTTCTATTGGGAATAAAATATGGGTTTGCAATGACTTGCAAATCATTGTATTCTGTTTTTATTTAGATTTTACACAACGTCCCAACTTCATTGCCATTGGGGTTGTATATTAATTTATCTTTTGACATAACCCTCTGGTTTTAATAGGCAGAATAGTCACAAGCATGAGGCTCTTTATAGTAGCATACTGCAGTGTGTACTGTCTCTGACATCAGCTTGTACTCTAATGATTAAGCTGCTTTGTATGACATCAGGCCTAAAAGCATTATTTGTGTAGATCTATTCAGACTGTGTAAAATGGACTTCATATATATATATATATATATATATATATATATATATATATATATATATATATATATATATATGTATGTATTATATTGCTATGGCAAGGGGGAGCCAGGACGACAGGTCAGCGGGGGGATGTCATCATCACCCCCACAACCAGAGATTGGGTACCAAGCCCCAACAGCTACCAACAGCCTCAACACAAGAGCTGCTGACCTGAGAAGGAATCCTGGAACAACTGGAATCCTGGAGCCCCTGACGAATACCGAAGCTGAGTTGCCAAGTACCTTCAGAAGATCTACTAGTGGATGTGAATGCTGCTCTAAAGACAATCTCCACAAGAAACATCACTGAGACCAACAAGCTGATACACAGTACAGCAACAGTAATCGTGGAAATGCTTGGATGCGAGGTGGGCTCGGGGCATAACAAACAGTACCCACCATGGAAGAGACGATTAGAGGCCAAGATAAAGGCAGCACGGAGAGAAGTTAGCCAGCCAGCTGAACTGAAGAAAGGGAACATGGTGAAAAAAGGGGCACCCAGGAAATACAACTCACTCTCCATACCGGAGGCACTCGAAACTGCCAAACAGCGACTAACAGCTCTGGCCACCCGGTTGAAGAGATGCACCAAGGAGGGAGAGGCTAGGAGAATAAACAAGCTGTTCTCCACTGAACCAGCCAAGGTGTATGCTAAGTGGCAGGGAAACAACAACCGGTCAGACCCACCAAGAGCTGAGGTGGAAAAATACTGGAAAGACATATGGGAGAGAGGCATCACACAACACCGATGGCCAATGGTTAGTGGACCTAAGAGCTGACCACAGCAACCTCCCAGAACAAGATCCAGTAACCATCTCAATGGCAGACATCCAAGAAAGAGTGTCAAAGATGAAGAGCTGGACAGCACCAGGCCCCGATATGATCCATACGTACAGGCTGAAGAAGCTAACTGCACTCCATGAACGCCTAGCAGCACAGATGAACCAGCTGCTGAGGGATGGGACCCACCCAGAGTGGCTAACCCAAGGCAGGACAATCCTAATCATGAAGGGCCCCCAGAGGGGATCCATCCCATCCAACTACCGGCCAATTACCTGTCTCTGCACAACATGGAAGGCCCTGTCAGGCATCATTGCAGCAAAAATGAATAAGCATGTGGCTCAATACATGAGCGAGGCACAGAAAGGAATTGGCAATAACACCAGAGGAGCCAAGCACCAGCTACTGGTTGATAGAACAGTCGCCCGAGACTGTAAGAAGAGACAGACCAACCTGTGCACTGCCTGGATTGACTACAAGAAAGCCTACGACTCAATGCTGGAATGCTACTAATGATACTGGAACGTCTGGAACTGTATAAGATCAACAGGAACCTAAGAACCTTCATCCAGAACTCAGTGGAAATGTGGAAGACAACCCTAGAGGCCAACTCAAAACCCATTGCAGTGGTGATAGCGCATCTCCTTGCGGCATATACCAAGGAGATGCGCTATCACCACTGTTGTTCTGCATAGGACTGAACCCCCTTAGTCAGATCATCACAAAGAGCGGCTACGGGTACCGATTCCGTAGTGGGGCCACAATCAGCCACCTGCCCTACATACATCAAGCTGTACGCCAGGAATGAGCGAGAAAGATCCACACCACCAGGATCTACAGCGATGACACAGGGATGTCATTTGGATTGGACAAGTGTGGCCGGATGGTCTCAAAGAGAGGCAAGATGATCTGGACTGAGGGGATTGACCTACCAGAGTGCAACATAGGTGATATCCAAGACAGCTACAAGTACTTGGCATCCCACAGGCTAATGGAAACCATGAAGAGGCCACAAGGAAGTCAACCACAGTGAAATACCTCCAGAGAGTAAGGCAGGTCCTGAAAAGTCAGCTGAATGGTAAGAACAAGGTCCGAGCCATCAACATGTACGCACTACAAGTCATAAGATACCCCGCTGGTATCATAAACTGGCCAAAGGAGGAGATAGAAGCCACAGATATCAAGACCAGAAAGCTCCTCACCATGCATGGAGGGTTCCACCCCAAGTCCAGCACCCTGAGACTATACACTAAGCAGAAAGAGGGAGGCCGAGGGCTAGTGAGCATCAAGACCACGGTCCAGGATGAAACATTGAAAACTCGAGAATACATCAGAAAGATGGCCCTGAGGGATGAACTGCTAAGTGAATGTCTCAGGCAGCAGAACCCTGATGATGAGAGTGCAGAGGAGGAGGAACAAACAACCTGGAGAGACAAACCCCTACATGGCATGTACCACCGTCAGATAGAGGAAGTGGCTGATATCAAGAAATCCTACCAGTGGCTGGATAATGCAGGACTGACAGACAGCACAGAGGCACTAATCATGGCAGCGCAAGATCAGGCCATAAGCACAAAAGCCATAGAGACCAGGATCTACCAGAGTAGATCAGATCCAAGATGCAGACTGTGCAAAGAAGCCCCTGAGACAGTCCAGCACATAGTAGCAGGGTGTAAGATTCTAGCTGGATCAGTGTACATGGAGAGGCACAACCAAATGGCTGGGATAGTATACAGGAACATCTGCAACCAGTATGGAATTGAAGTACCCAAATCCCAATGGGCCATACCACAGAAGGTGGCTGAGAACAACAGGGCCAAGGTTCTGTGGGACTTCAGCTTCCAGACTGACAAACAGGTCCTGGCTAACCAACCGGACATAGTGGTGGTGGACAAAGAGCAGAAGAGGGTGGTGGTGATAGATGTGGCGATCCCAGCTGACACCAACATCAGGAAGAAGGAACATGAGAAACTTGAGAAGTATCAAGCGTTGAAAGAGCAGCTGGAACGGATGTGGAAGATCAAGGGTAACGTGGTCCCCATGGTAGTGGGGGCACTTGGGGCAGTGGCTCCAACAAATCCCAGGAACAACAACTGAAGCCTCAGTCCAGAAGAGTGCAGTTCTAGGAACATCGAAGATACTGCGCAGAACCCTCAGACTCCCAGGCCTCTGGTAGAGGACCCGAGCTTGAGGATGACACAGATACCACCCCCTGCCGGGGTGAGAAGGAGGTTTTATATATATATATATATATAGAAAGATAGATAGATAGATATAGATATATAGATGTAGATAGAGTGCACTTTTGTTTGCTCTTCCCTTGCACTTTGTCTTCTCTGGAGTGTTTAGTTGTATTGTAGTGTAGAAATACTTATTTGCTTTCCTGTCTCGACTGAAAAAAAAAAAAAGGTGTTTTGGCCGAATCTACCACTGACTTGTGGAGTGTCGGGTGTTTGGCTCTGATAATGTTTGCAACCTGCTCTGTGGAAAGTTCTGAATCTTTAATGACGCACTGCATGTAATCTTTGTCTTATTGATTTCCTGTGGACAGGTTGCTGGTGGGTTACACAATGACCTCATTCCATTACCACTGAGTCAGTGTGCAATTGTACAGTTTGCCCATTGGTGTTTTGACCAGAACACAATCTATCGCAACAGAATAGTTTTTGGTTTTGTACCATGATGATCCATAGTTATTCCAACATAGAAAATCCTGCAGGGACTCCTCCAATGACACAAAGGCTGAGAGTAACCAGGAAGCTTCCCCATATGGAGCGGTAAAACAACCTTCATTCCTCCTAAACATAGGATTCTTTTGACATATACTGCCGAATGGTTGAAAGAGTCGTCAATGTTTCAAGGTAACACTGATCAGTAACTTACTAACCATGCTATCTCATACTCTCACTTGCATCAGAACAAGAACGAGAATGAGCCCCTGGTTGCCACAATCCCAGCTCAAGCTCCCCTCCACAGATGCTCTAGTCCGTAGGAGCAGCCCTGCAAGAAGGTCTCCATTCTCCTAATCCAGCTTGGCACAAGGTTTACCAGAGAGTCAGGTACACACGCCTTCACATCAATTCTCATAATTGGAGACTGTGAGAATGAAGGGTACTGATACTTTTACTTGTAGGGATCAATGACAAATGTGTCTTTATAGATCTCTTTAACAATGTAAAACAATCCTACCACAGTGTTTTCAGCCACATTTTGTCGATCATGTCATCTTTCACACTTCTATTTTTTGGTCGATCATGTCATACATCTGGAGTGGATGTGCAAAGTCATGATGAATGACTATGTAGATCTACTCCGTTGTATCTTTGAAAACAAAAATGAAGGATAATATAGGATAGGTACCCTTGATGAATAATTACTGTTATGTGGTGGTTGTGCTGGACCCAAAATACAAAACAGACAGATGCAAGCAAATGCAAATCAGGCAATTTCAGTCTGACAGCAAATGGACAGCAAAGAAAAGAGCCGCAACTCATCTTGACTTGAATAATTAGGACTTTATTCAAAGAAACAAATGAGTTTAAGATGTATCTATTCAAGTCATGCCGAATGGTCCGAATGGTCCATTCGTCCAACCTCAAATGGGCCAACATAGCGGGGGGTGAGCTTCCATGACACCACCTGCAGGGGGAGATCCCATGTGGATACCATACCTTTTGACCAGGCTGGTACTGGAGGGCAGGAGAGCAATGTTTGTCTGCTAGCATCTGGTTGCGCCGGGCAGAACGAGTGAGTGCTGCTCGAATGGCTTTCCACACCTCTTGAACTCGGCGAAGGTGAGCTCGGACCGAAGGCACTCCACCTCACGCTCCTGGGTTGTGAACAGAGGTGGTTGAAAACCATTAGCTGCCTTGAATGGGGACATACCTGTGGCCAAGCTGACGAGGGAGTTGTGGGCATATCCAATCCATGGCAACTGAATGCTCCATGAAGAGGGATGCCTGGCTGAGACATACTGGAGAGCTGCCTCCAAGTCCTGATTGGCCCGTTCTGTCTGGCTGTTGGATTGAGGGTGGTAACCAGATGTTAAACTGGAGGTAGCACCAATAGCTCTGCAGAAGGACTGCCACACTTGAGAGGTAAATTGGGGGCCTCGGTCAGAAACAATGTGCACTGGGATACCATGAATCCTAAAAACATGTGACACAGGAAGGTCCGCAGTGTCGAGAGCAGTGGGTACACTGAACAGATTTTGAGAATCGGTCAACTATAGTGAGGATGACAGTGTGCTGGTGGCAGGCCAGTGATGAAGTCCACAGCTACGTGTGACCGCGGATGGCTGGGGATGGGTAGCGGATGTAATAGACCTGCTGGAGGACGATGAGAAGCCTTACCATGGGCACAGACAGAGCAGGCTGCCACAAACTCCCTAGTGTCCTGTGTCATGCCCGGCCACTAGAAGCACTGCTGGAGGAACTGAAGGGTACGCTGAAAACCAGGATGGCAGGTGAGTATTGAAGCATGTCCCCACTGCAACACTTGGGAGCGAACAGTTTCAGGGACAAACAGGTGATCAGCCGGGCCACCACCAGGATCAGACTGGGTCTGTTGAGCTGCTCTTACTATGGACTCGATTTCCCATTCTGCCACTCCCACAAAACAAGAAGAGGGCAGGATGGGTACTGACTCAGATGAAGATGAATTTGGAGAAAACTAGTGAGAGAGAGCATCTGGTTTGAGATTGCGAGTACCTGGTCGATATGAGAGTGTGAAATTAAAGTGGCTAAGGAACAGAGACCAGCGAGCTTGACGAGAATTTATCCGTTTAGCAGAATAAAGATAAGAAAGATTTTTATGGTCTGTCCAGATGAGAAATGGGTGTTTGGATCCTTCCAGCCAGTGTCTCCAGTCCTGTAACACCACACTTTCACACTTCTATTTCTTCACAGTTAGCCTGCTGTAATGGTCTTTTAATGGGAATACATAAGAAATAAATTAATTGATTTCAAATTGTGCAAAAAGTGGCAGCAAGACTCTTAAACAAAACCAAGAAAAGAGATCATATTACTCCAATTTTAATGTCTGCTCTATTTATTGCCTGATTTTAAGATTTTACTTAATATTTTTATTATATGAAATCCTAATGGTCTGACCCAGAATATACGTATATCTGAAGTGCTGTACCTCAGAGATCTTTAGGTACCTGCAGGCAGTTCTGTCTCATGCTTAAAGATAAAGTGACAACCTGCTTGAGAAACTCCAGCTTGCCACATTAAGTCACATTTGAAGACATTATTTTTTTTATTATTTTTATTGTAGGGCCTTCTTCCTCTTCTTCTTATTGTTTAATGCCTGCCTGTTATTCATACATTACTGTGTGTTTTATTGTTGTGGGTTTATGTCTAAAGCATATTTTTATCATCACCAGGCATACCTACTGTAGTTGCAATATGCTCTTTACCAGAATAGATATCAGCATTTGTAGATAATTTTCTCCAACCCAGTGTCACATCCTTGCCCAAGACTCCATGGACTTCATTAAAAACTATATAATCTGTTCAACACAGCAACAACAATTATCTGCTGGTGACCATGGATATTAAGTGTTTATACACCAGTGTTCCTACACAGGGGGGACTTAGGGCAGCTACATTTTTCTTCCATATGCCAGAACTTAAATCTGCCAAGCCAAGCTCACCTAGGACAGTGTGTTTCAGAGATGAACTCTATTATTTTTTTCTATTATGACAATTATGTTTTTATACTTTTTTCTGCAGGTTTCAGGAGTCAAAGACTGTTTGAGCAGATGATTATGTTGAAATCTGTTCCAACATACAGAGGGTATTATTATTATTATATTTTTCAAACCTCCACTGACGTATTTTCATACTTTCACTTTCACAACTTCATGAACACAAAGAATGCATGTTTAAGATTTACTTTGGCCCACGATCCTTCAAAAAAAATCTGGACAAAAATCTGGACTTTTCTGGACATTGCAGTGCGTTATCAACAGTAATGAAAGACTTAGTACCAGCTTATACAGGAAGCCGACATCCACATACTACTGTCATGCCAGCCTACACCTTCAAAGTCTTGGGAATGAGGCAGGATGATGAAACCTGAAAAACCAGAGTGGAGTGAACCTGAAGTAGGGAAGATGAAAAAGCACAACAGGAAGGAAGGAACAGACAGAAGATCAAGCCGGAATTACCGTCTTGGCCAGAGCATGTGTACCACAGATGTGACGGAACAACAGAGCCGGGGTAGATACAATGCGTCTTGATTGGTGGATAAAATGCAGGTGTGCAGGTTGCACACACACACACACACACACACACACACACACACACACACACACACACACACACACACACACACACCAACCAACAGATAGAGACACAAACAAGAAACACATCCATCCATCCATCCAAGAAAGAACAGGAAAGAGAACACGATACAGTCAGACTATGACATATTCCATTCCTCCATATTTAGGAGGTAGAAAGGTTATTAATGGTTTGCACCTTGTGGTGAACCCTCTGTACTTTGGTATTTGCTCTTGTAAAGTCTTCTCTTTAAGGTAGACTTGGAGAATGTTCCTCCTGCCAGTTCGTTCAGGCCTATTGTGTTGCACCCTTCACCAGTGTGTTCTTTTTTTCTGTCAGCTCAGTCATCGTATGGCTTGGATTGGATGTGCACGCTTACTTCTGTCCTGTCCATGTTTGGCTTCATACTTTTGGCTCTGATGGTGTTTGCAACCTGCGCAGTGGAATGTTCTGAATCTTTAATGAAGCACTGTATGTAATCTTTGTAATTATTGATTTCCTGTGGACAGGCTGCTGGAAGGTTTACACAATGATCTCACTCCATTACCAGAGTAGTGTTTTCACCAGAACACATGAGATACTAACAACAGAATGCATGTTAAGTTTGTACCATGATGATTCATAGACCTTAAATCTGACCAAGAGAGACTGTGTTCATGTTTGTAACTACTGTAATTAGATTTTTCTGTCTCCTTAACAACCTACAAATATTTTTAGTTTATACTGTGGTGATTTGTTTTCCCAATTATGTTGTGGTAGAAATCATAATCATTGGGTTGATTATGTTAACAGACAACATCTTTCAGAATAATAAATTGTAAATTTATGTGGCATTCAGAAGTCATAGGGTGGTGTTCTGGTTGGATGGTGGGGAGACAGACTAATAACACTAATACTAATGCTCACTTGTTTTCAAACTAAGACTATGATCTCAATATTCACCAAGCACTGCTAGTGTCTGAACAGAACTATAAACTAATAAAACTAATAACTGATATTTTAGCAGAAAACAAATTAAATATGTTGTCAGTGAACAGATATGTTCAATATCAATAATTTAAAAAACCTGCCAGATATGTTAATTAGCACAGAGTGCCACATTTCCTTTAAAATGAATTTGCTGTTGTTAGAAATATATGGTAATAACTATAACAAGTAGGAATGTTCTTGAGGACCTGCCCCCTTCTCAAGTGGCTACAGTAGCCAAAGCCTAGGTGTGCAAAGGTAGTTTTATACCATATAACCATAGCATATAACTATACCATATAAAAATGGACAGGGTATCATCCACAGGTTTCTAAAGAGCTGTTGTAAAGCTCAGTGTGGTGGCTCTTGCCGCTGCCATGTTAGCAGTCCTGCCTCTTTTGTCTCCCTGCTAATCAAAAAATCTGTAAAGATGTGGATCATCAGTGGACCTGAGACAGGCTGAATGAACAAACAAGTCATCCGTAACTGCACCAACCTGTCATTTAAAGCCTCCACAGTCTTTATTCTGCATAACTTTAAGCCTTAATATAATTTGAACTGGTGGGTTGTATATAAATTCACCCTCAGTACAGTTGTCATGAACGGGGAAATTAGCTATAGAGACCAAAACTGTTTTTTGTACCAGGCTGTAAACATGTTTATTTCTGCTGTGAAGTTGGGCATTTGAACATGGGGACTTATGGAGACTGACTGAGAATTGGAGACTGACTCACTTCTAGAGCCAGCCTCAAGTGGACGTTTGAGGAACTGCAGTTTATAGCACTTCTGCATTGGCCAGCCATGTAGGTAGCTGCTTGCTTTATACGCATATAGCTGCTGTAGCACATTTTAAATGTGTGACTGATGTGACACTGCAGCTGAAGACAGGTTTGTTTTGTCTCATCCCAGTGTGAGATCAGGCTACTGTGTGTCTGTGGAAAAATATTTTCCCCATTTATGCAGATGTAAAATTTATTTTTTATTTCTGTAAAAAAATCTTTATTTGAATCCCAGCTAAACCTGAAAAAGTAAATTCACTCGCATGTTACACTGACTGATCAGTGTTCAGATCTGAACAGTAAATGATAATGAAAGATGAGACAATGCCTGTATCTACAGCTCCACCAGTGGTTTGTTTATTTCTCTTTGTGCACAGGTATGGCTTTGATGGATCCAGAGGGAATCCAGGTGTAAAAATTTCAAGCCCCCCGGCCTCCACTCAAAAACATCTTTTTCTTCTTGTTCCTTTGTTGTGATGTTTGAGCTTCACTGTGCAGAATGATGTATGTGCACACTTTGTTTCCACAGTCACCTCCTGAAAAGGGAAGTTTCTCTGAGCTCAACTTAAATCTCACTTTAACACTAGCAGAATAATGTGACAACACAACTAGACAAGAGCTAGACAACTAAATAGATAACTATTTTTCCTTGATCTCAAAGGAAAACATCAAGATGTGAAGGAAAATTAATTAGGAGTTAGGAGAAGATGACTGCAGTGTTCACAGAATCTGACTACTCTTACACTAGACTACATCATTATGTGACGTGTCTGTGGTAAAACTACAAAGTTCACAAGATGGACTACAAAAGGCACAGCTGAGATTCTTGTCCCTGTACATTCTTATGGTGTTTTTTTTTGCGCAGGAAATATAAATGTGGACAACCCGGCAAATATATTACTTCATAATCAAGGTCAAAATTAAAATAATAAAGGATATATAATAAAGATATAATAAAGTCACAGAATGGTTGCTCACCCTCTTGTCCACGCAGATATAAACATATTTGTTGTGTCTCATCAAGTATGTTCATGTTCAGTGTTTTATGCTTCAAGCACTTCCTGTTTTATTTTGTACTCACCTTTTCCCTCTCATTCCAGACCCTGACTTCCTCCCTTTGCTGTATTTTCCCGCTATTGTAATTCTTTGCCCCGCCTGATTGGTTTCACCTGTTTTCACTTACCCCATGTATAAATGGTCCTTGTCTCCCCTTGTCTTTGTCAGTTTGTCTTGTTCCATTCATTGTAGTGTTTGTCAAGAGTGTTATTACCCAGGTATTCACTTGTTGAAGTTTGAGTACTGTAATTATTATTATCCTCCTTGAGAGCGCCTTCTGTTTGTTTCTTGGACCCTCCTCGAGAGCACCTTTCGTGTGATGTTTTTGCTTGTTTCATCATCATCAGTTGCTGAGTTGTGCAATTGAGTCCACCGGAACAGTGTCTGAGGTTTGTGACAATATTAGCAAGTTATGGAAAAGATGGATGATTAATGGGTAACATTAACTTCCATGATGAAACGCAGGATGCTGGATGTCTGTCACAGACAGAGACAGTGTGACCATCACACTGAATGTGATGTTCATGTTTTATATATTCATTTGAATGGTCAGGAGAACTTAGAGTCCATTTAGTTATTAACAACATTGTACAACAACAACAGCAGACAGCCAACCTGAACACCTCTGTGTGTGCTGACACATTGAACAACAGAACAGTCTTCTTGCTCAAGTTTTTACATCCAGACAACACGTATGTTCATATTCACACGCTCTCTGCTGCAGTCTGCATCACTGTTTAAATACACTGATGTTTTTTTTTCTGGTTGTGAAATGAAATGAAATTCTTAATGATTGTATATTTATTCAGTTTATTAGTTTGAACATTAACTATTTTGTCAGTTAAAGATGTACACCTGCTTTAGTGTTGTCATGTTTTAATATGAACGTAAATAAATAAACACATGGATCATGACAGATGTGACAGCGCTCAGCAGCTCTCAGCAGTTTTGTCCTTATTTTCTCTCTCTTTTCTTTCAATGTCACCTTCCCTCTCATCATTCCCCAGGCCACATTCCCCTCTTTTTCTCCTCTCCCTATTCCTCCCCTCCATGCCGCCTGTCTCTGGGATGGTGAGGGATGTGTTGGCAACAGATGGCGTCCAGGAGGCACAAACGGTTCCTGATGGGACAGATGGGGATGCTGGTCCCATTAATACTCACGGATGGGCAGGCCGCCGCCTCGCCCAGTCACCTGCATGCATAGTCCGTGCACAGGTGGGAGGAGGAGAGATGGAAAGACAGGAATCACAGATGGAGGAAGAGGAAGAGTGGAGTGGTCGTAAGATGGAGCTCTAATGACCCCACAGGGAAGGTGATTTGTGGCAGGAGCAAAATGTGATACAGCAAAGATGACACATGAGTAATGAGGCTGCTAACATGTGGAAGGGAGGGGGCGCTAAAGGTGTAGTGACTCATCAACTTTTATTGTCCTTTATTGGAAAAGCAAGAAAATGAGAAGATGGAGACCTCAGTACAGATTACAGAGGTCTGTAGTTTAACCATCAAGCCTTCATCGCCAATTTAGAAACCGAGTTTGATGCTCGATAAGTTCTTCAGATGAATGCTACAATATTTTGAAGATGTGTTTAGATATGTTATGGAAACACCTATAACACCAAAGAAGAAATCACTGAAGATCTTAATTATGACTTTCACATGTCATTATGATGATTTAGTCTCTGTGTGCTTTGTGTTGAGCTGGCGACATAGATAAATAATAGCAGTAAGGATGCAAAAGGGGATTTAAAAAAGTAGTGAATTTAAAAAAAAAAAAGAATATTAAATATATTCCATATTACTAAATATGGTATATTTAAAGCTGCTGTTATTTCACCTTGAAGATATTAGTGCATGTTATACAGATATATAAATAGATGAATTGTACATTAATCGCTGAGTTGAAAACTGTCCTGTTCTTAGCCCTGTAGTGTGAAGTGTTGTGATGATGTTTGGGCGGTGGGGGCAGTGATTTGTGGACTTCAGTTCACTGATGGCACCAGGGTAAAAACTGCTTTTGAGCCTGGAGGTGCAGGTCTTTAAGGTCCTGCAGTGTCTTCCAGATGGCAGCGTAGAGAAGAGGGGTCATGATTGGGGTGAGATAGATCTTTTTTGCTCAGCGGAGGCAGCGTGATCTAAAGTGTCCTCCAGTGAGGGCAGAGGGAGTCCAATTATTTTCCGGGCCATGTTTATGACCCTCTGCAGAGCTTTCCTGTCTGCTGCTGAAGTCATACAGTCACATCTTAAGTTTGTCAATGTCAGCAAAACTAATATAATAATAATATATGTCAATTATTAGTCAGTTAAGCATTGTTTCTGGCTAATCGTATTGTGTGTATGTGTGTGTGTGTGTGTGTGAGCAACTTGGAGCATGACTTCCGGAGTGCCACTGATCCACCCGAACAATCCAGAGAACTATTAGCGACATACTGCTTCTATATTTCACATCATTCAGTATATTAACCTCACATAGATGATGTCATCAGTATGTTGGATTGGTTAGTCACTCAGTGTAATGAATATCACACCATCACCCTACCATACACATCACTCTGTGAACAAATGACAATTACTGAATAATTACTCGGCCAATGTTATGTCATTTTCAGAAACAGGTATATAAAAATGAAAACAGAGTGGTTGTGACACTTTAGCCTTATCTTGAGGATTATATTCAGTATTAGCGTGGCCTTATTTAATTCCTGATTTTTCTGATTCACATCTTGTGTTCTAAATCTAAAATGAAAATCAAAGCACCTTTCAAATTTCACTCGTCTGTTTTTGACCATGAAAAAAAAAAACTTATTTCTTAAAGAAACTCAAATGATTATCACACAGATGACTCATATTTGTAGTTATGAATGAGTAAATCATAAATGTAAGATACAAAAGTAAGGATTATGAATGCAGTGCACTTCTGCAGTGTGTAAAGTTCTAACTGAACCCAGAATAGAAAAAAAGATCAACGTCTTCCGTGTAAATAATGTTTGCACATACAGTATGGTGTAATCATGTCAAATATTGTCCTTCCATATGAAATGTCCCATCTGGCTCAGGCAGAATAATAAAAAAAGAAAGAAATGTAGCAGTCTAGACATAATTCTGTCACTTCAATTTCACATAGTTGGCTCAGCCTGCAGGCTCAGTCTTTCAGGAGCTAAACTGACAGCCACTGACTTGTGTGGGAGTTGGTCACATGGGTTAACAGAGGCCGTGGAAACATTTTATGTAATTTGACTTTATAAGGACTTAGTAAGTAAAGGATTTAAATAGTTCTTCCACCACTGGACAATACTGGATTTGGGCACAATGAACGTGATGGAAGGGGGCATGAATACTTCTTACACTGAAAAGGTTGTACACATTTCAAATCTTTTTGCAAGGTTTTGCATCTGTAGGTCATTTAGCAAAAAAACTGCCTGTGAAAAGTGAGTTAGCAGCTTTAGGGGCATAGAAAAGCTGTTAGAGTCAGATCTGTTCAGTCTACAGTAGATCATGCCAAGAGTTTACGGTGGACTCTGTCCCAGAAACCCGTTCAGCAAAGAAGAAAAATGTGTATGAATTTCCACCTGGAACAAAAAAAGGAAATACTGTTTTCATGATTTCTGATGTTGGTCTTGAGAGAGGAAAACATTTTATTCTATTGCACCATGCTGCCCTGTACAACATCATCTGAGAGGGGAGATGGATACGTTACGTTGAGGGTCAATGTTCCACCTACTACCTACTACCTACAACTGTGTAAATGTAAACTATAATACACTCAGACACTAAGTAACTTTAAATGAGTCCAAAGAAAGTTCCACTGCAGTCTAAAGTAGTTTAGGGCTTAAAACTTCAATCCTAAATCCCAAACAGAGAGCCTCGAATGCTAGTAAGGACTAAGGAGCTCTTCAGCTTGTAGATTAAAGATTGCTTTTTTTGTTCACAGCTCCAAAGCGTTTTGTGTTTTCTGTTCCCTCACAATCAGATAAATGTGACGCAGACAGTCCATGTCTGCCTACGTACGACAAGGGAAAATACAGCTGATTATTTGTGAATGCTGTTGAGGAGTGAAAGCCAAGACCAGAGCCAAGGCCATCCCGAGCTGTGCATGAGCAGCTACTGATTCGACTTTCAGTTCAAACCATTCCCTAAAGCCTGTCTTTGTATTGTGACAGACTCACTGGGGCTGGCCTGCGACAGTATTTACTCACAGAAGGAGTCCTGTATGAACCTCAGCCTCAGTATGCACCTTCATCTCAAAGATCATTTGTACCCTAGTTTTATGGTTCAGGTGAACAGAAACAAACCTCATTTTAGAGAGATGATCACCAAACTCCACGTGTAATTCATCAGTTCACAGAGACACTTGACCTGTTCCACCTCTGGCCGACGACACTTGCACAGTTGTGTGTTCACACAGTTGTGTGATAGGTGTGACCTATAGCACCTGTCACGCAGGTTTGCTGCTCAGTTTTAGACACACTGATGTCTTTTGGTCTGTTGACGAATTCCGCAGAGGTGCTATAAAAGATGCAGCTGTCCTTTAACGTTATTAACACTGCTACATGTGACAGTTCTGGTTTAAGCTGTTGATGGCCACCAAGAGTCTTCTTGGGCAACACATTTTTTTTTAGCTCCAGTATTTTTAGATGTGAATCACGTGATGAATCCAGTTGGCTTGTGTGCCCCCTTGTGGCCTTGGTGAGGAAGACAGTATCTCCAGAAATATTCTATAAACATCTCTGTAATACTGTCTAATTGTGCATCTATGACATTACATGTTTTTGTTTGCTTGATGCTGAACATGAACTTTGCCATCGTGTTGGTGCAGCAGCTCTACCCTCCTCGGTTGCGCTTATTCTGACCAATCAGATTGCTTGTAATCCACCTGCACCCTCCCTTGTTTGGCTAAAGTTCTAACTACAAACCAAAGCTATTCTCCCGGGCAGGAATGAACGATTAGAGATGTCCTGATCGGTACCTGAGCTGATCAGGATATATTTTAATGGACCGCTATCAGCTAAAATAAAGCTGATAAAATTCCAATCTTTTCTTCAGTACACTCTACGATCTACTCACCTCAGGGTGCTAGCGATGCTAACCCTGACACAGAGGTTGGCACGATGCAATGACTGACTAAACAGCACTGGCCAGTGCTGACTTTGGTTAAAATGCCATGCAGCAGCAGGTCATATCATCTGTCACTAATATTAATTCTGTGAGTCTGCTAACATGGTCGTAATTTGATAACATGTCAACATTAAACTTGGCTGCTGTCTGCTTTATTTGATTCTCGCAAGCCAATGTCTGTCTCTCTCGAGCAGAGACACTCTGCGAGGGAGGACAGTCTCTCTGTAACACCGCTCTGTGACTGCTCGTGTGTGTTTTTACTTCTTCAACAGTCAGAGTGAGTGAGTCTTCCTCAGCATCAGCATTCTCCACTCTGTTTATTACATAACTCACTGTTTATTACATAACATGTTTGCGTTTACTGAATAGCTTCTGCCAGATATTTGTTGTACTTTCGGAATTTAAAGGTCAGCAACATTCACTTAGAAGGACATTACGTCCGCACTAGGTCTAGTACTGACTGAGTGTTTGTTGAACCTCAGCCCACACTCCACATCGTGCCTTTGTATGATCAGATGTGGTGAAGACGTCCAAACGTGATGTCAAGCTGTACTCTAGTTGAACAAGCTAGACATGAATTACTAATGCTGATTAAAATATTCAATAAATGTTCAATTGGGTTCAATTGGCTGATATGATAGAATAGATAGAATAAGGTATGATAATACTACCACAGCTACCACAGCTTCTTCTTCTTCTTACTATTATTATTATTACAGCAATAATCTCAGCAGGTAGGTGCTACAGTAAATGGTAAATGGTAAATGGACTGTACTTACATAACGCCTTTCTAGTCTTCCGACCACTCAAAGCGCTTTTACACTACATATCTCATTCACCCATTCACACACATTCATACACTGATGGCATTGGCTGCCAGGTTTAAGGAGCTAACCATTCATACACTGATTGAACTAAACAGCAGTTTGGGGTTCAGTATCTTGTCCAAGGACACTTCGACATGCAGACTGGAGGACCAATCATCTGATTAGTGGACGACCCGCTCTACCTCTTGTGTGTGTTTATTTATGTTGACCGTAGCGTGTGTGTGAAACAATCAGAAAATAACTTTTTATTTCTCAGATTCACTAGCTTCCTTGATACCAGCAGTCCCTCACACAGCTGTCGACCACAGCTGTCTCACTCTGGCTCTGGAAGCTTCTTGGTGTCTCTATTTTGCTTCATAGACTGCAAGGCAGACAGATGTAGAAGCTGGCTACAGAAAAAACAAACAAACCAGAACACAACTGTGAGAGTATCATAGAGTATTGTATCATCCATGTGGTGCAGTTTTTCAGCTTTTCCAATGCTGTTCTCTGTGGTTTTTTCGGCGTACCCAGTGGCTGTGATTTTCAAGGACAAGAGCTCTAGGTGCAGCCAAGGGACGGAGAGTGGAGAGTCTGTTGACCTTAGCATTGGCTCTCAGCTGTTTGCAGATGATATAATTAGTTTGGCTTCATCATACCACAACCTTTGGCACACACTGGGTTGGTTTGAAGCAGAATGTGAAGTGGCCTTGGTGAAAATCAGCACATCCATGTTTAATGGAGAACGGGATTACTGCTTCCTCCAGGCTGGGGGTGAATCTCTGCCCCCAGTGAGGGAGTTTAAGTATCTCAAGGTTGTTCACAAATGAGGGTATGTCCAGTACGTATTGGTAAAGAGGTCAGTCGATCTAGGTTCCATCCCTCAGCTATAATCCTGAGCTTTGGGTAATGACTGAAAGAATGAGATCACAGATTCAAGCGGCCAAAATTAGGACCAACCCTTAGGGACAGGGTGAGGAGGCTGGTGGTTTGGGCATCTGAGAAGATGCATCCTGGCTCCCTTTGGAAGTTTTCTGAACACAGCCAAATGGATGGAGAGCCTGGGGCAGACCCAGAGCATGCTGGAGGTATTATACACACCATCTGGCCCCAGGAAGAGTTGAATGACACCGCTGGGGAGAAGGACGTCCAGGTTATCCTGTTTACCCTGCTGTCACTACGACCCAGACCTGGATAAGCGGCAGAAAATGGAATGATGGATGGAAATTTTCTGCAATTGGACTGAACAACAGAGCGTACTTTGAAAAAGGAACACCTTGTTCACGAATTAAAAATCAAAACTGTATTTTAGTGTTTAAGAACAGAAAAAAAGCCTTCACATGAAGATGCACCTTCATGATCATCATAATGTTTTACATGAACCGCATCACTGCTGCATAGAAAACACTGATAACACTGCTTCTTCTCAGTTCAGCCCTTTAATCCAATCTGAGTTTAACCAAACTACTTTCTCTCCACAAGTGTCTCAAAATAGAATGCAGAAACATTCAACTAACAATTTGAATTTGGAGTAAGGATTGTGAAGGACACCGTTACTGTGAGCGAGCTGGACTGTGTGTGGATTATCTCTGCAAACATGGACTATGCTCTGTTTGCACTATTGAAGTCCTGTCTCAGTTCTACTAAACATTTCATGGATCTGTTTGGGACATGTGACTGATCTCACTGTAGGGTTTAAAACTACAGTTCGGACTTTGAATTTCCTGTGACATTGTAATTGCAATATGGCTGCCAATATCCTGAAATGAACAAGCTTCACACGAGTCCTTGTAAGAAATCCCAGTGTTATAGTCCATTTAGATAAAAAGTGCAGATGAGAACTGCTGGGGTGTACAACAGAGTGAGGTTGCCAAAATGCAAACTGTCCTGATTTTTACGTAACAGTTATCTGTGCAACGTGTCTGAAACGAACCCACTCGAGGGTCAGTGAAAGAAAGGTGCATTCTCTCAGTGAATACGTGATGTACACATTATGCTATGAGTCACACAGTGAGAGAAGATCTTTTCTTTTCATATAGTGTCATCTGGTTCAGGGACTTTGAAGCACTTTATCTTGAATAATAGCAATGGGAGCATTTTGAAAGATCTAACCTCTCATAAACTCTTTTTACATCTTTCTTTTACTTCAGACATTCGGTATTGACATTATTAGCCGTTTAGCAATAGCCAAATTGAAAAAGGGGATCATAAATGTGTGTTCAAAATTTAATCTTAATCTCAGTCCAGTAGTTTTTGAAATATTTCAGTCTGGAGTGGTGGACTGACAGTCCTGAGAGACATGCTGGCAGGACGGCTGAAAAACATGCCATGAAACATTTTGACTGTTTGAACAGTGAAAGTGGACTCATGTCTTGATCATACTGAAGTGATCTAACTGGGTTTCAGGCAGGGACACATATCCGGACATCATGAACGAGGGACTAAACAAAGTATATGTCGATTCCAGCCCTGAAAAATAATGTCCTGTGATTTTAAAACAGTTGTATGAAATGACATGGCAAAAACATTTGCAGTACTTTGTTTCTTCAACTCGCACAATAGTACTTTATATTTGCTGTAGCTGTACAGACTGCTGAAGGCTGACATGAGAATAGAAAAGAAGCATCATGAAGTGATGCGTGCTTTCTGAAGGGGTACAGGAGTGTAGAACACTTGGCATACTTAGGTTGTTTTTGTTGAATTGGTCATTAAAATACCCATAAAACAAATTAAATATCTACAATGTCATCGTTATGCTCTATAGACCATAGAACAGAGCCATCATAAGGAGATTTAGGTCATTTTACTTAAAAAAAAAAAGGCTAGGCCTGTGTCTTGAGATGATGTCCAAGCACTGTAAAGTCACTTTAGACTGCCATGATGCCACAGACCACTGACTGCCCCGCACATCATGTGCAAAATAGTCAGGTTACATGGTATTACAGGCTGTCTGTGTTCTTGTCTGTACTTGTGTCCCTGTGGATGTGTGAAACATCATGAGTCAGCCCAAATACTCTCCCAACACAAACCCCAAATTCAGCCAAAGTCCAAACTTTTATTGGCAATGCTCTGGAATCTGATTTGTGTGTGGGGGGGCTTACAAAGAATTATCCCAGAAAGCATTTCCTGTTGATCAGCAGTGACAATGAAAAACATGAATCATACCCACAATTGTGATTTTGAACTGTATCATTGAATTCTTTTTGTTTTTTTGTTCTTCGAGAAATGAACTGTTTAGATTTTGAAGTGGTAAATTTGTCAAAGAATAATAGACACCTTCTGAGTTGAGTCTAATATTTGATGTTGGCACATTGCTGCAGGTAAAGTTAAAGCAGCACTAATCAGTAGTTAGCCATGCAGGCAGCATAGCACTGCGGTTGTTAGTCAGCTGTTCCACCAGTAAACTGAAATGTTTCATCAACTGCTGAAAAAAATGAAGATGAAATTTTGTAGAAACATTCACATTCCACAGAGGATGAATCCTAATAACATGGCGATCCCCCCCATTTGTTTCAGACATTCATGGTGCCCAGAAGATCCCACTGACTCTTCCTCTAGTGCGGCGTGTAATACACACATTCATGTTGCCCTCAGGATGAATTGTAACAACAATGGTGATCCCTTATCCTTTTCTCTAGCGCCATCATCAGGTTATAATGTAATAACATATATATCATTATATATATTATATTTAAAGTACCTGAAAAACTACCTGCACCAGCATCTGCTGGAGTTAGAACTAATTACTTCAGCTATTAAATGTTTTTCTCTATCTTGGTGTGGCCAAACGCTGCCCCACACAGCGGCAGCGGTTGAGAGATTAATTAAGAAAACCTTGCAAATGAATGCAGAAATGACATAATGGAAATTCTACTGCCAGTGAGTCCAATGCAACATTGATGATTGTTTTATAAAATAAAAACAAATATCCATAATAGCAGCAGTTGCCGCACACCGCCGGCTGCCGCAGCAGGTCAGTGGCAGCTGTGGCTGGCACCGGAAGTGCCACTACTAGCTGCCGCTGCCACGAATTGAGCCAGCCCTTTCTCCAAAAGTTAGCCAGCTTTCTTCCGGGGATCCATGTTTTAAAGAGGGACTGGTCCATCTCTCAGTAAATTTGCAGTGTTTCTCTCGTGCAGTTGTTTTGGGGTTTTGTGTGTTTTTGGTGTTTGCAGCATTTTTCTTTAACATTTGTTTTGTGGGTTTGCATGTTTTTGCTTCTGCTTCCTTTCTGAGATTGCAGCATTGTTCTCTTGCAGCGTTTTTCTGTTGCATTTGTTTTACGAGTTTGTGCGTTTTTGGTTTTGCATCACTCCTGTGTTTGCAGTGTTTGGCCGTTTGCAGCGTGTTTGCCCTTGGCGACCACCATACATATGCTCAAAGGTTAACATTTAGGTGACTCACCATCTGAAATATATTGAAATATGTATAGAATTTAATGAACGCTCAGTTCATTATTTGCCACATTAAATGTCAAAGAAAGTATTTCCACTTTAATAATTTTAGTGAAGCTTCTTTGTGTCACCAGAACACTTTAACATATAATTAGTGAGCTTCACCGACTCTCTACTGAACACTGTGTCCTCTAACTTCTACCTCAATGATGAGAGTGATGAGAATTGCAAAGATTAGAGGTTAGACTGTGCTTCAGCAGCGATTACGTCCAGAATAGAACATTTGATTAAAGACCACAAAAACAACAGCAAACTAGAGGAATTTGTAAGAGCTCTTCAGAAATGATGAAAATCCATCAAACATCCCACAGGGCAAGAAACTGCATCTACAAACCACCAATTAATGCCTCCTTCCTATCGCTGTCAAACGAGAACGTTTAAAATCATTAGCAGAGAAGAAATGGTGCTCACATACTCGTGGGTACTAACGGATAAACACTCAGAAGTGGTATATAATGATTTATGCAGTGTGTGCCGCAGAGAGCCGTGAGCTGACAGATTCTCCTCCAGTGGCTGATCGCAGTGATCGAGTCTGGTTAAAGGAAACAGTTCGACATTTGGGAAACAACACCTCTTCATTGTTGGATCTGTTTCAGAGGGTAACGACCTGGAATACAGGTCGGTCATCAGAGACTTTGTCAGCTGGAGTGAGCTCAACCAGCTTCAGCTCAACACCAGCAAGACGAAGGAGATGATCGTTCACTTCAGAAAGAAAACATCCCACTTCACACCGGTGAACATCCAGGGATCAGACATAGAGGTGGTGGAGAGCTACAAATTCCTGGGTGTTCAATAATAAACTGGACTGAGAGGACTAGAGTGGCCAGAGTCGCCTCCATCTACTGAGGAGGCTGAGGTCCTTTGGAGTGTGTAGGGCTCTCCTCAGGACATTTTATGACTCTGTGGTGGCCTCAGCCATCCTTTATGCTGTGGTCTGCTGGAGAGGGGGCAGCACAGACAGGGACAGGAGCAGACTCAACAGACTGATCAGGAGAGCGAGCTCTGTCCTGGACTGTCCTCTGGACTCCATAGAGAAAGTGGGGGAGAGAAGGATGTTAGCTAAGCTGACATCCATCATGGACAACACCTCTCACCCCCATGCCACTTACTTTTGCAATATTATTTCTATCTTGCCACTTTCACCGTTAGTATTCCTCACATCTCTACACTTGTCGTTTGTCTCTTTTTTTATTGGTTTCTTATTTACTGTATAGGCTGAACATACTTTGATCTGTTGTTGTTTTGCCTTTTCTATTTTTATTTTTACCCTATACTGTAAACTGCTGTAACAAGAGAGTTTCCCTGTTGTGGGATAAAGTATAATCTAATCTAATCTAATCTAATCTTAGCTTTCTGTTTGAGAGTAAGATGTTTTTTTTTCGACAGCAACCTGTCCTTTGAACATCCATCAACCAGATCACCAGAACTTTCCTTCTTTATTTAACACACCTCTCTCTGCCCATCGCTCCTTCTCTGCTGCTGAAACTGAGGCTACTACAACAACCTGTTTTTATGGCACATCATCCAAAGTCTGAAATAAACTGCTGCTCATCAGAATTCCTGATCAAATCTCTCCATTTCAGAGTTGATTTGATTTACGTGATGAATCTTGTGCGTTGTATATTCTTAATTCATATAAAGTGTCTTGAGTATCTTGAAAAGTGCTCTATAAATAAAATGTCTCTATGGTATGTTTGTGTGATATGTACAGAGCTGCAGTGTGGAGGTGGTTAGCCTAGCTTAGCATAAAGACAGGAAGTAGAGGGAAACAACTAGCAAAAACACATTTACCAATACCCCTACAGCTCAGTACTTAATACAGAACACAAGGTTAAAACACCTCTTTGTAGTTTTAGGGGAGTTACGTGCTCACAAAAAAGTTTAGCCCTCTGCCCAGCACATCTGTGCAGCATCTTTGCTGGCTGCCTGACAACCTCATGGGTTAGGAAGTCACTGTTATTCATGAAGAAATATCTCCTGCATGTAACTGTTTGTATACTGACTAAATAGATATAATGCTTGAACAAGACATAACCTGGGAATCATGTGCAAGTGACAACCTTTGTGGTTGTGAAGTAAAGCCAATGCAAAGTGCCAAAAGTTGCAGTTCCTCAAACATCCACTTGAAGCTGGCGTCAGAACATGTCAGTCTCCTTAAGCCCCCTAAGACTACGATGAAGTGACTTTGATTATTATAAATATTGTGCATTTTTGAACTTAGTGGCCATGGTAGGAGTTTCCAAGTACCTCCAGCCTTAATGCTAAGCTAAGCTAATTGCCTAAAAGCTCAGAACGCTTCTCAATGCACAGTAAGTAAGAGTGACATTGGCAGTCTCAAAGATAAAATTATCATTGAATTCAGCAGTTGTATTGTTTGGTTTGAATGAAAAACTGCAGTTTTGGACCACAGTTGCACAAAACTATAGATCCCACATTTAGTGTGCACACATACACTAGTTTTGCTTGCAGGCTATTATCAGGCCATCAAGTTGTTCTTGTACTAGGATATTTACAGGAGCAGCTAAAATAAGCAAAGGCTGATGTAGAGCTCAGTTAAAACTAACTAAAACTTCCACAAAATGATGCAACTTTTCCACATTACGTTTGTATTTGCAACCCCGGCATCATCCTCGTTATCGAACTCTGACTCATAACTTGAAACAATGTGCAGCAGAGAGTGGATTTACATCTGATTGGTTCCATCATTGATCATTCACTTCAGGTGTTCATGTTTGAGCGAGTGTGAGAGCGAGAGAGAACATCACTCCCAGGTTGTATTTGTATCTCGGTGGATTAAAGATTAATGCGTTGGCCCTCGAGCACACTCTGACTTCACATACCTTATAGTGCAGAAAGTTTGGAGCTGTACTTGGAGAGGTTTTGGTAACTTTTTTAACAAATGATACATCACAGCAGGTTTTAGTGTACCTATCCAGCCTTCAAGCCAATCTGTTAATACATTATCAGCTGATATTGTTTGCTGTTGGATCAGAAATAATGGGACTGATTAAACAGTCCAATCCCATCTTTGGCTTTTCTGGAGTGAGGCTTCGTGTTTCTTTATTTAGACTCCAGGTGTGAATGCTGAGCCGAGCTGAGCTCGTATCACTATATGAAAATGTGATGAAACACACCAAAACACATTTTCTGTTGGCTGTGGTATTGCTCTTTTTATATTAATGGAATATGCATCCCGGTGACTTTCTTCCATTTTTTAATTCATGGCACTTTTACAGAGTCAAACATGATGATGATGCAAAGCAAAGAACAGTCGATGACCCTTACAAACCAAACCAACAAAGGAAAGAACTGAAAAAACACAGTATGAGTGACGACAGTCCTGCATGTTATTATTATAGAAAAACCATCTCAGCTGATTGGACTGACTCCTCCAGCCTGCCTGAGGGTGTATGTGCTCAGAGCAGCTGATTGATTGAATTACACTCCATAACACTGTTTTTACATCATATGGAAAGACAGGAGAAATGAGCTTCCGGCAAGAAATACTGTTCCTCTCAGTTTCCAGGGCAGAGGGCTGCCAAGTTAGCGAACAAAAACCAAAAAACATTATAATGCGTGAGTAGTTCAAAATTTTGGGAAAGTCACTGATTAGTTTCCATTTTTAGGGTGAGATGAATATCAGTCTAAACCAGCATTCATAGTTTGAATCATTGAGTATCTTTAAAAGTAAGCCGCTAATGTTAGCATGCCTTGTTTACTAGTTACCTACAGGGTTGGGTTAGTCATGAGTGAGCATATCAAACTCTATGATTATGTGGGGGTTATGTTCAGAACTGACATCAGAGTTTATGGTAACAGGTAATATGCCAGAAAGAAACATTATTGTGCAATAAAAGAACCATACAGCTTTTTTATTTGTTGTTTTTAACTGATGACTTTGTGTTTTTTTTGGCTTCAGCTCATCATTTTGAATCATTACAGAGCACTTTACTACCATGATGCCATGTATCGAGCCTAAGTTAGCTGGAAAAGATCGAGTTTTGAAACCAACCGCCCAACCAAGATACAAGGTTAGCTTAGACATTAGTTAGCTTTAGAAGTGTGCCAGGCTAAGCTAAGCTAACAGCATACAGACGCTAGCTCTGCACTGAACAAACGAAAAAGTGAATTAGCGTTTTCCCCAAAATGTTGACTCAGCACTCTTTCACCTTTATTTTTTCAGGTGTGACATGAAATGAACAAATTATTCACTGAACACGTACAAAATCTTGAAAAGTAAGCAGATTTACGTTGGCTCCAGAGAACATAAACATACAAATAACCATATTCATAATAATAATTAGAATAATTATAATAATAGAAAATAGAAGAGATGGAGGAGCCGTGGGGAGGGTTCCCTGCTACAGAGCTGCCTAGCACAGTAATACTGTTAGAGACTGTGACACATTGTGCTGTACAGGCAGACGGACAAACACAGAGACAGACAGACGGACAGAACACACACTATAATACATTCTGGAGTAAAAACACTTCATAATTGTCATCATGCAATAAAGAATAACAGCTACGTGGTCATTATCTCAATCATTATCAGATACATATCAAATATAGAGACATTTCTTAACAAATATAAAGTTATTGCATTTTCATTATTACTTCATATAAGACACTATATGCAAGGCATACTGTGGAAATCTTCTCTACCCAGAGTACACTGTGGGCAGTGACTAGCTGATTGTCCTTTTGTTATTAAATGGCTTCTAGTTCATATGTACAGACAGGAAGCATCCCTTTTTTTGTTTTTCAGAGCTACTGGCCTCACACGAAGGGAGCCGTGATCTGGACTGTTCATCTGTTTTACCAGCACGGACCGTTCACCTGCTGCAGGGGAAAAGAAGTCCTGGTAGAAGTGGTGCTCATGAGATACTCACATCTGATGATGACTGCAGATACTAATCAAGATTCATCTAGGAGATGCATGTGAGACGCATGAGCTATTATTAGTCAGGGGTAAACAGGCTGATAAAATAACACTACATTCTTTTCTTCACTGTGGAACTGCTTGGATGATGTTTGGCTGTTAGCAAAATTGTCAACCCGAAGCAATCAGAACAAATAAACGCATATAGCTGTCCATATTTACCACAGTGGGATTACACTGTCGCTTTAATCAAAACAGATATCTGCGTATGAACGGAGACTCTGTAGCCAAGGGACCAGGATTTTGCCACCAGAAGCTGTTTGCACATGTTTGAGTGGGCTTTGGTTACACGCAGGTAAACAGTCCATGTGAGGAGAAAGAGGAGGATGGAATCCATCGAGACAATTTAGCTTTTTAAAAAACGTCAGTGGCATTCATATGGAGATATCTGTTCCGAGATGATCAATAATGTGTCTTTCTCGCCATTCTTACATATAAAGTTGTCAATCAGAATGCAGAGGAAGTCATGGGCTGGATATCTGTTGTCTGTCTACACCAGAAGCCCAGAAACATTGGCTGTTGGCACCTGAGGCTGACTGTCATCAGATGATAGCCGATGGGTTCTCAGACTGTGTCGAGCTTGGGTTTGGAGACAAACGACAGACAAACACCAAAAAGCCTGCCTTCCAAAGCAGGGATATGCACTGAGAAATGCTGGTGTTTATCAGGCCATGAGGATCTAATATAGGTGCTGTCAAGATGTTTGGGTCTCTGCTAAAGTCTTCTAACTTTATGGAAGTACAACGCTAAATTAGCGGAGTACCCCTTTAACTACAAGTCTGCATGCTTACCATTCCTGTCGAGCATTTTCCAGAGCCTACCATCAGATTTAAAATGGTTTCCTCACTTCCAGAAAGCTATTGGTTTCACTTCATTTCAGTACGCTATTAAAACAACTTGTAGAGTTATAAAGGTTGAGATGGGCGATCCATCTCAATGAACATTTTAATTTGGGTCTTAAAGTTAAATGGTCATGCGTTCTGCAGCTGCGAGCAGGGACTTAATCTCTTGTTGCATTCATGGACACTGTGACGTGGTTTGGCTGCTGAACAACATATTTTTCATGCAAAAATAACAACATTTTCCTTTCATGCAGTCTTTGTCTAGTGGATTTGATTTCCTGACAACATCCTAGAACACGTCAGTGATGACCATGAGCTTTGAAGCAGAGCTGGATGCACCACTGAGTTTTGTCTCACAGCCTTATTAGCAGCTGCGTTAATGTGTGATGGTAAAAAAAAGGCAAGAGAATAAATGGCGTTTAATGTGGAGGACTGGTGGACTCACTATATGAAGCAGTGACTTGATTTTAAATGCTACAGTGCTTACAAGATGAGTTGATGGATATAAAATACAATTTTATAGATAAATCATTTAAGTGGTTTATCAAGCTTGAATGCCAATCGGTAGTTAATAGTTTTATCTTCTCAGGAGTGAGGAATTACAGCAGTCCACACTGTCAGATTATGAGTTCAACTGTTAGTTGGACAAATCAAAACATTGAAAGACCTCATCACGGGTCTGGGAGAGAGGTTCTGAATCTATTTGGCTTGTGACCTTTTAAAGCAGAGTAATTTCTAGTGAAGACCTGACTCAGGGTTGGGAATCACTGTGAAAAGTAGGAAATCTATCTACGTACTGATGTCGTGCTTTGGAAAATGCTTGTAGTTACCAGGCTGTGCTGCAGAGTAACACTGATATGGTCTTTAAATGCCTATTTTTTCATGCACACAGAATATTTTTTTATAATAATATATTGATACTTTATTTGATTTGATTTGACTTAATTTATTGATAAATTATCAGCACCAGGTAAGCTGACTGACATTTTGGTCCTTGATCACCATGTGAGCTCTGATCTGCTTCACTGAGCTGCTGTGAAACACAACAGAACCCGGCTCCCTTCAAATTTGAACTTTTTGATTGACTTTTGGACTCTTTGTTTGGTCAGTACTTTGGATGCTGGATTAGTTTAATCTGAGCTGGCTCAGTCCATGAGCATGGCACTAACACTGCTGAGGTTAGAGGTTCAAACACTAGGTCCATATACACCTCACATGTATATACATACATGCACATGTGGGACATGTGCACTTACTGGAGATTTTGGAAAGTGTCACTTGGATGCTGATCAGACTCTATCGAACATGTTTCCACCCAACAGAGACGTCTGCATTCAGTGACACGTCTTTGTGTGTGAGTACGTGTGGAAGTGTGTGTGACCGAGGGAATTTCCTGGTAATTTGTCAGACAGATGTGCTGCCAGACAGGAATGTTTTGTCCTAGTCTGTCTCCGAAATTCGATCGGACACACACACATACGCACACACGCACACATACATACACACACAAAGGCTCAGAAGAAGACAGAGTGAGTAATGAAATTTACATTCCCACCTAACAGCTTCAGAGGAAAGCTTGATGCTGGGAAGAAGGAAAAACACTGCTGGTACGAAATCAGACGCTGCTTAAAAGGTCACACACGCACACACACACACTCACTCACACACACACATTTCAGTAAGTCGTCCACTGAATAACACTGTTCATACAAAAGCTTTCCATATTAAGAGCTTTTCCACCGCCTTGATTGTTTGACACGCAGGTGAGTCAATATGAATGATTGTCGAAAAAGGCTTCGCCGCCGCTTCTTCCTGGTCCATGACCACCTGAACACACTCACCTCATGACACCCCCGTCATCCAAGGAGAGAGGGGGGGGTAACTTTGGAACACTCAAGAGTTAGTGGGAGAGAGGCCGGGAGGGGTTTAAAAAACACTTTTTAGAGGTGGTGGAAGACAGGAGCTGCGGTGATGAGCAGGCCCAGGAGGAAGCACAGGCCGGGAGGCAGAGGTGAAGGCAGAGAGCCCCCGGACGACTGGATGGAGGAGGTCTTGATCTCAGAGGCGAGGAAGGCAGAGAGGGGGACGTGGGAGACCAGCGTGGGGCTGGCATAGTTGATGAGGGAATCGATCTTCTCGGCCTCTTTACTGCAGGCTTCGATCTGGAAAACACAGTGTCATTCATTGTTCAGTTACATGTTGGTTGGAGAATGTGACTCATACGATTTGGTGTGAATTCATTCGATTCCCGATTCCACCCCACGTTGCTGCGAACACGTTGGGTCAGATTCAAGTGTTTTACAGGAACCGGACGAGGGCTGAGTTCCAATCCTCTCGAATTCTCTTTTTCTTTCTGAGTAATGTCCCTGCAGGACTGCATAGGGTAGTTTCCAGAATTTTATGCGGAACATTATCACATTGTTTAATGATGAGTTTTTTTTTCTGAGACAGCGAGTCGCCCTTCAGACAGCCCTTCATTTGAGACAACTGTGCACACACAACACTTTTGTGCACTCTTGAATGGATGAGTAAGTAGTGTGTTTTCTCTTTAACTTCTAAGCATATTCATGGATGTTTATTCATTATGGACATTGCAGAAATTGAAAGTGTAGGCCAAATATACAGTATGTGTATCATGTCTGTGTGTCCAGAGTTATGACTGAGAGTGATCTAATGAATATAAAATCATTAGTTCAGATGAACTATCTGCAGTTCTTTGTTTAAATTTTCATTTATGGTGATGAATCCTCAGAATCCCAAAACATACTGTATATTTCTGAGAAACAGTGATTATGTAATCACAGGAAACGTTTCAGCAGCTTTTTTCAAACGAACATGAGATGGAGAAAACATGTTTCAGTCATAATACCAAAAACATTAATGTGGTCAGCTTATTCATATTCACTTCAAAGTCTAACTAATGCTGAAATCCTTTCGAGATGCTCAGTCAAATTGCCACTCATATGCATGTAATCTCCTCGTCTAGTCACTCCTTCAGAATCTGATAAATCATTTTCTGATACAGTAATCTTGGAAACAGCTGTAAAACCTGATATATATTTAGACTGTTTTTCTCCCATCGACCTTCATCAAATAACTTCAATAATTTCTTCATCTAAGCCGTCAACCTGTCTCTTAGACCCCATCCCAACCAGGCTGCTCAAGGATGTTTTACCTCTAGTTAGCCCTTCTTTATTGGATATGATTAATCTGTCTTTATTATCAGGATATGTACCACAGTCCTTTAAAGTAGCTGTAATTAAACCTCTTCTTAAAAAGCCCACTCTAGATCCAGAGGTTTTAGCCAATTACAGACCAATATCAAACCTTCCCTTTCTCTCTAAGATACTTGAGAAAGCTGTAGCCAAACAGCTGTGTGACTTTCTCCATAAGAACAGTTTATTTGAGGATTTTCAGTCAGGATTTAGAGTGCATCATAGCACAGAGACCGCACTAGTCAAAGTCACAAATGACCTCCTAATGGCATCAGACAAAGGACTCATTTCTGTACTCATCCCCCCGCCTCTCTTTCTGGGTTATGCCTAGCCAGGCACGGTAATGGTTGAAGATGCAGTCACATCTCCCTTTACTGAAAACCCTCTCTGTCTCTCTCTCTCTCTCTCTCTTTCTCTCTCTCTCTCTCTCTCTCTCTATCGCTCTCTCTCTCTCTCTCTCTCTCTCTCTCTCCCCATCACCATTACCATCAATGCATGTTACTAACTAAACTTCTTCCCCGGAGTTTCTGTGCTTTCTCGTCCAGCTGGTTCTCGTGGATCGTGGCTGCTGCTGTGGTCTGCTGCTGACGTCCACTATATATAGCATCACTGTCATTATTGTTACCATATCTCTACTGCAGTTTATAGTCAGTTAATGATTTACTGCTGCTGTGCATCTGTGTCCCTCTAACTCTATCACAAGTTCCACTGCTACTGTAATCATTTTATCACTCATTGTGATTCATTGTCATTTTATCATTCATTGTAATTGTACAATATGTCTCTGTTGATTTGTTCTGTACGTGACATCTATTGCACGTCTGTCCGTCCTGGGAGAGGGATCCCTCCTCTGTGGCTCTTCCTGAGGTTTCTTCCACCTTTTTTCCCTGTTAAATGGTTTTTTGTGGGCAAGTTTTTCCTCACTCAAACCGAGGGTCTAAGGACAGAGGGTGTCACTCCCTGTACAGATTGTAAAGCCCTCTGAGGCAAACTGTGTTTTGTGACTTTGGGCTATATAAATAAAATTTGATTTGATTTGATTTTGATTTAAAGATATCTAGTTGATGGTGTTTTCCATGCTAGTGAATTGAAGCTTTTAAGCAGTTTTAGGAGCAGCACCGTGAACCATGCCATTTCTGACATTCCTCCAAATACCCTCCTAACCCTCTCGTCCTGTTGCGCTCTCATCCTGCACCCCTCCCTCTCCTTTTTTACTCTCCATGGGGTTCTGAGGAGGTCCGTTGTGCCCAGTGGCTACGGTGGATTCCTCACCGAAGCTTTTTCAGTGCCCCATGACCTTTTTAAAGGTGTGTAGGTTTTAGGGGGCTCTATTTTCAGAATAAAATGTGGCACCCCTGGAGCTGACCTGATAGACTGTGTACCCCAGAGTCCCTACCACAGCATCACTGCTTTCATCCCCTCTTTCTGCCCAGTTTCCGACCTGTCTGTCTCTGCCCCGATAAAGGCAGAAACATGTAAGTCAAATGTCAGATTATTGTTGTTTGTGTGTGACGTGTGCAAGTCTTTTAACCTAACCTTGTCAAGTTGCTATTTGTCACGAGTATACTGAGAGCAGTGAGCATACAGAAGACTTCACACTCTTCTTGACGTCATGATTCAGTTTGTTGGTTGCACTTTTACATAAAACAGTTTCATTTTGAGTTTCGTTTAGGCAACAAACTACAAGTGCACAGCGTGCAGTGCTCAGATGTGATTAAAGTTGTATAAACTTTTGTGTGTTGGCGCTGGCTTCATAAATCTGAGGATAAATATTACTTTACCTCTCAAACAAGTGGGAGAAGCTGTTGCTTAGTAACAGCTGAAAACTAAAAGCCTACCAGAAGAAGCTTCTCGTCATCACTGAGACTGTTTACTTTGTGTTTTTTCTTGTTTATCCTTTTCTTTTTTCTTCAGTTGCTCTTTCGTCTATATCCAATGCCATTTCACCATGTGAGGGAATCATTTGGCCTCTTCATACTTCTCTTCCTGCTCTTCTCAAATTGATGTCTTCACAAAAGCTTTAATTAGTTTCATGAATTGTTATTCAATTGAAATATTTTTCAGAAGCAGGGCTCTGTGTGGCTGTAATAAATCAGTTCATATCATTTCAATCAAGGGTCATAGCTTACCTGTACTCTTCTCTTTATTTCTGTTTTGTTGGAATTTGTCTTCTATCAAAAGAAATTCTGAACTGACCTCCATCAGGTCTCCAAGATGATCGTTCTCTTCTCTCTTTGCAGCTACAAGGTTCTGAAGCCTCTCTAGCCTGGCAACATGATTTTTGAAGTCTAAAAGTATAAATGATTAATTGCAAAAGTGTCAGGCGTACAGTTCTGATTCATTATTGCCACGGCCTTGAAAGAGTGAAGTTAGAGAATAACTGCAGGTTGGAAGTCAAGGTGGACATGAATCTGCTCTGACTGCAAGACGAGATTGCTGGAGGGGGAATGCAGATATGTTTTACTCTTCATCCTAACAGGAAAACAGATTGTATCAGCCCATTTGAATAACTTTCGCATTCAGACAGCATGTGGACGGGGAGGAACAAACCCCGTGGAGGCACGGGCAATACAAGCAAACTGAAGCACCGAAATGAGTGAAAATCAACACGCACCCGAACAACTCCACTCCCATATGCTACGTTTATTCCTAAAATGTTTTCACAGCTAAATTACTGCTCTGATGAAGGCAGTGTGGCTGAAAACATCTGGGGGAATAAACCCTGCATATGGTCGAAGCTTTGTTTTCACAAAACATGAACCACATCCATCAACATTTATATTTCTGTCAAGCTGCTGCCAACACTAAACACTGATGCATGTTTTATGTCTTTAAGGCCTGTCCTGGTATTTCTGTGCAATCTGTATCTGGAGAAAGAAACACTGCAGGTATTAATGCATGCATACAAATCAGGATCGGAATGCAACAGATACACAACATATTAACATTATTATAAGATCAGTTGCATTTCGTTGTCTCAGTACTTCTCTGTTCTTTGGGCAATAACAATGAATCTAATTTAAAGAAAACTCATTATTGTAAAACTTGAGCCAGGTTCTGGTTTTGCCAGATGACCTTACTGCCACCACGGTGATTCATCAACAGTGCCAATGCTGGTCTGAACCCCTGAGTCAGCAGGGTTACAGAGACTCAATGTGAACAGACCGTCTGTCCTTAACTTACAAACACCCGAACACATCGTACAGGTCGACGCTGAGAAATAAGTCTAGGGTCTATCCTGTGCCACTGTAGGCTGATGCATGTTAAGATGTCTAGTGGCCTGGGCGTCCTGTTGCAGGTCATATGTCCCTTTATGACAGCACTCCAGTGTCTTCCTTCTTATAAAGGTGCTCAACACGTTCTCACTTCCAACTAATCAAACGTGGCAGCTTGCTGAGTAACCCTCCCGTTCAAGCCATATAGCAACGGTTAGCAACGGCAACAAGTTAAGAACAATTCAAATGCAATAATAAATGTGCAAACTCTGGTTAAACTTTTAAAATAAAGCTTCTTGCATTTAGGTTTAGGGAAAGATTGTGGTGACAAAAAGGACGTACTGTAAGTAACCTAATTACGACCGTCTCCACATTCAGACTTTCTTACGTTCCTTCAAAGGAATAAATCTTATTTAGCAATAATGTTCAATAACAGGAAAAGGTTCCTGCTGTGAAGAACAGCATTAGACCCACAATGACAGTCCATCCTTTAGTTATGCTGTTATAGGCTTAGACTGCCGGGGACTTCCCATGATGCACTGAGCTCTTCTCTTATTCTCTTAGCCTTATGTCTCATTAATACATGTTACTAACTTATCTTCTTCACCTTAGTTTTCCTGTCTTCCCGTCTCACAGGTTCTCATGGACTGTGACTACACCTAAATCAGGGATTGGTTGATCCTGCTGCTGTGGTCCCTCTTAAAGGCCACAACAAATACTTTTGATGTTATTATTATCATTATTATCACAATAGCTCGGACTTCCTCCCACAGTCCAAAAACATGAACCTTAACAGGTTAATTGGTTGCAGGTGTGAGTGTGAATGGTTGTTTCTATGTGTCCTGTGATAAACTGGTGACCACTCTCCCCAATGTTAGCTATGATGACATCCATCATGGACAACACCTCTCACCCCATTCCTACGTATCCCATGTATTTATATTTGCATTCCAATTAATTACCATGTGCAGTATTATTTATATCATGGCCACTTTACCTTTAGTACTTGTTCTGCACATCTGCACACTTGTCTATTGTTTGCCGTTTGTTTTTTGTTTATGGTGTAGGCTGAAGGACACTTCTGTCTGTTCATTGTGTTTGCCCTTTTTATTTTATTTCCGTTGTGTATATTACACATTTTCTGCTGCTGTTACGAGTGAATTTCCCTTTTGTGGGATAAATAAAGTATAACCTAATCCACGGGATAGACTCTGAGGATAAGCGGTTACAGATAATGGATGGATGACTCACGATAACTCATATTTTTAAAGTTATTATTATTATTGCTGCTGTACATATTTTGTCTCTCTCTCTCGCTCTAAACTTGACCAGTCACTGCAGATGGCCGCCCACCATGAGCTGGGTTCTGCTCAAGGTTTCTGCCTCTTAAGAAGTTTTTCATTGCCACCATCACCGTGCTTGTGAACATTGGGTCTCTGTAAATAATATGATAAAGACTGCAGTCTAGATGTGAGCTACCGGACAGAAAGAAGCTTGCAGCCATTCATTTCTTGATGACCGTGGTCGATCATTTCAAATGCTCTTTACAGTAAAGACTGTTGCATGAGGTCGCAGTGTCTTTCGCTCGATTCACTGGGACAGAAAGACCTTGAGCTAAAAAAAGACAGGGACACTGACAAACAGAAATATCTGTGCCGTCATACCTGTATGTTCCGCCCACAGGCCTTGATGTTTTAATTCAACTGTCAGACTGAGCTGATTTCCTTAGAAACGGCACAACTGATACTGTACATCCTTCTTTAGTGACAGCATCCCTCTGCAAGAATATTGAGGGACTTATGTTTTCTGTGATGCTGTGTATGTATTTAACGGGGGGCTCCTGTATGCTGTGCAGAAAAGTGTCAACTAAACAATAAATTAAGAGGAGATGGCTTGACTCATGTTGAGTCAAAGTACTGAACGTATTCTCATGTGAAAAGGCGTTTGATGTTGGAATCTATTGATTTAGAACTTAATGTTCTCTCCTCTGATAGTGAGTGCAGTTTTACTGTTTCATTCTCTCTCTTGATGTCCTCATTTCTTTCCTGTGAATCTTTCGCCACACATTCTACCAGCGGCTTTTGTGTGAAGCATGTTCAATGCTTTTGGGCATGAACTGATTCTGGTCTAAGATTAGATTTCGATTGCTACCAGCAGCAGCGGTTAAACACCAGCCTGAAGTTGTCTCAGCTCCAGATAGAGTGCAGCTGTGCTTCACTGATTTTAACCCACTTACTGGGTGACACACATAAACCTCTTCCTATTACAATAACCTGACATGATCCTTCTTTGTGACTTGAGGCTGAAACCTGGGCTGAAAGACAGTTATGGTCACTTATCAGATCACTTCTCTTACGGCCACACGTATCAGTTAGTCTTATGTCTGAATAAGTGCCAAAGTCACCTTTACCTCTTGGAATCTTACAAGGTCGGACCTGCAACATTTCCATAAAACATTCAACATAGGACTAGTCTGAATTGAATGCTGTCATATTAACATTCAGACTGCAGCAACACAAGGTTATAAACACAAAAGGAGATAACGTCTCGTTCCACCTGAAGAGTGCTGTAATGAATTTATCACTTCCCTCACACACAGAAAATAAAACCAGTAAAGCAGGAAACACCATTAATGAGCCAATTTTCTTTTTTTTTTCTTGTCATCTCGCCTCTCACGTTGCAAAAGAGGTTCAAATAATCAGTCAATAATGGTGTACACCTTCACTGTCCCTCCAGTCTCAGAGCTGCACACACCCATAAAATGCTGTGCTGATAGAGAAACCTTTGTCAAACCGATGCTGACAGCTGATGACCGACATGACTTTTAGAGAATATGCAAATCACGGTGAGGATACGAGACGTGTACGAGGATAAAATGTGTAAAATGTAAAATAACTGGACCATGACCATGAAACTTTAGATCATTAAAGGTCATATTGTTACTATAGAGCTACCTGTTGATAAAAGATCATCACAGGAGCAAAAAGAAGATGTAGACGATGTTTGATGACGTGATGTCATGAGATGGGCTCTTTACATCATGTAAATATCAGCTTGTGTTCTCAGGTGCACCTCGCTCTTGAATTGATAGCTGAAGGCGTCCATGAAGCAACAAGAGAATTATTACATAATCAGCTGGTGAGGCTTCATATCTGTCTCATTTTATTAATTCAACAGAATAATATGGACAGAGCTTCTTTGTTAGATGTCATTTCTTAAATTAAGGACATTAAATTATTCCCTCCACTAATGTAGCCAATAGATGAGTCCGCTAAGATCATAAAGGAGGAATGCACAGGGAGCTTTCCAAAACACCATGGTATTTTAATGGTTTGCAGTAAATCTCAAAGACCCTCACGCTTATAAAAATAAGAAAAATAAGAAATAAATGAATCAATAAAAAGTTCATTTTCCATCATTTGATTTCTCGTGTTAGGAGTAACTACATATCAGTCAGAGAATAGAAAATATTTTTTAAATATAGAAGACAGAAGAATATAGAAGATATTAGTCACAGTTATGAGTTGATTGTCAATACTGCCTATGATAAAACACTAGAACATAATGTTAGAGGAAAAGGTTGAAGGGAAAAGGAGACAGATGCGTCCTCCCCCTCAGTTTACCGCTGTAATCACCTTGAGCATGAATATTTATGTCCAGAAGGAGTGAGGAGGGTAATTAGCAGAACTAAACACAGCAGAGTCGCAGCGCGCCTCTCTGTTTATGTTTGTTTAAAACAAGAAGAAAACACAACCTGGAAAATGAACTTCCTGTAAAAATACTTTTAATTAATATTCATAATAAGTAGAGCTTGGCTCGGCCTTGGCTCCAAAACCAACACTTGAATGTTGCAAGACAACGTGACCATGCGTTAACAGTTTTTATTATAAATGATTGAAGTTATTAAAAATATACTGACAGTGTCATCCATCTCACATCATTGAATCATATTTGCTTTTAATTGATCTTAGAGTGCAGTTAGATTTTTTTTTGTCATGGCTGCTGTGCTTTTATCTTGGCAGATTTCAGCTTGTGCTCACTACATAACCGACCGTGAACACAACTGATTTTCACACACGCAGTGAAAAGGGACAAAAGCAGACATGGATGTCTAAATGGCCCCATGACTGAATCTATTGTGTGTGTGTGTGTGTGTGTGTGTGCTACCTGCAGTGGTGTTGGCTGCTGGTCCACCGGAGCGATAAGGACCACCAGCTCGTGGTCGATGCTCAGGTAGCCGAAGACGTCGCACTGTGGCACTGAGACATGAAGCCTGAGGATCTGCAGGACGTCATGGACCGTCACCGGCTGATTCTTGTTCAGCTGCACACAAAAGTCATAGGTCAAACAGAGGCATTTGAAAATGTTGTTTTCAAATGTCAGTAAAGAAATAAAGGGTGCATTCGTATGAGGGATAAAACCAGTGAAGTTACTTTCTGAATGGAGAACAGAGATTCACCTCTACAGGCTGCATTCATTGTTGTCCTTAGTGATTTTTTATAGAAATCAGTGTTTTTATGAAGAGGAGTTATATTTTACTGACATGTTTGTGCAGTATGATGGTGACATTTTGAGGATTAGGTCTGAATATTTTGAGGAGAAGTTGTGACAGGAAAAAGTCCTCGTTTTATGAGAAATGTGGTAATATGAAAATGTTGGAAGATTATGACTTTTCACAACATAACCTTTTTCTCTAAATATTTAGAGAAACAATTAAAGATCTCTAAAAGGAATGTTGCAAGTTTAAGGAAGAAAGTAATATTATGACATTTTAATATTCTTACAAAATTACAACTTTATTTCGAAATATTTCACATTTTCTTAGAATATTATGACTTCATTTTCTTCCCAACAGTGGTCCTAACACTACCTCTCCATGCAGATCTTCTTTAATTAAAAAGTTCCCTAACTCAAACTAAACAAACTAAAAACATTCTTTTCATAATCACTTGTGAAAAGAAGAAAATTATAAAGAGCAGTCGAGAATAACAATGAATGTAAAAGTGTGTGTGTGTGTGGTGAAAATCCATAAATGAAGCATTTATTGTCCAGACTGCTCAGACTTTGGACAATTACTTTGATATTTGGAGGAATGCCAATGAGCAGCAAGCATGACCAAAATCTCTACGGTGATTGGATGCTAACTAGCCTGGCTCCGGTCCTCTGAATCTGTGCCCACATCTCTGAGCTGTTCAGTGCTAATAAGGCGAGATGATAAGTGGAATGTAAATGTAAATAAAGAAGCGGGGGGGGGGTGTCAATGAAACATGGGAGACTGGGTAAACATATGCAGTACGGATAGAGAATGAAGCAACATATAATAATCAATACATGGAAAGTAGAAATGCTGTGATAGCAGCACAGACTGTTCACTCTCCTCCTGTTGCTGTGGTGCTGTCTTGACTTTGACTTAAATACGGTGCCTGTAGACCTGCTAGAATCAAACTGTTTTTGTGTTTTGTTTGGAGATCATGAGTTTGTGCCTGTAGTCTATTTTGTAGCCATTTAAAAAGTGCTGCTGGGAGTGGGGGGCAGACTCAATTTATTCTGTCTTCCTGAGCAGAATTGTATTCTTGCCGTGTGCAGACATGATGTTCAGACAGCAGACAATACTGAATGATAGATAGAAACATACATATAGTCATACATACATATGTATAAAGAATGGAAAGAAATTAAATGAATGTTAAAACATGACGTTCAAGACTACAACACAATCATGTACAAAGCAGAGCTCCAACAGTATCAGATGTATTATTTACAGCAGGCGGGCTGCAGGTTGGAGAAGCGCAACCCAAGCCTGAGGAAAAGAAACACAATAATACCCACAATGCACAAGCTGTTTGTGAAACGAGCCCTCCACTGATTCAGCCTTACACTCCTCTAACGATGTTGGACTCATGATGGACAGTTCAAAAAAAAAAGCTCCAAAGTAGCAGAAATACTGTTTCTTTATTCCACACTTTATTCTTCCTGCAAAACTTGACACTTGCATTACCCATAATGCAACCTGACCTCAGACAGCTCAGCCAGAGATTCTGGTGTTATAGTAGCTAGTAGCTGCTAATGTAGCCCAGAGCCTCTAGCAGGATTCATTACTACCAAACCAGACTGGACAAAGTTACAATGTTACAATGATTTGCAGTAAAATGACTGTCAGAGGAGTGTGGCAGTGGGATCAATATAATACCAAAGAGGACCTTACTGTCTGACAGAAAGGTTTCATCCCTGTCTTGTCAGACAAACAAACTCTTTTACTGGACTCATTTGTGCACCCGTCTAGTTTACCGCCACTGCAGCTCCTTTCATGAACACTTTCACATCTAACCAACATCAGTAATTGTCAGAATGACTCACAAAGATGACTTTGACTTCTGTTTTGCTTCTGTCCAGTTACGATTGTCAAGCAAGTTCACGCTCTACCATGCAAAGACACCTGAGCTCCTCTGAGAGACTGACTCAAAGAGGTCTGACGAGTCCACTTTTTAAATTCTTTTGGAAATCATGGACGTTGTGTCCTCCAAGAACGCAAGATAAATGAATGAAGAGGTGTTATAAAAGCAGCCCATTGTTAAATAAACAGAGCAGAGGAGCTCCCAGCAGACAGCGCTGTATTAAAAACCCACGACTGCTGAAGGATATTACTACATGGGCTCAGGAAGACTTCAGAACCGAGAACAGAGAACAGAACACAGTTCATCTCTGAATCTACAGACGAAGTTCAGACTCTGCCATGCAAAGACAAAGACAGATAATGTAGTTGTAGAATGTAGATAACTACATTCAGGAACAACACCAACCCCTCTGGACTGAGCTCATCTTCAAATTGTTTTTTGAAATCATGGACATCATGTCCTCCGTGCTAATATGTTATCCACAGCGTTCCAACTTGTTTGTAACTGGGGTTGTATCACCTTTAATAAAATGAATAAATGAAAGATAAATGATTGAAGTGGTGTTATAGAAGCAGCCTGTTGCTGAATAAACAGAGCAGAGGGGCTCGCAGCAGGCTAAGCTGCAGCTTTAGCGCAGTTACACAGTTAAATGCTGATTTTTGGTGTATCCTAGCAGCTGCAGATCAAATCAGCTCTGCTTGTGTTTGGTATTAACAGGCTTAATGCTGAGTCTTACTATGATGTGCTTGTGCTGGGGATTGCAGCCAAGTTGACTAACAGCCAAAGGGGCTTTGTTGTATAATTAAGCTGATCAGAATGAGATGCCAGTGGGACTTATTAGCTGCTAACATGTCAGCATTTAGGCGTCAGCGGGCTTCAGGCTTTACTGCTGTTCAACAGGCTGGGCACACATCCAGAGAGGCTCCGGGGAGGCACGAGGGAGGACGCTGTGACCAAAGGTGGAAATAAATAACCTCCTCTGATTAGTTTGTTATGAATGTTGAGTCAGTTTTCTTTTGGGAGATACCTGAGGAAGAACAGCACATCTGTAGGAGCAAATGTAGGAAACATTATCTATCGTAAGGCGGCTTGAATGGTGAGAGATAGATCAAACTCAACTGAAACATGTTGGATCAGTGGGCTTTGTCTGAGCCTGTGTATTTGAGCATGTGTGTGTCCATCATGCATGTGGACATAATGGTGTAGTGTTGGATTAATAAAACATTCAAATGTTTCTCAGTACTCATTAACAGCTTACAGATGTATGTGGGGCGGTTTACTGTTGCAGCTGCTCTTTGAACTATTCTATATTCAGTTAGGTTGGTTAGGTCAGTGGTTCTCAGGGTCAGGCCTCTCCACCAGATAAGTGAGAGAGGTCATGAGATGATTAATCAGAGAGGAAAGAAGAAAAACAGATCCAGCACACAATGACATGTTCATCACTTGGATGTCACATTCTCAGCTAATGATAAAATGAGTTCATGTATATGAAGTGTGACCTCATCATGACTGGAAAGTTGAACACTGAACACACAATACGTCAGTTATTACACAGCACTGGGCTGAGGCTCATCATGGTGTGCAATCGTGACAGACTCGACCAGGACACCACAGTGTGTTTAACACAGATGAGCTGCTGTCTAAGTGAACAGAGTGAGTGTGTGTGTGTTTTTATAAGGAAACAAAAGGAAGTAGAAATAAAAACATGATGTTCTCCTGAAATTCTATTTCACAGTATTATTCTCTGTTTCATTGTGATTTCAGTAACAGCACTGAGTTCTTTAGAGTTGGATGTTTGTGCAGTCCTCGTGCAGCTGCAGTATGAACGCTTTAGATTTATAGCTCACCCAAGTGGCCAGCATCTGCAATTACATCTAAATACCACCTGCAGTATCCAGATAGAGAACATTTACACCTCAGCTGAACTCAAATCTGCTTTTATGTGGCTCAAATCAACCACCCTCATGGTACAGCTTTTTAAAAAAAAAAAAAACAAAACTCTTCATACCTTAGAGAAAGTGTTCATCTGCTCTTTGTTCCAGAGGATCTGCAGCATGCTGGCACATATCGGACAACAGGCTCCTGCAGAGACATCAGAGAACGTGGATTATTTCAACATAACCTCCAGAAACGTGTGTACACGTCATAAGGAGTCATGGTTTTGTGGTCATGGTCAGCGGTGCACTCACCTGGTGGGGTGACAGGCCGGCAGCCTGGAGTGGACAGAGGTGGACAGGGGATCACGTTGCACACAGACTCTGGGGCCACATCGGACACAGGACCCACGGCGTGGCAGGGGCCCTCGTAGTCCACGGCCATGCGGTCAGAGAAGGCGTCACACACGGTGTTGTAGGTCTCACCGTTATGGCCACAAACTTGCTGAGGCTTCCTGCAGGCGTCCTGAGAACAGAGCACGAGCAGATGTATTACTGCACATAATATATAGATAATATACATTAAACATTATGTATGTGCTTGTTATTACATATTTTAATTAACAGCTCTTCTTTAGGTAGATGCTAACATGACAAGAGTAAGTTGTAGCTGTAAAGGTAGTTGAACTTTTGGCCTGATCAAACAGACCAAAAGTTCAGCGGACAGCAAAAATAAACACACTGATTTGATTCAGACCTTTTCCTTTTAGTGGCACCAGGTTAATACCACCTCGCTGCCTCACACTGCGCTGACCCTGAAGGTAACAGCTAACTAAGAAGATTATTAACCCTTAATGGAGGACTGCACTCTGACTGCTTTTTAGTTTGAACCTCGCTAAAAGCTGGATGTGCTTTTGCTCCCAGGTTGGTACAGCACCAAAAAAAAAAAAAAGAAGACAAAATCGTCTAACTCCAGCTCTCCTGTGAAACTTACCTGGCAGTGGCCCATGTAGGCCAGGGTTTTCCCGGCCTGCTGCAGCTGGCACAGACTGGGGTGGACCAGGCCGTCAGTGTCGCAGGCGGGCTCCACACTGTTCTTATCACAGGCTGCCGGCCGGCCAACACACTCGTACTGCGGGCAGTCCGAAGAGTCACTCAGACACACACGATACTTTGGGATGCACCTGAAACACACACACACCATATTCCTTTATAGGTTTATCCACACACTCGCTCTCCTTATGTGAGGAGTAGCAGAGAGGCTTCAGACTGTTAAGAAGTGAGTAAGTTCACACACACAGTACACATTCACACAATGAAGGAGGTACACAGCACACCCATAGAGTGTATTTTGATAAAAAGCTGAAATAAAAGAACAAAGCAACATGAGCAAACCTCTTGCATCCACACACACACACACACACACACACACCGTATGATGACGTCTGTTATCAGCATAAACTTTCATGGACTCTTCTCCTGGCTGAACGCAGTGACTTTGCGGTTGCTATGGTGATAGAGCAGGGGTTCGCTGTTTGTGTGTGTGTGTGTGTGAGTGTAAACTTGCACACAACAAGCTTTTTAGGCTGACATTCAACATTATGTCAACACTACAGAGCATCGCTTATACTTTGCTGTTATTGCGAACAGTTTAGAGCTACAATGAAACACAGTACAGGTGACCACCAGTTGACCACTGCTGTCTCTTTGGAGCAATGTTTGTGTGTGAGCCCACACGCACAAGGAAACACACTCGACACCCGATGGCTGAACAGTTACAACAAAGGCAACACAGCGCAGCAGGAGCGAGCGAATCCATGAGCAGATGAGAACGAGGACGAGAAGTTTTAATTATGGCTATTTGTGGAGCGCTGGCTGCTACTTCTGTACGGATGTTTGAATGGAGCCGTGAGTGGTGCATCATCATGTGACTGGGTTCACACAAACAGATTTCATTCAGAATTTCAGGATGTTGAGGGCTTTCTGAATACATCTATCAGCAGCTGTCCACAAGTCTCACACAACCAGACAGTCCAGCCGTGAGAGTGATGTCGAGGTTGCATCGATGAATGTAAGTTCAGACTGATGTCGCATTGCAAAAAAATTCTGAAATAATTTGAGCTTCCATGTAGTTTGTACTGTTCACACTGTCATGGCTGCCACCGCCCAGCTTGCAGTGTTTGATTGTGGATGCAGGTCTAGGTGCGTGGTTGCCTTGCTCTGATCGGAATGAGCATATTTACTGTGAGTTAGAACTGCTTGTGTTTTTTGAAGTTGAGCTGGCCTCCGTTGTTGCACTTGAGAATTCATTGTGAATGTTAACCCATATTTTTGTTGAGGTATTTGTTTGCTACCTGGGGACCGGGCTAAGTTTAGTATAGTTTAGACTTTCACACCTGCAAATGGCACTGTTAGAAGCACTAGTTTAAGAGGGGCTGTTTCTGTGCTTTGGGTTTTCAGATAATAGTTTAAATTGGGAGGTTTTTCTTTTTTCTTTTCTCGTTTGCATTTCATTTAGACAGCATAGGCTGTCACATGACCAGGTCAGAAAAGATCTTATTAATTATGTTTACATTTTTAAAAGGTTTATCATTTTTTACAACTTGAATTTGTTTGCTTTATTGTTCACATTAGTCTTAGCACCGCATCGAGAGCCTGCTGTCCTCTGCACATCACTCGTGTATGTGATGAACTGCTGAATGCTTAAATCCCTCAAAACAAGGAGAATAAGAATAAGAATACTGGCCTGTCTGTAATAGAAGCTTCTTTTTAAGAAGGGTCTCTGTGTCACTGAGTCATAACAAGCTATTTGTCAACAAAGATGGCAGCAGCTGTAGCTTCTGGGTGGATGTTGGGGGTGATGATGTGGTGTGAATGAAATGGAATAACAGACCCCATACTGACAGAGGCCCCCGCTTACTCCAACCATCTGAAACAACAGCTGGCTGTCAGTCAGATGAAAGAGGTGAGGAGTTTTTGGTGTCCGTCGTGACTCTGACTCTACAGTTGAACCTACCTCTGGTTCCTCTGGCATGGTTTTTTATCACAGGGGTTAATGAGACGGCACAAGCCGAAGGCAAACTCGTCGTCCTTGAATCCCATACAGCGAGCCACACAGGCACTGGGATAGGTCCGCCCGTTAGAGGCACACACCGGGACGAAGTGGTCCGGACAACTACAGGGAAGACCTGGAGGAGGACATGGGGGGACGCAGGGAGGGAGATGACAACAAGAATGAGGGAGGAAAGTACTGATGGCATCAACTGTGATGGAATGAATACACAGGACAGGATGATACTGATGTGCAGTCGCCAGTGAAGCCACAACATGCAACCAAATAGCTTTAAAAGAAATGCACTGCTTATTACAGCTGAGGTTTGTGTTGGTTATAATAACCCTGTAACCAAAGGAAGATCCCATCTCTAGCAATGTGGATATGTGCCCAGCTCTCAGCAATGTTATCATAACTGATACCAATGACCAGAGTTGCAATAAACCATTACTCAAGTAAAGAAAGATTTCTGTTCATTCAGTCCAAGACTCTTTCTGACTCTTGGATTTGTTTAGTTATTTTAATTGACCTGCTGTTCAACGGCTGTTCTACAAAAAAGGGAGCATCGACCAATCAGAGCAATGAAGTCATCTTTCTACATACCGAGCTGGGTATGGAAGAAAACATGAGAAAAGTCAACTCACAGGAATAACAACAACAAATGACTTTGATCAATTCAATACTCAACAAAAAACTATGTTTTTCACAGCAAGACTAAAACATTAGGAAACAAATCTAAACTGGACTAAAACTGATCTACTGTCTATCACTGACGTACTGTAACTACATAAAGATCAGATGATAAAACACTGTTTCCATGATATCTGAAAGTGACGCTGGCACTGGCTCTGTGGCTTGGAGGTAGAGCGGGTCGTCCACTAATCAAACGATTGGCAGTTCGATCCCCTCCAGTCTGCATGTCGAAGCGTCCTTGGGCAAGATACTGAACCCCAAGATACTGAAGGCTGTGCCATCAGTGTGTGAATGAGATATGTACTGTAAAGTGCTTTGAGTGGTCAGAAGAAGTGATCAGACCTGAACAGAAATCAGCTAACATGAACATGTTTGGGTGAGTGCAAAAGGGCAATTCAGTGTGATTATCAAGCTACATGTAGAAAATGAGTTAGTATTATTTCAGCAATGTATCACTGTTTCTGAAGGCTCCACATTCAGCTTCCTGACTCTGTAACTGTTAGCTTTAAATATGTATGATGGAGCTGGGATGTGGACAGACACAGACAGTAATGTACATGTAAAAATCTGGCTATGACTGTGATTGGATGACTCCTCACTCTACCTTACTCAGGGACTCTGAAACGACTAAACCCTGTTCAAACCTTTACATAAAGACAGGTGCGCACACACACTCTCACAGACGCACCGGTAATGTGTCGGTGCTCCTCGTCGCTGATACATTTTCTTGTGGAGCAGATGGTGTCACCAGCAAAGCAGGAACAGGTGTGACATTCGAACTTGAAAGACGTCCCGTGGTCTGGTGGTAACAAACAACACACACAGCAAGACAGCAGAGGAACATGTGAGGAACGTGAATAGATTTCTGTGTGGTTAGGATGGATGACTGACATGGAAATGGTGAAAACACTGAAGGCATCTGCATATGAATGTAGAATCTAGGGCAAGGGACCGAGATTTTGGCATTGGAACTGTTCTGAAGTATTAGGTCAGAGTAGTATTGACCAATCACTTTTCAGAGCTTAGGTACACCGGGGTGGCTGTGGCTCAGAGGTAGAGCAGGTTGTCCACTAATCAGATGATCGTTGGTTCGATCCCCTCCAGTCTGCATGTCAAAGTGTCCTTGGGCAAGATACTGAACCCCAAATTGCTCCTGAAGGCTGTGCCATCGGTGTGTGAATGTGTGTGAATGGTTAGCTCCTCAAACTGACGAGCAGTCTAGAAAACCCAGAGTTGAAGTTAAACTTTACAAACTGAGTCTTGTTTCGTGACGCATAAAGCTGTGATGGAAGTAGAGGAGGGTGATCGGGCAGTCCGAGGGAGGACAGCGCAATTCACGTCTGATGCTCTCAGCTGCTGACTGTCGATGAAGTCAGCTCAGCGGCCTTTGAACCGGATGCTGACAGCCTCTCCTCCTGACAGCAGAGCATCTCTGCTCAGAGCATCAGCCCAGCAGGAGCTTGACAAGACAGAGAGCTGCTCTGTGGTGCGTTAGGACTTAACTATGAGCAGGATGCACTTTCCATTCCTCTGACTATGTGTAAATCTGTAGCAGATAACTGTAACTGTTGGTCTTACAGGTAAAACAGACTAATACAAGAGTTCAGTGTTGAGAGCCGCTCTGCAGGTGAGCTCAACTGACACTAACCAGGCAGAGGAGTGAATACACTTTCTATGGAGCCCATATCTATAATGCATTATGAACATACTAAAATGCATCATAATGTGCTCATAGAAATGACAATTATGTAATGTCAATACATAATTATAGTTACAAGCACTCCTATCAGTGCTTATAATTTTAACTACGCATAGCTAGAAGCAAAGTGTAACGGATCATATGGATGTTTAGACTGCATTATAATGCATTATTCTCATATTTGTAGGTATCATGAAAAAAAGACATCGAATTAATAACATGTTGAATCATGAGTGTTCAAAAAACAGTAAATATCTACAGATAAATCTACAGAAAACACATGAACCAATGATAAACCTCTCCCAGTATATGATGACACATCTAGTACAACACTAGTTTGACTTATTACTTGTTGTCAGGAATGATTATTAATTTATTCATTGCTACATGAGAGAAGTGATTTATTACTACCATTACTGGCCTGCTGGCTCTACTTCTTTTCTATTACATTAAAAATTCATCAATTTAAAATTCTGGACAAGCTTTGGGAATATCTGCACCCAGAGGAAGCCAAGCCTAGCACCATTTCTCATGTTCCACCAGAGAAAGTCAGCTTAAAAACTCAAAGTTCTCCTTCACATTGTTCCACAGCGTTTGTTTGGATTAAGTGAAACATGAGAGTAAGTGATTAAAAGAACTTGAACTTTTGTATTTCACTGAAAGTTAGCATTTTTTCTGTATTATATACATGCCAATACTGGTATGTTTCATAATATCAGCTCACCTATATATTGGAATACAAAGAGCAGAAGGTGTTTCTCTTCAGTATTAATGTAATGTAAGTCGCCTACAGCTTATACAGGACACAACTTTCCTAGAAACCTGCATCAGATGTAACCTGACTTATTCAGGCTAATGTGGCGTTAAGCAGCTAAAATGATCCTGTTCATTCTTGGATCTGGTAAATATGTCACACACGCCATCAGTGTGTGACGGTGTGTGAGGACAAGATAGATGTGATGTAGTGTAAAAACACTACATCACATCAGTGGTTGGAAGACAAGAAAGGTGCTATTTAAGTACAGTCCATTTACCATTTACTTAATAATAGTTTGCTCGGTTGTCATGGAGATGGTTCAGTTGTTGTGATCTCATAGTTTGATGTAGGTCTCATTATTATGATCTTATCTTATTATAGAATCGGACATGTTTTCTTGACCTAGTGACTCAAAACGATTTTAAAATGGTCATCAATCAAACAGTTGACAAATAATCGATCAATGTTCTAATCGCTGCAGCTCTAGATCTTTAATAAGCTGATCTAATAATATAATAGCAACAATCTATTCAAGACATTGTGATTGACGGCCACGCCTAACCCATAGATCACTGTGGCACCCACAAGAACACAACTTTTATCACATAGTTATCAAGATCCACACTTCACACTACTACCGTTTCTCGCCGTCTGCCACCACCTAGCGTGGAAAACGATGTGTCAATAACATGCAGAAAGCTTCACAGCACTCCACGCAACATGTTTACCTTGCTGTCAACAGTCAACAATACGGCTGCAGACTGGAATTCCAAGGATTGAATTAAGAGGAGAGGATAATGACAAAGCACTTATCGTCCTTGGATACCTTTTGAGTGTAAACTGTCTCTCATGCCTGCTAAGAACAAGTTGAGCATTTCATTGATTTCACTGAAATCTGAGCGGCCTGGTTGGAGTGTAAACATACATTATGAATTGAAGAGAGGCTCTCAAGGCGTTCTGAAAAGGTAAGTCGTGTTCTGTGATGTGTCTATCCTGCTGTTAGGCTACAACACATTAAACTGCCACACTTCGGAATGGAGTTTGGCTCCATACAAAAACAGAACAGCGTGTGTCCTACGCAAACCAGACATCTGTGTTGAATAAGAGCAGCTCATTCCTCCTCCTCCTCCTTCCAAGTGCAGGCGAAAACAGAGGGGGGAGTGGTGGGTGGGGAGGTGTACACAGAGTGAAAGTGTATTTGTCTTTGTAAACAGAGAGAAAGATTATTCATGAGACCGAATGGCTGAGTGGATTATAAAACATTAAAGCAACTATGGGAAGGGCTTATTTCACTTTAGCGTCCCCTAGTGGCAGTTTCACAAATGACACTGTGGAAAACAGTGTTGGTATGACCGGACCTCTAGTGTGACACTGGGAACATAAAGACAGAGGTTTACATGTATGACTGTATATTTCTCAGCATCTACTAACAATACTGGATTTAGGGTTTTTTGTTCATTACAGTTAATGTTGTCCAACTAACCTTCCCTAATCATGTCATGTCGCCTTGCACTTTACAACATCAGAAAAATCAGACTTTACCTAACTCAACATGCTACCCAACTCCTGACACAAGCTGCGGTCATCTCAAGACTAGATTACTGTAACACCCTCTTGACGGGTCTCCCAGCCTGCAGCAGCCTGAAACCCCTTCAGATGATCCAGAATGTGGCCTCATTGAGCTCCACTGGCTACCTGTAGCAGCCCACATTAAATTCAAATCACTAATGCTGACTACAAAGTTATCTCCAGTACTGCACTTATACAGATATATGCTACCTCACGACTGCTGTGCTCCTCCAGTAAACAACACCTGGCTCTACCACCTGTTTGCTTAAGGCAATCCAGACTCTACTCGTCTGTTGTTACCCGTTAGTGGAACGCACTACCAGTTCAACCAGATCAGGGGCGTTCTTCTCTGCCTTTAAAAATCTCCTGAAGACCTCCAGCTCTTCAGAGAGGACCTCCTCTACAACACTACCAACAACTGGACATGAGAAATCTACCCCTTTAAGAATTGTCACTAACTGCTGCACTAACACTTTCTTATTGCACTGTAACTTGATTGTTCCCTTCTCTGTAAGTCGCTTTGGATAAATGCATCTGCTAAATGACAAAATGAAAATGTAAATGGCCAATTGAATCATGGATGTATGAGGAGAAATAAACACCGCATTCATTTGTGTAATAACTTTTGCTGGGCACTTTGAGTTTAATAAATATCTGTATCTGACGCTGTAATGACGTTGGTATATAAAGCGTGCATTCATTCATAAATATCAGTCACAGCAGTCTTCGTGGCATGTGGGTGCTATGTGAACTCTCTCCACAGGAAGTGGTGACTCTAATGGCTTTGTTTCATGACAGTCCTGCAGTGATGTCAGCTCACCAATGGTGCCATAACCTTTTCATCACTGCCATCCCAGTCACACAGCCAGGAGACTTTTTTTTTCAGACTTATACTGCTGAATCAAAGACTTTTTGTCCTTCCCTTAGACATGCAGACGTGATGGAGTCCTTACTTTTCCTCTGTGCTCCCACCACGCAGGCCTTGCTGGTGTCCACGCAGGGCATGTCCGCACAGTTCTCCAGACGTCCACTGGGACCACAGGTGCAGACCTCGTAGCACCCAGCGGGACCAGTGCGCGTCGGCACCTGGATGCGAGCATCCTGCTGCACCAGAAACTCTGAGGCTTCGCCCAGTTTACAGCCTGAGGACACACACACACACACACACACACATACACTTAGAATGAGTGCCATGCTGCAGTCTTAAGACTTCGGAGGTTAAGCTGTAAACTGTAGCGGTCGTTGGTCGTACCTGGCACACACAGGTATGGCTGACAGTTGAGTTCGTCGAGGCAGCCTTTCCTATTAACCTGACACAAGTGGTTGCTGGCGCACGGGTTGGGGTTGCATGGATGGATGACCTCCTCAACAATGTTGTTGCCTAGGGTACTGGGGGCTGGAGGGTATGAGAATGGGTACGGGTGTAGGTGAAGAGTAGACATGGAGGTCAGATAAGCTACAACAGTAGTTTCTACTGGTGACAATGTGAATGTGCACTCATGAGTTGGGTTTCAAAATAAAAGCCCTGATGTGACAGTTACTCTTCTTTAAATTCGTAAACTTTCAAGGATCCATGGGAATCGTGACTGACCAGCAGACACAGATTGAACCTCAGATTATTGTATGTATACAAATAATTGTAACTGTGTCAGAGCAGTAGCGCACCTGCTGTGAGTTTATCAGAAATAATTTAACACAAATTTAACAAAATATATCTATTGAACAGCACATAATAACTTTTTGGTCTCCAAGCATAAAGTCCAGAGCCACTGGACTTTATGCTTGGAGACCCCCCCCCCCCAGGATGTGTACTGTTGGTCTTGACTCACTGAGGTATCTGTGGAGGGGGATGCAGCGTTCGGGGTCATCAATAGGCGACAGCAGCTCACAGATCCTCTCTGGAGTTTGTCCTTCGTGGAAACGTTTCCTGTCCCCACACTGTGTCAAGATGTCCACACAGTCTGACCTGCAAACAGATCAGAGACTCTCTTAGAAAGAAAACGGTCAAGTGTGTCTCCAAATGTAGAATTTTGAAGGTGAACAAAGGTGTAAGCCAGGCTGGGTACAGAGGGAGAGGCTCTGGCAAACACTGGATGTGTGTGTGAGGGTGTACCGTCATTCAAGACAAGTGGGAGATTAAAATCTGAGAGGAAGGTTGTATCTGACAAATGACTGAACAAGACATATAGCCTGAAGGGATGGAGTGCTGCACACACACACACACACACACACCCCAGACATGACACAGCAGATCCCGAGACAAGGGCAGGGCCTCCACCTGTCCATCAAATCTCAGAATCATCTATTTATGTTCTCATCACTTGTTACTGACTGCACGGCTTTATTCTGTGCAGGCCGTCTCAAGCCTTCATGGGAAACACAGGGTAACTTAAGACAAATACACAAACATGCCAAGACACACGTGAACCACAAAACTAATGTAGGAGACAAATAATTAAGAGTCATTACACCAAACCAAATCCATGTGAGCCTCTGTCAGTGCCAAGATGGATCATGCCCCGTGTCGTCTCGTGTGTTGATGCTGGGTTTCAGGTAGACTTCAGAAAAACATGAAGTCTGGGGGAACCAGAAACCAGGTGGCCACTTTGAACCAGATTTTTAAATAAATAAATGAGAAACTTGATTTATTGCTGTATAGAGAGAGAGTTCATTCACTACACATCTCATTCAGAGGCTGCCATGCAAGTTGCCAATCAGAAAGCAACGAATCACATTCAGACACAGCCACATCAGTCTGTTTACAGGTAGACTGGGGTTGACTCTTGACCTGTGGCTATAGATACTTGTTAAAGGTACTGGTTATTGGTTATTTAAGTGGTTCCTAAAGTTATTCTACCAAGATCTTTTTGGTCTTCTGAACTTCTGTTCATTCTGCACAATTTAATGGTGCCAATTTGTCAACAAATATCGGCTCAACAAATGAGTCAGCAGAGAATATCAGTCAATCATCAATCAATGATATTACTGAAACAGTTAGTGCTAATTAATGTTGACTCATGTTTGACAAAATTTCTGTTTAAATCAATCAAATTATCTGTTTAGAGGAAGTCTGTATTGATTAGAGGTCATCATGAGCGGGAAATATTTTATTAAATAACCTCAGCAACACTGCTCAGTCAGTCAGTCTGTTATTAGCTTAATTATTTCTATAAATCATAACAGGAATGATTTCAGGGCACTTTGCGTATAATCTGTGATCTCTCCAACAATGCCCACCATGAGCAGGTACTTGACAACAGCGACAGCTGCTGGGTGCTAACATACTTGCATATGACACTGCCTCTGGACTTGCTGTGGCAGGGTTTGATCTGAAGGGAACAGGCCACGGCCTTCCACATGTCGGGCAGGCACTTCCTGATGTCCAGCACAGGTATGTTCATGAAAGGCATCTTGATGGTCCCGTTGGACCACAGCTTGATGTCGTTCATGGCGCCCTGGTCTGACTGGACATTACAGCTGCGGAACAGCTCCGTGGGCCTGCGGACAGAGACGAGAGCTCAGGGTCAAATAAAAAAATGGTTTGTTTGTGCCTGAAAAGTAAAAAAAAACAAAAAAACAAAATGGTTAATAAAATAATTGTGTTGAGAAGAAAAACAACAATCGTGTGGTCAGCATCTAAACACCATCAATCTGTCTGATTGGAGAACAAGGTGTGCTGGCAGCTGTGGCCTTGTAGCCATCTGCTCTGCAGGCCTGAGAGAGGGAGCTCGAGTCCCTTTGGGTAATGTGAGGACTGGTTTCCCCTTCCACTGCACCAGGAAGTGTCTTTGATGTCTGATTGGTGGGTTTGGTCTCAAGTGAGTCAGCTAATTGGTGGTTTAAAGGGAGAAGGTTCCAGGCAGAAGCTCTGGGTGTGGTTCCATCATTTCCATTTGCTGCTGATTAGTGGATGCTTTGTTTACCTTGAAGCGACCCTGTGTGTGTGTGTGTGTGTATGTGTCTGAGTCCTTGACTTGATTTAACCCCAAAATGGTCAACAGTGGTTTCCCTCTCAAACGGAAACTAAATGCAGGGATCAGCTGATTGTTATTAAGAGTACCCCATTAAAGCTCTTTCCTGACTTCAGTAATGCACAAAGTCAGGCAGGCTGTTTGATCAGGAAACCAGGCTGCTTCTTCTCTGTATCACACAGACATGCTATAGGTTTAGAAGTATCATAGCTCCACTGTGTTTTTACTTCCTTCCTTCCTTTTATTAATTTCCATTCAATCCACTCAACTTCTAACAAATCACAATAATACCACGTGTGCTTTTACTGCGACAAACTTGTTTTGTCTGCACATACACAAGACAAAACATACACAAAACACAAAAAGTAAGAAAAGATTTGCACATCCCAGTTTTAAAAGCTAACAAGTGTACAGTCTGTGATTGTGCAACGTGTGTTGTCTCCGGGTAAAAAAGAGTATCGGACAGCAGACAAACTACTCCACCAAGGATGAATTTAGAGACAGCTCAGGTGTTTTGTACCTTTTTCTTATTACTGAAGTCATTTTGGGCTTTTCAGTGTCCTGTGACCTGCAATACTGACTGTAGCCGCTACGTCAAAAATACCCTCACAGTCCAGTGCTGGTCCTGTCCTACCACCGAGTCAACAAACGTACCATTCATTGCAAGTCATGTCCTTCATCATGTTGACAATGAGATGAGCTGGTTTGTGAAGTGAAAGTGAAGTCTGAACTTTTTTTTTTCTTTTTCAATCTCCACAAAACCTCAGTGCCCTTTGAATGTACAGCAAAGTGTGACACCACGAATGTCTTCAAAGACTGTCTGAAATTGGACGTCATTATCTCCATTTGAATGATTCATTACATCTGAAAAACACACAAAAGACACACAAACCTGTTCTTGCAGGGGTCAAGTGCTCTGACTGTCTGACTGTCCTGACCTTGAAATGTACTTTTCCTGTCTGTGAGGCAGTGAAACACGTGGTTGGCATTTTGTTTGGAAATGTCTATAAGACATTGTTAGTCTAAATAGAAGGAGCAAATAAATAAATAAATATTTTTAATAAAAAACACTCTACAGCAAGTACATGTGCTTAAAAATAGACTCAAAAAAAAAACAGCCATCTGAAGGCAGCAGGTCACATGTCAATAAATCTGGAACCTATGATTGGAGGAGTGCTGTGTCAGAGCACAGAGCCATCATGCGCTGTCATCCACTGTTACATTCATTAAATCACATGTACACTGCATTCTGTCTGGTTGTGCAGAGACATCACATTATTAGAACTCATTAATCCTGTCCATCACAGCCTCTTCTCCAACTTCTGTTCGAGAACATTCAGCAGTTCATGTTTTATTTTGAAATGAATTATGAAGTAAATGCTACTTTGTCACATTCTAATATATGATCTTACTATTTATGTGAGATGCAGTAGAGTTATGATCATATAAACAGCTTGTCGCTTTGTGCTGCTGCACATACATGAGGCAAAAGAAGACGTGCACACACAGCCTGTGCTGCTTTGTGTTTGTCCTTGAGCTTGTGTGATTATGTCAGGGCCCACAGAGTTCTTGGAGAGAGATCAGGGAGGCAGAGGAATGCAGACAGGGGGAGGCTACGATGCCACCCTCCCTTTGAGTGTCACAGTTAGCAAGAGGTACAATTATTTTTGCCTTATACACGGTCGTAATAGTCTGAGCCTGTGGGCCTCTGATTCTGAGGAAATTTTGATGGAACCAGCTCCTCGACTGAAAGAATGAGTGGATGAGTATCTGGGAGTTACTTTCTAGTAGCATCTTTGCCCGGGTTAGCGTGATGAGTCCAGGATTTGTTTCTAATTTAAGCTTTTCAGAACTTTTGTTTGTTTTACACCCACACAGACACACACAGTAATTATCCCCATGCTCCACCACCACCGCCACCACCACCACCTCCAGACCAGTGTTTGTCTTCCATGCTGCTCCCAGCTACACAGCTCAGCGTTTGAACCCCTCAGGGGAGGAGGACTCCATGCGAGGCTCTCCGGGAGACCATCAAAGTAAATGTAAAGAGTCTTACACACAGTTTGTTTGCCTGAACATCAAACCCCACAATGCCACAGCGTGAGCCCCGTGCCATTGTGATGTGAAACCGCAGTTCGTGAAATGATTTTCTTTGTGAGTAGTAACAGGCTTGTAATTTGAAAACATATTCAAACACTTCAGAGGGAGCATCAAACACACAACATCTGAAGCCTGTAACTTCCTGAAGAAGACTCAACACTGGAATGTGTGAACATTTTTTAAGCATGATCTATCTTTAGAACTCTGCGTGTAGAGAATATTACATCAGATACAAGAGAAGGGGGTTCATAGGGATAAGGATGTTGGATGGTTCCCAGAGGATGAATCCAAATTAATTTGTTGATCCTCTAACTTTTCATATAGCACCGTCAGTTACATCATCCATCAGAAGAGTACAGCTTCAGACAGTCGCTGGCCCATCTGTAGACTCTCTTGTTCTGCTGCTATCTATGAAATTATGTATTTATCCAGGTTTTGAAATATCAGATCAAGATTTTTTTTTTTTTTTGCCACACTTACTAAAAGTAAGTGTTTTTGAAACGTCAACATCAGGCGCTAAAAGAGGTAAATGGGAAAATGCAGTCAGGTTAACTGACTAGCTACGTCCACTCATATGTATAATATGACATAACGTGCTGTAGTGGTCTGGCTTCTGGATGCACACTTCTTCATAAGTTCAGCAGCTTCACTGGTAATTTAAATGAATGTATTGGTACAATTATAATAAACACAAAGTAAAGAGCAGAGGCTTTACATGAGCTCTGTGTGTTTCAGGCTGCAGTCTAATTGGCTCTGGTGTTCTAAAACAAACTCACGTCTCCTCTGTGGTGAAAAACGTGACCGAGGCTTCTCACACTGCTCCACGGTATCAAGTGGCTGTGAGCTTTTGCGGTTGCCTCACTCACCAGGTGACCTGCAGACCGCTGTGTGTATGTGTGAAGCATATCTGAGTTTGTTTTAATGTGTGTGTGTGTGTGTGTGTGTGTCTGTGTGTCTGTGTGTTAGTGTGACTTCCCAGTGGAGCCTTTGAAGCCGTTCCATTTGGCCTTTGGCCCCATCTGTAGACAGTGTGTAAAACACGCTGTGGTTCTGATAACTCGGGGGTCACACTGGGTTCAACATAAATCTGTCTCTTGTTTTCCCTCTCTGCCTCATTCTCTCCTTCAAGCTCCAAATGATTTTCACACAGATGTTCAGAAGCACAGTTAGAGGATTATGGAACGTATGTGTTGATATAAATAAATCCATAAGAAAAGGCTATGTACTGAATAAACTGCTAATGGGCTTTAAGCCTTCAGGAAGTCAGGTAATGTCCAATGAACCCATCTCAGCTTCACCCACGCTTCACGTCTTTCAGATCAGATTTTTGGGTTAGCCAGGATTGGGGAAGATTGCAGGACTACTAACATGGCGGCAGTCAGAGCAACCGCACTGAGCTTCAAAACAGCTCTTCAGAAATCACGCACACGCTGTCCATTCTTTACACAGTCAGTGGAAGTCTAGTCTAGTCATGGACGAGTTGGACTTTCACCCAGGTGACTGCGGTTTGTTTGCTTTATTTTTAGACTTAGTTGACTTAATATCTTCATTTTTTTTCTCACAGTTTGGTTCATGGTTTGGTTAAAAACAGTAAATCAACGTTGACTTTTGGTTTTAAACAGGACACGAAAAGTGTCTTTCTGGTGGAAAGCGCTGAATAAAAACTTCGCCCACATGTAAAAACAACACGTTCAAATGATTGAGAGTTTCAAAAATCTATGGTTACCATCTAGAAACAACCAGCTGAAATGAAACGGTTGACAAGATTTTGATTTCTGTTGGCAGCCATTAAAATGTGAGCACTGAAAGTAGTTTAACTAACAGTTAACATGTAAAAGATGAAAGCAGAAAAGTAAGAAATGAAAGTCAGTCGATGAAAAGCACTGAAGGATCGGTCCAAGTGTATCCGCATGTGGCAGTGAGCTGAGCTGCAGACATGAAAGCATTTTGAATCATCAACACTCGACATCATTTGGAGAGCTGGAGCTGAAAGTTGAAATGTGTGTTGAACTGTAAACAATGAAAGCAATTCAAAGTTTAATCACACAAGAGTGAAATGTGTGAAGTGTCAGTGAGTGTGAGCGGTACGGCAGCTCAAGTAGATGAACTGTTAGCTGAGCTGAACAATCAGTTCAAGTGATCGCGACGTGCAGACAGTAGAGGCAGTGTGAACATCAGCTGAAAGATTTATAATATTTTACTATTTATATGATGAAACCTTCAAACTTTGAATGTTACTTTCTGGCTGGCTCTATGAAGCCTTATCTAATTGCTTCATCTAGAAGTCGAATGAATGTTCATGTAGTTCATGTAAAATGGCAGTTTACTTTTACTTTTAAGACTTTTATATTGGTAATTCTCCTAATGACTCATCAAAATACACTGATTCACATCTAAAAGCAACAAAACAAAACTTCTGTTGTTCTTGGTGATAGGAATGTAAAATCTTTCCATCAATGTATCTTCTTAAAAAAACTTTGTTACAGTGGCTGTCAGTATTAACACAGAGCATGTGAAAGCATTCTGTGTGTTTATGAGTAGAGTCATAAAACATTATGAATACTACAGAGGCGGCCGTCATAGAAAGTGTTGCCTGGTTTTGTCACGGTCTTACGAATTGTTGTGTTATGAATGTGAAAACTCACTAGATAAAGTCAAAATGTCATTAGTGAGTAAAAGACTGAGAACGGAAGGCCTCCAACTCCAGTTCCACAACATCAAACATCAGTTCAACCCTGGTGAAAGTCCTGACTCATACCTGTTGTTGAAGTTGGTGCAGTAGGCGAGGTCCTTGCAGCCCAGCTGACAGGGCTCTCTGACGTCAGCCAGGCAGTTGATGAGCTCCGTCTCCACCGGGTTGTACTCACACAGCTGATCAAAATCCTGCCACGTCTGGCTGCCCCAGTTAGTGCTGATCTCCTGACACATTTCCCTGTCAGAGCAGAGTACAGTCCGAATTATAACAAGAAAAACGAACACATTTCACCTCCGCCTGCACCCAGACTCTGAGACATCAGTGTGCCAGGTTGTGCTAAGCTGTACCTGCAGAGTGTGGTGTTAGCCTTGGAGCAGCAGTGCAGTTTGGCGCAGTCCATCTTGGCGGGATGAGGGGTCTCCTCCTCAGGCGGGGAAGGAGGGTGGGCGCTGCCCAGAAAGCACTGCCACATGGGCTCCTGAGGGAGAGGCTGGGAGCCACACTCCTCGATCAGACCCTCCATGATCTCATGCTCCGTGCTCATGGTGCGAAGGATATGCCGGCAAGCCACCTGGCAGTGTGCAGCCTCTGCCCGGTCACAGCAGTACAGACCTGGAGGGGATGTATGACTGATAAGTTCTGGAAAATGTATTCAGTACATCACTGCAACCATGAAAATGATAGAAGCTGCAATATAATATAACAGTTTGATGTCAAAGATCAGGAAATGAACAAGTGACTATAAGCTGAGGCGAACAGGATTTTCCAGTAGGAGGCTCCCTCCGTCTTTTCCTAAGTGAAGTGAATCAGTCATGGAACATGGACTGAGAGGAGATGACATCACAAAAAGGAAAGACGGACAACTTCAAAACAAAAGTCACATCACGTGTGAGTAAATAGGATTCAACAAGGACTTAGAAAAGGAGGAATAATAATATTTTAGACTCTAAATGTGGTTTTGTGACACAATTAAGGCCATAAACACTGACCACTTTGACTCACAGCGTGAGTCAAAGTTTGGGATTGTTCACAATCTGTCTCCACTAACAATCTATATAATGCGGTGAGGTCTGATTATTGCAGCTACATTCATTACATGACGTGTCCTTCAGTCTGCTGAAGACTGAAGTGAGAATATGGAAGATGCAATGAGACACTTATGACACTTATACTTACTGACTGTTGACAGTCAGGTAATGTAGTTGCTGTTCTGTGTTGTTTTATTGTTCACATTCAATCAAACTTATCAAAAGTGAGTTAATTCTTAGTGGAAAGATCTGTTGATTTTTTAATGCTTAGAGCGCCACAAACTAAATTCCATTTACCTCAACTGTGTTGGAATGAAGGCACAGATATCAGATTTCAAAAGTTGGACAAATAAAAACAAAATCTTTACATGACTGAATTCCACTTCAACAAATATTTCCTCCAGAGCTGGTAAACTCAGAGCCCCTGCCAGCTCCTGGCATAATAAATATGCATGTGTGTTTGACTAATGAATGCAGTGGAAAGCAGCACAGGAGAGTCAGTGTGCGTCTCTCACAGAGTGTACATGGACTCACTGTCTAGAGGACTGCGTATGGGGTAGGACTTGGTGAAGTTGCTGACGCAGCTGAGCAGCTGAGCGCTGTGACTCTGACAGTACTCTTTGACTGCGTTGATCTGGGACACGGTGGGGGTCGAGTCGGTCCTGAAGATGGCCTGGCAGTACTCTCTGCAGGTGGTGTGACGTCCCGCATAGCTGCAGCATGTGGAGCCCACTGGAGGAACACACACACACACACAGGTCAGATTTCTTAAACACACATCAGTTAAAGACACCATCATACAGTACCTTCAATCTATCAGGATCACTCTGTTGTGCTAAGGAGCTAAAATCCTAATGATACGCAGTGTTAAATGTTGATAGGTGTTGATGAAATTCCAACATGTGAACCTAACACATGCTGACACTTGCAGAGGTGAGTGCTCTACTGAGTTCCAGCAGCATTCTTTACGACAATTAAAATGCGCAGTGCAATCAATCTATCAATTCAATGATTGGCTGTGAGCTGACTGAACTAACTTTCTCTGTCGAAGTCTCAACCAATCAGCATGCTGTCAAGTCAGATAAAATGAAGCTTCAAGTACATTTCAGTTCACTTGTAAGCAAACTGCTAGTGCAGCGTAAAACAGGCTGAGTCAAGTTTAAGTGAGTGTGAAACATAGGGGGCTCTATTTACAGAATATGGCCAAAATAGAATGATATTCATAACCATGTTTTCATGAGCGTATAGTTACCTGTAAATAAGAATTATTATGTTTCTGTTCCTTTAGAATGCGACTTATATCTCGTTCTACTAAACATTGGCTCTGAAGTGTTTCGCAGCACCGTAGTTTGTGAGAAGGAGAAGATGTGTTAAGGCGATTGCAATCATCAACGACGCCACTAGATGTCACTAAATCCCACACACTGGTCCTTTAAAACAGTGTTCTGAAATGTTATGGATTTATTTTTCAGAAAACTATTAAACAAATTCAAATATTACATTCTGCTGGCTCTTAAAGGACAGTGTCACACTTAAATATTATTACTCACTTTCTTGCCGACAGTGAGATGAGTAGATTGACACTGCTTTCACGTCTGTATGCTAAATACGAGACTAAAGCCAGGTAGCTTAGCTTAGCACAAAGACTGTAAATGGGGGGACAGCTAGCCTGTCTCTGTCCAAAGGCAACCAACCAGCACCTCTATTCATCAGACTCTGCAACAAAGTGAAGAACACACCAGAAACCCCAGAAGCTGGTTTTCGAGGAGAATAAGAGACTTTTGTCTCTGTGATTAATGAGAGCAAGGAGCAATTTTTATATGCACAGTATGGTCCAACTACAAGTGCATGTTGTCTTTGCTCACCAGGTGCTGTAGCTGCCACAAAATGACAAAAACAAGATTAATGTAGAGCAGAATATTGTTTGGAAGAACCAGCATGGCGTATAAAGTGAGAGTGGAGGTTTCTCTCTCACTCATTTCAGCATTTTGAAGGATATCTTAAGCTGGCAGCTCTTCACTGCACACACTATATATTTGTCTGTTTATTGATATGTATTTTCATATGCATTAATCAGTGCCCTGATGATTTATGACAGAAATTCATTTCCTCTTTAGTCCTGAATATTTTAATGTTTCACTGACAGTGACTGCAGGTTGGATTCAGTGCTCTAACCCTGTCGCAAATAAACACTACTCACATTCATCATTCCAGCTGAAGTTGACTGACAAACATTAAAACCTCTCAACAGGAAGTTACTGACCTCACATCCTGCCAGGCAAATAACACGGCTCTGCTATGGCCTGTGTTGTGTATTTACAGTATGTGTGACACGGTGAAAGAATGAGACAGAGAGGGAAAGAACACAAACAAGCCCGTCTATTGGTCCAAGGAGATAGTTGTGCGCTCGAGAGGTTTATTTATTTATTGGCTGGAAGCAGAGATGAGATCAGTGTTTGCAGTTGTCAACTTCTTCACTGTGCACCTTGTGTACGTCGACATGAGTAACAACTTACTTTCATTTTTGGTGATGCAGCCGTAGAGGGAGGTCTGGAACCAAAAAAGAAGGAAAAAAGCTGTGGTGATACTGAACTCACAGTTTCAATACATCATTCAACAAACAGCATGCTGAAGCTCTGTCTCATGTGGCTTCTGACCTTTCTGGCTAGTGACTGCTTACACTAAATCAAAGGCTTCGAGGCTCAGTGTGGATATGAGTCATGAGCACTTCAGCCAAAGTGTGATTCTTCCTTCTTGGATTGTTTTATGTGATTTTATCAGGGTGTGAAAGTATCCAGCAGATACAGGAAAAATGACAAACTAGGGCAAAGGTCAAAAATGATTTTGTCTAGCAGAAATATGTTTATTTTCTGAATCTTTTACACAACCACGATGTGACCCCTCAGATTAATCTTAAAGCTCATGGGAGTTACTTGAACCACTGCTCTCATCTCATTCATTAAAATGAATTTATTCTCATCTCTCTCATTTATGTTTTGTCATTCTTTTTCTTTGTATTATGTTTTCTTTCAAACAACAGTGTTTACTTTAAAGTCTGTCTAAATTAAGAATAAATATGTGTTCTGAGTTTGTCAGACCAAAGAATAAAGTGTTATTAACCACCCAGCCAAATTTGAACTGCACTTGTGTGAAACTCTTGGACTCACCTCTGTGGGCTTCTTGCATACTTTTGTTATGTCATTTTTAGATGAAGCCTGGAAAGGAAAAGGAAATCTGAGCAAAATGAATGTTAGAGCAGTCATTGTTAAAAAGAGATCCGGACACAATGTCTCACCTGTCTGCATTCCCTTCGACACTCAGCTGAGATAGCCAGCTCACAGCAGCCCAGCCCCACCCAGCCGTCTGACTTCCTGGATACTCCTGGAGGCAAATCAAACACAGCAGAATCAGCCAAATGTTCGCTGCATCTATTCGATAGAAGTCAGCTTGGACAGTTTGTGGAGGCAGATTTATTTAATGAGACAATGCTGGCCTTTATTAGATGCTGCATATACAGTCTGTCATGCTACATGAAAAATCTGCTAATATGGTGCTCAAACTTCAGGTAATGTCAAATGTGACAGACAGTCCTGACAATCAGCTGAGCATCACTGCCAGTCATGTAAGTCATTGCTGAGACTTTTAATGATTTCATTAGTTAATATTTGTGCAGGACTTCTCTCTGTGTGGTCAGTACAGAGATAAAAGATGTCTTGGAGTTAAAGAATGAAGACTGCCTGACTTGAACAGCTGTTCAAGTCAGCTGGTGTTTGGTAGTGTGCATGTCTTCTTCCAAACAGAAAGTGTCACATAGTGTGAGTGTATGTCGAGCAGATTTTGGTGTGGTGTTTCAAAGTAAAATGGGAGAGAGACAGAACATCAGTTCTTCTCCAGCTACTTGATCTAAAGTGTTTCACAGAGTGTGTGACAGCTGTGCTCGTCATCCCATACTAATGAGGTTTCATAGTGGTAATGTATTTTTTATAATCTATATTATTCCTGTTTCTCTTTTTATTTGGTTTCACCTTAACCTTTTTATGTTAGGGTTACTGTTGTCTAACACTCAGTGTCCATCTGTTGAACTGGACTTGGAAGCACAAACAATAAAACAACGTTCCATAAAGGAGCTCAGCAACAGTCATCCAGGAACTATCCACTGCCATGCTGACAGTCAAGTCTGATACAGTTCAGTAGCTCTGATGTCCATCAGGATTAACTTAAAACAAAAAACCAATGCGAGTGACAAAAAAGGGCACAAAGAACTCTACAGCTGGATTTAATATTTGCTTTATGTGACTTCATTATAAATATCCTACAATTGTTTTAATGGCCATCTTTTCAAATAAATATAGATATATTTTATTTCGACAAATGATTAGGCATTAGTGAAATATTATTTTTTATTAAACATATGCCAACATGTCCGTGTGTTTCTGTATGGCCAGAGGGCCACTGGTTAATGCTTACATTTTTCAAAATAAAAGACAAAGATCTGTTGTGTGCCCTGCTGTACCTTAACCGTGCTAACATTAAAGGTGTTATGTGTTGAGTTCCAACAAGTTCCACTGCATTTCCAAGGAAAGTGAGGGAAACCATTAATTGAAGCTGGCATGCTGAGGAGGAGGAGTAGTTACAGAAACATTTGTAAATCCTTGAGAGCCGCTGGAATGTGGCGAACATCAGAGAATCGATGATATCTCAGCTCTGAGAGGACGTGAGGGAGGCTTGTTCCTTAACAGGTTAAATCTTTACAGACTCCTGGGGCTGTCTGGACGCCAGTTTTTAGTGGGTACAAAAAGGTAAGAATAACAATACCTCCCAATCTGGAGGCTATTAGGCTTCTGACAGGTAGATTTGTTCCAAGAACATTCAGCAGCATTTAGGCCTTTGATCCCCTGCCCGTTGTCTGCTCCGGTCAGGACCGGCTCTCCTCACGGCTTTAACAGCTTCACTTGCTACCATTTCTTCTTATGTAACCAGATACATACAGTAGATAGAGCTCAGTTTGAATGTCATGTTTCATGTAACTTGTAGAATCCAGCTGGCTGAATTATGGTTCCTATAGTTTCCAAAAGTAGATTGGGAGCCAGAGCCTTCAGCTATCAAGCTCCTCTTCTGTGGAACAAACTACCATTCTGGGTTCAGGAGGCAGACAATCAACACCTTCAAGAGTAGACTTAAGACTTTTGATAGAGCTTATAGTTAGTGCTGACTCAGGCTCTCTCTCTCTCTGTCTTTCTCTCTCTGTGTTTCTCTCTCTCTCTCTCTCTCTCTTAGGGTTGTGCCTAGTCAGGCAAGATATTGGTTGAAGATGTAGTCACATCTCCCTTTACTGAACACTCTACTCAAACCTTCTCTCTCTCTCTCTCTCTCTCTCTCTCTCTCTCTCTCTCTCTCTCTCTCTGTGTGTGTGTCTCTCTCTCTCTACTAACTAAACTAACTAAACTTCTTCCCTGGAGTTTCTGTGCTCTCTCGTCCAGCAGGTTCTCATGGATCGTGGCTGCTGCTCTGATCCTGCATGACGTCCACTACATATAATATTACTGTCATTATTGCTACCATATCTCCTTTACAGTTTATAGTTAGTTCATGATTTACTGCTGCTGTGCATCTGTGTCTCTTTGTCTCTATCACAGGTTCCACTGCTACTGTAATCATTTTATCATTCATTGTAATTCATTGTCATTTTATCATTCATTGTAATTGTACAATATGTCTCTGTTGATTTGTTCTGTACACGTGACATCTATTGCACGTCTGTCCGTCCTGGGAGAGGGATCCCTCCTCTGTGGCTCTTCCTGAGGTTTCTTCCACCTTTTTTCCCTGTTAAAGGTTTTTTGTGGGCAAGTTTTTCCTCACTCAAACCGAGGGTCTAAGGACAGAGGGTGTCACTCCCTGTACAGATTGTAAAGCCCTCCGAGGCAAAATGTGTTTTGTGACTTTGGGCTATACAAATAAAATTTGACTTGATTTGATTTGATGTGAGTTTGATTTAGTGAGCACATTCTCTTTAGAGATAGATGTGATGATGAGCACTCTGTCAGGGATGCTATGGAAAAACATTCCAGGCTAACTCTGTCTGCACAGCTATTTTCTATGACCTTTATGATGACACACTCAGCAAAGATATAATATTGGAATAAACGACATGGAGGACAATGGTATGCTTATGTAAATCACATGACGACAAAGATGAAACAAAACTAAGATACTAAGAATATTTATTGTGTGTCATGATGTATATAGCGCAATAGTCTCTCTTTTAGCCCTACTTTGGTCTGTTTCCAGCAGAAACCGGCTGCTGAGATTGAATCAACAGCTAGAAGAGGCTGAAGTGTTCTTTAGAGCTGAGGGGAACTCCAGAGTGGGTGATGATTCTATGCCGGTTCATCAATACAAGCAACACCTTTCACATTACACATTTGATCAGCATCATTCATCTCAACACATGAATGGGGGGCTTAGGTGCTAAAGTGCAACATAAATCTTACCTGGAAGTGTAGAGTTGATGCACATCCAGAGTTCATTCTAGAAGGCAACAGAGACAAAAAAATATTATTTCATGTATATATATATATATATATATATATATATATATCAACATCAAACACAAACTTAAGGTGTATATATATATATATATATATATATACACCTTAAGTTTTGGTGTTTGATGTACATACTATGGATCCACACAACAATGGGATTGTACTGTAACAGTTCTTGATCAGCAGCAGTGGTTTAGCTTTTGAAATGTTAAAAAATGACCCATCTGGTCTAAAAAAATCCTTTGTTTGTTCCTTTTTTTTTCAGACCACAAATGCACCACACCAGAGTCCACTTTGTAATGGACTGAGAATCTCTTGAGTCAGTCCCAGTCCGTTGTTTAGTCTGCACCAGGGTTTGATTGATTCACATCAACCCAGCGAACCGCAATCAGAGGGCAAACGCAGTTTGTTAGATCCGAACCGAACATGTTGGGTGTGAAAACACCTTTAGTTTAACTTTGATTAACATACTAAGATTACTTACTTTAGCAAGTACACTGGGCTTGTGCTTGAACTGATTGTTTTGGAATTCTTTTTTATGTACTTTTTGCAACCAACAATTTTAGAACAAGTATAAAGATGGCTTATCCAACAGAAAATAAAGACAGAAATTCTGTTGCTTAATGCTGTAGGTTTTTGTAAGGGCCATTTACATCTTATGTTGACCCAGGTGGCTTTTCGGTGCTTGATGTTGATTCATCCATATTGTAAACTACACTGTCAAAGTGTAGAGGAAACTGCGGAGCAAATTCATCCTCCTTTTCCAGTGGTCTGCTTTTGATTATCCACTTTAACCCTTTTAAAAGAAACCAATCATCATACAGTCAGGTGAGTGGATTTGAGCAGCCTGCATCAATGATCGCTTGACGTGGCAATTTGACACAGAAGTGATTGAGGTAACACTACCTAAAGTTACAGTATCCACTGCAGTTTTCCACAAGAGCACAGAAATTGTTTACAAGCTCTTCATGGATCTAGCCTATTAATTTTGCTCTCAAAGTACACCAGACTGAAGCGTTTAACATTCACATTTTCTTCTGCTATATGGTCTGAGGTCCACCAATGACAGTCTCATAGAACAAAGTCCTATGGCAATCACTGAGCTGAATCAAAGAGCTGGCCTTTTAAAGTGTCACGCAGCTATTAATATTTTGCATTAGCCCTGTTAATTGCAATATTTTGGATGTATTGGAGGGTAAACACACTGCAGGTATCTGTTTCTTGACTTGATCTCAGAGGTTTGGTGCTGTTGAAATGCTGAAATTTGTTTCTATCTTTCAAAGTTGGTTCCCCCATTTTAAAGCAGAACAATGAACACTAGTGTGTACACATCTCTGGCTGTAGACAGTCAGCTTCTCCTTTCAGCGATGCTAGTGGACTCTTGGTGACAGATTTATGGAGTAAGTATCTCATTAGCACTTCTTATGTAATTAAAATGTCTAATGTACATACTTTAGGGTTAGTTAGTATAATTTCCTGGCAGTCTACGTGATGAAAAACCCTTGAGGTTAGGGTTAGGGGCAGATTCATCATCTGAGAAGTAGACTGAAAAATGGACTGAGATGTTGAAGAGATGTGAAAAGTTGCTGAAGAAGCTGCAAGACGTTTTTTGTAATTTCACACAGAACAAACATTACATTCCTCAGATCAAAACAATTTTGAAAAACAGGAAAACATATGAATCCTATGAAACTCCCATTGGGTTTGTGGTGAGATGTTGTGGGATTAATCATCACAAACAAGCTCGTCTGTCTCCTCTGCCTAAAGGGACAGAGACACAGGCAGGGACAGCAGTGCAGAAGACGCTGAAATAGAGTAGAGGTATGCTCTTATGCTTTACAGGACCGTCATTTGTGCAAGCACACGTCACTGTTAACACCCCCCCTGTCTCTTGGCTGGGGAACAAAGGTTCCCTTCAGTGGGCGTCAGCATCATTTATGGGGCTGGCTGAGGAATAACAGCGTCTTTACATGAAGCATAAACATGATTTGTGATGAAGCAGGGGCCAATAAGGCAAGAACATGACAAGAAGAATAATGTTAAAGTTTAGACGAGCCAAAGCAGAGAGCCCTGCAGTCTGCCCACTGATCCAGGGCCTGCCTGATAAAGGTTCAGACTTTTTGCTCTTTTGTGTTTTAAGCTTGAATGATTGAGAATTTAATATATTTTCACTAGAAAAGGCCTGAATTAAAGGACTTTGAATAAAGTCTAAACATTCAGTATCTGTGCATAGTTATAGACATATGAAACACATGAGACACATGAAATGTGGAAGCCTTATTATCATTGCCAGATTAACCTTTTAGGGGGGCACATGGGTCCATTATTAGCCCATTCCTCCTCCTCTCTGTACAGTGTACAGCATTCTTATTGAAGGCATGCTGGTGTACCAGTTTGACCTCATATCATGGTGAAATGTTTTCAGAAGTCATAATGAACATAGCACAGCTGCCCTGCTTTCAGCACAGCTTCCAACAGAGGAAGAGACCACAACAAGACCAGAGCCAGGCTCCTCATCTGTCCAGTCACCACATTCTCCCTCCCAACTCATCAAATACTGCCACTTGGTCAGCTGCATCAAAATATGAAGCTATAGATAAGCCTCTGGGTTCATTTATGGACATGCAAATAATCGATGTCCAGATAGACTAAAAAAAAATAAAGAGAAACAGTCATAATTTGGTTAATTATGACAATAACTACTTGGCTAGGTGTCTCAAACGTCCACTTGAGGCTGGCTACAGAACGAGTAGATCTCCATAAGTTCCCAAAATGTCTAACTTCACAGCAGAAATAGAACGTTTAGCCTGGTTAAGAGCGTGGAAGCTTTGATTGACAGGTGGGTGCCAATACACGTGGATTGTTTGAGCACCCAGGCTTCATTCAGCCCACCTCAGCTCCACCCTCTTTGGCCTTTTTTAAATTAGCTGGGAGCTGATATAGGCATATAGGCATGATGACCAGAGCCACCACACTCTGAGCTTCCTAACAGCTCTTTAGAAACAGAGACTACTTCCATGTTTTATACAATCTATGGATGAACTCAAGGACGTTACATAAGTTATGTTACGTAGCCTGAGTAACTGTTTCACAGTGTTTCACAGTAGACACAAACAGTGCTGTCTTGTGTTGCCATGCACCCCATGTCCTCCACACACGCTGTCTTTTTTGCACTTTACACTGCGTCACATGACTTTGATGGCACGACAAACCATCACAGGCACATCAGATGTGACCACATGACCACCTACAGTCTCATATTTTGAAGTGGCACCTATGACCATGACTTGCTATGCTAACCTTAGCTTGATAACCTACTGAACCTGAGTAATGTTCAGTGAGAGAACACAGGTCAGCTTCAGCTCAGGCTGTGCTGTTTGTTAGTGGTAACATGGAGATGGCGTGCAGCCCGGTAGAACTGTACTGTGTCTATGATGAACTTTTCTTAACTTCTGCCTGCTTCAAAGTTCTTGCACTGAAGACCGTACACACAGCTGGGTCAGATCATAAACTGACTGTGACAGCCAGTTGCTGAACAATAAATGTGAAATCAATAAATCTGCATCATAAAAAGTAAAAAGCGGAATATGAAGTTATCGAGAGTCAAGATTCAGTACTTCATTGCCTTTATTGGTCATGTTTAAAATGTCAAGACTAACTTCTTTCTCTTCTTGTGCAGACACATCATCTCTTTTTCTCTCTTTCTCTGTCTTCTGTCTTTTTTAGCAGAAAGTTTATTCTTGACTTTGGGAATGGTAGTTTGAGCTGTGTTGGACTGTTCTCATCAGCAAACAGAACTGGTTCAAGTATCAACATGTAACTTTGGTCATGTAATAACATGTGGGTGCAAATGAACCTGCCCTGTCTGTTGTTCTCTTGTCCAGGGTCCTCGCTGTTTCACTGATGTAAGTGTTACTTTTACGTGTCATGTCAGAATGATGTCATGTCACTTCCTCTGCTGACTGCCTGTGACTTGATGACTAGATGTAAGGGAGCCCAGTGCAATGTGTCCACACTGGTCTGAAGGTCAAGTACCAGAGTGTGTCATCTAGTAATTGGAGGGTCACGGGTTTGATTCCCAGCCACCTCCAGTCCAGTCAGTGTCCTTGGGCAAGATACTGAAACCCAAATCTCTCCCTATGACTGTACTGTCAGTGTGCAATCTTAATATCATTGTAACCCAGAAATTTCTTCCTTAATCTGCGTACATGTGCATCGTCTTCGTGCTGTAAATGGAGGTCACAGGGTTTTTACATCTGCTCAGCTGAATAAGAACAGGACACATGTTGAAATGAGAGCAAACATTTAAGACTGCCTAAGTCTAATTACTGGTGTGGTTCTAATAGGCTGCTTGGAGAGAGACGAGACAAGAGCACCAAAACCAGCCACTCTGCTTTGTAATTAGCCATGGTGGGAGGAAGGACTGAGCCAGTGTGTGTGTGTTTGTGTGTGTGTGTGTGTGTGTGTGTGTGTGTGTGTGTGTGTGTGTGTGTGAGAGAGAGAGCGAGAGAGAGAGAGGGAGAGAGAGGGAGGTTGTGTGGTTTAACCAGGTGTTCCAGTATTCTGGTAACCACAACCACCAACCCACTTCCTGTATAAGTCTAAATGAAAGAGTTATTTCATCTTAACAAAGGTGGAGACATTATTAGCAACACAACAAGACACTTTGCTCAAAGTTGAACCTAAATGAAGTAAAGCCATCATCAAACCGACTAATTATAAAAACAACATGTTAAATGTTATATACTGTACACACTTTCATCCAGCCAATTCATTAACTCCAACTCTTTAATGACTGAATTTTTATGTTGTTTGTCTCATTACTGCAGAAAAGCTGATGTAAATTCTGCATGTTAGTTTCATAGTGAACTTCACTGAGACCTGTATGAAGGAGATTTACCATTAATTAGTTAGACTCTATAGAACATTACAACTGCATGGACACTCAATAAAGAGAAGAACATTTGGACCTTTCTTGGTGCAAATACAACACAACTATGAGCCCCAAGTCAGGCTGCATCCAGCTGAAGTGGTGAATGATAAATGATGAAGGGAGCTGTGTGTGTGTGTGTGTGTGTGTGTGTGTGTGTGTGTGTGTGTGTGTGTGTGTAAATATAGCTACTGTTGTTGTAATGAGGGAGTGGACTCACCATCGACTCTGGGCAGTAACCGGGTAACCTCTGGAGGAGATGCTTTAGACGAGACTCACTCTTTATAGTAGCAAGCTGCAACACAAATGCAAAATACAGAATTAATACGACGCATGTGGACACATTCTAAAACCGTGTTCACGTGCCTCTGCATGATTTCTTCATGAACAAATGCGTAGAAAAGGGTTTACATGTGTTTCCTCATGGAGGGATGGGGTGGAATATTAATGTTTTGTGCAGAAGAGTACAAGGGAGAAAGATTTTTTGGGTGCGCAGGGTTCATTTTCTGCATAGTCATTGGGCCTTTTGCAAGAACCACTCGTCACATTTAACCAAACAACCAGTGACACTGCTACACTTTTTCTGTTTTTGTCTGCTGATTCTTTTTACAATTTTTTTTACAATTCTGTGAATGAAACTTCACCCTTCACGCTCTTAATGAGCAACCTCTCAGCATTGATTATGCTAATGATCAGCTCACATCATGCACATGTCTTTATGACTCTCATCAAGTCAAAGTAAGAAATGTCTGACACTTTTTGTCAAATCAAATTATAAAAAGGTCTACGTCTTGTAGATTGCCCATCAAAGATTTACTATCAAACAAGGTGAACGAAAAGCACCAAAGCTACACACAGAGCCATCATATGCAGTGAGTCTGTGAGAGTCTCATCCAGGTCATGGTATCTGTTGAAGGTTATCTTAGAACAAGAGATGCCAGAATTGGAAAAATAATAAAATACATGATATAAACTTTTTGTTTGACACTATCAGCACAGTCCTCTGGTGTCAGGTTGACCCATCAACATGGTTCCTTTGTTACTGGAACACTGACACCCTCTTCTATCCATAAGATATTTGCAATGTGTTGGAAACCTCTGAATATACAGGCAAAAAAAAATCCTGCACATGTATAGTACAGCTGAGGGAATGAAAACCTACATTTAAATGAGTAGAATCATTCTACCTTCAGATTCTAGGTTGATTTTTGGATGAATCAGGTCATTTCCAAATTGTTACAGCTGTGATTCACACCTCTCATTGAGCTCTTACAAATTGAGCTAATGCTGTAAATTACCCAGGAGGCTGCTGAGTTTCTCAGATGAGGAACACAACGCTTTGATATGAAAATTTACAGTGGGGAAAAATACTTACAGAGCCAGCGGCTTGTCACACTTCTAAACTCTCTTATTGAGTCATCGGTACTGACAAATATGACTAGATACAGTATATTATGTTCACTTTGATCCAGGAGACAGTCTGTTGCACCTTTAGCCATGTATTATGTTGTTTTCCCTCCACAGAGGAATGTGTCCAGGCCATGGGAAAGTGTTGGATAATGTAGTTGGTCCCAACACTTCTGAGATATGCTCACTTAGACATCAACGAGGCATCCAAGTTTGTGGTGTGTATCCACACACACATCCAAGTTTGTGGTGTGTATCCACACACACACACTTAGCCATAACCCATCCAAGTGTTGTGTGAACATACAAGGCGAGGGCCTGGGAGAATGCAGCCACTGCCAGCAGTGTCTGGCTGAAGTGTGAAGTCATGAAACCAAGTGAGTGAGATTTACAGCTTCACACACTCAGACTGCTGGGAGGACGAAATGTTTTCTGTGGATCATCTCTTTTCTTCCACAGACATCAGACATTACAGTGATCCTAAACACTGCCTGTGAACATGGAAAAGGAAAGAATACCAAAGATGCCTGACGGTCACAGTGCTGTGATGTTTTATCTCCTCTGAGGAATGTGTACTTTCACTCCTGTCTGTCTGCTTTGGTGGGAAAAGAAAAGTAGAAGACAAAAACATGAACTAAAATGAAGCACTGCTCTTTGTAGGAGTTTTGCTCTCCACTGATTGTCCTCCAGTCCCCTAAGCCACAAATTCCACTGGGCACGGCTGTGATGTGTTCTGGCTGAGCTTGTCACGCGGTGAGGTCAAGCTAGGTTTTTGTCATGTCTTGTCATTTCCTGTTTTATTTTGAAAAGTAACTCTCCTCTCATTTCAGGTCACTTGCCCTTCCTCATGTGTCACCAGTCGGCTTGTCTTCCCTGATTCCCGATTGTGTCCACCTGTTTCCTATTGCCCATATGTGTCTTATAGTCTGCGTCTCCCTTTGTCTTATGCCAGAGTGTTTCGTTCTGTTCGTTCACCCCAGCCAGTTTGTTCCACAGTCCTTGTTCTACCTTGCTTTCCCACGTACCGTGTGCCTGTAGTCTTTTGCCTTTTCTCTCTTCAGAGTGGTTTTGTTTTCCTCCTTAAGCCCAGGCCTGACAGAGCTGTGGCTGCCAAAGCTGACTGCACCCATTCCATTTCAGAAGCATCCTAGAAGTCTCCCAAAGAATATCAATTTTTTATTCAGTTTTATTTCTATATCTCATGACCCTTTTCATATAGAGCAGGTCTAGACTGTTCTCCTTATAATTTTATTTACAGAGACCAAACAATCATGTATTCCCAGAATACACAGCTGGTCTGTTTTTGACAAAGGGACAGGTGGATGACAGCGCTCTTAAAACGAAGGGACATTAGTTGTTGTAGTTTGGCTGTTAGTTTGGGCCACTCATCAACACAGCAGTTGGCGCTGTGAGGGGGGTCTGAAGAGGGTCCACTGTGTGAGACCTTGAAAGCGCTGATATAGGTGACTGGGGCTCAGGAGGCAGAGCGGGTCGTCCACTAATCAGATGATCGGTGGTTCGATCTCCTCCAGTCTGCATGTTGAAGTGTCCTTGGGCAAGATACTGAACCCCAAATTGCTCCTGAAGGCTGTGCCATTGGTGTGTAAATGTGTGTGAATGGGTGAATGAGATATGTAGTGTAAAGCGCTTTGAGTGGTTGGAAGACTAGAAAGGTGTTATATAAGTACAGTCACGTACTTATATAACACCGTACAATCTTCACATTTAGAAGATTTACTGTAGTTCTGACATCTCTGACTGTTGAATGAACTGTGTTAAAGCAGTTGAATCAATATTATAATGTGTGATAATTAACAATGCACTTCTCAGCTCTACACAGGTTAATTGTTTTAAATCCAAGTATCTTTGTTGCTTCATTTCATCTCTGCTGCTGTAAATGATATTTCACACATTCATGCATCTGTACACTGGAAGTGCTCACTTTATGTTTATCGTTACAATGTTTCATCTCTGTTCACTTCTGAATTCAGTTCTGTCCATTGAAGGCTTTTTTTTAATTTCATGCAGGTTCTCATGATAGCATTGTAATCAGGTGTTTTCTGTGGGAGAAAATTCAGACAGAGGAATGCTATGCAGATTGACAGCAACTCCGTCCACTTCTTTTCCAACGCCTGTGCATCCCTGATGAACTGACGGACAAACACAATGCCAAACGAAGCGACAGTGATTTGTTGGCAGATAATCAAAGAAGAAATCTCTCCGATGCAACAAAAGGAAAAGAGACCAAAGAGGACGTTGACAGAGGAAGCTAACAAGAAAGAAAGGAGAGAGTGAACGAGCAAGAAGCTCGTCTTTAAGCTTGTCGAGAGCTTGGTGAAATAAAAGGCTGAAAGACAGACGCCGAGCTGGGCTGACTGCTGTTGGAGTAGTCACTAATATTAGCTGACTGCTATGTCTGCTGTTGGTGACCTTGCTTTAGCAAAGTTGTCGACTTGCTAGTTTTTGATCATAAGTAATGTAATCAGAACAAATACATGTGTACAGCTGGACATACTGTACATGGTCCAGCCATGTAGTAGTTTTACGCATAGTCTTGTTTAAGGACTTCACATTTGCACATGAAAATGAAAAGATGTATGATCTATGTGACATGTTTTCTCTTCTCTTCTTCTCTTACTCTATTTTTATGTGAGGCACATTGAAAATGGAATTAATCTTCACTTTCATCCAGATATTAAAAACTTTATGATGATATTAAATCCATCACTATATATTATCCTGAAGCAATATCAGTACTTATCAGACCAGCAGTCCCAAACCAGCCCGTAATCACGTTAGAATCTTTATTGTGATTCATTAATTAAAGAAAAAACAGATTCTTTGGGTTGTTATGGTTCTACATATAGAACCTTTGAAGAACCGCTCATTTTGTGGGTGTAACCAGGCACAAGGCATCTTCCATTAGAGCTAAAACGGTCCTGGTGATTACACCCATCCCCTACACCCAACACCAAAACACACCCACCCACACACTCAAGACCTTAACCACAACCCCTGAAGGGTACTTTGAAGCCATTACACTTCTAAAAGGCCATTATCTTTCCTTCTCCATTTTTTTTTTATCTTCATCACTCTCTTCTTTTCATTTTTCACTACTTTTTTCTATCTTTTGAGGCATCTTTCCCACTCCCCCACTACTTTTTGTCCTCATTGTCTTTATTATTTTCAGGTTTTCTATCTATCTGTCTCTTTTCTTTATTTCAATGGCTAGAAAAAAAAAATAGTGACGTGAAAAAAATAAGAGCACAATATAAGTTGTGTCCAACATCCCTCTTCAGTGCTCCACCACTTCAAAAGCAGGAGGAAAGCTTGAACTCACTGCCCGTTTGTTGCTTGCAGAGAAAAGCTTCTTTTACGTCTCCTTTGTGTCTCTTTGCCATAAAGACATGGGTGCTTCAGAGAGAAAAAGAGAGAGAGAGAGAGAGAGGGAGACAGAGAGAGAGAGAGAGAATCACCTGCTCCCAATTGAAACAGGGTAAGACAGAACTTTTATTCTGCACATCAAAGGACCAAGAGACAAAAAAACTTTACACCACTCCCCTTCAAAAACCTCTATTCATAGGCCGACTATAACGGGCTGAGGAGTGGGCTTGTGTGTGGAGTGTGTGTGTATGTGTCTGTGTCTGTGTCTGTCTGTGTTTATACCTGGTCACAAGCTTCTTTGCAAGGCGAGAACTCAGCAGCATGGTGGCAACAGGAGGGATCTGCAGACACAAGCAGTGACATTACAATTAGGGCATCGTCATGTGTGACGTCATGTGTCATCATCAGTGGAGATAGCATACCATCAGAATCATTGTTTTTGTTGAGGTTGAATATTCAGTGCTAGATAACACTGAATCAATGCTGATAATTGCTTTTTCGATGTTGATCAATGTTGATTCAATGGCAGTTTTGTTGATACATCAACAGTGATTCAATGTTGGTCTGCCATCTGGGGATTGGTTTAATTAATGTTATTTCAATGTTGGTTCAATGATAAAACAGCAATTGATTTTAAGTTGAACTAACATTGATTTGACATCTGTCTTAATCTATTTTTCATCACTAAAATTATTTCAGGGTGCAAACATGATGAAAAATCAATGTTATATTTCACTGTTGAGCAACGTTGATTCAGTGTTGTTCTGCTCTCTGGGTTGTTTCTCCAACCATTGGTCAGCACCGCACAAAACCTGTTTGGATTATTGAACAGATCAGAGATGTGAGTGGTGATTCAGAGGTGTGGAACCAGGCTAGCCACATCACTTTTATATTTCTGTGTCCTTGAGAACCAGGTGGTTCCACAAGCTCAGTGTTATACTGACTACAATGAGGGCTACATGCTGAGCTGTTGTATCAGACAAGCTAGCTGCTAACATGCTAATACATCAGATGAAGTGAAATAAATAGAAAGGGTCCAACAGGAGTGCATACTGCTTTCATCTATCAGTCTTAAAGTGCATTCATACTTGTTAACTATGACAACACTTGACGGTATACTGCTTGGATTTCAGTTAGTTCTTGGTAAAACAGTATGGTTGTTTCCACATTCCACAGCTCTCAGTCCAAAACACTCTGTGCCAGTGCTGCCTGACACTGTGTGTACCACATTCTGTCTCGTCAGAGATGGCACCAGGAAGAAAGATTCACAAAAAAATGTGGAAAGCAGCAGCAGTCATCCTTCAGACATTGACGGTGTTGGACTGTTGGATGATGTTGGTGCGGTGGCAAAGATGCAATCATCCTCTGTACACGCACGCCACATTTATATCACCCGCATACTGTAAGTAATATCTAAGTGTCTCATGGCTAAAGAGAATAATAAACACACACACAGACAGGAGATTTTGGCTAGCGGCAGGGCTCCAAACCACAGCCCAGCCCTGGTTTCCAGTAAGCGACTTGGCTAGGTTGGCTGTCAAAAAAAAACTGCACCCACTTCCTCATTTATGGACTTGACAACACACACTTTAACACAGTGATGCTGAGCTGGACTCTTCTAGTAAGGACTGGAAAGATACAGTAAGACAGGCAGGCAGTGGGACAGTGAACACACTGTTGTCATACACTAATATCCCTCTATCTTAAAAGAACAGCTCAGTCTCAAAATTCTACTCGTACATGGAACAGGTGAAACTGTCCAAATCACCTTGAATCATTTTGTTTAGTTCAAAGATGAATTCAAGTTCAATTAAATAAGTTAAAGGTGGGGTAGGAGATGTTGGGAAAACGGTTCCAGCAAGCTATATTTTGAAAATACACACCCATGCCTTTTCTTCAGACCTCCCCTCGAAACCACGCCTTCAAAGTACTGGAAGGGTCTCTATTCGTTCACGAATGGGTGAGCGTGCAGAGGGGGAGGGAGAAGCGGACTGAAGTTTGATGGACGTGTCAGGATCCAATCATAATGAGCAGCCCCATCAACGTGATTGGACAACGTGATTGAAGAGGTTTTCAAGCAATATGGTAAAAAAATACTCCAGAAAACATCTCCTACCCCACCTTTAAGTGATCACATCACCATTTAAAGGCACACTGTCAACACCTGTGAAACTGACATGTTAATGTCAGCAGCACCAGTGTGAAGGAGTGGTTAGTTAACTAAAATCTGAGTGTTATCTTTAATTCAGGTTCAACAAATCATTTGACTTGCTAAATTAAAATCATTCCAGTCCAGTTCAGTTCACATTTCTATTTCCTCTGGCCTCGACTGTTCACTTCTTCTCTCTGTAGGAATCACACCTGCAGCCGGTTCAAAATGCAACAGGCCCATACCAGCCCCTCAGAAATGATTTTAAGATTGTTTAAGATAAAATGAAAGACTTTTATTTGTTGTTAAAGCACTGAAAGGCCTGGCACCAGGTTACATCTAGGAACTAACCTCTGGTCCCTAAGACCTGGTGGCCAGCTACTATTTTCCATTCCACGCAGCCAGTTAAAAACCAAAGGTGCTTGAGCATTTTAGTTGTTGGGCCTTGTGGAATAGTCATTAACAATTAGATCTTCTCTACGGAAGCCCTAAGTGGTCATACATTTTATTGCTTTTCTCATGATTACAATTCTGGAGATTTCGAGTTATTCATGTCATTATGTTGAAATAACAAATGTTGTTATCACAAGATAACGGGATAGTTTTCTTGAGATAACAACAATTACAAACACAATTATCCCGAGATAACAACACAAACAATTTGAGAAGGACAGTCTAGTACAGGGATCGGCAACCTATGGCTCGCGAGCCAGATGTGGTTCTTTTGATGACAGCATCTGGCTCGCAGACAGGGGAGAAAGTAAGCCGGTACGGTCCAGTATTGCGTACTGTACCACTAAAAGATTCATTGGCGTTACGCAGTACCAGGAAGGTGGGAGTGTGGCTGCCTCATTCAGAACCAGTCACGGCCGCACTCTGGGTCAGAAAATTATCTGCTAGCAATATGCAGTCTTGAAAACTACTTTGTCTGTTTAAAAATTCCTTTTAACTCATTCCAAATAGTTTCTGAACTGTCCGTGCTGTGTTTTAGTCCATGCTGGACAGAGCCTTGGCCGGCCATCTCCCTCTCTCTCCCTCCCCTCGCAGAGAGCCCGGTGGTCTCCTCTGCGCCCAGCCTTCCAAACGTGGACCACACGTTTAATGTCTTTACGTTTGATGCAAAATGTCCCAATTAAAATCAGTAGGAGAGTAAGCTGTTGTGTTTCGTGTTATTTTGTTCAATTTTAACGATACAGAAGAGCTCAGAAAATAAACTGCTGATGAGCCAACGACCGGAGAGTTCAGTCAGCAGTACGTGAGCGCGCATGCACGTTTACATCCGAAACACAGCGGTTGCTATGGTGATCGGTGCATGATCGGGACCATGCAGCACCAGAAGTCGCATTAATGTTAAGAAGTATTTTATTTATAATTGGTTAGCTTCAGTATAACAACGCTATTAGAAAGAATAAATTCAGAGACTCATTATACTCTAAAAATTGTTGGTCTTTAAAATGCACACATTTATTTGTATTCAGTGTTAAAAAATATTATATGGCTCTCACGGAAATACATTTTAAAATATGTGGCTTTTATGGTTCTCTCAGCCAAAAAGGTTCCTGACTCCTGCTCTACTATATTACATAATTGCAGATATTGGAACAATTGCAATGATTTAATATACTAAACTATACTTTTGTTTTCTGGGGATCTCAAATTCATTATCTTGTGAAAACAATGTTTCATTATTTTGAGACCTCAAGAAAATTATCCAATTATCTCAGGATAAGAACAATTGTTATTTTAATATAATGACATCTCCAGAGATCACAAGAAAATGTATGAGTGTATGTCTGCTGAGGGCTTCCATACTTCCCCCTCCATAAAGACTTCTCTTTATCCTCTTCATTATCATGAAGACATGCCTGACCACTCTTTTTAATATTGTCTGTTCAACGATGTTTGTGTTGTGATTTTATCTACATATTCTATGCTTTTAGTCATTTACTCATATCCTCTTATTTATGTTTATGTTTCATTTTATCTGAAGCATTTCGGTCACTGTCTGTTGCTTTTAAATGTACTCGATAAATAAAGTTGATTTCACTGTAATTTTTAACCTTAGCCTTATGACTAAGTGACTAATGGACAACGATTTTTGGATTTTAGAAATTGGTCCAGTATTAAGTAAGAGTGCTACAGCCTGAATACAACAAGACACTTGTGGGCAATTGCGCACCGTCTAATTACGTTCATTATGTGTTTTTACTGTTATTCTAAGTGTCTGACAGCATTACAGAAAGACGCCTGCAGAGATAAACCTTTTTGTTAAAGAGTAAGATCCTTTTGTTTAACCAGAAACAGCTGTTCTATCACTCTGTTCAGAGCCACCAAACTCCAGTGAAAAAAATAATAATTTCATGTTACAGAACGAGGGAGATGCTGGTCTACCACTGCTGCAGAATTATTCATTATTATATCATATTTTTTATTGCTTCCTGGCAGTATACCACAACACTAATTGCTCATTATCAATTATATGAACACGATTTGGAGCCAGATAAGAAGGAGAAAATGGATACAACCACATACAGAACCATTTTATAACTGACATTACTGTTGATGACAGGCAAGAGGAAATATCAGAGGGAATTATATAAAATTCAAGACTTTTTAATACCCACTGAGGTCTTTTTGAGGTAACTGAATCCAATGGTTTTCAAGGCTGTTCAAGACCCACAGATATCCTGCTTCAAGAACAGACTACACAACTTCTGTGAAACTATGAAACAGAATGGTGGTTCTCATGTAAATCAGTTGATTATGGTTATAATTATGGTTAGCCTAGCTTAGCATAAAAAACATGAAGCAGGGAGAAACGGCTAACACATGGATCAACTCCTCTGAAGCTCTGGAGTCTGGCTTTGTTTAATCTGCATACAGCTAGTTGCTCCAGTCTTCATGCTAAGCTATGCTAACAACCTCCTGACATAAGCTCTGTGCTTAACACACATAAATCAGTAATAATAATAATAATGTTTCCAGAAAATAACTACTGTTTGTGGTAAAATAACAGCAAACACTTAATCTTTAAACTGGAGCTTTTTAGTGGTGTGTCGTCAATGAACGAATTGTTCAGTTTGAACTAATCTTTTATATGACTCCGGAGTAATGATTAGTCTCAGTGAGTGATTCGTTCATTTTCATGCAGGACATTCTCTCGCCACATGGCAGCTGCATAAGCTCAGTCAGGACAGGAAACAGAAACGATTAGTTCACGGCTCGACTATGCGTCCTTGAGTTTGAGTGTACCATTCATTTGTCACGTGACAGGCCGCTCAGGCTCTGTGACAAGCAGTACACAGAGCGGTTCATCCATACAGATTGTTCATTTGTCATGTTTACATCGCCCACAAGAGGGCTACAGCGCTGCACTAGCTAAAATGAACGAAATGACTCAAAAAAAGAATTGTCCAATTTTGCATCCGGGAGTCAGTGATCTGGATCAGTATAAAGGCTCAAACTTCTCACACTAGAGCTTTTGTAAGAAGCATTTTCTTATCGAGAGGCTGTTTTTGTGTGTGTGTGTGTGTGTTTCCAAATGTGAATGTGGTCTAAGTCTGATTTTTAAATCATGTCAAACTGAGGTGTAAAAGTTCTGTATGTAATGACTTCAAACAAGTGTCCTTAATGTATGTGGTTGAGAGAATAATGAGTAGGGCCCTGCTCGTTATTCTCCTTATTTGGAGGTCTCTCTTCCAGACCCCGCAGCCCCCACCAACCAGCCAGCCAGCAGCCCTTTGTCACAGCCCCCCCCCCCCCCCCCGCCTCCTCATATTGACCACTGCTGGCAGGAATTATGAGACTTAAAGGAAAATCAGCACACTTGACAGACCTGACACAGGCCGATGAAAACCACAACACCCGCTTATCAGCATGTTCATGTGTGTCAGGAAGCGCATGTGATTTGTTTGTGTGTGTGTGCGTGTGTGTGTGTGTCACACACAGACAGGCTGACCTCTCTGGTGCTGTGTCTTCGGCTGCCTGACACCAGAGTTTCTGGATTCCATCATTGGGTCTGTGTGTGTGTGATGTGAAGAGCGTGCATAATGAGTGGAATGAATAAGAGTACAACTGAAACCTGCTTTGTACCCCAAATTGAGCTTTTCCGGGTTCATGTGGTCATTTTCTGTGTGCAGATCATCAGGTTCATCATGCACAGTGTGTTCTCTGTTCTTTTTGTTTGTCTTTATATCACTATCTTAAATAACTGCACCAAATTTCATGTAAAAGTTATTCAAATGTTTCAGGTGTGAGTGGTCAAACAGACCGATACTTTCATCCATAGAGCCATGTTTGCAAGACTTGCAAGATCGCAAAATCACAAGATCGCACGAGAATCAGTGACGGTAAATATAATGGACAGTGTATGTGTGACATCACCCATACAGCGCTGTTTTGAAGCTCAAAATCTGTGAGTCCGGCCCACCTGGCTGTCCCACCTCTCCTGACTAATCTAAAAATCGAAAATCTGAGGTGGGCCGAGCTGTCACCTGTCCATCAAAGTGGCCACGTTGTTAATTCTGCATAACTTTAAGCCTTAATATCATTTGACAACAATGTTGGCTGCTACAATGGCTAGCATAGATGAGTTCTGCCAAACCGGAAAGATTTCTTTTCATTGAAGGAAGAACAAAGACCGACTGAAAGATTTTCTGGATGGAAAAGATGTTTTGGTTCTGAGTAACAAACCATCTGCTGCAGTCAGGTTAACAACCTGCTAGCATGATTACAAATCAAGTTTTGCTGACCTTATTTAACTGATTTTGTTCATCTGTCCGTGCACCTTCTGGTCTGAATGAACAGAGAACATACACACACACACAGAAACAGCTCTGCCAAACAATGGCAGGTGACATAACCATTTGAGGGCGGGTGAGGGGATGATGGAGGCCATTCAGTCACGTACAGTTTGAGGCCCCTGGTTAGCTGCTAATGAGCGCTGGCCCCATTCTGCCTCAGCGTACACACAACAGGAACAAGAACTCGCCGTCAGCTGCATTGTTACATTCAGTGTCTGGAATGAAGCGCGGTGTCGTCAGCCTCTCAGCTGCACTGCTGAACTTCATTCAGACATCCAAATGACAGTTTACAGTTTCCTGTGTACTACTACACAAAACAGTCAGCACAGGGCTTCACTCATCACCAAGGACTCAACATACAGATCACACACACAACAAGGAAATGAAGTAAAACTACTAGTGTCTATAGTTCAGCATTGGCATAGTTCTATATTTCAGGTGCACTCACATTAAGTTTGCCAGCAATTAAAGATGATCCTGAACACTTGAATGAGTGTTGTTGAAGAAAAGGTGATGTAACACAGTGGTAAACATTCTGTCTCAACTTTTTTGGAATTTCCTACAGGCATCAAATTGTCTTTGTACTATATGCAATTAAATAAATGTTTTATAATACTACAGCGTCTTCACTTTTTTAGAATCAGAGTTATCCTTTGGTGATTAGCGTGTTGGAATCCTGTCCTTGTACTGTTGATTAAAGCCCTTTTAGGCCACATTAAGACAGGATCAGGGTTGTGTGGTGGTGTGTGGAACACAAACCAAATTAAACTTCTTTGTGTCACTATTTTGCAGCATAATTTGCCATTTGATTTGATAGACATCTTTAAACTCCTTTCAGACCAACAACCTCTTTCCATAAATGTGTTGTGGACCGGTCTCATGCAATCTGACAAGATCAGTAACGTTTCCAAAAAAAAACACCCAATACGACACAAGTGTAATGACACTCGCCTGTCATCACAGTGACATGAAGGCAGCTGCTGAGAATGAAACACACACACACACACAGAAGAAATGACGGCTTTGTTCTGCCATCTTAAAAAGAATGTTTGGTTGAGAAGATTCAGCTCATGTCACGTCAGTCCATCACCCTCTGTGGTGTTTTTCTATGTTATAAATATGTTAAATATAATAAATGATAGAACTGATTTTAAAAATGTATGAGACACATGAAGTCACATATTTCATGTCTGAAATGGACTCGAATATAAGTGACAAACCACACACACACACAAGCACACACACCTTATTCCCAGAGATGAGGGACGTGTCAGCATGAGGTCTGAGATCTCACTGAGGGGGGAACACGTGGCTCAGCTGTGGGGGGTAACTCAAACGCCCACAGGGGGTGTCTTTGTAGTGTCTAGTGTCTTTGTGTGTGTGTGTGTGTGTGTGTGTGTGTGTGTGTTCAAAGTCTCACCTGTAAATCACATTAACACTGTTTGTTTTTTCAGCACCTAACAGTCAAATTGAGTTTGTGGCTTCAAACCACCATCAAGATCAGCCCTGCTGTGATGTGCATACATTCATGCTGCTGTGCCATCGTGTGTGTGACGACATGTGCTGAATGTGAAAACAACATTGCATCAAAAGAGAGACAAACAAAGAGAGGCAATAACAATCAACCATGGTGCATGAGAATTCCACATTAAGTCCAAATCTGAATTCTCTGTGGAGTCCATGGTGACATGGATGTGGTATAGATGTGGTGTAAAATGGGGAACGTGGCCAGCTGGTGGCCATCTATGAGCCGAACTAGCGTCATTCCATCGTTGGGTGACGGATATATCTGCTCCGTGATGGAAAACACTGCAGCGGTTTGTGTGTGGAGGGGAAAAATCACGGAAACGAGGAATGCTAAAGATTCAAATGCTGTGCAACTTCTCCACAGAATCATCTGGCATCTCATCAAAAGATTCTATCAGTGTCAGGTTAGCTTTGGCTCGCTGTAACATCATTAAATTACCATTAACAAATCAATAAATCATTCTTCAATGAACCAAATACACAAATCCGTCCATACAGTCCAAAGACGAGACTATAAATGTGCTGATGGAAAAACAAGCAATGACAGCTAACAGTTCATAAATCTGAAAGTATATCAGACTCACTGATGTCTTCCCTATTCACAACTTTTCATCATGAAGTTCATAATCAAGGCATCAGTTTATGTTTTTAATATGTGACTCTGCACAGCTCTGCCTCCTTCCACTTTATTCAAGCTGATGAGCTTCAAACTGTTTTATAATATTTGTTGATTACTGTTCACTCTGTGCCAGCTGTCAGTCATTCATTGGACAACCGCTGCTCCAGCTGCTAGTCGAAACGACCAGAAACTGGTCAAGATTGTTCATGTAGAGACACACAGCAGAATGTTTGAATGTGATCAGTCTGAAGCCTTTTTTCTCCAAGGAAAGGCCAGAAAGAGTGAACCAGACAACAAGTTTTATTTCATAGTTTGTCCTTTTTCTGAATATTTATGATAATCACCTCCAGCTGAATATATTTGAAAGGTTATGACTACAAATGAAATATCTTCCAGACAATACAAATGTGCTTTTGAACCGCTAAAATGGAAAAAGATGTAACTTGATTGATGATTTGATGATTGAAATGATTGTCCAGCATTTTTTTTAGAACATATCAGCCATGACTACAGACACTGACTGTTTTTTTAAAGTAGAAAAAGGTGAAGGAGGTAAAAATGATTCTTCTACAGGGGCCCACATAGAACAGAGCTGAACATAATACAGCCTCTATGCTTGACTCCAACTCATAGTCATTAACTATTACTCTGCAACACTCTGATTAATTCTTACCATATGTGACTATTTTCCAAGTCACTGCAAGTGTCACATGCCGTTGAGGTCTGTCTTCATATGGAAATGGCCCAAACACATCCAATGAATAACCTCTAAACTGACCTGGGTACTGTCTAGTAAGAAGTGTTGTCCCACACTTCACATCAACTGAAATGTCATGTTTTGCCAAAGGTTGTTGTATTTTGTGAAATGTCCTTGTCTTTTTAAGTTCACAGCCATGTATTAATGTACTTATGCAATGAATGTTTGGTGATAACATGAAAAGCGAACCCACAGTTGATGTCTTTCTTCATCTTTTCTTTCCAGAAATGTATCTTGTGCTATTGTGATCAAGTTGTTTTGCAAAAATAGACTGTTGGATGTATGTTGAGTATGAGTATAATCACCACTAATGATAATAATAAAGATTATGACAGAATTTTTACAAAGCGTTTTGTCAGATGATCCTTTACCATGAAATGATCTGAACTGCCATGTTTCAAAGCATTTGGACATAAATCCAGTTAAATACATTTAAAGTTGACTGCAGAAGAAGCAGCACACAACTTGAACTCAGTCATCATCAACAGTGGTGATTTACGGCACTCATCAGTCAACCACAGTCTAATTGATTTAGTAAACTGAAGGGCTCGTCATTAACATTCCAAATAACATTCACAGCGTTGTTTGGCGTTCCCTGTCTGTTGATTCACTGCAATAAACTGAGTTCATCAAGAGGCAAAATCATCTGGCTTCCTCCTTTGCCACAACTGCATGACCCACATGCCATCTTCACCACACAATATCTTATTAAATTTGAATTATTGATCACTGATCAGATATCTACTGGTAGTACAGGCAATGAAACATGGTGACTGAAACAACAGCTTCCTCTGGTATCTTCAACTGTTGGCAAGGCTCAAACATAAGGATCACCTGAATCTAGCAAGTCACTTGTTCAACTGGGCAAGTGATAGAAAAAGATTAAACGGTCAATTTTTGTCAGAGATGATGATGGAAGGAGCTCTGAAGTGAGCCATCTCGCTTACTTCACATCTCTGTTGAGAGCTGCACGTGCACAGTACCAACTGGACACTAAAGGACAGGTGAGCATTTCAATGTTCAGTTGGGCGGCTTTAGAGGATGTCATCAAAACTCCAGCTACGTATTGTTGTTCACCACAAGTTTGAGAGCAAGGACGATAAAACGAGGTTGTTTTTCAAAGGCATGCCACCATGCCAGAAAGTGCTGCTGGAGTGTCCCAGCAGAGCCCTTGCTTACATGGTACCTAATGTCTAAATTCCACCAGGGCAGCTGCAACAGCTGCGTGCCCGTACTACACAATAATTGTGATTATATCAGAAGTCCCTTTCAGAAATGTCTTGGAAGTGTCTCCGTTGTGCTCCATGGAGAATAAGGAGCTGGACAATTTTTGACTGAAGACGCGCCCAGCCATCAAGCAGCACAGAGCAGATCGAGCTGACTGGAAGTCAGACACAGAAAGAGCATAAAGAATCTAGTCAATTTTCCTCACTGTTGAGGCTGGAGCTCTCTCAAAGGATGTATGTCAGTTCCTGACAAGATTATACAAAATAAAGCAGCTAACAGGAAACAGGAAATGGCAAATAATTACAACTACACAATTACAATTACGACTACGCCAGGACAGAACGTTAAAGAAATCACGGCAGAACATAACAAAACTGAGAATTTAGAATATAGTAGATTTTAGTATACTTCATCTTGGAAAGCGCCTGTTCCTCTGTTTGTACTATTGCCAGTCCAGCTTATCATGGCGTGTAGACTATTACAGAAAGCTGTTTTCTTTACTTTTCTTTTCCCTCCACTGAAGTGGCAGCCATCAGAGCCAGTGGGCTGCCCCACTTTAAGTGGCCCGGGATAAAAAGGACTATTTCAGCTATGACAAACAATCTGGAAATAGCAGCCACGTTCATGACTGCGAGACAGCTGCTGGGACGATAAGGAGAGGAATTTCATTGCACCCCCTTCTATTTAAATGTAACATTACTCTAGGTTTCCTGCCACCCGACTTCCTGTGTGTGTATGTATGAGTGGAAGGAAGGAGTGGACATAACGGTGTAGACTGGCAGTTGTTTTTTGGGCATTTGCAGGTTTCAGAAAGAACATGAAGCCTTTTAAAGATGATAATGACTCTTTGTTCAATGGCTCTTTCTAACTGATTCAATTAAAGCTGTTCAATACATACATAAATAAACTGCTGCATATTAATCAAAGTGTCAAAGTGACAAAGTGTCAATCAGTAGAGGCTGGAGGGAGCTCCCAGTACAGCAAACGCGCCAAATAGTGTTTTTTTTAACAACAAATCAACCTTAAAGCAGTGTGAATATTCAGTGCTCATACCTGCTTTCATTCTCCTCTAAAGTAAATCTCCTGACAGTTGGTCATCTAAAGCACCACTGTGGTTTTGCACTCACTAGACACAGCGTATGTTTTGCACCACTGCCGGCCATTTTCCAGAGTGCGGCACAGTGTTTCATGGGCTTCAATGTTTTTGTTTGTGAGTGTTTTCCTTCCTTCCAGGCTGCTATTGGTTTAACTTCATTCCACTACAGGACCTAAAACAACTTGAAGAGACGTGACACTTCACAGCGAGTGTCACATCTGCTTCTACTGTTGTTCAGATTGCATCACTGATGCAAAGTACAGACTAAATAAGCACTGCAATATCACGTAACAGTCAACTCATCTGTTTAAATAATATTAAGGCTTAAAGTTATGCATAATTAAGAGCATGGCCACTTTGAGAGGTGGTTTGTTTAAGCTCTGGATGCTATGAAATGACACAAATAAATCTAAAACACAATACTGCAATGTGTTTTCTTTTTGCTTTGCTTTTTGATTCTTGATCGCTCAGCATCAACTTCTGTTCAACTCAAACTTGATTCTCAGCCTTTTGTTTGCTTCGAGCACTGATCCTGCTCTTGGTTGGATTGGAGATAAGTAGGCGAAGGCACATCTTATGAAGGGACATTTTTTTTTATTATAACAGCATCCAATCATCTTTTACAGGAAACACTGTGACATCATTATCAGCCAGAGAGAGCAATGAGACTGAATCACAGCTCCACCATGCTGAATGAGTCAGGGTGACACTGCTCACCATGCAAATATTTAAGTATAAGTTTTTTACTGATTACGTTGAACACAATGAACAACAGGGACATGTGTGTAAGAACACACACACACTCACACACAGAGCAGAGAAGCCTCTTGTAGCCCCACTCCTTCCCGCATTCCTCAGAGTCGCTGTAGACTCCGTGGGGGGAGAGCTTAATGGATAGAGGTCAAGGGTCACTTCCTGTGCATTGATTAATTAAGATATGCCATGAGGAGCTGAGCATTAAAGGATCAACAGAGCAGGGTCGAGTAAGACGAGTCAGAAATGTCATTTATCGTGTAAAAAGATAAGCAGGTAAAATATGCGTTCTTCAGTATCAGCTCAGAATTTTGGGGCTTTTCACACTGAAATTCAAGCAGTTGCACAACATTAGTGATCCCTGTCCCACAAAGTGAGATGTTAAGAAATCAGAGTAAACTGAGTCAACATTTGGTATTTGGAAACATCTGGTGACTGAAAAAACATTTGTACATCTATTCGGTTTCCCTCACTGAGCCGAGGCACTTCAAACAGCGTGCAGGGGGAGACACTGATGAATGGAACAGTTACATGTTCCTGATACACGACTAATATGGTCTGCCAGACATCTCAGACTCACATCTGTGAGAGAGACTTCAGGCGGAGGAGCGTGACAGGCCGACGTCCTGCTCTCTTTAAATGCTCTCCTGTGATGGACTTGGTGAAACTGGGACTTCTACAGGACCCAGAGGCCCTGTCAGAGGATCTGTTACTTTGTGTGTGAAGGTGGATTGTTGTTCACAAATATAATGTAGAAGGCAGTGTTACACCAAAGGGTCATTCTGCTTTTAAGTTCAGAGTGGGAAGTTCTCACAAAGAGGCTGAAGAACAAGCTAACCTTTACCCTGCTCAGTGTTTGGACAGATCACTACTAACTAACTACTAACTTTGGGTTTTGGTGCCAACCTGTCTACTGGTTACCAAATTCACTGCCACCAGAGCATCAGCATCTCAGACCAAAGTGAATGGGCGCTACAGCCCACCAGACTCTACTGACTGAGGTGTCATTTCACCTCACAGATAATCGTGAAACACACTTCACACAAAATCAAACTTTGTTAGGAAACATTCAGACAGGATCAGGCGCTGCCCACAGCATGACGTCGATTTTCGTTTGCGTTTTTCCAAAAGTCAGCTCAACCTCTCCACTGCAGGTCGCTGCGTATTTTTGCCCGACACCCTGCAGTCTGCATCACTGCAGCCAAAACGCACTAGTGATGGGAAGTTCGGTTCTTTTTGGTGAGCCAGATCATTTGACTGAGCTCACCAAGATGAGCCAGCTCATTTGGCTTCAGAACGGCTCTTCATGTTACCACTTATACCATTCATAGTTCAGCCAAATGTAGCGCTGATTTGACTTATGATTTGTATGTGTACACATATAGCACTTAATTCAATACATATTCAATACATCCTTTGCACTGAAGCATTCAAAAGTAAAACGTACATTTTCTAATATCAATAAATTGCTGTAGCCCATTGTTTTCATTGTGTTTACAGACTCTTGTAACTCTGAACGAATGCACTAACGTGCTTATAGAACCACTCTGCCACACAAAGCAGATAGAAACACCTATAAAAACTATAAAGAGCAAAGAAATATTGACTGTAGGATGCACAGTTCTCATGCGTCTGTGAAGGTTATTTGTGTTTGTGTTTTCAAAAAGTTAAAAATAGGTCCAAATGCTTCTTTTTCTACTATCACTCAACCACTCATGTATTGGAGCCGACTCTCGTTCACGTAAAAGAGCCAGCTCTTTGAACCGGCTCATTCACGACCGTCACATCGCTAAAACACACTTCCCCCCACTCAAATGAATGGAAAAACCTACCTTTACATTTAGTCTTTCCACAGTCCAACAATGCTGCTTTGATTGAAACAAATGCTTAATTCATAGAGTTGTAAATATATTAGCAAAACAGGTTGCAATTGCAGTAAAGTGATTTTTAGGGACAAATGCCACCAACAGGTTTACATCAAGTTATTCTGTGCGTCTGATAACATTTTGGAATGATGAGATCGTTTTTGTTTAATCTGAAACAGACGTTATATTGATCTAAAAAAAAATGAAACATTGACTAATTAAATTTATTTTGTCCACATATGTCATGTTAGGGGTTAAATTACATAACATTTCATTTTTCAATTTTCCTTTGACAAAAACAGTCTTTTGACTTTGCAGGTCATCGTAACATTGTAACGTCATTCAAAGTGGACAGCCAAAAATGAAACTCACAAAACCCTCACAAAAACAATCACTAGCTCTGGTTTGGTCAAAATAAATGTAGCCTACTTATCTTCACTCTTTACAGAGCAAAGAGTTGCAGAGCAAAGACTTTAGTAATGCTCTAAATCTCATATACTGGATAACATTTGTGTGTGTAGGAGTTAAAAGTAATACTCAGCATCCGGACCGTGGTCATTATTACTGGTTTCATTTGTTGTCATTGTTGGAACAATATGTATTTAAGTCTCTTCGTGGATAACAAACACAAGAAATAAAATTGTCTACAGTATTTGTGTGTGTTTGTGTGTGTGTGTGTGTGTGTGTGTGTGTGTGTGTGTGCTTATGTAAGGAGTTGAACTGACCAGTCCAGCCACATGCTGACCAGGTGTATACACACACACACACACGCACCCACAAACCTCCGGAACACCTGAATCCTATCAGAGAGAGAGCAGATGTCAAAAAGGCGCACACACACCTCCAGATGGTGGAGTGTGTCCAGCCCCCTCATTTCATATTCAATTAGCAGAATCAAAGGAGGACATAGACCTGACCTACTGTATCCTGTGTGTGTAATGGGAAATGACATAATGAGGTGCATATGGTCACACAGAGTGAAGCAAAAGGGGGGAGAGAAGAGAGGGGAGGGGGGAGCACAGTTTAACGTTCAGTCAGGTGTCTCAGCTGATAAGTTACTTCTATTTTCTGTGTCATGTGGAAACAGTGTCCTCACATCTACAATCTACTTCTATAATGACATTTCTATTTGTTCTTTCTGTCACCATCAGAGACTTCAGCTCTGCCAAACAAGTCCAGCACACAAAGCGTTCCCTCCACAGAACTTTAAGCCGATCAGGAGAAGAAAATAACTCTGTTAATAGACTGCTTGGTTTCTAAAAAAGACCTGCGGCCGTACAGCACTGTCTGTGGTATTATAGAATTAGTTACAGCAGAGCGCTCTGACTCCAGAACAGTGGTTAGCAAGTAAGACTTTGATTTCATTATATGTTTCCAATTCCAGTTGTTTCAGTGTTTTAAAGCTGTGTACTCTCACACACTCTTCTCTGCAGCGCACATTAATCAACATTTCTGTGAATGTGCCAGTGTTAGCCTGCTGGCTAATGGTCAACTGCAGGCAAGAGGCTACGCTCAACACACTGCTCTCTGCCTCTAACAGCACACACTTTAACTGGACAAACAAAAGTAAGTAATAGGTGAAGCAGGCGGAGGCCCAATCACATGCATCCAGTCCAGTGTGCTGCAGCCAGGAGTGATGCATTCTGGGGCAGAGAGCACCAACATGTACACTGATGTGTACACTTTACCAGACTGACTGGAGCCAATCAGTGAGGACTGCTTCTAATATGACAAACGTTTCCTCTCTGGCCTCAGCTCACACTCACAATAACACCTGCTGCAAACTATTACCATAAATCATCTCTACAAACACAAACACTGTTGTGTTTTGGAATTATTGAAAATGCCCTACAACAAAAACAATGTGGAATTTATTTTGAACACAGAACACAGACTTATTGTCTTTCCAGTGTTACATTCATGTCTCAAAAACGCCAGTCAGGCCAACGGATCGAGCTTTAACTGCATTCTTATTAAGGCTGAGCAATTTTATCGATCCTGTGATATATATCGATATTTTGTTTGCGCAGACGGTATCGATTTTTCAGCCGTGAGCATCGCTAGATTAAGTCCCATTTAAATCCCGTGTTCTGCCTGGCACTCTGCTCGCTGCCCATTTCCTCCGTTGGCTTTGCAGGAAGAGCGATTAGGTCAGCCAGCCGCTAGTCTCACTGTAGAGCATTTCTAGCAAGTTACCTGTCTAGATACTCCTTTTACACAGATGCCAGCGTCTTCCTCTTCCTGTTTACGCAGTCAGAGTGAGGAGATTCAAGAGAATGGCGGCGAATATAAATCCAGCACCTTCATGCTTAAAAGCAGAAGTGCTCCCACCACTTTGGGTTTAACAATCTGAGGATGGATTGGACGGATGTAAAGTCTACAGTTTTACATATCTGTGAATATTTCTGGAACAGTTTATGATAGAAAGATGTGTTTTTTTGCACTGTTTGCCTGAGATGCCGCTGAAGACGGCGATATACAGTTTCTGTCTGACATTTCCTTGTTGTTTTATTCCGCCACGTAAAAGACCAATCGAAAAATAGATGTTTGGCCGACTGAAAGCGCAGTCAATGAATGGGCAAATGTTACTAGGTGGACTAATTTCTTTTTCAACCAATCAGTGGACGGTATCTATGACGTATTCTAGCCAATCAAAGGACTCTGGGGTCTTGTGGAGGAGGGACAACAGAGGGAGAGAGAGCTGTGCGCGTGGAACAGAGTTCAGGATGCAGGGAACACACAGAGCAGAGTGACAGAATAACTTCAGAAATTTCTATTTCTATTGAATGACAGGTTCCCCTCAACTTTCTGGAGGGTCTTTGCTTTACTGAGTGGCATGCCTGAAAAAACTCTTCACTAGTACTGTTTGAGGTGTGATATGACAAAAATCAAAGCTGTAGACTGTCTTGTGTAAATACTTTCAGTTTTCAGTTCAGTTAATTCAATCCAAGTCAATGGAACACTCACAACATGTCACCAAAATCACACTGTCCCTTTAAAATCTTTCAGAAAATGATGTGATTGTATCGAATCGCATCATGAGATTAGTGTATCGCTACAGCCCTAATTCCTATATATATCATTTTTATAATATTGTCATATTGAATGTTCACCAATAATAATGTTTGGTGTGTATTTTAGGCACAATTTATATATAACATATTTATTGAATGATTCTCACCCCCCCAATTATTGACTGTCTCCAGCAAAATGTTGAGAGTACACCATCCAGTAGATTCATTGTGTCAAATCTGTTACTATGATATTCTAGTGAGTCTGTCCATCCATTGTTTTTTTTTTAAACAATTATGATGAAAATTCATAAAATTATAGAATTCATGACATGTGGTATCTGGTTTTAAACTAGCATGTGGAGTTAAAGCACAAAATGGTGGAAAATGTCAACTCTGTTATCATTAACTCTGTTACATGTGTCAAAATTTTAATGATAACAGAGGTGACAGTGACTAACAGAGTCAGATGTTCCCAATCACTTCTAAGCATTTTGCTTTAGTTTATACATGTTTTATTGTTACTGTTTTTGGCATGGCTTGTCAACTCTGTTATTCATGTCAACTCTGTTCACATCACCATCAAGTTTTGTTTCCAAAAAGCTATAATGAAATAGGTTTCATTGTTGGCAAATTAACCAGAAGCTGCGTCATAACTAACATTCTCACTACATGAAATTTCAAAGCATTTCATTCATTTGGAGCTATATTTAGAGAAAATGCAAACCAAACTGGCAACTTTACAATTAAATGTGTCAATATTTTTACTCCTGAAAAAAAGTCTTTATCTTAGAAAACTTAAAGTTGAATTAGGTGATGTAAAGACAAAAATACTCATAGACTAGACAGATTTGAGTACTATAAATATTTACCCTAATTTGTCTGTAACAGAGTTGACTGATTTTACTGTTACTACGATGATTTTCAGATTAAATATTTTAAAATGCTGGAAGTGTTACATTTAAAGTATTCTCTATGGGAATGAAAAAGGTTTTACAATATATATATATATATATATATATATATATATATATATATATATACATTCTTATTATTTTGTCTAAACTTGAAACTTGTACCTGCAATTCTGAAATGGGCCATATATAACATGACAAGGTCACTGGAAGAAGACTTTCAGGATATGAGCACAAAATGTGATTATACTGGATTAGCCCTTCACTTACTACATGTATAATAAAATAAATAGCTACAGAGACAACTCATCAGATAATATTCAAGCCAAAGAATGGCATCAGCGGGAGAGATGGTCTATAGCTGTGTTGACTGCATACTAACTTTATGAATTGTCTCTGAGCATGATTTCAACCCCCATTTATTCTCTCCTCAGCGGTGTGTCGAGTAGCTCTGCCGCAGAGTGAAGTAAAACTTTAGTTCCAGCTGAAGTGTCAAAGTATATTTGGTTCATTATGAGAAAGTGGTGGGCTGTCACAGTCAATAGAATCCATGGAAAACACTGATTCAAGCCCTCGACTGTCGTAGCCTGATTTCTAAATAGATTTGATGATTAGGAAATATGTTGTATATGTATATATATATATTGGTTTGTTTTTCAGAGTAATTATTTTTCTGTTTTTCGGGGTAATTTCTTTTCTGAATTATCGTGATACTTCAAAATCCCGCGAGAACATCCAACCTGCAAGTGACATACATACATGCCCCATCTTCAACTTTCTACTGTACCGGGTCAATAAAAGTAAGGCATGTAATTAGTTACACACAAGTTATGATACTCTTGTTATGTTTTAGACTTTATCCTTCCATTGTAAGCCTATTGCTCAATATAGCAGGTAAGGAATAGACAAACATGTCTATGGGCATGATTTCAGTTGTCAGGTCAGCTAACAGTTTTGTTTCCATCATGCTGGACATTGTTGTTCATCAAAAATTGCCTTTCAACAACAAACAACTTGTATGTTAGTATTTAAAATATAAATATACTTTAAAATATAGTGTTTCTAATATGTCATTCCTTTAACAATAGGAAATATATTTTTTTCTTTAAGAACACTAGTTGGACAGGCCTCATTGTGGGGGGCATGGACGACCACGAGTGATACAAAGTTGGACGAATATGATTTATGTCAGAAAAATGCAGAAACTAGAGCTTTATTTCACTATAAATAATTGAAATAATTTCTGTGGTCAGTATGAGATCATTATTTCATCGGCCCATAAACACAACACAATCACCAGCAGCCATTCCCAAGCTGCTGGGAGAAAAAGTCATTATTTTAAAATTTGAACATCAGATTAACTGTGCTGCTGTGCAGTCAGTGTTGGCATTTGGAATTATGGAGCACTGGGAAAGTTTTTTAACTTCATGAACACACAGCTCAGACCCTGAATGGGCAACTCTTACTGTCTGTCATAGTTTTGCAAAAGCTCTATTTACCAGGTACACACTGAAACACCAAGCAGGAGTTTCATTTCTACAGTCTGGAGGAGAGAAACTGTTTTATTCTTGCTGAGAGCTGAGAGTGCTGAGAGAAAGAAAGATGCATTTACAGACTCAGTGTGATCCTGATGTGCCTCCATTATCATTATCTTATCAGTAACCCCAACAGTTAACGTGACTTTTGTTAAATAGCTGCTCTCACAACAGTTTGGAATAACTAGTATATTTTAAAGTAGCGATGCTTGAAGCAGCACCTGGATATGTAGTAATACAGTGTAGTGTGCAGTTAAGAGCTGCACTCTTGACTGACGTCCTTTTGCTCTGCAAATGTCTGTGCTGTTTACTAGCATGTAAACCTCAGCTATGCGACTGGCTGATGCGGCCTTCGATAGCCGAGTGCTTTGAACTCAGAACCTCCAGGGAACACGGCCGGGTCAGCAGTCTCAGTCAAAGCAAACTTCACTCATGCACTCGAGTATTCGACATTCCACTTTTGCTTCAAACTGAGGAACTGTCAAACAAAGAAGTGACCCAAACTCTTTTCACAATTTCTGGGTGTATTTCTCTTCCTCCATATTTAGCCCTAACAAAACACTAGCAATAAGCTGATGGTTGGAAAAACATTATATTTCATAGTCAATTCAACAATCACTATACCATGAGATGGCCAAGAAACTCAACTGTGTACGCTGCACTTTAATCTTGTGTTCACGAAACTATAATTAGGTTTGCGGGACTCAGGCCCATGCCTGCTCACAGTGGACATGGAAAGAAAAGGGCTGCCGTTCACTTCCCTCCTTCCCCTCCTCTTCCCCTTCTGCTTTGAGTCAAATTGGTTCCAGATGCATTCTCTCACGGCTAGCCTCCACAACCAAATCGCAACATGAAAGAAATGAAGGAGAGAAGTTCAGCAAAACTCGGCGGAGGAGAAAAAAAATGTATGGAATCTACACAAAGTGAAGGGAGGGAGGAAGTCAGAGAAGAACCATTATCGTCCTTGAGGCAAATCCAGCTGATCACTTTCCCACATGGTGCAATTTATCACACCTTTTGGGATTTTCTGAGACCTTTATGACAGTCACAAGCCTTTGGGAGACAATGTGCACCCCAAATGAGGATCTAAGAGCTGCGTTTCTTTCATGTTCCTGGCAGATGTGTCAGAAAAAAGAACCATACGAAGAGATATTTAGCCAGAGCAAATCCACATCCTGCACCCATGTGGACTAAACATCAAAGACCTACCCACCAGCATGTTAGACCAATTTATAACCCTGCCCATGGAGCCCCCTTATAACTCGAGCTAAATGGAGGCTAGGACACACACTAGCCAAAAATCAAGAGCAACAACAGCTGAAGGTCTCTCGAGAAGATGCTGCGCCAAATGGCTCAAAAATGTAGCAACAAAGTCCAAAGTGGCAGCTCCATGTTGACTCAGCCAATTAACAAGTGAAAGCGATTTCAAGGCCAGTTGTCCTACAGCACCAACACACACCTCTGTGTTTGTCTAACAAGTCCCAGTGAATTCATTTGCACCCTGAAAAGCTAATACACTATTCACTCAGACACATTTTGCCATTTGACGTGCACTTCTTTCTTTTAGCGACCAGACTCCATTCAAAACAACAGGCAGTTTGATTTCCTAGTTTCCTTTACTTCTCACCTAGTGAAACGTGATTCAGGACTAAATTCACAACTCCATAGGAAACATAACCCACCTTTCAATACCTGGTATGAATTAAAATAACTTTGTGCTCGAGGCTTGCCAGTGCTTGACGTTACTTATGTGTATCTTGGAGAGAGAGTGATGTTGGAATAACCAGTTAAAACGACGTATTTATATGTATGGCAGTAAATGTTTTTAGGAATGTTATGGATGCCGTATTGCAGAATGACTCCCGTTGAGTCGTCAAATGTCTTAAGAATCAGTCGTAGAGGGTGTGTACCAGTGCTAATCACCACGCAGGAGTAAAACTTGTAATTTGTTTAGGACGTTTGGTATCGCGGTAACGGTCCCTTTTTACTTTTTTCTGATCCGCTATGCCAGCTCTATTTCCTTCCTATCCCGGCTGTTTGTGAGACAAGGAGCCGAACATGTCTACTTTCAAAAGTGTTGTAGAGTACAGAAAAACTAGAAGAAGGAGTCCATGAGCAGGAAATATATTAACTACGCCACAGTTGTGTTAAAAACTTCAAAGGCTCCGCCAGACTCTTTCTTGTTGTGAGAAAACACAGGATGCTAACCGCATACGTCGCGTTCTCCAGGACGGATAGAGCGTCATGCTAACATTCATTCCAGTCATGGATAAACTCCAGCACATTGCTCTGCTTTTCGGCCAAAGTACAAACCAAAGAATCACCACTGCAAACTTTTGTGAATCTCAAAGATCAACTCAAGTCAATTTGACGCTCAATAAACACCCCGAAAAGTTTTAAATTCAAACTTTTACAAATGATAATCTTCCCGTTATTCCCACAGTCATTTTACACCTAGACACTCTGCCGTGGTGGGCGGTAGCTAACGCCGTGAACGAGTTAAAATGCAGGTTTAATTTTAAAAAGTGCTGCTTACTGAATATTTCATTACCCGAATTCACTAGAGGACTTTTAAGATTCAGAATACATCTTAATGTCGAGTCTGCGAGGTGTTATGGTTCGCTAATAAGCACGGCAATGTCACATTGTAAGTTTTGTGAAAGGAGTTTGGCGTGATGGTCTCACCACTCTGTAACAGTGAAATGTGTTGGGCTAACAGGATGCAAACTGTCACTGAATCAACAAGTGAGTCCCGACCTGCGGGCTTCAAGAGAACACCTGGCTTTAAACTCGAGTTATACACTGTTCTGTCATTTTTAGTAAGTTTAATAAATGCATGGACACAGAGCAGCACACACAGAGACGTACAGTTGTGAAGTTGAAATCATAAACAGACAGACTCACCCTGAGCTCGGAGCGGCTGGCAGTAAAAGTTTACGGCGAGGAAGAAACTGATTATCTGGAAACACACACGCATCTTATTGCAATCCTAAAGTGCATCGTGGACAAGAAGACATAGAAAACAGTGGTGCTGTGACATGCTCCATGGATCCCCTGTTAACTCTCTCTCTCTCTCTCTCTCTCTCTCTCTCTCTCTCTCTCTCTCCGTCCACAGCCCCCGGTTTTGTGTATGGACCGCAGAGGACATGCGCAGAACGGAGAAAGACACCGGTTAACGGTGACAACAGCAGATGTTGAAATATGAATATGAGTATGAAGAAAAGTAAAAGTTATTGTCACTGACAACCTGTGGAGCAATATAAGTTTACTGTTAATGTGGAGTCATCGTTCTGATACAGATACAAGCTGCACATTTGAGTCTGGAGATTTCAAACAGATGTGAGACAGGGTTTTAAATTCATAGATATTTTTATTACAAATAAAAGCTGGTAGATATTTGGCCTATTTTTCACTTAATCCTGCATGTAAAGACATTTATTTTGGTTATAACAATTGAATGCATATCAGTGAAGAACACACATAGACTCTGAGGGGGACAGGAACAAAATAAAGTGGCTAAAATAGACGTCACTGCAGTATTTCAAGGTTGACTTTCTTTTGTTGTTGTAGACACTTTTCATTCCATTTGCACATACACAAGAAATGTTGAAAAGAAAATGAACCTGTATAACACTCTTCAGATATATGGAGAGAAAAGAGTGACTTTAAAAGAAGCAGAAGAGCAGAGAGAACATTTGAAAGAGCTAATGCCCCCTGACAATCTGCCCTGTCACACATCCTCTTGCTGACTCAAAAGTTGCGAGGCCAATGATCTGCTGCAGAGAGAAAGTGTAGGACCCTAAATCCAAAATGTTTAAAATGTTCAATTAAATACAGTCCAAAGACAATTATAGATATTTCATGTTCAAACGGATCAACTTTCTTGTTTTTTGTAAATATACATCCTGAATTTGACACAATCCAAAAAATAGGATAGGATGAGCATGAACAAGAACACCAGGACAACAACAGGTTCAATGATAACAGGTGATAGAAACATGATCAAATATGGAAGGGGCGTCCTCGAAAGACTCAGTCGATCATAAGCGAGGATGGAGAAAGGTTCAACACTTTTTCTGAGAAGCTGCACCATCTTTCCTCAGGGTTAGTGATTTCACCATCTGCAACCCAAAACCAACAGTGAATGGCCGTGACCTTCAACCCCTCAGGCAGCCCTACATTAAAAACAGATATTTTTGTGTAAAAGATATTACTACATGGACTCGGGAACACTTGTTGTCAGTCAGTCATGGACATTGTGTCCTTCAGAATAACTTTTGCAAAGTTTCTCAGACCTATGTATCTACTAATGGATGTACGAGACATGAAGTTCACAACAGCAAACGTGAAATGAGACAAACGAAAAGTCAGCTGAATGATGTTTTGTATCAACATAAAGAGGAAACCACCTTCGCCAGTCTTGGAACTCATCATTCATTTTGAGCTTAACTACACACCTGTAAAGTCTGTGTCTGTATCGTACACGGCTGTGACCCAGTCACGTTGACAAAACCTGTCCACAGACAGACAGACAGACAGACAGACAGACAGAAACAAACACCTGGCAAAGCACTGAAAACCACCTCTGTGCTACACACACACACACACACACACACACACACAGTGAAAACAATACCAGCCAGGCTGTGCTGTCACAGCTGGTCATGATGGTCTTGATTAAATATCGAAAAGGTTCAAAGTGACTTGAAACACCAGTCAGGACATTTACTTAATTGACATTAACAGAAACCATGATCCCCCCTAACCTTAACCAAAGTGCCTCTGTTCCCTAACCCTCACCACACATTGGACTTATATCAAGGTTCTGCATTTTGTACTTTCAACATCCTCCTAAAGCTAGTACCTCCTACACTAAAAAACTTTGCCACTGAACATAACAAGGGTTGCACTCATGTCATTGCCTAAAAAGGAAAGTGACAGGATTGGAAATCTCGAATCTTGTATCTAGTCGATACAAACTGCAGATTAAAGGGACCCTCTGAAATAAATGTGTACTGTGTCTACTGTATTTAATGTTGACAAGAGATGCAGCATTCACATTTTAATTCTAAAAATTGTGGCTGTCATATAAAGATTTAAAGGACACATCCTGTAAGTGCGAAAGGAGATTTTAAACAAACACACTGCAAAACTAAAAATAAAAAAACTTTGTACTGGCATGGCCTTTTTCACATCTAAAATAAAGTCTAAAAAAGTAAATGTTCTCTGTTTTTAAAACACATTTTTATTTAGCCCTTCATCACATGAGCATCATCTTGAAAAAAAATAGGCTCAGTGATTCTTTCATTTTTCATATCACTCCCATTCAGAGTCAAAGGAGAGCTGAAAACTGCCCCAGTATATACTGGATGACATGCTAGAAAACACTTTGCACAGGTCACTAGTCTACTGGGGTACACACACACACACACACACACACACACATCAACACTTGCATCCATAGGAACTTCTTACAACCTGCATGTCTAGAAACTGGAGCACCACAAGGATACCACACAAAATACAGAGACAAAGGACTCATTCTGTGTAAATATTTCAGAGTTCTGTCACTGCTGTACATACAAACATACATTGTTCATGTTGTATTGGTTTATTAGGAGGAGTCATCGCTCCACTGGACTTGGTCTGAAGATTTCCAGTGAATCAGCTTGAGATGACAGAGGCTTCTTAGGAGTCAGTGCACACAGAGCTGCTGTAAATAATGAATCTAGGAGTCGTTCCATGAACATTTTTCAGCTTTAAACACGTCAGATTATCAGTGAGTTAATATATCAACCTTGTCTTCATAAGAGCTTTATGTAATGTGTTTCTCTGACCTCCTGTATCAATACATGCCAGATTTAAAATAAATGTAAATGTAGCTTTAAACTCTATGGACATTAGAACGATAATATTTTTGGATATAATTCATCTGCATGTAATTATGTATACTGGTAAGCATTATAATGATAGATGGTGGGGTAAAATAAAATATTACCAAGTTACTGAAGTGAAAAATAGTTTAAATGGTAATATGATAATAGGCCTCTTTTACAGCAGTGCTTCCCACACTTTTTGGCTTGTAACCTCTTAAACCAAAGCTATGACACCACGTCCCAGGTTGTATTGTGACCAGTTCCTCTAGAGAGTGATTATTCTTTGTTTAATTTGAATATTTATAGAAGCCTGCAGACATAACATTCTCAAGTGATGAAATAAAAAAATGTTTTGAGTAAAGTCTGTTTTTTTAAGTTCTGTGAAGAACTTCATCATCTGTTGAGAAGTCTGGGTTGGGACCGGTTCAAAAGAGGAAAAACTGTGCTCGGTGGCAGGTACTATATCAATATGTGGCTCACTATGAATGTTAAAACACGTTGAAAATACAAATTTTTGAGGTCAGTGTGGTGATGGGAGTAGTTCTACTTTCTGCTTTAAAAACAATATAATAAACGTTTTATGTAATCTCATGCAGGCTGTTGACACTGATCAGTATCATATATGGAAAAATACGAGTGAAAGTGGTAACACTTCATCAGGGTAGTCTGCCTACAAATTAATATTTATGGAGAACATTTCAATTTTGTCTCCTAGTTTGTAGACATATAAGAGATTATCTATGGAGTATAGAGACAGAGATGTTATTGTGCCTAAACCCACCAAAGTTTGACCACAGTGGTATCCAAATATCCAAAAACCATTGTTGAATCTCAGTTAATAAGCTGCTGAGATGTTATTATATAAGCTATAATCTGTAGGCGTACTATCAAAATAAAGTGTTACCAAAAGTATTTTATGATAAAATTAGTTTGGCTAGAAAGAAAAACAATGACAAAAATGTTTGTAAAAATAAGAAAGTCTGTCACATTGCTGGAAGCTCTCTATATTCATGTAACCTCCATCACTCTTTCACCTTTGATGAATGCTATGGATATACTGAATGGGTATTCATTCATTCTGTTCATAATAATTACCATCTGATAGTTTGTGAAAGCTTCAGCATGACAAGATAACCATTCAGGTAATACAGATACGGTGATTTACCAATATACCCATACAGCGACAGGAAGTGTTGTTTTCCATGAAGGGGAGGGTTGCCAGTCTGTCCCCTCATTGTCCCTCTTAATGCCCGTGTCAACAGGGCCAGGCGGCTTTTTGTGCTGCACAGCCGCCAAACAGCAGGGAAATCTCTGTCCAGGGAGACATCCTCTTTTGTAATGGGTCAAAGGTTGGGAGTGAGGAGGATGTCAGGGGTTGGAGTCAGCACTTTGGCCCCATGTGGCTACATCATACTGTCGACATGAATAGCGAGGGGCCAGCGAGAGAGAGAGGGCCCACTGGCAGCAGAGAGGAGGAGAATGAATCATTTATTCATACAGATGTACTGAGGTCATCTGAGATACACAGAGAGACTTTAGAATATGACATGATACTTTATGTGCTAATGTATTATTATATTACCCACAGAAATACTGTTATTAATTCATCTACTCTAATATCACATTTTATTCCATTACGTTTTGCAATATGTTTCTATTATTTCCAATAATATACTCTTACATTGCACATTATAGAATAAGATTTTCCTGTGTTAGATAATCCAATCCAATCCAATTGCCACAGTGATACAATATAATATTCCTTCACCTGTTTTAATGAAACATACAGTGCCTATATTATTTACTGTAGCATGTCATATTCTATTGTAATACAGAAGCACAGTAGTATTTCATTATCTAACCTACTGTATAATCTCATGCGGTGTTATGTGGTTACATAATCTGCACCCAAGAATAATCATTTTACATAACCGCTGCTGTTGTGTAACTTTCTGCATTATTTTAAAGTCATTGCAAATGAGCTTTTTTAAATATGAATCTCTCTTTTGTTTATAAAATAGAAATAAATAAATGGATCAAATCATTGTACCTTAAGCAATGGTATAATTGTTTGTAGTGTTAACTTAAAATGTATAGCTTGTACTCGCTTTAGTTACTTACTTACTAATTAATTAGCTTTAACATGTATTACTTTAATACTTACTTAACTTGTGCAATCCCGCATAATATAATATAATCTAATATCAAACCATCATTGATAATTACTGCTCAGCATTTGAATTTAATCACTGTTTTTCAATGTAAAAAATGATCAGGAGTTACCTCTGCTGCAGAGGAGTGCATTACAGTAACCTGTAACAGAGATCTGCTTGGGCCAAAAACACAAGGAATGGACATTAGACCAGTGGTAATCTGGACTTTCTGGTGAATCCATATTTGACACCGCTTGGTTCAGACCGCCATGTCTCTGTGAGACACGGTGAAGGTAAATGGATGGTGTCTGCATGTGTGGTTCCCACCATGAAGCATGGAAGAGGAGGTGTGATGGTGTGGGGGTGCTTTGATGATGACACTGTTGTTGAAACATGGAAACATGGCTACCACAGCATTTGGGAGAGACCATCTGGTCCAAGGAGTGCTGCATCAGATGACCTGATCTTGACAATCACCAGACTGCAGGGTTTGGGATGAGATGGACCGCAGTGCGCAGGAAATGCAGCCAAACATCTCCTCACCTCTGGGAACTCCTTCAAAACTGTTGGAAAACGTTCCAGTGACTGATTGAAGTGCTCTGATTGAAGCTGATTGAGAGAATGCCAAGTGTAAAGCTGTCATACTGCTTATGCTACTTTGAAAAATATAAAACACATTTAACTTACTTTCTTCTTTGAAATTATTGGGAACAGCTACTCTGGGTTGCCATATTTCATATGTTCAGAACATGGCCACATTTGTCCAGGACTTGGTCCCAGGTATCTAAATAACAATGCCCCCAACATTCAATTGTCTCAATTTTTTAATCAACTTTTACACAACTATTTCTGTCACAATTTCTGTCACACAGAAATCCCCATTTATGTGATATATTGCTTCTTGCCCTCTCAGTGATGTCAGTACTGTCATGTTTTGTTCTGGTCCTGTTTGGATGGTCTTGATCATGGTACTGATACCTAGGTGGCAGCCTAGAGGTTACTCCACTCTGTGCAATCCCGACATGACCTTCTCCTGATGCTCAGCCAGATGAATCCTATTCAAATGGAAAGCTACCAGTCCACCATTGCTTAAAGGTTGGGTGGAGGAGGAGGACATGGCTCATCTAAGCGTGCATCTCATTGTTGTACCACAACATTTTTAAGGCTTGGCAAGAGTTTTTGAAATTATTTTGAACAGGAATTCCCCTCTGTTGATGCCACCATGAACACTGCTCCACTCCCTCCTCTCTAGTTTTGGTTATTTGTTTTGCAGATTTAAATTCGATTTCTTTGCTGCAGTGGGGTCTTTGGTTGGTAAATTATATGGAAGGTAGGGCACTATATTTTTCAGTCAATATTTTAAACGCACACGTCTCCCACAGCAGCAGCTCACTGACCAGCAGTCTGGAAGAATAAAGCGCCTGTTGAAGAGAGAGTCTCTTGTTTGCAGTCAGACCTACAGTACAAACCCTGAGGCCAGAGGCTCCATTCGTCACCGACTGGCCAACTGGCTCCCAGCTTCAGCATAAAGCTCCATTGTCAAGTCAATGTAGTTAGACATCATGATAAATTCAGTGTTGTTGTTTTCCATCAGGTCTGTCTCTGTCTCCACTAACCAGATGTTTAATTTCAGTTATTACACAGCTTTACAGATGTGCGCCTGTGTGTGTGTGTGTGTGTGGCACTGAATTAAACCCATATATGAAGCTCATATCAGCCTTTTATTAAATTGTAGATGGGATCCAGATAGTGATGTCTTCTGGAATAAAGAATTAATGTATTAGTTGGTTCATCCTGTCAAAGATGTGCAGCTTTGGACTCAACATGCTCCCTCACACCACCACTATCATATTTATAAATCATTCACAGAAAAGATATGGTGTATGCTTGTTGTTTCTCTATGAATTTAGTGTTATTTCGTTTTTATGTTGAGGTCATTCTTATAGCTGCCTCGGGCATGCCTATGGATAACTCTGCTTGTAGTGTTTCATTGTGAGATGTCGCCACAGCTGCCAGATTTAAAAACTCTGGTTTTACCTGGCTTTGTCAGCATGATGTAAAATATTTGACAAGAGTTTGAATCTAATAATAATTCAGTCATGTATTGCAGCTTTAAAAACGGTGTCTGTAGCCTGATAATATTCTGAATTATTTCAGATTTATTTAAGCAGCACCAGACAGTCTTCAGTGAAGAGCAGAGGTATAAATAAGGAATAACATAAAGCCTCAAGTCTGACTGATGTAAACACAAACAATAAATTCCACCCACAGCTTTAGGATCTCATTTCTCTGCTCACAGTTAATCTACACACACCTACACATACCTGCAGCTTCGGTTAGAAACACTGCAGCTAATAGCTAAAGCCACTGTCAAAGTAGTTAAAGCTGCTGTTTCTCTAAAGACCACAAGTCACTGACCCTTTAGTTTCTATGGAGAGAAAATAATACTTTGTGCACTGTATCACTGATTCCAGTGCATGAATTACCATCATAAATCAAAACAAACCTTCATTCAAATCCAGGTGGCTCAGATTGTCCAGTCTGCCACTACTCAATGTCAAGTTCCTGAAGAAGGAAACAGAGTTACAGTACAGGTGTTGTCAGTCAGAGGGAAACGGGGTGTAGTCTGCTGGCTAGCAGATGTCTTTTGGTATGAAGCTGCCTAAACACTGAATCATGTTCATAAAGATGAGTCATATCGTTGTCCTCCCATATCTTTTTGTTTTTATCCAGTTGTGATGCTATGCTGTCCAACATACACCGCTGCGCAGGCTAATGCAGCACAAAATAAACAGTGACAGTTGGACAGTAACAGACAGTCTGATCTAAATGTGCTGCTTGGATTGAACACAGTTTTGTTTTGACTTTTGGACAGACACATGTAGGAGACTCCTGGTTTAGCCTCTTAGACAAACATTGTAATGTCTTTGACGTCCTTCAGATGCCATGTTCAGATATCAGCTGTGCCTGTACAAGGGCATGAATTATTCATTTGTGGGGGAAAGTTGTTAATTACAAATCAAATCAAATTTTATTTATATAGCCCAAAGTCACAAAACACATTTGGCCTCTGAGGGCTTTACAATCTGTACAGGGAGTGACACCCTCTGTCCTTAGACCCTCGGTTCGAGTGAGGAAAAACTTGCCCACAAAAAACCATTTAACAGGGAAAAAATGTGGAAGAAACCTCAGGAAGAGCCACAGAGGAGGGATCCCTCTCCCAGGACGGACAGACGTGCAATAGATGTCACATGTACAGAACAAATCAACAGAGACATATTGTACAATTACAATGAATGATAAAATGACAATGAATTACAATAAATGATAAAATGATTACAGTAGCAGTGGAACCTGTGATAGAGGTAGAGAGACACAGATGCACAGCAGCAGCAAATCAGAAACTAACTATAAACTGTAATGGAGATATGGTAACAATAATGACAGTAATAATATAGTGAATATTGTGCAGGACCACAGCAGCAGCCACGATCCATAAGAACCTCTCTCAGGGTTCTTGAAGGTGTTTCCACACCTGTGCTTATTAGTCTGGTTAATTTTAGGATTTTAGGCAGGTATGAACACAGGAATCACACAAGTATGAACCAAAATAACACTGCAATGAGACACTCTGGAGCAGTTTGTGGTGGAAACGTAACCTAGATCCAGTGTGTTCACAGTTAGCATGTTTTTGTACAGGCTCAGTAAAAGCTCCCTTGTTCCACCCAGATGTCATGTTCCCATTTTCTTTTATTAAGATGATGGAGAGACCGTTTGCCCACAGATTTCTGCCAAGAGTTGGTGCACACAAGTGATTAGTCTGAGAGCAAAAGGTTCATTAGTGCCTGCGATGGCTGGTAGTCCATGCAGGCCTTTCTGTTGCTGCTCTTTCTTTAGTTTCTTTCCTGAAATTAACATTTAATTTCATTAGACTGGAGATATACGACTGTCCCTTCAGGAAGAACAAGCAGTAACAGGTCAAAATCATCTGTTCGTGTTCAAGTGCCAAATCCCTCTAGTGGCCACAGAAATAATGACAAAGGAAGTAAGAAGGACATCAGGTGACGTGACAGAGCAAGAAAGAGATGTTATTTTAAAAAAAAAAACAAAAAACAAAAACATGACCATGGCACAGTGCTACAGTGGTTAGCACTGTTGCCTCACAACAAGGTTGCTGGTTCCAACTAGAGTTTGCATGTGCCCCCATCTGTGTAGGTTCTCTCCAGATACTCCTCTCACAGTCCAAAGACATGCAGGCTAATTGGTGACTCTAAATTGCCCATATGGTTGTTTCTCTCTATGTGTCAGCCATGTCATGAATTACCCAGTGGCAGCTGAGAGTAGTGGTATATGGAAGTGGTTATGGAAAATGAATGGATGGGCCGTGATCATTCCCTTACTTTGACGATGAAGCTCCCCTAACCTTAACGAACTTTCACCATAATGTTATCAGATTTTGTTATCACTGTTATTTGCAATACAGTTTTGGACGCAAATGGTGTGGTCATGCTGGAGAGCAGACACAACACACTTTGTGTCTTGGTGGTGATTAAAAGTATCTATTAATTTACATGTTATTAAAGTTGAGAGTTGTTGAGAGTTGGGAGTTTTGAGTTGAGATTGAAAGGTTTCTCAGCCTATCATCATTGTTATTGTTGCTTTGTAGGGTTCCTGGCTTCAGAACATCCTGTCAACACTATAATGTCACAGACAGTGTTGTAGTACTCGAGTTCAGTCTTGGTCTCAAGACAATGTTTTAAGGTCTTGGTCTCCGCTGTATTTTTACTCAGTCTTGTCTCAGTCTCAGACAAAGAGGACTCCGAATTTTATTGAGAAGACTGGTCAAGATCACAAATGCAGGGATATCACCAGTGTTTTATATTATTCACCTGATAATGTCTCATTTGCAATGCCACCGTTTCATAATTACCTGCAAATACTTTGACATTTCAGGCAAAACTTAAGTGGCGTGCCACTGACGAGGGTCAAGCAAATGATGGTGAGAGGAATAATTCACAAAGTTGCTCTACAAGTTTAAAAATAAATAAAAAGGTTAAGTCATTTTTTAATAAACACTAAAATAAGATGTAGAATTAAATGGAATCAATAATGAGATAAGAAATATCCTACTAGTTCTCCTGTTTAACCATGTTGATCCAAATAACAAGACATAGTCTGCTCTGGTTTTGAGCTGAGAGTTGCACGTTCCCTGCTGAGGAAAAAACTGTTTGTTTAGTAATTCAATAAATAATGCCAAACAATAAATAGAAATCTTCCAATGGACACTATGATCAGTGATCAGTATTGGCTGATACAACTGCCACTGATCAGTCCCAAAAATCCTGATCTGAGCTCCTTTAATATTAACCATCAAGCATGCAGCCAAGCCATGGTGTACATAGTATTTTACATTTGAAAATGTATGAAAGGAAATCTGGGGGACATTTTGCCGTGTCATTACCATTTATATCTTCCCAACTAGTGTGTTTATGATGAAAGTGCACCAGATTGATGCATTTCACTTTTCACACTTTATGCACTCTGAAAAAAGTGTGTGTCTGGGAGGACACATCAGCCAAATCTTTAAATAAAATTACAGAAAACAAAGAGTTCATTTGTAAAACAGCATCCAAAAGCAAAGTATATAATAGAGCATATAAATCCTTCAATACACTTACTGACAAGGCTGCGAGGCACGGGTCTCACCCAAACAGATGGCAAATATTAGCTACATGTTAGCTACCTAATTAGGCTATATATTGTCTGGTCTTGGTCCTGTCTCAGTCTTGCCTTGCCTTCGTCTTGGTCTTGACTTGGTCTCGACCCCTTGAAGTCTTGGTCTTGTATCTGTCTCGTCTTGGTCTTTACTTGGTCTCAGTTTACGTGGCCTTGACTACAACATATGACCTCTAGAGGGCACGTCCCTCTCTCAGTACCTCTTGGAACAGGTCAGACACTTCAGTGCTGTCCTATATGTTGACTAGTGAAGGCTTGTTTGACTTGCAGTAACAGAAGCTTTGTTCTCTGCCTTTTCAACAGAGACACTCCATGTGACGCATTGCTGTGCAGGGTTTCCATTCACACCTATGCAGTATCCAAGGTGATTAAAAGTACAGCTGTGTGTGTGTGTGTGTGTACAGACAACCTCAGCACTATGTTTTTGTGTATGTCCCTCAGGCAGCGTTGCATGGCTTTTCACCACCTGTCAGTATGTGGACACACACACACACCTAGACTCAGGTCTTGGTTACGGTGAAGGTGTGAATGGAAACCCTACATTTCCCAAAGCAAACAATCTGTCAAGTTCATACACGCTTCTCATGTACAGTGTTCATACTACCTCTATGGCTGACACACAGTCAGACCTCTAGGTTGTCTTGCATGGTGTGTGTGTGTGTGTGTTTATGTCAGAGAGGAGAGAGAGAAAAGAGGAGGCTCTGCCAGTGTTTTGGTGTCAGCCATGATGGATGGGAAACAGGAACATATGGTTTGCTATTGTTACACATTAAATCCCCCTTTTACTATTGAGCTGTTTGCTTGGTTTTCCAGGCGCTGCCTTTGACATGGTTGAGATAGGCCATGACTCACAATGCCATTGAAATGTACACTGAAGGAAAAATAACATGAGCCACCTGTGGTCCTCTACAGAGCCAAGACTGCTGTCAGCTGAGAGCACTGTGTGTGTGTGTGTGTGTGTGTGTGTGTGTGTGTGTGTGTGTGTGTGTGTAAATGTTCTCATAAGGACAGAAACATGGGGAAATTCTTGAGTGAGAGCTACATAATAGACAAAATTTGTATTCTGTGTTAACAATGACTTAGATCACGCAGAGCATTATAACTATTGTTACAATTGAGTCGATTAGTGACATCAATTGTTTTTTTAATATAAGTTAACACAGACACTCACCGCAGACCCACAGACCATCAGGTAACATCTCGAGAAGCTTGACTGACTGAAGGGTAGATATCCAATCGTGTCAATGCCAAAGATGAATTTGACTCAGCATTTATTTTTCCCCTGGACCAGTCACCAGTTCATAACAGGACTTGCACATAGATTCCCATCTATGGGAAATTTAGAGTCACCAGTTAACCTGCATGTCTTTGGACTTTGGGTAGAAGCTGGAGAACTCAGAGAGAACCCATATAGACATGGGGGAGAACATGCAAACTCCACACAGACAGGTCCCAACTGACTGGTTCCACCCAGGAGCCTTCTTGTTGTGAAGTGCTAATTACTGCACCACCACCATGCCACCACTATGATAACTGTGTAGTGAAAATCTGATATCATGACAGAACTATTGTTGACATGAGCTGCATCCTGTTTAAGGAAGGAAGTTTTTCATTGCCACGTCATCTCATGCTTGATCATGCTGGAACTGTTGGGTCTCTGTAGATAATATTATAAAGAGTATGGTCTAGACCTGCTCTGTATGGAAAGTGTCATGAGATAAATAAAAAATAAATAAAATGGAAGTGAATTAGAAAATGAATGTTGTGATTATTTAGATTCTGATGGTGTCCGTGGAAACTTAATAATAATAATGAGTGGTTCATAGAATTATGTGTTGACTCTTCATTCTGCACATTACGCTGCAGAAACAGTTATTACTCAACATAACCTGGTGATGTTTGCCACAACACCTTTATAAGGCAATAACATGTCAGAGTCATGTTTCCAGCTTTACTGCAAAGATGTAGAAATATATATTATTGCTACTTTAATCATTGACTTTTGTCTAGCTCCAGAAAACTGGACGACAAACTCACATGCTGACATATTGTAACCTCATAAACTTTGCATATGTTTGCCTATTGAGACATTCAGTGAATACGGAGCAACTTCATTATTGAATTGGACTCATGTTTCTGCCCGTCTGAAGAGCTGAATCCAGCCTTTCCTCAGTTTTTGACACCAACAATTCACCATTTCATCAGCTAATTGCTACTCTTCAAGCTTTTGTGCTGAAAATGGGTTTAATGAAAGCTCACACGTTGTGACTGTCAGTGAGTCCTCTCACATTACACATCAGACCCATTGTTAATGTAAAGCTATTATTGATTAGTGGAGCTTTAATACTATAAATCTGTGGTTAGTATGGACACAGCTGAAGAGAGTTTATTTTTACTTCAAGCTCCTTAAAGTAACCATATGGAGTGTGTGTGTGTGTGTGTGTGCGTGTGTGTGTCAGGGAGGAGTACACCTTGAAGCCATATGTGAACCAAATGTGCTCAGAAATGCCATGTGCATTCACACACATAGGTAAAGGCCGCCCTCAGACATAATGTGCGCTCTGTTCTTTGTGGTTACAGGATGCCAATAAATGAGCCAGAACTCTGTGAGTCTCATTTCATCTGATACTAGAATGAGTTGAGGTAAATTAAATGTGCTCCAGCTTCCTGGTCTGGGGGGCTGTGGATCAATCTGTTGTTTTTCCTCCCAGGTGACACGTCACTGTTGATCTGAATGACACTTGTGTTTCTGCTTCTGCCTCTGAGGTTCAGGATTTAAGTCAAACTGAAGACAACCTGTGATTTCCTCCTGAATGCTGCAATGATGTAACAAACGTCTCCATTTGGATACAGGCTTTTATTGCTATCTGCTGCTATCATAATTACAGGCAGACATAGGTGGACTGTTGGAGATTTCCTTCCCCTTCCCCTAGTAACTTCTGTTCATTTATGTTTGCTTTGCAGTTTATTTAAGAAGTGAAATTATGGTAATCTAGCTCCTCTCTGTCTCAGTAACACAGTGCTGATCTGACTTATTGACAATGAACCATTGAGACCATCGTGTAGATTTAAAAATGTTGATTCACAGGTGATAAATCATGTGATTTTATTTCTGTCATATTATCTTATCATGTGTGTTGCACTTGTTTACACTTACTGTATCTAAATGATCATGTGAAACATTCAGAAACTTCAGAAAATATGTGAACCTGTCACATGTGACAGTCCTCTGGTAGGATGTTCCACTGGGCTGCAGCCCTGCAAGGCTATCCATGACCCTCAAGCCCCACATTGTCATGATCACAGCAACTAGTCGTTCAAGTTGTCAATGTCAACATTTGTTTTTTCAAGAGGTGAAGGTAATTCCAAATGGATTGTGTAGAATAGATGATGAATCCAAACAAATGAATTCACATCTGAAGTAATATTAATCTTGCAAACATCCTGCTAGCCCACGTGCATTTAAAGGAAGCCAACATGGCATTCCAACCCCATGGTTAATTAAGAAGCTCTGCTGTAGGCACTCCATGAGGGTGTTTATGTTTCCTGATGTAGAGTCTTTGTGTCTGGGAGGTCTTTCCTGGACAAAATCATCTGACAGTTATTTTTTTGATGACTGGCTCGGGAGGATGGAACATGTTGACTTCCATTTTTTCTTCTTTGAAGCTATACAGTCTGCAACCAGCACTGCGTGATGGTAGAGACACCTAAAAATATAGGTGAAAAAAATACTCCACAGTATTATCTTAAAGGTCAAATGTGTAGTATTCAGGAAGATCTATGGACAGAAATGGAATTTAATATGCATAACTATATTTTCATGAGTGCATTGAATCATCCCCCATAGTTTAATTTGCAAAGGCAAGTGCTGACTCACCACTAGATGCCACTAAATCCGACACTGTGGACCTTTAATGCCCAAATAATTACAAAGAAAAAAAACTAAGAATGGCATTAATAAATGAGATTTCAAACAAGCTGGCTTTGAAGTGAAGCTAACACTGAAGTACTAAAAGTTCTTCAAACGTCCGCTTGAATCTGGCTCCAGAAGTGAGTCGGTCTCCATAAGTCTCCATGTTAAAATGTCCAACTTCACAGCAGAAATAAACATGTTTACAGCCTGGTACAAAAAACAGTTTTGGTCTCTATAGCTAATTTCCCCGTTCATGACAACTGTACTGAGGGTGAATTTTTACAACCCCTTGTCAAATGATATTAAGGTTGCTTACAGCATTTAAAGCAACATGGATGCTTGATTAAACACAGCATGCTGCACCTCTGCCATCATGCCAGTCAGTGATGTCAGCTGGTTTCCATCAGGTGCAGGAGCTAACACCTGCATGTAAAGATATTAGAGATCATCATCATTGTCAAAAGTGAAAATCCCCCCAGATATTAACAGTGTTTTGTGATTTTGATGATCAAGCTTTAAACACATTTTGGTGACACCCAGCCATATTAAGCATGTCATTAATGTTCTTTGTTTTTGTCTCTACTTTCTGATTTTTACCAGGCCGGCTTAAAAACACCAAAGCCTCATGAAAGCCATAAAACAATTCAAACCACATTTTATATTAACTAAGAACAGAAACTGAACTGGCCTGCCCTGTTTGTGTGACTTGTCAGTTGACATTTAGCTGATCCCAGAGAAAAACACTTAGAGCAAATACGATCTGGCTCCATTTGAAATGCTCCAATTTATTTGATTTTGTCTTAATTGTGTTTCTGTGTACAGAGATCTGATAATATGACACAATAAATTAATCTGACGACCATCTACAAAAGTCTAGAACATCCAAAAGAGTTGTATTCGTCAAGAGGTTAGTGATTAAACTAATCCAAAACTATTTTCTCAACTTTTTATTTCCAAAATCAAAAAAGGTTTCGGTCTCTTTATTCCATGAATTCCATCAACTCCAAAATCTATTGACATGAATTCAATCACAGCCTATACGACACTTCTACAGTCAACATATGGTGACTCCAAGTATTAAGTGCATCGTCCAGTTCAGGGAACTCTCCAGAGAGCAGATTCTAACACTGCTCCTGATGAGCTCGGTACTCCATGTCACAGCCTTAACCAGGAGCTTTGTGTATATTGTATTACTTCCTGTCACTTCCATTCTTTTATGCAAACAGCTTTGTGCCGCTCCACGTCGGTGGTCCTTGCAGCATCTGTGGGGATCCCCCTCGCCAATTAAACCATTGTATCCAGACCACTGACATGAATGGGCAACAACACGTCCATCTTCACTTGTGCAAGTGAATGACAGTGTCCACAGACACAGCTTAGACACAGCATCTCTCTCTGGTTCTAAAGAGATGACGCGTCCCTCCTAAACAATACAACAAATGTTCTTTCTTCACAGTGAATTCAGAATTCATTAATGTTACGGCCACCGCCGTTTCGCCCCGGCAGGTCTGTTGTGTATATGTGTATGTGCATATGTCAATACAGGTGCGTGGCCGCCATTCCCTGATTGGACCCAGTTGGAAGAGGCGGGGTCGTTCGGCGACACGGCACCGGAGGTTGTAGGGCTGGGATTGGCGTGGCATCCTTCCCGCGCCACCAATCAGAGGGCCCAACCATCAGCATTGAAACTGCAGCCACCAGAGAATCCGGGCGGCTTGTTTTCTTTGTGTTGAGCTCACCTCGATAGTTTAGTGAATGTTAACAGCGGTTAACTTGTTTGTGGAGGTTTGTTTTGTTTTACTTAGTGGGACTGGGCAGGGTTTAGTTTAGTTAGAGCACTGATTACACACGTAGAACATTTCTGTTAGTCTCATTAGATTAGGGGTGCTGTTTATGCTGTGTTTTGTTATTGATCATATTAGTTTAGATAGTGAGGTTTTTCTTTCTCATTTTGTTTAACCCATAAGAATAGTATAGGCTCTGTTTAGAGTTCTCTTTTTGTTATATTTGGTTGTTCTTTTAAACAGCACTCGCTTGCCCTTTGTTCCCTTAGCTCCTCACCTCCTTTTGTTAAAAAACAATTTGATTTTCATTTAACAGACAACAGTAAAGGACTGCCTTTCAACCTGATGTTACAGTAAGTGAGTTGTAAACTCTGCTGTCTGTGGTGTCTTAATCTCATTGGCTGATCAGTGCGTCATGCACTGGGCAGTTCTAGATGGTTTATTAACAAACTCTACTGTGCACCAGTTAAAATACACTTTATATGGTCGGGGCCTCTCTTGTGCATTGTTTTGGTTTAGTAGCCTTGCAGCTCTGGTTTTTTTTTTTTTTTATCCAGCCAACTGAAGTGGTAGATAGTTTTTCTTGTTAGATTAATTTCTTTGAATTGGCTGGGGCATTCCTTCATTGCTCACCTTTGTTGCTAATCCTAATTTGTTTGGCCAAATTATAAAACCATCATCTTCTGATTTTTTTTTTCTCGTAATTCGGACTGTAACATCTCTTTATCCTCGCCTAGTTAAGATAAGTCTTTAGCATCCATGATGGGCTAAACAAAGACACAGCTTAACATCTGACAAATTTAAGGAGCAGTTTTCAAAATCAAAGACAAACAAATTAGAAGCTAGAGAAACAAGAAGCCACCATGATACTCTGTGTGTGACAGTTAGCAGCAGGTCCAAAGCATCCAAACACTGAGGAAACCTCCTAGCATAGTGAACATCATGCAGCTAGAAGGATTGGATGTTCTGAGGCCCACATCTGCCAATATGTGTGTGTGTGTGTGTGTGTGTATGCGTGTGTGTTAGTGTGTGTGTGTGGCATGCACGCTTAATAAATACCTCCTTACATGTGCGTGCAGCACTCCAAAACAGCAATGTGGGCAGCACATTATGTACATACACATGGCCCTCATTCATTCTGAGGCGACTGTTGGGATCAGAGAGCGTCCACTGCTTTTTTCTATTTACAGAGAGCAAACTGCACGTAGTTCTCAACTGTTATGCAATGCACCAGTAATGAATACAAGAGCTGGGACTAGTGGTAGCCCCAGTCACTCAGTACCATGATGCCTGTACAGGCCTACAAAGTGTCCCTGACTAATGACACCATAATATCTGACAGCCTTTAAATGTGTGTGTGTGTATGTGTATATATATATATATATATATATATATATATATATGAATTTTACCACCATGTCTTTGCATTTCTTATGCCAAGATTTGTTTGTCACAAAATAACAAAATGTTCTCCCTGCAAAGCTTGATGTGATGTATATTCAGCAGTAGAGCATGTGTTACTTGCTGAATGAAAAGTAAGCTACACCAGGTTCATCGTCAACATGTCAGAGCATTGTGGGACATGGTGCACTGCTTTTAAAGACAGAAAAGTTGTTTGATTGGTTATGACTCATGTTGCCCCTACCACACCTACTCATTGTATACCATCAACTACAACTACAGTTGTATCATGTTTTTGGTGATTATTTTTTTACCATACTGTGTGCACCTCTGTCCACTGTGCTTGTGCCACGAATCACAAAAACAAAGTATAAAAAAATGGCAAATTGAAAATGCTTTTCATATTTGGTAAACAGAAATGAAGTTGTCTGTAACTGTGGATGGATTCACCGTATATTAACATAAGTGATCAAATCCTGTACTCTTGTCCAGAGGGGGGCAGACCCATTATTTGTTCTGATTACAGGGTACTTAACTACTTTGGTTCAGTTTAATCAACTGCATTTCCAGCCGCAGCAGGCAGCTGTTTTTAGCTCTGAATATAAAGCCACTGTACACGACCTGCTCAGCAGCATGCAGCAGACACAGTCAGAGATTTGCTGGTGAGTAAAGTGGAACATTTAGCAGCTGAAGAGCCTCAATGAGTTGGTGGAGACCAAAGCTGAGAGGGGATTGAATATTCCTTAAATGTCCAGAAACTCAACTCAGTGCTGATGTTGATCTGCTGGATGTGCTGCACACGTGGATCTGTTTGTTAGTAGTAGTAAATGAGGTGAATATAGTCATGATTATGTTTACAGTTACTTTTATATATTATATTTGTGTTCCTAATAGCTAGCTAAAATGTAAATATCTTCATTATTCATTGAGGTGGTTTGAGGACTAAGGCGGGCCCTTCCACCCGAATAAAACTCTTTCAACTTTATCATAACAGATTACATCAGCAGCCTGTCTGTTATATGTATCTAGTGTAGCAAATAATACATCTGGCCACAGAGTCTTTACCCTCTATTTGAAAAACATCTATAAAAAGACATATAAGGCCACAATTACCAGTTCTCTGCTCTGTATGTGGCTATATTTAACCCACTACTGTATAAATAGGGTGGACACAGCTGGCTACATGTCTTTGTGGAAAACTTAATTCAGTGTGTAGATAGTGGATGTCTGTTGTAGATATTTCTTGCCTCTTAAATGATGCCTTGAAGGACCAGTGTGTAGGATTTAATGTCAGCTGGTGGAGTAGTTATATAAGAAACTATGGTGGCCGCAAAATGTGTGAAAAATTTCAAAGTCCTGATCTAGTGTCAGTATTTAGTTTGTGTGTTCTGGGCTACTGTAGAAATATGGTGGTTAACATGGTGGACACCGTGGAAGAGGGCTAACAGCCTCTATCATTCCAAAAACATAATGCTTCTTATTTTCAGGTGATTATACACATGAAAACATAGTTATGAAGATTATATTCTGTAAATAGAACCCCCTAAATCTGACAGACTGGATCACATTAGACGAAAGCCTGAGAGAAAACACAGAAAAGACTTCCTCTATTTACACATTAACCTGAACTTTACCTTACCCAACCTTAGTAACAAAATCATATTAGAGAAGTGAGGAGTAGGAACTCACATACACATCATATGATTTAAGACATTTGAAACACAGTATAAAACTAATTTTTATAACAATATCAGTTATACTGAAGGATGACATGACTGATGACTGTAAATTATATATTCACAAAGACATTTCTGAAATAAGCTGAGTGCAATAAGTTGCCTGATTTAGGCTACTGTATAGAGACTTGACATTGGACAGTATCAATACTCAGAAATCACTGCATATTTATATAAGACAAAAATACTAAATAAAATAACAAAAACTGTTAACTGTTTTTTATTAGTTTCTTTATATTTGGTATAGTTTATGTGGAATAAGAAAATAATTCTGTCATAGACTGCTATTGACCATGACAGTGATGGATGACAGTGTTCTTTGATGACCTGTCCTCACCCACACTTCTCTGCAGGCCCGAGCTCAACCGCACCACCTGCTCTGTTAGGCTGAAGTTGTGTTGGTGTGCACCTGACAGATTTAAGTTCAATCTTCACTCATTGTTGAAGTTTTTTTTTTTTTCCAGCTAAACACATTTTCTGTTTGTATTTAGCAGTGTTGCTGATGCATTCAGGTCCACATCTTGGCATTTTAGCACAAAGTATTTGAATTCTACATATTGTGCTATAGATGTGCAGTGATATCCTTCTATTGCAATTGAATTTAGCTATTGGCTGATCAGGAGGGGAAATATATGGTGACCTCCCTCCTGTACAACCAGTGTGTCCTGGCACTGCATACTGTTGCCTGCTACATAGCTGTGCTGACACTCCCCGACAAACACACACACACACTGGATACTCCGTCTTTTCAAACCAGCTAGCCTTTAGGTAATGTTACAACACAGGTACCACACAGAATATAGAAGCACGTAGAACACACAAAGAACATTACAAATGGCTGTGAATGTACCTCTGCTAACTGTCATGTCTGCAGCTGACTCTAACTCTACCAGCATCTGTATTCCTGCTACAGTGAGTGCTGGTCAGTCTGATTGGTGTCACTGTGTCACACACTGCATAACCTCTGCTGCATTTCTTTCTAAAATTTGCTTGGTGAGAGCAGAGCTAGCAGAATCTGGGGGTAGAGTTACAGTTAACCTAACTTAACTGCTCACCAACTAGCTTAGCAGAGGGTTTATTTGATGAAATTAGCAGATTTCTATTGCTGAGAACACAGAGAGCGCTGAGATTGAATTATACAGGAAAGCTGTGGGCCTAAAAAACAAAACAATTCACTGAAAGGTGCTGAAAAAGAGAAAACTGTAGAGTTATTAATAAATCTTACCTTTTAAATTACACATAGCCATGTCACCCATTGTTAATCTAAAACACTGATTGGTGCAGCTTTATGTTTCTGTATGTTGCCATATCTGCATCCTAGCATTGACAGGCTTCTCCCATTGGTTTGTGGCCATCTTTTTATGTTTTTCCCAAAGTCAACAATACTTGGGAAACAGTTGTGGCCGTATTGTCATACTTACGTATTGCACCATTCCTTCTCAGCCAAACCCTGGTCCTCAGGGCAGCCCTTCACTAACTGCACATAAGCTATAATTTTCAGCTAAAACTGGGATGATCCAAACCACATCGAAAAAATCACATTTAGAACCAACACTCAGTTTGTGGTGTGAAGCCAATGCCAGACCGCTTTAACCCAGAAATAACCCAAAGGCTTGATTTAGACAAATTGTTTTTTTCACTCTGCATTTTTCTTTTGTTTATACTCAGTGGAGGTTAGTGGGAGGTATGCAGATGCAGTTTTGGCTGAACAAAGGGAATAGATCAGAAACCTATAAGTTGTAATTTTGCACTAAAATATATTCTTTGCATTCAATAGAAAACTGTGGTTTAAAGTGCATGCTGTCAACACAAAGGTGAATGTATTTTCAGTCACGTCAGATGGCCACATAAACACAAAGTTCAGCGTTCAAACCTGTTCACTGCATTCAATAATGCAGCTACCACATTTATTTATAATATATTCAGAACATTTAATATTTGACAGATTCATTTATATTTGCACATGCTCAACAGAAATTGATGATAAACTGTAATCAGTACAGTGAGATAGGACCGGATTGCACTAAAATTGTATAAATTGATAAATAAATCATCAAATGACCACTCTAAATCAATTCAAAGAAACGAGGAAAGTGACTTGGACAAATACAATGCTCATCTTTGTAGGCACTGCATTTGCATTTTCAGATGCTGTGTTCGTTTGAATAATCATGTTTGGAAGTGGCTGCATGCATGTTTGTCTGATAGAACACACCAACCACCATTTCACGAACCGGGGGGGGGGGGGACCAGAAGGTTCTGTGCTCGGTCCATTATTATTTCAAATCTTATATTATTGCACAATCAGACTTATAATATCAGCATTTATGCAAATGATACAATCTTGTATGCATGTGGATCTTCTCCAGGTCAAGTCATGAGTTGGTTACAGTCTGCCTTTAATGTTCCTCAGGCATCTGTGCAGGAAATGAAAGCTGATAAGACAAAATGAACCCATATTTTACGTCTTCCTTCACTAATGTTACTTTTTTTTATAAATATCTTTTATTTGTTCAGATAAAGATCTTGTTTAAAACCTCATCTGGCATAGAATCTGAAGATAAAAATGTTTTTTTATTATACTGCAATAATAAAAAAAAGTTTTTCTTTTGAGGACAGGAAAATGATTGTGCAACATGTCTGTGCTATTCCCACACTGCTCATTCCACCTTAAAATAACTTTCAGTTTACCACAGTGTCCTGTGTTTCATTACAGGAGATTGATATCGTACTCATCACTGTGTACTATATGAAAAATGACAGCTATACGCTATGATTCCTGTTTAAGAGATCTTACTGAAGCTCAGTATTTCACATCCCTTCAAGTTAAAAACTACTGCTCATCAGAGCAGATTCCAGGACTGGCTAACACTTCATAACCCACATAAATCATGACCATGAAGAGACTGCCTTCAGTACTTTGGACCATATAAATGGAATGAAGTTCAGAGAACATTAAAACATCAAAGTGTCATCCCATTGGATGAATTTAAACTTTTTATTTTGGTCTTCAGATGCGTGTGATTGTGGCTTGCTTGTGTGGGACTGGCTGTGTTTTGTTGTGTCTCATGTCTGTTCTTATTTGTCCTGCTGCATCTTTTTCCACATGGTTTGAGGATGTCCAAAAATAAGAGCTTTATGTCCCCAGTGATCCACGGTTTGTCTGTCTTTGTGTAGTGTAAATACCCCGAAATTCACAAGGGCTATTGTTTTTGACACCTTAAAGTCTGTGTGCTCATATAAATATATATGAGAAATGATCATAATGATAGTTTGATGATGATGCTAACATGAAGGGACACCAGAGACTCAACAACTCTAACATCTGAGTCCAGATATTAGTTATGGTCGCAGTTTGTATTTCACTCCCACAGTTCCAGTCTGTGTCCTTTCCCTCATGCAGCAGGTGTCCTTCTGTCCCTCCTTTCCTCTCATCATGACAAGTTTCTCCTCTGAGCCTGAGGTACAGCAACCAGCAGCTGTAAAAAGCCACCCCACCAAGGAATCTTATCATCCTGCTTCTTCAATCTGTTTTGTGCTTTTCTTGGTTGTTGCTGCTAATAATTTTTACGGTCTTTGCATGCTGGTTGTACCCTGCAACACAAAAAAACCTGAGCAAGTTCCATCTGCCCTCTTTACCAAAAGTGTTAAGTGTTAATAACACTTTCTTCTTTGGTCTGACAAACTCAGAACACACATTCTTACTGTACACAGACTTTAAATAAACTTCTGCCAATGCTAGCTGCTGCTAGCTAATGTTAGCTCAGGACTGTGAACTTAGAGTGTTAATGTTTGTACCACAGGCATCTTGTACCACTGTGAAGAGGAAGTTTTCAGGCCCAGGACAGTAATGCTGACGGGGGAGCTGGGCAAGCAGGAAATGTAACTAGGATCACCAGCCACCAGCTGGCTGCTATGTCTTGTGTTGTTGACCTTGTTTCATGTGATTGAACAAAGCAAAATAAATGAAGAAACGTGTGTGTCTTGTCTTTGGCTGTAACAAATACATTTTGCAGCCAAGAGAAATATGTTTCTACTTTTATCCAAAATGTTGTGTTTCAGCATTTCTATACAAATGAGGCACTGTGAAGGCATTCTTGTTTCACAGTACCTGGTTCACCCAGTAAAATGTCCATCCTGTCAGTGCAGTAAATTTGAATTTGTTGGATTTTCTAGAATCTTTCCAGAAGGAGGTTGGAGTAGTTTTTTCACCCCTGAGTAATGTTTACACGTAGCCTATCAAGATGGATCTAGTGGACATGAGGAGAGTATTGTTAAGAGGATTTGTTATTTCTTCTTTCTAAAGTCCTGTGCACAGCATTATTAGATGTGACATGGGCAGCATCACCATCTCACTGTGTGGTTTTCTCCGTTTGGAAGTAAAGCCATGCACAGTTTTGGAACCAGCTATTTTAATTTACATCATATTCGCCACCCAGAGTTTGAAATATATTTAAAAGAACAGCTGAACTTCATCTTCAGATTCATCTCCTGAAGCATCACCCATCGGGACCATCACCTCAATAGGGAACACCACTAAAGCATAAGAGGAATGATCATTTTATGTGACTCTAAGCAGAAACAGAAGGACCTACTTGAGCAAAGGCAATAAGATTTAGAGTCACACAATATTCAGAGAAGATCTGATGTAGCCTTCAATTCATTTATTAAGGGAAATTCAAGCTGGGAAAATGTCAGTAAGTTTTAACAAGAAATAAATAAATAAATTGAAGACATTTGTTAACAGTTATAATAAGAACTTGGACAACCTACACAAAAGGCAAACTCAGGGCCACAAAGATCATCCAGCACTCCTGCCTGTAAAGGTTATTTCTGCAAAGGTACGGCATTGAACAAGCTTCTGGAAGAATTTCATGACTTTATAGGACTTCTGTTATCTTTATTATGACAGCTGGACGGTAAGAGAAAATATTTGGAGAGATTTTAGATGGAACTTTGAAAAAACTGCAACTATACAAAGGAAGGGAGAATGATTGTTTCACTCGAAGGAAGAAGGGTCAGAAACCTGACTGAAATCACAGAAATCACACCTTACACCAGAGGAGATCTTGGACAGATAGCCTGAAACTAGTACATCTCATTTAGGGAAGGGGCTATGAATACCATGTATCTTATGTATGATTACATTAATTACCTTCTTTTAACATTTAGTTGAGTGCATCAATGAAAGAAATGTGTTGCCTTGTTTGATTTCTTTGCTAAGTCTTAAACATTTTCCCTTCTGATGTGACTACAAACTCTACCTATATAATTCAGGCCATTTTCTTCCCTATTGTTTCTTCCTATAGTATTCTAGCCTCTAAAGGGCCAGTCTGTGTAAATACAGGCTCCAGTTGAGTTTCTCCTGCAGAAACATGTGAGCTTGTCCCCTCATGTGTCTGATCAAAGCCAGAGTGAGGGGAAACAAAAACAGATAAAAAAAAAGACAGACTGAATGAAGGAAACATCTCAAAAAGAGCTAGCTGAAAATAACACATTCATCATCATTTGAGTCCCAGCTGTGGATGCACTGGAATTAATCAGGAGTACAAAGACGTGCAAAAACAAAGTCTGTGATGCAGGCCAAAAAAAAAAAAAAAAAAAAAGGCCGTTAAACTTGAGCTAAATCCCACTGTGTTTACAGGCTGGAGTCACACACTGCGACATTTCTGAAATACACCTGATCTCACATCTGCAACCTCTGCAACACTCATTTAAAAGAAACCTCTGAGAGACGGGCGGGAATGATGGGAGCAAACCTGATTGGCTCTTCTCTTAATACAGTTCATATTTTGATGGTGCACTAATAACGTTAATAATAATGTTTTTACATGCACAGTGGATCAAATAATTATGTGTAATATGAATAGTCTTGCCTTTCGCAAAAAGTCAGGACCAACAACTTCCAAGTCAAAACCAGCAAATCTTAAATCAACACACAGAGGTCCTAAGTCAAATCCCAACCCAAGACCAAGAAGTCTTAAAGGTCCAGTGCGTAGGGTTTAGTGGCGTCTAGTTGACCTGTATGATCCGTAATCTGAAAGGTAACAGCTGTGTATGGGTTCATTTGTTTTGCATTAGTCTATGAAGCTGGTTTAGTGCCTTAGAGAATGCTTCAAAACACACACATACTGTAAGCAGACGGCAGATGCATGTGTCAGTGAATGCGTGTGTGTGTGTGTTTGTGTGTTTTGAGGATAATTATAAAACTTTTACTACAAAAGCATCATAGTAACACATATCACAGCTGTGTGGAAATCACATGTATCACGCATGGAACCACGAGAATACACATTCACAAATACATTTACTGGGCTCTGGCACTGACTTGCAGCGTGTGCGTCTTGTATATGTGCTCGAGCTCTGGAAGAAATTAAGAAACTCCTCCACCTCAATATGTTCAACATAAATGAAGCGACCTGTGTGAAAAGCCAGGGCTTAATCAGCGAGGCTGGCGTTAAGTTTCACATACTTTTCATTAATTGCAGTCTGGAGGATTTCATGGATTTGGTCTTTGATTCAAATGTTCAGTCAGTCCTTAAGGAGAGGAAAAAGGTCTCAGGTATCATGAAAACATCATGTCTCGTTTGCCAAAAGGATAAGGTATTTATCTTGAAGACTAAATCCCTGCAACTTAATACGAGATCAATGAATCGTCTCACAACAAACAGCATTACCACTTTCTCCCAGAACACTTGGAGGAGGCTGTGATGAGGGTTTGTGTTCTCATTCCAGGCGCAGCCAGAACTCAGATTAGTTACACATACAAACAACTAATAGAGCCAAACCCAAAGCAATCTCCTTTGGCGTCGAAGTAATGTCACAATGTTAAGCCTGTTGTCAGTGTGGGTGTTTACAACCACTAAAGCACAAAAACATAATAGAGCTGTGCATTGCAAATACTTCCAACAGTGTGCTGCTTTGGGGACTTTGTATAAAAGTACAAAAGAGATCCAAACAGGATTAATACGACTTGGTTACTTAATTAATTGAAAATGTGTTCATCACAAAGGAAAACCCTTCCTCATCCAGTGAAAATCAATGGAAATATATTCTTATTGTTCATTTTAGTACTAGTATGTTTACTGTTTGTTCACATTTCTTAGTTCCTCTGGACACTAACAACAACAAGAAAGCAATTCAACTGTCCATAGATTCAAACACAAGATCCTCAAGCATAAGCACACACTGAACAATCTGCACTTTTATCTCAATTAACATGAAAGAAAATACTCAAATACACAAGCAATGTGTTAAACACAAGACATAAACATTTCACATAGGACATAAACATGGAGTCACACATGAACAAAACGTCATAGAATCTGCACTCTGTGTTAAAAAGCTCTCAGACTTGACATGAAACTGAATCTGGACAGACATTTTGGGCAGAAGTTGCTCCATCAGGAACACCAGCCTGAATTGACTCAGTAATAAGTGACTGTATGTTTTCATTGACAACATCGATAAAGGTCCACAAAAGTATACTGACATCAAAATTCAAAATTCAAAATTCAGCAAATTAATGTTAAATGTACATACTGATGTGTTCTGTGACAATATTCAGGCTTGGTGAGAAAAAAAGGGCAATATAGACTTTTCAACCTGCTGGTTGAACATATTAAAAAAAAACAACAAAAAAACATTTCAAAGTCAAAGATTGAAATAAAAACTGATTTGTTGGACCTAAATTTGTTTATCTGAATGTTAGAGATGGTTCAGCTCAAAATGTGCTCTGCCAAAGAAACTCTGTGTCAGAGTTATTATTAATGATATTATATGGTACTCAACCACCAAAACATATTTTTGTGTAATGACATTTGAACCAAAACAACTCAGACAAAGCAAGCCTGGGACAGAGAGGGTATGATTACTTCTTGGTTTGTGAAGGTCTGTGCTCTGCAATAAACAGCAATGAAATGAAAGTACTTCTGTGTACTTGATGCATTCAGAAGGAAAAAGGACACACATAAATGGACAGAGAGTGTCAGAAAGAAGTGAATCAAAGACGTCACGTCTGCTGCAGAGATACTTGAGGGAAATCAATAAAATTGTCTTCATTATTTTAACACATCATGGGGACTACAGGCAGGAGGGAAGGAGGGTGAAGATGGGGGCAGTTTGCATTCATTTGCTGTAATAAATGAGCTTTAATATTCTCTGCAATAAACAGCAATGAAATGAAATTCAAAAATAATGTGGTGTTTGGGCGCCATCTAGTGGCTAACCACCACTACAAAAGGATGAACTGTATAAAGTGCTGCTCAAATGTGTGTGAATCCTACAGTTCAGCGACTGTCAGATTTTTTGTAAAAATACTAAAATAACCTTATTTAATTAAGTTAAGTTATACCCCAATTCACAATACTGACATTCCGAATAATGGACTCAGTTAAAAAAGGTTCATTTATGAAAAAAAATCAGATTTCATGGGCACAATAGTATGTGAACCACTTCAGCTAATAGGATATTGCAGCTCCTAACCTCAACCAAACAGTTTCTGTAGTGACTCATCAGTCTCTCACATCTTTGGAGGATATTTGCCATTAGCAACGTTCTTGTGTCTCTTATTAATATTTTAGAAGGTCGTCCACTTCTGGGTACAGTTGTAGTCTTTGGCAGTGCACTCCATTTGTAGATGATCTGCCTCACGTTGGAACGATGACGCTCAAATTGTTTTGAGATGACTTCATGGCTTCCCCCAGACAAATGTGCTGTCACTACTCTTCCTGAGGTCCTCGGAGATCTCGCTTCCTCTCTGCATGATTGACCTGTACAGGGTTCACCTGGGTAAGACTGAAGTGACCCGTTTTTTTCTCTGTTTCAATCAGTGATGCACAATTTTGTCCCTAAAGATTTCTGATGTTATCGTTCCAATTCAGCGGTTCATTTAGCCACCAATTTGTCCCGCCTGATTCTAACTGCTTGTTTTAACCAATGCAGCTCAGGGTTTACTAACCTTTGCACCTACATAAGTTGACCAAAAATTCTACACAATTCATTTTTTTTTTTTTTTTGAGTATATTGAATTGATAAACCTGTTGTTTCATATAAAAAATAATAATTTTGATTAAATAAGGAAATCAGGGTGAAACAATGGAACAAAATGCTCAAGAGGTTCACAAACTTTTGAGCAGCACTGCATGTATATCAGTGTTTTTTTTTTTTTTTTAAACACAAGGAGAGCTGAGTGTGATGTATACACTGTACGTCCACTGTGTATGTCTGTGAGAGCTGCTGTACAACATATGAGACACACTCAGAGTGCAGTGGACACACAGGTTGTGTATTCAGCCAATCACAGTCAGTGTTTGTAGCCTGTATCACCCACATGTTGGCGACATAACACGTCATTCGTCCATTCAACGTGATGACGTACATGGGATACGCACAGCACGTGCACGCACCGTCAGCGGTACGCACTACGCACAGTTGCGCAACTCCTTGTGGGTAACAGAGTGTGTCCCGCACGTTGACATTGGAAGAGTTGACTCTACAGCAGGTGACTTCTTTGTTTCTCTCTGCATGTTTCTGTGTCAGACTGGAGGTTATTCTTTTATTCTAGAACTGTTGTTTAAGTTATTATTACCGTACCGTGTTAACATGACGTCACGTCTGAATGCGAAGTCTACAGTCTACGCGAGCTAACGTTAGCATAGCTGCTAAGTAGTCCGGCTAACGGTATATAAGAGCAGCTAGTGCTAGCAGCTTCTCATCCCGGTCATCATGTTGACTGCTGTCCCGTTACACCACCTTCATCTTCTTTCTTTGGTTTGGACCGCAGAATTATCCGGACATGTCAGTGAGGTTCAGGATGTTAGCCAGCGTCGCGAAGGTAGCCAGGTGGAGCACAGAGGCTTACGTCAGCCGGAGGTTAATCAAGGATAACTCGTCATTATGTCGGCCATTGTGACGGCTCATACTGATTATTTAGTTTAACCGGACCTCACTTCACTTCGACCTGTCACTTATCTCCCCTCAGACCTTCACTGACTCATACTAAATGTTCTTTGTGAATGAACAGCACTGATGGTACAAACTGTAACCTTGCTCGGGTACCTGGACTGATGCATCAACATATCAAATATTGTAATGTGTGTAATAAATAAGTGTACTCTGGCCTGCTCTGTTCACACAGGTTAGATTTGACTCAGATACTCAGAACTGTGGTTCAATGAGTAGAATGCACAGGCTAGATTCAGTATCAGTGTTCTCTACATGAATTATTAAATGTTGTGTGTGTTTTGTTTCCTCAAGGCAGGATGGGAGCCTCCTTTTCCACACCGGCTTCTCCTTCAGTCAGAGCTGAGGCCATGATGGCCGCCCCTCCTCAGGGCTGCCCCATGCACCAAGAAGCACAGCCTGCCAAAGGTGCTGCTGCGGGATGGATGAGCCCATTAACTACTGTTATATCATATTATTTTTTTAATGGATGCTAAAATGACGTGACACTTTGTAATTAGTTTGTATCTGCCTTTCAGCGTCTCCACCTTCAGAGTGTCCCATGCATCAAGCTCAGCCTGTAAAAGGTATTTTAACATTTCATTTTGCCTCCCTGCTGCATTTTATATAAGTTTATTTCACTGTTTTTCACACTGTTGTGTGGTCGAAGTGACCCTCAGTTATAGGCTAGTACTGTCCATGGTTCTGTACCCAGCATGCCTCAATCAGGCGCTCTTGTTTCCTGCAGCGTCTCCTCCCGCAGAGTGTCCGATGCATCAAGCAGGAGCAGGTCCAGCTCACCAGGAACGGGCCTATGAGTTTGTGGGCTGTCCCATGAAGGCTGCAGCAGGAGCAAATAGTGACATCGACCCTTCAAACATGGTACAGACACCACTTTAAGTAGGGAAAGAGAGAGTTGGTGCTGCAAGATTAGTAGTTATATTAGTCATATAACTGCTACTAGTTATTAATTATTAGTAGTTAGCAAATGTGGATTGTATTGTTGAACTTTGTGTGTGTGTGTGTGTGTGTGTGTGTGTGTGTGTGTGTGTGTGTACAGATGCCTCCTCCTAACCAATTATTAGTAGTTAGCAAATGTGGATTGTATTGTTGAACTTTGTGTGTGTGTGTGTGTGTGTGTGTGTGTGTGTGTGTGTGTACAGATGCCTCCTCCTAACCAAACTCCCGCTCCAGACCAGCCCTTCAAACTGTCCGTGTCTAGAGAGGAGTCCACTATTCCCCGTCACAGCACCGATAAGAACTGGGTTTACCCGTCTGAGCAGATGTTCTGGAACGCCATGCTGCGCAAAGGGTCAGTCCAAACTGTTGTTGATGTCACTTCATCACACACGTGTGCACAAATGTTGTGTAACATCCTCTGATGACCTTGAATTCCAGCCACTAGCTATAACTCTGTTGGACTACAGTACACGTCCCATCATGTGTTTGTACCTGTTACTGTTGACATGGAAAAAAAGAGGAAAGTTTGTTTTCTTCATCAGTGTACACGCTGCATTCACTGTTCTCTGGAAAACAAAGTTCCAGTCTGCTCGGAGACCTCAACAGTTTCTGTTTCCACTTTAAATTGGCTGTAAAGTGTTTGGTCTGCCTAAGCTTCATGTTCAATGATCACACAGTGACAGTGGCAGTAAAGAAAGTCAATATGTGATTTGTGCTGCAGGTGGCGCTGGCGTGATGATGACCTCGCTGCTGACGACATGACCAACATCATCAAAATCCACAACACGAACAACGAGCAGGCCTGGCAGGAGATCCTGAAGTGGGAGGCCATGCATGCTACGTGAGTTAACCCGCAGTGCTCCGTTCACTTCGTCCAGCCTCTTTGTGCTCCACATGATCATCAAAGAAGTGACTCCATGACTGTTCTGTGTTTCTTCACAGAGAATGTCCATGCGGGCCGACCTTGAAGAGGTTTGGTGGGAAAGCCAAAGAGTACTCGCCCAGAGCGCGCATCCGCCACTGGATGGGGTGAGTCCTCCACACTTTAGTCCACCTCAGAAATGAGCCAGCTGTACCATCGTCACATGGCTTGAGTCAGTTATGTCCAGAGTCAGTGAATGTCTCTGCTTCTCCTCATCAGCTATGAGCTGCCTTTCGACCGCCACGACTGGATCGTTGACCGCTGCGGTAAAGAGGTACGCTACGTCATCGACTACTACGACGGAGAAATCAACAAAGACACCTACCAGTTCTCCATCCTGGATGTACGCCCCGCCTTTGACTCCTTCGGTGCCGTCTGGGACCGCATGAAGGTGGCCTGGTGGCGCTGGACCTCCTAAAGGACCCTGGCACCCACGCACACACATATAGGTCACTGTGTGAACTCAAACTCTCACACACACACACACACAACTGTGAACCTGGCGGTCCTTTATAAGAGTGTGGTGCTGTGAAAAGACTGATGAAGAAAAAACCTGAGTTTAACAGAACCTTACTCAGTCAGGCCGTGTGAAGCTTCATCTGCTCTCCTTCATTTCAGATATTCATTTTAGGTTTGCCGTTCTTTAAAGGAACACTCCAACAATTTTACAAATCATCAGCAAATGGAAGAAAAATCCTACTTGAAATTTTTATAACGTTCTCTCAAGTCTGAGAAGATACCCCTGATGACCATTATGACATCAGCAGGGTCGTCTCAGTTTAGGCCCAGAGATGACAAATTTCTAACAGAAAGCCTGTGATCCAAACTGAAGGTCCTGAGTTTAACATGGACGGTCCAGGCAGGGAGGGTTGAAAGAGCAATGCTTTTGTGTTGCATCATGGGAAATGTTTTTTTTTTTTTTTTTTTTAATTATCTTAGCATTGTCTTGTACTCGGGGCTGAAGGTCAGGATGCCTCATCCTCTGCTGCTTCCATCGACCATTCTGCTTCTTAACGTGAAGGTCCACATGTCATCCGGTTCTTTTGACTGTTGCTTCTGGTTAGATTTGTCTCACATGGCAGCTTTGAGTCAAGTAATCATTCTTTAGAAGGAAACATTGAGCAGCAAACCTCCAGAAAAGGACGACGTCACGGTATTTAAGTTTTGATTAGCTCATGTTGATCATTTGGAGTGAAAATCAAAATTTCCTCTGAAGTCTATAGGAATTGTCTGTGACATCAGTCGGATGTCAACATTTCAGGACAATAGTGGCATATTGCAACGATGTGGGAGTTGAAAAGAGAAATGCATGAATGGAGTGATGGTGGAGGGGTGTGACTGAATGGAGTGTGTTATGTTTCAATGAAATGTGTGTTAACCTCCAGGACACTCTGATTTTAAATGTTTTTAAGTGACACATTTTTATTCTGTTGTAAATTCAGATGATGTTTTGAGAAAAGCTGCCTGGTGACTGTGGCTTACACACACACACACTTGTTTTTGGTCCAGACCTGTTCCATGTCAGTCCCTGCAGTGTGTCAGGATCCTCCAGGTCAGGATTTGCTTGTCCTCACTCGTAGACGGTGACGTGACCTGTTGACTAACTCACTTTCACTCGTCTGTCCTCTCTCTGCCTTCTTACTGTGTCTACTGTCACATTATTGAGCACAGTGATGAGTTTGTGTTTTGCTGGGAAAGTCCTTACTGATGAGCTTGCTTTGACAGGTTACCATGGTGACTGTGTGGTGGGTTATGGCAGTGTTGGTGTAGATTTCAGGATACAGAGTTCTATTTTTTTTTAAAGGGATGGATACGAGCCTCATTATAAACCCTCCTTGTTGTGGTCCGTGTGCCCAGACCCTTTCAGATGGACTTCAGGTGCGTGTTCAGAGGTCATCTTTCCAGTTCATATACTGTATCATTGTGTTCACACAGCATACTTCATATACTGTAGAACTTTACTATTCCATGATTCAAAGTGGTAAAAGTAACTCGGTTAATCTGAACGTCTATCTGTCAGGTATCAGATGGGTTTGAATCTACATCTCTCCTGCTCTCTTTCTCTGGTATATGATTTTTGTTGAGCCGATATTCTGATTTGTATTTATTGTTTGAATGCGTGTAGACTTCTGTGTGCAGAGTCTTGATGCTTCTGTGGCCAGTGGAAGTGTTCTGTATCTAAAATGATTTTACTAGCTCTGGTGGTCAACTAAACTATCAATAAAGCTGGTTCTCTTCCGCCTCTGAAGAATATTTGCCTTTCTCTTAAACATTAATTTTTTGTTCATTACTGGTGTTGGGCCTCACTGTCTGGTCCTGTTCATTCCAGAAGTGTTGGCTGAGGTTGAGATCACAACTCCGTGCAGGCCAGTCAACTTCTTCTACACCAAACAAACAAAATGACAACACTGAAACGGACAAAGAGACGAACACAGACTGTTGACACAAAGTTAAAAGAAACAGACGCAGACCACCCTGCAGTGTATTTTAGCACCATCTGCTGGACATGATGCAGAATTACAGTTGGTAATAATGACTGAACAGCTGCCAAGCAAACATGAACTGGATCAAACATCGACAGAACACAGAGCAGATACGAATGGATGGAACGCATGTCTGGTTTATTCCAGAACTCTAACCTGAGACATGAAGCTCTGATCAACTCCATGAAAGAAAGCCGACGCTCACAGAGCATTTTAATACAGAGTTATGTTAAAAACAAAGACAGCCTGAAGCAAAATGTCTAGACCATTGATGAACTTCATGTGCGGGCAGCGTTAACATTGACCATGTTAAACCTTAAATGTTGGTCATTTTGTATTTCAATACTCTAAAGCAAAAAACAAACAGACCATAGAATGTAAATGAATTTGAAATCTATCCAGGGCCACACTAGTTTGGAGAGATGTTTCCATGGTAGTCTGGGTCATTTTATGAAACACAAAGCCTGATTTACTTTTTTAATATGTGGCTGCAGTTTTGAAGCGGAGCACCAGAGGGAGCTGTTTCTCTGGAATTGGCATTTTGGATTAGCAGGGAGGAGAGCACAATAAAAACATCCCACATGAACAAAATGTCAGCTTTCAGTCTGGAGTCTCTGATTCTGACTTTTTGTTTGATGGTTCTCATTAGAGTGCTCACTACTTCAAGATAATTAGAAAGTGTGACTTTATTCACTTCACGCTTCTCAAGAAACTTTCTTCATCTTTGACACTTTTTCTTTTAATTCCTGTAAATTTTAATGGCAGAGGCATTTCTTCTGTTATTCACTGAGTAAAGATTTTACAGGCTTGGTTTAAACGCACCCACATGTTTTAAACGTCTTGTGTTCTACTGTTGTGGTCACTGTTGATGCCTAAAAAATGTCATTCCTTTTAGACTGACAACTATTTGTGTTGGCAAAATTATATAATTGTCGAGTCAAGGAACTGCACTGGGTTCTATTATTTATCTGGTCAATGTAAACTCAGCACTGTGTTCAAACAGTCTGCTGCTAAACAAGATGTACAGCCTCAGTATGGACGCCTCTCTTCACATGGAGTCAGTATTCATTTGTGACACTTCAGTTTAAGTATTGAACAGACAAATCATGAATTGGTAATCTGAGCTTCAGAGGTGCTGGTAGACGGACTGTTACTGTTTCCAACCTTAATGCTAAGGCAAGCTAGGGTTAGGCTCACGTATTGACCATACAGATGGAAGAGTGTGTTGCATGTCTATAATGCACTAGCTGCTCTGTCTCTTTCTACCCATGGATACTGTGAAGCTCTTCCTCATTCTTCTCTCTGCCTCCTTTGTATCTGCGTTATTTTCTCTCTGTCCTCATATGTCTCAAAACAATATACATAAATATAAATGGAACTGGATGCTCCTGGTCCAAAGTGCACATACAGCCCAGCTGAATTTGTGATCAGCGCCGGGTTATTCATGTAGGTGGATAGAGGGAGAGTGGCAAACACAACATGTCTCGTGGCTGCAGCATTGCATTCTGGTCAGTCTCCCTGCCTCTTGACTGATGGATTCCCGCCTGTATGATTGTTGAACGTCGGCACAGGAGGAAGACCTCTCTCTTTAAATCTGAAAGGGGCTGACACCTGACATTTACCGTCCACGACAGAGACAACATGATGCCTCAACGTGACGTCTCATTGGCTGTAATTGGCCAGTCATCCGTGGGAATGAGAACAAAATGCATCACACACACCACCGGTTGCTCTTTTGGGTGGTCTTCTCCTTTAAATACACGACTGTGTGGGTTGACCACAGAGTCCATGCGTATGTAGCCTGAAATAATGTGTGCATGTTGATTTCCCATGTGTTTCCGAGAGGCCAGATAGCTGCACAGCAACACAGCAGATGTCCAAACAGCCCCTGGCATTCTGTGTGAAAGTCAGATATTTTATCATATCTGCTCTCTGCAGTCCCCATTTCCATACCAAAGAAAGGCCTTTCAAGCAGCGTGTCTGCCACCGGCCACTCACTGCCCCAACATTACCCAGCTCCGTCCACATGTCTACTCGCTATCAGCATCAGGAATCATCTTGTTATAGAGAGAGAGGCCGCTGTTGGCATCGACAGGGCGTGCAGTCATTCAGATGTCTAAGGACAGAGGGTGTCACTCCCTGTACAGATTGTAAAGCCCTCAGAGGCAAAATGTGTTTTGTGACTTTGGGCTATACAAATAAAATTTCATTTTATTTGAAATAAATGAAATAAAATTTCATTTTATTTGGGCGGTTTCTGCTTGAGCTATTATTTCAGCTCTGCACTGATTTTAAACAGCTTAGAGTGGTGCGGCCAATGTTTGCTTTCAGGTTAATCTGGGTTATTATAATTTAAATGAAGCCATTTAAGTGACTCATGAAGCTGGCAAGATCTCGGAGCCAAAACTGGCACTTAATTGCAAGTCAAAGACGAGGAATGCAGCGAGGGGAACCCAGAGCAAAGCTCACCACAGCAACCATCATTACAGGAACAATCAACAGATAGAAGGTGATTTCTGATTGACTGATTCTTTGTTATACTGTATATGGTCCTGGTTGCAGATGTAATTTGGCTTCATGCCTAAGAGGTGTACAAGTTCAATGATTACTGTTCAAAAAAATGGAACATGTAGGGCTGTAAATGGAATTCATGTTAGGTTATCTTTCTAACTGAAAGGAAAATAAGAGGAAAAGGAAAGAACAAAACATAATCAGCTGCTGGTGTGAGGGCAGAATTAGTCATTGTGTAGCTCGTTACTTCATCGTGTGCCAGTGTCCTCTTAGGGCATAGATATTTGAGACATACCTGCAAACTTTTCAACGCAGGTGCCAAAGTAGAGAATGAACATGTGTCTCTTGGAATGATTTGATGACTATTGTTTTTTTCTACACATCTGCAGCCTAACACTAAAACAAATGAGTTCCAAACAAAAACAGGTCTTATCAGATTTTACAGGAGTCTGCATTGTAGAAGTCTGGTATAATCACTACACTGAACGAAGTCAAGGCCACTGAAAAATAAACACATTCAAACCCAGATCGACTTTTGATATCTCAGCTAACAATGCCGTCACAAAAACAATATGTCATGATGTAGAAAAACTTCTTTGAGTGGCAAACGATCCTACAAGATTCAGTCTCACCAAAAGAGAATCACAGGCCATTCATTGGCTAAGGAGCAATGATGATGTCATTGTAATGCGTGTTGACAAAGAGGTGTGGTGGGGAAGAACAGAGAAAAGAACAGAGACACACTACTTCCCTGCCACTGACACAAATCCGACAATGTCATCTGATAATATAAGACAGACTTTAATGATGATGGACGCTGGATTACAGAGAAAGAGTAACCTTTCTACTAGAAAGAAATCCTGGACTGCCTTGTTCCTACATGCTGAAAAAACTCAGATCCCCTCTACTCTGGAACCAAAACCAACTGTTCACCACATCAAACCAGTTTTAAGTATTACAATTAGGACGTTAGTTACCCAAGTATTAAACATTGGGGACACATAGGTGATTACAATGGATGTGTAATTATTATACATGTTTCAAAGTAGAAATACACAACTTACAAGCTCTGCAACATTTCCTACAAACAATGAACCAGTTTCCTCAACATTTCTACTGCTGAACTCATAAGATAGACTTTGGAATATAATGTATTTCTGTAGCAGGGCCAGCTGTACACATAGCTGTGAGGCACAGCATTGAGCATGACCTATGCACCCTCCTTTGCCAACCTGTTTCTAGCTGTGTGGCTTCATCCAACCCCTACATGGACAAAATAAAATGGCTTGGATGCTCCATAGACATGTTTGAACATATCTGAAATTAATTTCCGAAATGTGAAAATGGCAAATACAGATGATGAGCCACTGATCGAAACACAATCTTAAGGGCTGATTGTTTCCATTCATGCTATGGTTTCACATTATGCCATGCTGAAAGTCATGGTGTTATTAGGGGAGGTGGCCACCTAAAGACTAGTTCAACATGAGACCTTTTGGATTCTACAGTTAAAAGCAACTAAATGGCCCATCCATAATCCAGAAACATCACTTTAGGAATCATATAAAATTGTATTTCAGTATATGGAACTGTGCTTGGAGCTATGAGAAATGTCTCATGTGTCCATCTTGATTTGTAGCTACGTTATGTCTGTCCTGCTTTTCTCTCTTTCCTTCACTCCATTCTCCTTCCCAACACTTCTTTTCCTCTTTCGTCCTCATTTCTTCATTTTACTGATGATGATGTTTCATTTGTTTTTGACCAATAGGCTTGCACACTGACAGAACATCCTCCTCCCACTCAACTGATTAGTGAAAGTGTGTGTCTTTTTTTTGTTGCAGCCAATCTGTACAGCCTATGATCTAGTGTAATGTTAAACAGAGTGTAGCAGTGTCATGATGACACCACAGTCCAGAAGGAAGGTCTCAGAGGTTTTATCGCCGTCTTATCTACAGTGGTGAATAATATGGATAGATGAACAGAATATAAGAGAGTAAATATAAGTTTGACAAAAGGAGCTGGAGTATTCTTGAATCTGTGACGTGAAATAATTGAGTTCATTGAGAAGTAATCTCCCTCAGTGATTATAAAGATCCGTTAAAGCAGAGGGTTTATCACAAGATTTCAATTGTCTCTCCTCAGTTCCACTTTGCAACATAACCTCTTAAAATGAGCTTGTTTCATTTTATTTCAATAATGGAATTAAAATGCAGCATACACACACTAAATATCCCAGCAGTTCTGTAAGTGGGCTTCTACACTGAACAGTGTCAAGTGGCACAGTGTGTTTGAATTCATGAATACAGTTCATCTATTTTTCATCTGCTTCTTCATTTATTTTTAATTGACTTTTAAAACTATTTGGAGCTACTATTGGCATGAAGAGTGAACCTCCACAGTCTGTTCACTGTTGAATACTCCATTTCATATTTCCTTTCTTCTCTAATGACTTGCCTGGGTTGTATGTTTTAGATTTTGTCTTTCCTCATACTGAGCTATATATTTGTATATTTTGGAATATCATTAATTAGTATTTTGACCTGACGATGGCACCACATGAAAAGTCAGAGGGCAGTTCATCCTGAGGGGACCATGAATGTCTGAACCTAAATTGATGGTCAGTTCATCCAGTGGTTGCTGAGATATATCACTTAACCTCATAGTGGGACAAAAAGAAAAGTCAGAGGATCAACAAGGTCACTATGATTCCTCCTGGACACCATGACCATCTGAAGCAAACTGTCATCTATTTAGTAGATGTCGACATATTCCACTGGATAACTCAAAAACTGAGCTGCTGGTGGTGTCAGGAAAGATCACCAAAGTCAATCGGATATATTGTTTGGAAGACATCATTGTCTGTACAAAATGTTGTGGCTATTTGTCTGGGATTTGTCTGATATTTAACTAAACACACACAAAAGAATCATTAGCTTCTCTTTATGTATTTTAAATTCAATAAGATACATAATCTCATCTTCCTACCTTCTACCTCGGTTCTTTACATGACCTACACAACATCCCAGTCTGCACTTCTGCAATTCTGCTCACAAGCTACAGAAGAGAACATGGCTTACACAAATATTATCAGAGGAAAACGAGTGTATCTGATTATTGTCTGGCACTTTGCTCATTAGCTGAAATAAAGCGCGATAGGGAGGTAAAAACAGCAGCATAAAGCTCTGTGGGTGGCCAGTTCTCCCAAGAATTCAGTGAACTCAGCGGATGACAGTTGAATTTGGTGAGCTAATTGGCCCTCCACAAAGGAACAGGCTTGTCGTTTTCTGTTAATTGGGGAAAGGAAAGTTAAGTTGGAGTAAGTTTTCTTTAACAAACAAACAAACAAACAAATACAACCAAAGTTGTAATCAGATCATGTTTATGAACATACTGGAATAACCAATTACATGTGTTCTTATTAATTTATTCCTATGCTGTCATGTTGTACATTTTTTAGAATTTGTTCAGACGGCTGGTGTTCTTCTTCAAAGCTATGGTATGTGTCCTCCAGTACAGACCTCCTACATCTTGCCACCTCCACAGCCTTCCTAACTGCATGTAGCTTTATGCCCCGTGGCTATATTTTGCCATGGAGGTAAACACTTCTGTATTAAAGCTTTGCTATAAAAGCCATGAGAATTCATCTTTGTTTAATTGATGCTTTCTCCTGAAGTGCCCCGAGGCATTATGTGTGGGCCAGCTAAGGAGTGGGACCTCACTCAGCATACTACTGCTGTAGACGGTGCAGGTACATTATTAAGGAGCAGCTGGGTTTGACAGCAGGGTTGCTGGGGTGGAGACTCTGTCAGCTCCGATGCTGGTTAAGCTCACATCCTCTGTTAGTTTTCTTCCTCAAACTCAGTGTGACCAAAGTCTAACAAACTTTAGGTTTTCTTGGGGAGAGGAAAAGAAATTCTAAGCCACGTTACTTTTGGAACACAACGAACATTAACAATTATTTCCCCCAAAAATATCTGTACTAAGATAAGAAAATCGTAAAGTCCCCATGAAACAGGAAGCAGTTTACGTTCTCACTTCCTGTTTTTTGTACCATGTTGATTCTGCTCTGAAGTTGGACATTTTGATATATCTCAACATATTTTTTTTGATATATCTCGACTTGTTCTGTAGCCAGCCTCAAGTGGACATTTGAGGAACTGCAGTTTTTGGCATTTCTGCATTGGCTTCATTTCGCATCCACTGAGGTCACCGTTTGTGTAAAACACAGGAGAAACACCGGGAACGAGGACGGAGACAGCCTCATCATAAAAACTCATGTCCCGTGTCTTACACACTGGACCTTAAAGAACGTCTGGTTAGTCCTGCCCACTTGCAGTTTAGTACCACCATCATTCTGTGATACAGATGATTTATTTGACTGGGTCATCCCTAATAAATGTTTGTCTGTGGCACAAATGGTATCTTTTTAATATTTATGACGTCAATGTATCAAGAAAAAAAATAAAGCCAAAAATGTGATGGCTTCTTAAAAGTAAGGAATTTCTCATTGTCTCAGTATTATATCCTTGTAAATCTTATATCTTTGAGTTTGGGGCTTTTGGTTGGACAAAACAATTCATCTGAGGGTCTAAAAACTGTCTGAGTTATGATTTTTCAAAGTCAGACTCTGTCTTTCCCATCTGTCATGCTATGCTACCTCATCCACAGGGTGCTGCATGGATCCCATCCAAATGAGATCCATCTGGGCTGTACGTTTGGGTGACTTTTTCCTCTGGGTGTGTCCAAAACTATGATTAGAAGCCATTGTATCACCAGTTTGACAGCTGGTTTGACTGCATTAGCCCCATTTACTTTCAGTAAAAAACAGATTAATTAAAGAACAAGTCAGTTTAAGACGGAGAGAAGAGTGATGTCCAAACACAGCGGCAGGCGGAGTGAAGGCAGTCTTAGCTGAGCAGTGATAGAGGAAGGCTAAAAGAGATGGAGTGCTCGATGAAATAGAAGTAGACAGCTCAGATGGAGCCGAGAGCTTCATCACACATCTCCTCAGGGATGTAATCAGTCCTCCTCCAATTTGGCGCACGCCGCTTATCGCACTACCGGGAGCCATGACCCACCGACTTTTACGGTGTGGTCGACTGGCAAATGGAGAGATAGGCCCTGTCTGCCTGCCAATGTCTTTTAATGAGCGCGCCGATAAACAGCAAGGAGGAGGACCGGAGCTGAGGCCCTTTATAATTACTTCTCCAATGATTACCCTATTTCACCCTGTATACCAGATCAATATTACAAGACATGGCCTTGATGACTTACAAAGTCACTTAATCTCACTTGATACTGCCTTCACTGAGGGTGGATGTTAGGTCTTTATACAGGGAACAAGAGAAAAGGTGTGATTCATTCATTCATTCATTCAAGTGCAGTAAAAGAGCAGAGAGAACATGTGTTAGATCATTTTGAATGACCCCATACTCCTGCTTGCATGGTGAATCTTGACAGTATGCGTTTACCTACCAGTCGCCAAAGAACACAACTAAATGTAACAGAGAAATAAGACCCAAGCAGGGCTGGCTGCTGGCTTAAGTGCACTATGGGACACGACTACATTAACTTGGACTGATGTTACTCACTCCTCTCTTTGTAGTGTTGAGACTCACGCAGTTAACCCTTTCACATGCTCTCACGCCACACGTCCACTTTCATATTTGTCACTTTTGTCCTGTTAGTCTGAAATGCTGCATGGTGCTGCCTGTGTCTCTCTGCTGTCTGTGTCCTGTCTGTCTCTCTGCTGCCTGTGTCCTGTCTGTCTGCTGTCTGTGTCCTGTCTGTCTCTCTGCTGCCTGTGTCTCTCTGCTGTCTGTGTCCTGTCTGTCTCTCTGCTGCCTGTGTCCTGTCTGTCTGCTGTCTGTGTTCTGTCTGTCTCTCTGCTGCCTGTGTTCTGTCTCTGCTGTCTGTGTCCTGTCTGTCTGCTGTCTGTGTCCTGCCTGTCTGCTGTCTGTGTCCTGTCTGTCTGCTGTCTGTGTCCTGCCTGTCTGCTGCCTGTGTTCTGTCTCTGCTGTCTGTGTCCTGTCTGTCTGCTGTCTGTGTCCTGCCTGTCTGCTGTCTGTGTTCTGTCTCTCTGCTGTCTGTGTCCTGTCTGTCTGCTGCCTGTGTTCTGTCTCTCTGCTGCCTGTATCCTGTCTGTCTGCTGTCTGTGTTCTGTCTGTCTCTCTGCTGTCTGTGTTCTGTCTGTCTCTCTGCTGTCTGTGTTCTGTCTCTCTGCTGCCTGTGTCCTGTCTCTCTGCTGTCTGTGTCCTGTCTGTCTCTCTGCTGCCTGTGTCCTGTCCACAGTCAGTACGTTTACATGCAGCAAGAAATTTGAATTTCTGATCGTATCAGATAATGACATGCATGAGACTGGATCACTTGTCTGAGTATACATGCCGTTCAGAGAATCAGATAAACAGCCGGAGCATGGCTAACTCCGTTACACTAGGTGGCGCTGTAGCCCTCTCAACAAAGAGCCACTTTCGGTTGACCTCTGCTTATCAGCAACAACAAACTATCTGAAGGCATTCAAACAAAGATTACATACGAGGAGACTGACGACGCTACAGCTGCATACTTTTCGTGTATTATATTCGTCCTAAGAGATGTCCGATGTGGTCCGAAATAGGTCCGAAGTAGATCGGACTAAGGTGTTTACAAGCACTTTAAGAAGTCCGAACTAAGTCCGATCAGAAATTCGAATTTCTTGCTGCATGTAAACGTACTGAGTGTCATAGTTGTGCATGTCAAATCTGTAAATATTATGCATGTTAAATTGTCCTGAGTGCAATTCACTGTCATGATTTAGTATTTATCCTCGCTGTCATTTATCAGACAGGAACTCTGGTTCAGTCCATCTGCCTAAGAAGCTGACAGAAATCCTGATATTATCGTACCCAATAAGCAGTTGTTACCACCATTAGCAATAGCTTCAGGAGTCTGGACTCAGATGAGCTGACACAGTGGATCAGTGTAACTTCCTGCAGACTCAGAATCAGTATCACAGATCTGGATTTAAATCGAGGTCGACATATTCCACAGACAGACCCATGGATCAGTCGCTGATTCACTGATTCAACTCCACAGTGTGACACAAGGCAGATTCAGACTCAGATGACTGATCGACGATTTGAAGACTTCCTCCAATCAAATGTAGGAAGCCAAACACAACAATAACCAAGATGATGGATTCTTGACTTAAAACACAAACACTCGTTTTTGTTACAGGGAAGTGGGGGGTTCAGGAATGGACCCAAAAGCAAACTTTAATAACAAAACAGAGAGGGATGAACACAAAGAAACACAGGAGCAGGGTTCAAAAAACAAGGAACACAAAAAACAAACTAACCAAAAGGCAGCTGGAGAGCCAGGCAAAAGCACAAACAAAAGACTAATAACCACAATCCAAAACAACACAAGTCCAACAAACAAAAATCCAGAAATAACAAAGACCAGAAGCAGGAACACAGGGACGAACACAGGGACGATCACAGGGACGAACACAGGGACGATCACAGGGACGAACACAGGGACGAACACAGGCAAGATACAACACAGGAAACCATAAAACACACTAGGAAACATGCTGGAAAGAACACAAGGACACTATAGCAGACACACTGAGGAACAAGACACACACACACACACACACACAAACAAACACATATAACAGACAGACAAAGAAACAAAGGAAACACAGGAACTAAATATCAAGCAAAATCAAAAATAGCGAGAAAACAAGACAGAAAGTAGAATTAGACAAGACACAGGGTAGAACTACAAAATAAAACAGGAAACACAGAACAAAGTCAAAACAGTTTTTGTGTAGCTGCGACTAATGTAATTCATAGCCTAAAAACAATGAAAGAGTAGTGTAATGTAATGAATGTAATTTAAACTGCAGCATTATATGCCGTTAATAACAATAGTCTATTTCGCTGCACTTTAGGCTAGGCCAATACAGCCTAAACACTGAGAGAGGAGCATTTGAAGAGCAGCATTATGTGTTTGCTTAATGTGTCATCAATAATTATTAGAGTTATATTTGCCACATTTCTATGATGTCATTTACTGTATTTACAGTTGAATGAGTAATGCTGACTGAGTTATGACAATATAATGCTGTTGTATTTGTATCAGCTAAATATAATGCCAGCTAAATAAAAACACTGTGAACTACTTACAGCCTCATACTTAATGTTAGAGAATTTTTAATAAGATGAAAATGGCAAGTTTTATTTCCTGCATCAAAATTTTAACAGTAGACTGCCCTCCTCATAGAATAATTGTCATATTTGAATGTATTTAGCCTATTTGTAGTCCAAGACAGGCGGGCTTGTGTTTCCTTGGCAGAGTTTCTATGTTTATGGACAAACTGACTCAAAGGACTCAAAGATAAAATCCGGATCTGTTTATTGACTGAGTCAGAAAGACTCGAGTTTGACATCTCTAATTGTGAGAGCTATGTTCAGTTTAAATTAACTGTAATTAATGCAATGAATCACAGTAATTACTAACATTGTCTCACTACTACGTTAGCTTTGTACTGATAAGACAGCACACGCCCCTCTGATCATGTCAATGCTAGTAAAACTGAACAAGTCATAAAAATGTACATATTTCTAATACAGCCAACAATAAACATGTGTTACACTTGTTGGATACTTTATCTTTAATTTGACACAGGTGTCAGGTTTATTCCTAAAAGATTACAAACTTTCTCTGAATCCTGAAGTGGTTCAAGAAGCAGCATTTACTAATCTAGATTACTTACATGCTCTGCGTAACAAGCTGATATTGGGACAAAATATTACATGAAATGTATTTTGATGGTTTCATTTTTAAATCAATTAATTTAATTTTTTTTTTTTAATATTTCAGTATTACAATATTTCTTCTAAGTACCACTATAGAGGTCGTATTCCAACAATGGTACACGTAACGAAGTCTGAGCACTGGTCAAAAATTTTTTTACTCCACCGATCGTGGACAAGCTGCGTTGCGTACCACAGCAATACGCAACCATTCTAGTCAAAAAATGTTTTCAAAACAAGAAAACTTTGAAGACAAACTCAAACTCATCTTTTGAGATTACATTACACTAGGTCACATGACTCATCTTTTTTTTGAAGTCAGCCAGTGTCAAGGTCAATACAAAAAGACAACATTAAGTACTTGGTGTAAGAGATGTACCAATATGGTCTAAATATGGCTGCCAAATTTTCAGAAAGGTATCATATCGCTTTCTGAGACAATAGGTGATTTTTTCCAGGGGGATGCAACCATTCATCTCAACAGACCACCTGCCAATAAGAAGAGGGGAGTCAGATTTCCATGACGCTGCATTGTACGTTGTGCATTGTTCAGAGAGCGGCGAATATTTGTAAAGTTCCCCAACAAACAAAGTTCAGGGTCCACTGGAACATTAACTCCTGTGATCGTGGTTAAAGTGGAGCAGATATCGTGCCAGAAAGGCCTAACTTTCATACACAGCCAGGTACAATGCAAAAAGGAACCAACTTCAGTATCACATCTGAAGCACATTTCTGACAGGTTAGATCTGAATGAGTGTAATTTTTCTGGAGTAAGCTATAATTAATGTAGAATATTATAGTTAATGAATCTATACCAGGCATTGATAATAGTTGACAAGCTGTTTTGACATAATTCTGTCCAAAACTGTTCATCAATTGTCCTGGTTTTGGGCCCTCATTCGACAACAGGTGATATATATGTTAGCAATAAATTTAGGTGTGTTCCCATCATAAAGAAATCTTTCAACATCATTCATGGCAGGCAGAGTCATTTCAGGACCCAAATTAGCTCTAAGAAAGAATCTTAGTTAGAGATAACAGAAAAAGGTTTGACTGGACAAATTACATTTCCTCTTCAGGTGTTCAAATGACATAAAAAAAAAAGTCCTTTATCGAAGCAATCCTCCAAGTGTTGGATTCCCTCATGATGCCATATGTCCAGAATTTTATTATAAAGAGTCATGGGTATAAGTTCATCTTGCTTTAAAGGTGTTTTAGGTGACAGTCCCACCTTCAATCCAAGACTTTTGTGAACCTCATGCCATTTTTTATCAGATGTCTCTATATAGGGTTATCTGTCCTGTTGATTACAGTTCCAGAATTATGCTTATAAATGAAGTCACTATGGACCTTCTCTTTCAGGGGGTGTAGTCCGATTTGTGTCCAAGAAGGGGCGTCACTACCCTCAAAAAAGGATGAGATCAACCTCATTTGGGCTGCCAAGTAGTAGTTGTTAAAACTTGGTAGTTGAAGTCCCCCTGAGCCATAGTCCCATGTTAGCTTTCCCATGGATATCTGGGGTACTTTACAATTCCATAAAAATTGTCTGACATAGCTATTGAAAGCTTTGAAAAAGGATTGGCAAATGGAATGGGTAGGGACTCAAAATTTGTAAATGGAATAATTTCACTTTTTTCCAAATTCACCTTATAACCTGAAATTTTACTCTAAGTATTTAATACAGTTTGTAATTTGGAAAGAGAGTTACCAGGGTCTTTAAAGTACAAAATAACATCATCTGTTGGAAGATTAATTTATGAACTGTCTGACTCACCTGAAAGCCCTTTATATCAGGATCTTGTCTAATTGCTTCAGCTAAAGACTCAACTGCCAAGACAAAAAGTGATGGAGACAAAGAGCATCCCTGTCGACCTGATCTGCTTAAAGGGTATGTAGATGAAATCTGTCCATTGGTGCTGATTTTTGCCTGGGGTTTATGGTATAGAGTTTGAACCCAACTAATAATGGGCCAAACCCAAACGTGGATAACACTTTAAATAAATATGGCCACTCTAGCCTATCAAAGGCTTTCTCAGCATCTAAAGCCACAGCTATGCTGGGTTCCGTTTCAAATTTTGTCAAATGAATAATATTAAAGAGCCTACATAGATTATTAGCTGAGGAGTGCTTTGAAATAAAGCCACACTGGTCTGGATTTATTAGATGTGGCAGATACTGGCCAAGTCTGTTAGCCAGGGCCTTGGAAATTAATTTATAATCTGTATTTAACAATGAAATTGGCCGATGTGAAGAGCATTTCAACAGATCTCTATTGGATCTTCAATCATAGACAAAAATTCATCAGTGTTACTCAGATTTTCTGATGGTTCTGATGTGTATAAATTTGTGTAAAACTGTTTGAATGCAGTGTTCTGCAGTGTTCTGAGAAAATCTGACAATTCCCTAAAACATATCTCCCCAATGTATCAACAGTGGTTTCTCCAATTGTTACAGGGGTGTTCGTATTTATCAAGATGGCCACTCCCCTGGCTTTAGAGTTAAAGGTTGATAATATTACATGCCCTATACAATCCCTTTTCAATTTTCTATGCTCCAGGGGTGTCAGATGGGTTTCCTGCATATAGGCAATGTCTGTTTTCAGTTTTTTCAAATGTGTTAGGACTGTCTTCAGTTTAACCTGTTCACATTTAAGCTCACAAATTTCACCACCAATAGCAAATAATTTTACAGGGATATTGCCCCTTCCATAAGACAAATGTGTCCCTTACAATGAAGTAGTATAAAGTAAAGCACCGACCGTATGAAAAACCAGTGAAAGACAGAAAAAAAAGAACAAAATCCCTCCCCTCCCACCCCGCCTTGTGCCTCCCCGAACGCAGCACATAGCGTCCCGTATTCATCTCAAAAGTAGCTACTGGGCAGATAACTAGAATATGTTACCTCTAGCCCCCTCCCCGCGACATTATAGTAACATGAACTATATGATATTGCGATATAAAGCAGTTAAAGCAGTGAAACATAAACAGTACCAGCACCTCAGGCTGTGTGGACATGGTGGAAGTTCAAAGTGGACCATTGTAATATAGCGTATATAAAACAATATGCAAAGAGGTCCCAGTGCTGGGAGCAGCTGATCAGCTGCTTTGAACAAATAGTTGCCTCACCTCGGTGCAACCGTGAATTAAATGAAGAATGTCAGTGTATGGATCTACTCCCTTGCTTGTACATTATTCCTTTCCAGGAACTTTGCCGCTTTCTGCAGGTCCGCAAAGATCCTGGGTGCTCCGCGGTCTTGGGGGTAAACATAAAGCATGGCTGAGTATCACAGAGTGTGTTTTATTCCTTCGTCGCGCAGAGCCTGTTGCACTTCTCTGAAGGCGCGGCGCTGAACCATGACCTCGCTGGCGTAATCTGGGAAGATGAGGACCTTGCCTCCCTTGTACTCCATGGACTGTTGTCTGCTGAGGCGAAGAATCAACTCCTTCTCCTGAAAGTGATGGATAAGTGCCAGGATGGTATGCGGTCTGGCGCTGGTGACCGGCTTCGGCTGGAGGAAGCGGTGCACCCAGATTGTGGAAAAATTTTGTCACCGAGCAGTTTAGGGATTAGTCTGGAGACGAATTCAGTGGGTTTACCTTCGTCCTCACCCTCTTGTATCCCCACTGTTTTGATGTTGTGCACCCGAGAGGGTCAAGTACCTTGGTATGAAGCTGAGTGTTGCGTCCCGTCAGCTCAGCGCATTTAGCTTCAAGCGCCCATGTAAATGTCAAGGTCGCTAGTAGCTTGCTCCTGGTTAGCCACATGGGCTTGCAGTTCAGCCTGTGAAGCTGCGAGTGACTGAAACTTAGACTCAAAGGCATCAAACGTTCATTAATGCAGCGCAGGGCTCTGACACCTCTTTGCACAGTTCCCTACACATATCATAAGTTTTATCTGGAGTTATGTCTGACCTGGTGGGAGAATCGCTAGCAAGGCTGCAGCTACCGACAGTACTAGCTCCCACTCCGGTAGCTTGGCTGTAGGTGGATTTGGCTTTGCTGGAGATTTTGGACTTTCAGTTTGACAGAGTTCTTAGGGAGATATATACACACACACACCTGTGGTCTATGGGCAAAAAAGACGTGGTATAAAGATGATTTTGTAAGTTGCAGATAGGGCTGGGCATTGTTTAAAAATTTTTGATACCAGTACCGATACCAGTACCCTTAACACGATACCGATACCAATTGAGTACTTCATTCGATACTTTTTTTCATCATCATTCGATATTAATCATGTGAAAAGAAAGCAATCAGTTGCTTAAATGTCACCACTCGTCCCCATTCAAAAGATTTTTACACAAATATATTTTGGAAGTGCTCAAATATTTATTGAATAACTGTACAAACCTGTACAACAAAGTATTACAGTATTTGGGATGTGTAATTTGCAACATCACAGGTGCATTGCAGGTATCGTTTGACAGGCCCAGTTTCGATGCTACTCTGGGTTATTTCAGTCGATACCTGAAAGGTATTGAGTACCGATACCCAGCCCTAGTCACGAAGAGGAGCACTGACTAAAAACGTCTACATCCTTTGCATGCGCACCAGCGCCCCCACATGACTCTTCTAAGGTACTTTACAAGCAGACACACACACACACACACACACAGACACACACACCTCTGCTTTTGTGAGAAGACAAACCAGTAAGTACCCTTCATTGGTGTAACTTCAGACTTCTTTACAGACCTCCCTCGAGTCTATATACAAGATGAGCGGCGATTCAGAGGCTGTGATCCCCGAGCACAACCCAGCCTTTTGGCCACCACCGCATGCGCCATATGATTGCAGGTGGGGACTTCGATATGGATACTGAGGATAATTTAGCTGCAGACAATGACCCACTAGTTTCAGATGAGGAGAATGAGGAGAATAATTATCGAGGAGTAAGTTCGTGGGATGAATTCGCAAACAGTGACTCTGACAGCGATAGCAGCAGCATTTCCGACGAAAGTGAGGATGATAGAGAGAAAGAAGAGGATGGCTCACCTCTTAATACAAACAGGAAGAGGAAGCAGGATGATGAAGATGAAAATGAAAATGTTAAGGTTAATGTTGTAAAATTTGGACTAGGCTACCTGTTTCAGCCTCATATATGCCCAATGAAAATGAATGCATTTCAGTATAATGCAAATGCATTAAAGAACCATACTGTATATGTGTGCTACTGAGCATTAACATGTGTTTCATGTATAACTCAAAATTAATGATCAATCCAAGTGACTAATCAAAAAAAAAAAAAAAAAAATTCTGATAAAAAAAACAAAACAAAACAACAGCTCAGATTTCTCTTGAGTTCTCTTGAGTCTCTGCCACAGACATTTTCGCACCAGGCCACATAAAGTCAGTCGACAGTCAGTCAGCTCCTTGCTTGTGTGTGACATGATTTGTAATGCGCAGGGTCGATGCATCATGTACAAACTAATAGTGTGTCATAATGGTATATGTTTATACTTCTCATCCAATCAAATTCACTCTATCAAGGATTAAAGCAAAAAAAAATCTTTTGACTTTTTTTTCAAGCTGCAGCCAAGTCATATTCCCCATTTGCAATTTGTGAAGGATGTTACAGGTAACGTTACTTGACATGTGCTAAAAAAATAAGATTTACAGCCCCACTGCACTCATAACCATGATCTCTAATGCAGACATCAAGTTTAAATACTTGACCAACAGTGTTTTACAGGAGGATGCTTAAAGAGCTGTTCTGTTCACACTTTTCTTTCATCTTTTGCCAAGATTATCTCAAGTTTTACTCTTTCAAATAATCAACCATCTACAGAACTTCAGTATGTTATTTTTCTACTTCTTCTCATTATTATTATTATTATTATTATTATTATTATTATTATTATTGTTTCCAGTGAGACTCTTATCATTTAACAGAAAAATACATCAATCAAACAGCACCAAGATTAAATAATAATAAGTGAAACTTTTGCAGCCTTGTGACAGTTTCAGTGTGATGGTGAGCACTCACCTTTCTGTTTTTTTTTTTTTTTTTAATTATTATTTTTGGCCTGGGAGAGAGATGGGGAATGACATGCGGGAGAGGGCCGCACAGGTCAGGATTCGAACCTGAGCACCCGTAGCGAAACTTCGCGTGTGGGACAGCTGCTCTACCAACTGAGCTAAACGCCGCCCCATCATTACATACTGTTAATAATCAGAGAAGCTCTGAGGCTTTACATTTGTTCTATATGTTATAATACAAGATTTCAGCAGAGGTACAATCAGGCTACATTCATGATTTTGTACCGTCACACTAACCAAAAACCTCTTATTGATTATCAATACAAAGTTTCAGGGCGTTCCAGTAACCATGGTAACTCACGGTGCCAGAGGAGAGCCGCTGAATGAAGCCGTTCACACAGATACAGTGCAGACGAAGTCCAGACACATAGCAGGAGACTCTGTCAGACGAGTTCTCACATGTTGACTAAACTTTACAAACTGAGTCTCAAAATGACGTCACATCTCTGTGACGCAGTCACGACGAGTCCACTTTAGCGCCGATGCTCCGTGTTTAGATCCCGCGCTGTGTGGGTCACTACACTGTCATTGGTATGGAGCGCACATGCTTTAAACGATACCATTGGCTGTAGAGTGTGACAATCTGTCAATATAAATCAGCCAACACTTTTTTGTTCTCCTCAGTTCTACACTGATCTCATAAGAGTAACGAGGCTGTATTAAAAATGTAAGGAGTAGAAAGTACAGATAATTGCATGAAAATGTAAAGAGTAGAAGTAAAAAGTCAGAGTATTTGTACTTTGTTACTTAACACCTCTGGGACTAGACTGCCGGGGGACTCCCCCTCCCTCCCCTCTCTCTCTCCCCCTTCTTTGTCTGTCTCTTTCAGGTTTATGCCTAGTCAGACACAGTATTGGTTGAAGATGCAGTCACATCTCCCTTTACTGAAAACTCTCTCTCTCTCTCTCTCTCTCTCTCTCTCTCCATCACCACCACCATCTGTAAACATACCTGTCTCAATAATGCATGTTAATGCATGTTACTAACTAAACTTCTTCCCTGGAGTTTCTGTGCTCTCTCGTCCAGCAGGTTCTCATGGATCGTGGCTGCTGCTCTGGTCCTGCACGACGTCCACTATATATAGCATCACTGTCATTATTGTTACCATATCTCCATTACAGTTTATAGTTAGTTTCTGATTTGCTGCTGCTGTGCATCTGTGTCTCTCTATCTCTATCACAGGTTCCACTGCTACTGTAATCATTTTATCATTCATTGTGATTCATTGTCATTTTATCACTCATTGTAATTGTATAATATGTCTCTGTTGATTTGTTCTGTACATGTGACATCCATTGCACGTCTGTCCGTCCTGGGAGAGGGAACCCTCCTCTGTGGCTCTTCCTGAGGTTTCTTCCACCTTTTTTCCCTGTTAAATGGTTTTTTGTGGGCAAGTTTTTCCTCACTTGAACCGAGGGTCTAAGGACAGAGGGTGTCACTCCCTGTACAGATTGTAAAGCCCTCTGAGGCCAAATGTGTTTTGTGAATTTGGGCAAATAAAATTTGATTTGATTTGATTTGAAGGGGGCATCAGAGGGTTAAGTTCTTCCACCAGAGCACAAAAGCATCTGACAAGTTTAAAGAAATACAATGTCAGCTGTAGTTGCCCAACCACAGACTAATCCAAGCAGTAGAAACAAGATGGAATTCAGCTTTATATACTGTATGCTGGAGAGACTGTATGAACAACAGCAGGCAGTTGTAACATCGCTTTGTCTTGTGGGGAAACACATTGTGCTTGGCTGAGGAAGAATGGTCACAGATCAGCCGAGCCATTGAAGCCCTCAAGCCCTTTGAAGAGGCCACAAGGGAAATTCCAGGTGAACAGTATGTAACTGTAACACACAGGCAACAAGCAGCGAACCCCCTGTTTCTTCAACTACTGCCACTGCCTCTCTGGAAACTACCTTGCCAGTAACATCACCCACCACAAACACTGAAGGCAACAGTGGGGACTGTTCAGCATCAAAGACAGGGTTATGGGAGGACTATGATAGGCGTGTGATGGCTTCTCAGGGCAATCAGAATGCAAACACAAACGCCATTGATACATTGAGATGTGCAGGTTCATGGAGGAAAAACTCCCAAGGAGTGAGGATCCTTTGCTGTGGTGGAAAATTAATGAAGCAGTGTTTCCATTGCTCAGTAAAGTGGCAAAAAAATGTCTTGGAAATATACATTTCTCTATATTAGTGCAACTTATCTCATATCAGCAGTAATTTAAGAACCAGTATTTCCAGACATACTTTGTATTTGTTAAGTTGTTCACACTTAACAAAGAAACAAAATGTAAACAAATGTAGCAGTGTACTACATGTGCAATATTACCCACTGTAACCCAGGTAAAAATGTAAATGTAAAAAGGTTGTTGAAGTTATAGTATAGATAGTACTATAAATACTATTAAATTCATTTGAATATGCTTTAGTTTGAAAAAGGTTAAAAACATTTGAGAACTACTATAAAATGGTTAAAACCATTTAAAATGTACTACGTGTTTGGTGTTTGTTAAAAAATGCAATGTTTTCCTGAAAACTGTCTAGACCAGCATTTATGGGGTAATAACACGCTGCAGGAGCGTCAGGCCTTTTAGGTGTTTCAGCACGGGCAATTAGGGGAATGGACGGTGTGTGTTTTTGTTGAGAGAGCAGCCATGAGTCTGAAGCAACGTGAGTGATTATAATGAGAGAAATACTGTAACTTTAGAGTGCGCAACATTCTTGTTTTTTTCCGATTGTTTGCTCAGCAGTCCATGTGTAAAGGAAAAGTTCATATTTAGAGCACTGGAGGAATTTCCACACGAAGTTCAGAGTCGGTGTATGTTTTGTGCTAACGCTAACGCGAGTGCTAATGCTAGTGCTGTGGCTGAGCTAACCTGAAGTATAGATTTTATTCAGTCCACTGTACATGTACTGATGTCTCCAGATATAGTTGAACTACCCCAGTTGAACTGAATAAGAGGGGAAAGGCTGTTTTCGACTTGAAGACGGAGCAGATGCCCAGACAGCGGAGGACTTGGACTTGGACTTGATCTGAGCATGCTGTTGATGGCGCCAGAGGAGGGAAAGATGAGCTGAGGTGGCTGTGGTGAGACCCGGTCCTGTTGCTGAACCTGTACCTGTGACGGCTGGATTAATGTTTTCTATTTTTTAAAACTCATCCCTTTGATAAGTAAATAATTGAGTATTGTTTTTCTAAAATCTGAGTGGTGTGATTTTATTGTATTTACCTGATAAGAGGGAAAAATTTCATATTTAAAGAGACATATAGACACTTCTGGCTTAAAGTCTGTATTGAAGCTAAAACACTAGAAGGTGAATTCATCAGAGGTGGGTTTAAAGAATTATGTGTTATTATATGTGTTTAATGTAAAAAGAGATCCAAGATAATTATTAAAAAAATAATAATAATAAAAAAAAGTTAGTCAGGGTTAACGATAAGACAATAGTACATTAAAAGAACCCAAAAGCCCTGCCCGTATTTGTATGACTATTGAGGGGAGTGCTACACCCACTATACAAGCACACATTGTGAATGGCATCGTTATGACTGGCTGATGTACCTTGTCAATGTCAAGCTATTTGATATGATACCTGATGGATTATAAACCAGTTTAGATCATCATCAAGCCTGTGCCAAAAGTCATCTTTCAGATTCGAGAGAGTTTCAGGTGATCCTTTGAATGCAAGACCTGCTGATTTCTGACAGCCAGACTGAATATGGAACTTGATTGCTCATATCTTTAAGGATTCATTTAGATCGATAAGTGTCTGTTAGAGATGCACCGATATGAAAATTTTGGCCGATACCTATATTAATAATGCTGTTATGGCCGATAACTGATATTTTACTGATATTGATATGTTAAAAATAAGTAAAGTTTCTGAGATGATAAAATTTTCTACAGACTACAAATCATGCAAACTGGATTTTTGAATGTCTTCCTTTATTTTCAAAATGTGTTTTACTTAATAACAAGTTTCTTAGTTTTACCAGTTTAACCAAATAACAAGGTTACAGGGCTACCATAAAACACAAGTAACCAACAGTGTTTTTTAGCAACCTTTACCACTTACCACTTACACGTAGCAAGTGTGTAACTAAATTAAAGTACAGTTTAACTCCCTCAACTCACAAAACTCCTGTGAGAAAGTTTGGATCTTGCTGTATTGGGCTGCTGCTGCTTTCGTTTTTGCCTGCTGGCTAACGTTAGCAGTGTTAGCTTCCTGCCATTGTTTGTGTACTTCTGGGTGGCAGTTTTTCAAATGACATATCGAACTTGTGGTGTTGAATGACTTCACGTGGCATCCTCCTCGCATTACCTCGACTTTTGCAAGTATTGCATACTGCTTTTCTGTGTGATGCTGGTGTCAATCAGCCCACAAAAACCAGCAAGGCAGTTTCCCCTTGCAGCCAGCGGACATCAGTGTGTGTGTGTGGAGAAGAAGATGCTCAAACATGTCGTCGTTTTCCTGGCACAGCTGTCGGAACAGTGTGTCATTCATGGGCTTTTATTTTGTTAACGGCCTTGACAGTGATATTGAGAGACTCGATGAGAGCTGGACTTTACTTATGTGCTATTATGGCAGAATTAAATTAGCAGATTTTTGAATGGAGTTTGTTTTGTGCCATTGTAGACAAAATGAACCTCCCTCATGTTCCATGTTCTGTGTTTTCACGTTTTCTTTTATCCATAGTCTTAAAGATGAAGGATTTTCAATATTCAATAAAGACTTTAAAGTTCACCACATGAGCGATGTATAACGCTGGCTGCAGAGAACAGTTGCAGTGGTGTCTCAGCTGAAATCAAGCTGGTTTTAGAATACTGGTCATATTTTGTTTGTGTTCATATGCTTTGGCAACATTATATTGCAGTCATGTCAACAAAGCCACTTGTACTGAATTATGTTTTCATGTGTGTCTAAGTTGCTTTCAGGGGAAGTCCGACAGCAGACAATCTGCCTTGTAAATGTGTAACCATTGCGATTACAAGGCATACTGCCCCTGTTGAGAAACACTGGGCTACAGCATGAACAAAATCTTAAATTTATATTCTCAATTAAATAAGATATGCTAATGAACTTAGCTAAATGCTTTTTAAAACAGGTTTTAAAATTAGTAATGCAGTTTGAGACTATATTTGACTCTTTTTGGATGGTGAGTGAAAAATAGTCATCCTCTACATTTGTTGTGTTCTGGTTTCACAATGATGGAGACAGTTGGAGACACACCACAATTAGATATGAAATAGGATGTAGGCTCTGGTCTTCCCAAATGATGTAGGCATCATTTAGACATTCTATTTTCTCAAATGGCATATAGCTGTAAATGGGTAAAAAAATCTCCCCAGGGAACCATCACGCCAGACCCTTATAGGTCTGGGTTAAGCCCGAACATTTACATCTGGTCCTGGTTACTTCCATAAAACCTGCAAGGAAATTATTAGAAAATCACATTTGCATAAAGTAAATCATTACCACAAAGAGTTCATTATCATCATCATTATTGGCTATCACTTGGGGCCCAGTATGATTGTCCTTCTGTTGTGTCCTCTCTGGAGGTCTTGACATGGCTGATAAGGATGATCCTAGAACCACAGCTCTGGGTGTGAAGTCTCTTCCATCTCTGTTGTTGCTTGTCTGAAGTGGACATCTACCTTGTTTGTCCACGTTGGTCTTTAGTGAGCATTGTTCTCCAAGTCAGCGGTTTGTGTACCAATTTGAAACTGATCTCGATAATGTACCTTATCTTCTGGCCTCGTGGTCTGTTTGTATTTGGGAGTAGGAGATGTTATCTACATCTACCTTGTTGACTGTAGGTGGTCCAGGTCTCAGTAAGGAGAACAGCTGCCTTGTAAACAAGCTGTTTGCTTCTCACTTGCACGTCCTGGTTCTCAGAAGAAGAGGCTGCCAGGGTTGGTAAAGTGATCCACGTTTTTGAGATTAGTGAGATTAGTCTGCATTACTGGTGGGAAAGCGGTGCTGTCCAGAGGTGGCTGAAGAACATATGTCTTCCTTATATCTATGGCCAGTGCCAGAAACCTATAAGCTTACGCAAATCTATCAAGAATGGCTACAGATCACATGGATGGGTAAAGGTTATTACATTATGAGGCTGGACCTAGCTTTAAAATGTTTAAAGTAACATTGCATAGACTTTGGTAGCGTTACGTTACGCATTACATAACCCAGAGCACAAAGTTACATACAGTTACAAATGACAGAGACACTGTTCACATGATTACAATTTAGTATAGTATCAGCATGATTTGAAATCTGTTAGATTATGATACAATCATCCACATCTTTATAAACCACATATCATCCAGAAAGGGACTGATACACCCAACACCAGACAAGTACACTTCACCTCGTAGGAAGATAAGCTCCAGCAGTGGTCCTAGGTGCAGCAATTAGACAACACTGTTCCAGTGAACAATACCAGCACTGGCCCAACATACTGTATAGCCTGTACACGCATGACCATTCATTAATTTACTGTATTTTTCTTCATATTCCAATTTGTTGTCCCCATGACCCCTATTCTCTGCCTATGCATGCATGATGAGCGGTGCATTCACCCAGCGTCCATTCACATCACTGTTAGCCATTGTTTCTGTTCAAGCAGAAACCGCTTGTCAGGCAAGCACTAATTACATCCTTGATTAGGAGGAGAAGCAATGAAAGAAATAGAGCGCTCGGTAAGAGATAAGAGAGGTAACCCTGCGTCTTTGTGTGTGGGGGGGGCGAAGATTCTCTGGTGACAATATTACCAGTACTAGTGAATATTAGTGTGTTTTGGTGGTTATGTCATCATGTTTCATGTTGGGAATAGAGATTTACAGACGTTCCTGCTTTAACCACTTTAAACAGGTGAAACATGTCAATGAGTTCATTTCCATTTCAAGCTTTATTGTGTTGTTGCACATTTGCTCTTGTTGAGGAAACCATCTAAATGACGTCTACTCTCATGACATGAGACACTTTTCCCACCAACTCTGTTCATGTTGCTTCATGTGAATGAACCTCCAACCTGTTTGCGACTCTCCTCCCAACGTGCGCTCTGTGCTGGACACCCGAATACGTCACAGACGGGCAAAGAGAATGTCAAGTTCAGGAAAATACCAAACTGTCAGTGCTGCTTGCTCTGCTTCTAATGAAAAGTTGAATTCATAAGCAATAAAACTTTCTCTTCAATATGAAGCTTTCCTGTTACAGTCTTACTGGGTCTGGTATGACACTACTGTTTCCTGACTTTATGGTTCATCCTTACTTGTGCCACTGTTGTGCTACATTTTAGCATTTACTATTCTATTACTGGCTCTTGTGGTCACAGTGGCTGCTGTTCAGCGAAGTTACACATGTAGACTTTAACAGGTCCTAAGGTCAAAAATAAATCAAAGTTACAGCATCAGGAGAAGCTGATGTTTCCCACCCATACTGACATTACACCTTCTTTTACATATCCAAATACCATTTCACAAACAATGTCTAGAGTTCATGAAAGGCAGCACTTCATCGGCCATCAGACTAAGTTTCAATATTATACACAACAATGGTCTCTTCTTTTTTTCCATCATTAACCAAGCTAATTAAATCACGAATAACATGTGTGCCAGTCTGGTATATAGAGGTGACGTTAACACTTGGGGTGGACAAAATAACAGGAACAAAAAAAAAAGATCTTTCATGCCTTCACACTCACTGTCCTCCTTACTTGTCATTGGATGGATGATATGTCTGTCTGTCAATCATGGATGAACTTGAGATCAATAAACCATGTAATGTAGTGTAGTCAAGCTCTTACCAAATCCAATCAGGAGAAGAGCAAAAAGATATTTCTCATCCAAAAAATCCTTCATTACCATTCTTTGTTCTTTTAATGAAGATGATCTGTTCTGATAACACTGATCCAAGCAGCATCTATGCTAACTTCTTTAGCAGCCACTATTGTTGTTTGTTGCTGTCATTAGTTCCTTATAGGGCATTGAGTGTCCATAACCATTGTGGTTTAGACACAATTATGAAACTTCAACTCTTGCAAAATGGACTCTCCAATGATCTTATAATTTCATGATCTCATTAAGTTCAGCTGCCTCACAATTAGGGATGAGCGAGTACAGTATTATCTGTATCTATTAACCATATGAATTATCTGTATCTGTACTCGGAGTGGGTGGGGCATAACCTGGAAGTGGGTGGGATTTAACCAGGAAGTGGGTCAGGTTGTCTTGAAATGAGTGAGACAAGTTTTTCTTTCGGTTGGTACTCAGAAAACAGATAAATAAACTGGTAAGAAAGGGGGGGGGGGGGTCAGCCCCAGGTGAGCAGGGCTAAGCCACTGGGGAGACCTGGAGGAGGAGGTGCTGCAAAGTGGCCAGGTGAAGTCAGCCACCGGGGGACACAGCAACACCCAAGCAGGAGGAGGAGGGGGAGGCCTAACGGGCTGAAGAGCAGTGACGGAGGTATGTTTCTGAACTTTTAGTAAAGTTATTATAATGACCGACATCAACAAAACACAGTGCTGTGTTCATGTAGCACTTTGATTGACATTGTTAGCCGGCAGCTGATCTCCGTAATGTTACCGCATTGTGTCTGAACAAACTGAAGTCTAGTTTCCATAAACCTCATATTTGTTTTTCTGTGTTTTTGTCTTCAGAGACTTGAAGAGATGAACCTGGAGGAGCACAGTGAGCTCACGACCGAGCTGCTGGAGAGGCAGACGGCCTCTGATGCACCAGTACACACATTATATACACACACACATTTAGTCTAGAATTATAATGTTGAAATATGTTGGTATTCATGAACAGTCATTAATAAAACATGATCAACAGATGTATTTGCTTCAATGATATACATATGAACCTGTACTTCCCAGCAATGTCATCATGTTACCACTACAGGATATAGTGACTTGTATTGTGTATATTTATATGTATGGTCTATTTATATGCGTCTCTCTCATACAGCCTTCTGAAACTGTAATTACACAAAATTCAATCATTGATTATCAGTTATTCATTATAACTAATAACCTAGACTGCACATGTAAAGAATACATAAGATTTATTATAAAAAGATTTGTGTGACAGTTCTGTAAATGGGAATAAAAAGCTCTCAAACAACAGTTTTCATTTCTATGAGCAGTAACTGAGGTGTGTATGTATAAACTTATTGTAATGTTAATGTTACAATGATACTGTAACGTTACTCTGTAGTTTGATGCGTTGCTGTAAAGTGTTGTTGCCCAGGAAACGTCAGCAACGTTATTAATTGATCATATAAATATCATGATGACATCAGGCAGTGATGTTTTCACGTCTTCAGACATGTTGATCAGACACTGGTCAGCCTACAAACTGTGACTTACAGTAATACGTGCGTGACGCTAGAAAAAACACTAAAACAAATCCACTGCATGTTCCTGTAGAATAGTTAGCAAACAATGCTATGCACTGCACTGGTTTTACATATCATCATTTTGTTACACTAAATAAACCTTTTCTGATGTCAGCTTCAAAACGTTTTTCTATCATGCTACACATAGCTGATCAGCTGAGTGTAACGTGTAATCTCCGTAACATCACGTAAATAAACATTTTCCACCAGCACTATAAAGTGTCATCTATGTGTCTGGCTGACCGTCAGCTTCAAAGCGTTTTTCTATCATGTTACACTTTGATTGTGATCAGCTGAGCAAGATGGCGGCCTCGCTGTAGGGGGACCCATGGTATATGTACATAAAAAGTATAAAGCAAAAAAGCAATAAAAGCAATTTCTGTTAATAAATCACCATAAATATTACACACTTCTCCTTTAAGAAATAATAAAAGCATAGTATTCTTTAGGTTTTCTTTTTTCAGCCTTGTGGGTGGCTTTGCTTGTTTATGGGATGAACTGAGCTGGAGTTGGGCAGATGGGAGGGGAGGGTCGCTCCGGAGCACTAGCTCCTCTAAAGTTTGGACCTTGCTTCTGCAACCTCTGCTTTTATGGGAGCTGCCCTTTGCTTTCTTTTTTTTGTGATGTTCAGTTTTTGTTGAAACTGTTTGTGAGAGAGGTGTGGAACCTTACAGCCTCTGCACTTATACTGCTGTAATGCATTATAAGAACACGTGTTGCCACAAATACCAGTTTCATTTTACAGCTTCAACCAAAAAATGGCAGTCAAAAATTGCACTGCAGGGCTGTTGCATTAGACTCCTAGTTTTAGTTATTAGGTGTAGCTAATAAACTGACAACTGAGTGTGTACTCAAATCAAATACTGAATTTATTAGTTCCACACAAAATCAGATATTTAGGAATAAGTTGCTCTGATCTCAATTTTTATTTATCAAGTAATCTGCAATGCACATGTATACACACAAATGTGTGTGTGGATACAGAAACATGACATGACACATAAAAACATGTTGGTGGATACATAAACATATATATATATATATATATATATGTGTGTGTGTGTGTGTGTGTGTATATATATGTGTATATATATATATATATACTGTATTCATGTTACACAGAGGACTCTTTTCAGAAAGCTAACATGGCACACAGGGTAATTTGGCTGTGTGCATTATGCACTATGTTTACTATTTGTATGCAGACCACTTGGCTTTTATCTTGTCACACCAGACTACTGCAACAATCTGGGAGCAATACCTTTGGAAAAGGCTCTTGAAAGGACCGGCAACAATAGCGGCTATTCAGTTCAATTCTACACACTGCAAATGTCCCACGTTCCCCACCACCATCAAAGACAGACTTACTGCATATGTCCAACGTGCTACAATACAAGAGAGGAAATGGCAAAAGCAGTTGCCCGGTATGCTAATCAAATTTTAGCGATTTAGTATTCCCCGCTGCTGCTTGAGGGATTTTTCCCTAGATTAAAAAATAAAAAGAAAACATGATTGTGCCCCCACACCTGATTTGCTGAAAACTTTAAACTCCTAATCAAATCCTGCATCACCTGATGCAGCATCTCCAGCACGCTCCAAGTATTAATTCCACTAATACAGAGGGATGGTGGAATATCATGGGAGGATATTGGAAAATAATTTCTTGCTTGGTTATTCAATGTGGAATTCATTAAAATCCAATTTTGTGAAATTGAAATAAAAACAGCCATTTGCTGTGATAGACTGGCATGCTTTAGCAGCAAATATGAGAACATGGATGAAGGGGGAGGTGGAGGGGAGTGAGGGGGAAAGGGTGCAGGGTGGTGGGATGGGGAATGTCTTAATAAACACAGATGAAGAAGGGAAGGGAGGAGAAGAACAAGAACAAAAGGCAAAAAGAGTGAAACATGTAAAAAAAAAAGCAGCGGGGGCAGCAAGGACATTTCACCCCTTCTTTGCAATGCATTATGCTCCAGACTCCTGTTTTTTTTGTTCAACACATCTTTAATGTAACCATCCTTCCTCGCAATGAGAGCAACAGTCAGACACTTGTTCTATTAGCTCTTAATGCTAGCTGCCACTTCCTCACATTAGCCGCCGTACACACTCCTAATTGCAGTAACAGTGCGACTGCATTAGCTCATTAGCATGCTGCACCACACGCTCTAGAATAAAGGCAGAGAAACACACAACGCCACCGTGATTAAGCCAGAATGGTTGTTTCGTGACAAAAATGCACAGCTTTGCAATTAAATCAAAGAGGCTGGCTGTACTTGTCAGAGATGAGGCTTTCACCGATATGAGGAAGTGAAAGAAGAAAGCAGGCATTAAGGAGTAGAAGCAGCTGGATGATCAGCTATGTTAACCCAAGTTAGTCAGAAATTATTCCAAACGTTTCAGCTTGTTAACTTTCAGTTTTGCTTCCAAATGAAGTGGTTTGTATGATGTGAGTAAAGGCCCTGATGCTGTACACTACACTCTGGGATTATGTTTCATTCTAGATGATGACAGTTGTGAAAGAATCATGGGGAAATATCAATTCACACAGATGGTCCCTAAGCGTAACAAGAGTCCTGTCAACCAATGGCCGATTTAGACTTTTGGTTATCAAAGACAAGAACTCACCCTATAACATTTCCTTAAGTTTTCAAAAATATTCTTTTGTCCAATACGTAATACTGGTTTATGAAGAAATACCTGCAAAACTGAAAATGATGAACATTACACCAGCTAAACATCACGTCTGTGTGTTATGATGTCAGTTTAGGTTAAAGCACTGTGGTTTTATGCAGATGACACTTTGCTTTATCAGGTGATCATCATACAGTCTAACATGCCCCAGAATTGTTAGCATATTTGATCTGACCAAGATTTCAGTCGACTCATCCCACAGTTTAACATGCAGCTATGACACTGCACCAGAGCCTTACACTGCTTCCTTATTTACAGCCTGTCTGATCATCTGACTGCTTGTTCATTGCCTGTCAGATTTTGCTGTCATGTTCCTAGATCACACTAATTACTTTGGTGAGTGCAGTGTTAGTGTATGGTAATGGCCAAAGCTACACACATAAGATCCACATTGTAATAAATCAGTGCTGTGCAGATCAGGAGTTGAGTAGATATGGAGAACAAGAACAATGAATTTGAATGGTAAGGGTGCACAGCCTGCTCCTCCTCCTCCTCCGTCCTGTATTGTTTAGGATGCTGGGAGCTGATAGGACTGAAGCACTTCTGGTCCTCAGCCAACTTCCAGTGGGGTCAATCAGAGTGGACTGACACAGGGTCAGCATCACACTCACACATGGCTCTCTCAGGCCTTCATTAATATTATTTTCCTGCCGAGTCGTGTCGCTGGCTTATTGCTCTCTTCCATGCTTCACATTTCAATGAGTGCTACCCTTGTTGTATTTCTAGGTGTATCTTTTTGAGAGGGAATCATTCATTTTTGATGAAGAGCTTTGATATGCACATGAAAGCTTGGATTGGAAATGAAGCTGGGCTGTTACAGAGCCATCACGTCGCCTTGTGTTGGGTCTGCATACCTGCAGGACTGGAAGGATGTGGGTGCAGGAACATGTCGTCGTTATCACTGTAGCCATACTGTTCACATAAAAATTGCTATAGGGTGGTTTCTCTTATATAAAAAAATGTATTTCTAAGCAAACATCTTAAAGTCTAAAAACAGCTGTAATCCAATGAAAATCACTTCTTGTTTCACTGCCCATGTTCCAAAGGGTACAGTAGTGCTGTGTGTGTATTTCTACTTTCTAGACACTTTTTGACTGTTTCACCTTAAAATAAAAATCACCCTCCACACACACACACACACACACACACACACACACACACACACAGAAGATAGGACAAACACAAAGCTGCGAGAACTGAGTTGAAAAGTCTTCTGCTGATTTATGGTCCATTCGTGTGCTGGTGAGAGCCTCTGACATAATGCTGGCTGCATGTACAGTGTTGCATTGACAAGATCTGTGTGAAAAACAAAATCCAGACAGAGACACAGAGAAACTTGGATATGATATAAAGGAGACTTTTATGCAGAGCCACGGTGCTCAATATTGTACAAATCAATTAAGGCCTCATATACATATATAATCATAAATATGAATACAGACAGTATATGCAATATATCCATGGGAATACAATCCATTATGATTTATGTCATTCATCGTCCTTTAATTGATGAGTTGAAGATATTTCCATCGTAACAGTTTTTGATTTCCTTTTTCAAAGTCTGTTTTTAATTCATACATTTATTTTTTAAATGATCATTTTACTTCACAGCCTCACCTCTTTGTCAGTCAATCAAGACAAACAGAGCAGAACCAGCGAAATGATTGGCTGATTGCTCCTTCAAACCGAATTCACAGCAAATCACAATAAAAAGGAGACCTGCAATAAATTTTGTCAAAAGAAGCTGAATGAAAAATAATTTCCATGATGGTGGACTTTTCGTTTTCCTCCTCTCTATAATCAACATGGCAGAAATAAATAAAGGAAAGAGTGTGATGGATAAATAATGACGGACAAGCAAGAAATCCAACATAAAGTAAAAATTCAAATATGACACTCAAATTACCTCACAGCCACAGGCCAGATTGTTCTCTCGCAGGGGGCACCTGGAAAAAGCTTCCTCCTTGCAGATGCAGCAGGTAGCAGTCACATTAAACCACACAGAATAATACCCAGCTGTCCATCTCTCTGAGACTGTCTGTGCTCCAGGTTAGACATTCAAGTGTCAGTTGTCCTGTAATAAAAAAAGAGTGCTGTTGGTCATGGTGGTCAAAGTGTCCAGCTGGAGGTATTTTTTTTAAATTATTTGGTCATGTGAAATCCAGCAGTTTACAGATAACATGCTGTGCTGTTGGATGCAGCTGGTTAATGAAACAAAAAGATCATATTTTCAGCCTGACTGCTCTGAAACAAAAGACTGGAAAGATCATGGAACACATGTGGCTCCTCTGGGCCTTACTGACAGGAAGTTTGAGACCCCTGTTTTAAAGGAAGCTGGATCTTTAACATTTCAAGTTAAATATGCAACAAAATATTATGCAAACTGTTAAATCCCGTGACAGTATGGGCAGCGTGTGCATGACGTCACCCACAGGTTCCCAAAGCACCGTTTGAAGCTCAAATATGTGGCACTGGCCACCGCCATGTTGGCTGTACTGTCTTATCTGCCTCTTAGCTGATCTAAAAACAGCAAGGGTATGGATAATCCCTGGGCTGAATGAAGCCTGGACCTACCTGTCAATCAAAGCATCTACACTCTTAATTCTGCATAACTAAGCCTTAATATCATCTGAACAGGTGAGTTGTATATAAATTCACCCTCAGCACAGTTGTCATGAACGGGGAAATTAGCTATAGAGACCAAAACTGTTTTTTGTACTAATGTTGGGAAGTTGGAGTCTTGCTGACTCTGGTACAGTAAATTGAACTGACCTTTTCTGAGTCATTTCGTTCATTTCATTCATTCACTAGTGCAGCGCTGTAGCCCTCTTGTGGCTGAGTGATGTAAACGTGACGAATGAAAGATCGGTCCGTATGAACGAACCGCTGTGTGTACTTGCTCCTCACACAGCATGAGCTGCCTGTCACGTGACAAATGAACGATAGTGCTGTGTGTCGTATCGTTCAATTTGAACTAATCTTTTTTATGACTTAGGAGTAATGAGTCGTCTTAGTGAGTGATTTGTTCATTTTCATGCAGTATGTGCCCTCACCACATGGCAGCTACATACGCTCAGCCAGGACAGACTCAACTATGCGTCCTCAAGTCTGAGGGTGCAGTCGAATAGTTAAAAAAAAGAAGCTCCTAAGTCCTTTCCTAACCACTTTTCCTTGACCTCAATGGAAAACGTCACAAGGTCAAGGAAAGATGTGAAGGAGAGGTCATAAGGAAGACAACAGCAGCGTTCAGAGAATCCGACTGCTCTGTGACTACGTCATGATGCGTCAGTGAATGTTATTGACATTTATGATCAATGACTGTGACCTGTGGTAAAACTACAAAGTCCAGAAGATGGACTACAAAACGCTCATCTGAGATACTTCCTAGATACTCCCCGTGCGCTCTTAGCATGTAGGTTAATGCAGGAAATGTAAATGTGGACAACCCGGTGAAAAATGTGACGTCATTAACGTCAGAATTCAAATAATAAATGAATATTGTCCACCTGTCACAGAGGATAGATGAAGTGTTTGTTACACTGGTATGGTCGCTCACCCTCCTGTCCACTCATATAGAAACATATTAACAAGTTATGGCAAAGATATATGATTAATAATCAGCAGTAACTTCATGATGTTACAGTTACAGTTTGTACTGTGTGTGTGAACGTAGCTCCACAGTCAACAGAACACACTTCATGATCAAAGTTTTTATATCACATTCATATTCACACGCTCTCTGCTGCAGGCTGCATCACACTGTTTAAATACACTGATGTTTTCTGGTTGTGAATGACTGAACGGTGCATCAATTTTTTGTCGCTGCCACAAGGAATTGTGGGACAGCATTACCTCCTTTCCTTTCGTCCAGTGTGTCCTATGCTAAAGAAGGTGATAAAGGAACCATTGAAGCTCCTTTCCTTAACAGTTAGAGAACAGCTCTTATCATGGTGGCTACGTTAATACTTCTGTGTCATTTCACTCAGTGAGGAACCTTCCTAAGCAAAATTGACTATTTGACTGCACCTTCAGACTTGAGGACGCATAGTTGAGTTGTGAACTAATCATTTCGGTTTCCTTTCCTGGGAATGTACTGCATGGAAATGAACGAATCACCACTAAGACTACTCATTACTCCCAAGTCATATAAAAGATAAGTTCATATTGAATGATACATTCACGACCGACACACCACCACTTTACCAGGCTGTAAACATGTTTATTTTGAAGCCACTCAAGGAATTACACTTCTGAAAATCAAAGTGAAAAGGTTAAAAGGTTAAAGATCAGTGTTCTGTACGTCCTAAGTAAATATTGTAAATTGCTGAAAAAGAAAGTATATACTGTAATATAAATGCCATTATCATCATCGTCTCTGTGAAATACAAGTCTGGAACATCACAGTTTCAGTGGGTGCTATACTGTAAACATGGAACCCTCAGGAGCGGCTCTGTAATGCCTTGCTTGGAGGAACAGTAACCCACATCTAGCTTTGTTAGGATCTAGCTGAACCCTAGCAGTGTCAGGGCTTGGCTCTACTCCACAACACTGTGGCAATCAGACAGTCACTAGAGTAATTTGTGGAGTAGCTTGTTCCTTCCTGACACCAGAAAAGCCGAAAAAAAAAAAAAAAAAAAAAAAAAGATCCAGTTTGACCAGAGTGAAATTAGCCTTTGACACAGTGCTGCATGTTTGACCCCCCACATTCAAAATGAATCCAGCTCAATTAAAGGCCCTGCAGCCCAGGAGCAGGTCCGTGCTGCCACTAGAGGCTGCTGTTGCACTGTGCAGGAGCAGTGATTGGCTGGAGCCGTCGGAGGCGTGGGAGGTCCCTGTCAGCGCTCATCTCGTCTGCCTTTCTATAGAAACGCAAGTTAATGAAAGTGGAAAGAGAGATTATGTTGAGCATTATGTTTAATTGGACTTCTTTAAATAACACTGGAACACGTGTATTCCACTGACAGTGTGTGTGTGTGTGTGTGTGCGTGCGTGTTGTGTGTGTACTGTGTACTAGGCACGCGATTTCTTGCATCAGTGTGCGATAACCTGTTTGTTGCCATATGTCTGTCATTGCACACACACATTGTAGTATATGCATGTCTTTGTGTGTGTGTGTATCAGTTGCTTGTGTGAATTTTGTTGTTGCGTGAACAAAAGTAAAGAAAGGTGAGATATTAAATGGACGATGTGAATAAAAAACACAATGCGAGCTCAGAGTCAGACTGCGCTTCTGATTGATCTGTTGCTTTTATGTGTTCCATCTCAAATCTCAAATCATCTCAAATTCAGTCAGTTAAGATATTCACCATCAGACTTCAGTGCTTAATACCTTGAACACAGTTACACCTCAGTTACAGAATATGGACCAATAGAAGCAGTACTTAAGAATACTTTCTGATAACAAACTTCACCTCAGGGTCCATTCAGCGCTCCACTGGAGCTTTGAGTTTTGGCAGCTGCTTGTTCCAAGGTCAAGATTTAAACCTTCAACATGTATTACAGGCGCTCAAAAATGGAAACTTGAATATCTACTAATTCCATGAAAAGATTGTCTGTCTTTCAGCCTTTTGTTTCAGCAAGCTCTCAACAATGACTAAAAGTCAGTCCCAGATTTACTCTTGTCCAGTGTCTTGTCTTCTTTTCTGTTCTTAGCCTCCTCTGTCAACATCCTGTTCAGTCACTTCTCCTCTGTCTGCCCTCATGTCGTGGAGGTTGCTGAGCCCAGTTACATTGCCCACTTGCACAACTCTGCTCCTTCTCTGCATTTCCTTGTACTTTGGGCCTGAGAACCTCACCGTGGTCCAAAACGCCTGTGGTACAAACACCCTCTTGCTCTGAGCTCTAACAAACTGAACTAACATTAGATAACAGCAGCTACAGTTGGCAGCAGTTGGATGTCCATCGGGAAACTCTGTAGTAGCATCATCATGATTTTATATTATCAAAAACCTACCCAATGTTGCTTTAATGGCAACTGACATATGCAGCCTGTGAGAGCAGCTTGTGAGTACATATTGTGTTGCTTTGAAGGGTCAAAGAGGTTTATAACTACTGCATCACACAAAAATCTATATGGTTTAAGTATCTGACCCATAAATAGATTATTGGGCAAATAGAAGACCAGGCAAGATGAAAATGATGTTAAAGCATCATAAATATGTGCATAACTTAAACATGGGCAGACAGAGAGTGACTATGGAATAGAATATATTCACTGGAAATGCAGCAAAGATTATTGACTGCTTTTTGACTTTATGAAGTTCAGTCGTCAGTCGGAGTATAACTGCTGGATTGAGGCCATTCTTCTGCAATTCAACCAAAGTGAGACACATAGAAACCACATTGTTTCATACTGTCTCTCTTATTAAACCCTCCGCTGTCCACACATCCCTGTATGACACCAAAGGGAGGTCACAGTGTGCCTGCTCTGTTTGAAAGAGGACTCTTTTCATGCCTGTGTGTGTGTGTGTTTGTTTTTGGCATTTGGGAAGCTCTGACTTGTGACTCGAGGGCTCGTCGATCAATTCTGTCTCTTCCTTTTCCTCTAAACAGCCAAAAGTCTTCACTTTAATTGCTGCAGCAATAAGGCACCCACACTGGCTGAACCTTTAATGTCGCTGTATTTTTTTTGTCTTTTACCACTAATCTCATTCCATCCCCCCTGCTCTCTCTGTCTGTCTGTCTCTCTCTCTCTGTCTGTTTGTTTCTCTCTCTTTCTCTCTCTCTTTGTCTCTCTCATATTTTACCTCCTCTCCATCTCCAGGGTCTCTGCAGCTCCATAAGAAGAAAATGTAGTAAAGGGTAATTCCAGTTAGTCATATTTTTCTACTTTTCTTGCCATCATGAAGACTTCTTCTGAAATATCATAATTCCCCCTCACTACAGAGCCTCGTGTATTTGCAGCTCTCTTAGAGCACTAATCTCCGATATACACCCACAGGGCAAACACAGTCGTCTACATCTGAAGCAAGAAAGCAATTAAAAAAGCCTTTACCACACTAACACTTAGACGCTTCTACAGCCGACCTGTCTGCTGTTCTGTTCAGGTATACTGAGGCTGCATTCAGGTGATATCAGATGGTCTGTAAATACAAGTGTTGAGGTGAACTCTCTCCTGGTGGATACAATTAGCATGCCAAAAGAGTCAGAGCTATTCAAATTCATAATATCTGTCTTTTTCTAAAAGTACCTTTTTAATGTATTTTTTAATGAACCTGAGGAAATGAAACATATTGCTAACGTTGACATTATTAAAAGGAGGGAGGGGTGGAAGAAGTACCCAGATGTTTTCCTTAAGTAAAAGTAACTATACCTCAGTGTAGAAATACTACATACACAAATAAAAGTGCTGCATTCAGAAAACTATTGACATCAAAATACAATTAAAGTACCAAAAGTACTGACTATGCTGCATGGCCCATTTTAAACATACTGTATATTATATTGTTGGTGTTTAATAATTGATGACCGAGTGAATGTGTTTATCACTTTAATGTTACAGCTGCTAAAGGTGGGGTGTAGTTTAATCACTTCATGTACTGCTGGGTGTTTTGTGAATTTCCTCTCGGGGATCAATAAAGTCTTATTATTATTATTATTTATATATTTATTTTACTTATACTAATATTAGGTAACACGTTATTTGGGTAGTCTGCCTACACATCATTTATTCAGTGTTTGTAAGTGTCAGGAATTCATTTTCACCCCCAAAAACACTGAACACAGTTGTGGTGAAGTGGACATAAAAGTGGTAGAAAATGTAAGTATATGTAAGTCTAGCACTGAAGCAGATTCATAAAGACGCATGTCAAGTTGAAACACTTTCAGTCTTTGCATCAATTTGCACCAACCTGTGCAAATTGACGTCTCACCTGATGAGCTATTTTATCCATCCCCTTCATGTTCAGTGTGGTGGCTCTGTTTATGTGAAGTCATCGATGATATTGTTGATATTGCTGCATTACAGCATCTAAAGTATTAATGTAATATACATATCTCCATACTGCCCATGATAGAATAAATGATCAGGCAACTGATGTTTATTGGTGTGTAATTGATTATAGTTATGCAAACAATAAATAAAGGAGCAGCAGCAGCTCAGAGTGTATATTCATTTGTGTCAGTTCAGCTCTTATCACTCTTATTACGTGATGTATTAATTGGATTTAGAGATAATTGCAGGTGAGGAATGGGTTAGTGTTGAGCTTTGAGATTGTTGGGTGGGTACAGCTTTACAAACCGGAGCCACGCAGGACTCTGATCCATAAAAACCTCGCGTTAGAAATATTTTCATTAACATGTTTTATTTGTTCTATCAGGACGGACATGAGTCAAAACTGCAAATATGACATATAATAATATAATACAACATATATAATATTATGCGTGGAAGTGACAAAACTGAAAACTGTACTACTTACTACAATAAGTTCTAATAATCAGGATGTGCCAGAGGAAGCAGAGTTTAGACTTTTGCTTTAAATAAAATGTCCTGACAGCTTGGGTGGACTTCAGGACTCATTTAGTAACAACTGAAGTGTTAAACCAAGGAACTGCCAGTACAGAACATTACTGACCTTTTACTGATCCTGTTGAGAAGTTTAAATAATTAATGTTGCTGTTGCGCATCACTGTGTTGAATTATTACAGCTCCTGCACACGTATCGCCGCTCCTCGCTACTGTTAAATGAGTACAGGTCTTTGACCGACTACAGATCCGACAATCTACAAGTTGTTGTGCCCAACTCTCTCATCGAAAAAGACAGCAGTGCTGAAGTTTCTGCAGAACTGCACTCACCAGTTTACACTCGTGCATAATATTAGTCATATTAAAAGTTGTATTGCTGCATGTTTAATCTGCAGTAGAAAATGGCCAAACTGAACGTAAAAGAAAGGTGAGTTTGGGAATGTCAACTAAAGCCATTAATATTTCCTTGTGAGCTGTGGGTGTACTTTGGTGCCAAAAACAGCACTAAAATTGCACCGGGTTGCCTCATCAGTATAAACACAGGTCACCTTCGTTTGTGTTTTGTGTTATGTGTTATGTGTTTTAACTTTTCCCGTAACAGGCAGATGCAAAAAAATAAAAGGCGCTAAAGAAATATGACAAAAATATCTGCAGGAAAATATCCTGGTTTAAGACACCACATTACCAAAGCAGAACTACATCGTATATAGGTGGAAACTTTGTAGCCGCGAAAAACCATGATATAGTAGATGCAGAGTTTGCAACAGACCTTTTTCACTGCCAGTAATCTGACTTGTCCTAGCAGAGAAGAGGAACCTGGAACTCGCTCACCTACATGGAACACAGTTGATATTAATGCTATTAATTACACCTGCGCCATTCAAAAATGTCTGCAGTGAAACACATGTCAATGAAATCCTTTGACATCACTCAACATCAGTTACAAGTGAGCGAAATAACCAGCTGCTCACAGTGTGAGGCTAGATTTACTGTGGTGCCTTTACACTTTGTGATATTGATTCATCTTACTTTCATGAACTTCAATTCCTCTGTTAAGCGAGATAAATGAAATACTAGAGACTAAAGAAACAGGCAGACAGTAATCTGTAATGTCACTGTCATTTTTTTTTTATAGTTACTAAAATCCTTTCCATGAGAAATTGCTCCGTTCTTGAGTGTAAGACTATTAGTACTGCTATTAAATGGAGCTATTTTAAGAGCGGTGCCTCCAAAGTCTCTCCACAGTCATCAGAGCCACTGTAGGTTCTGTCTTTTCTGAAACTGAATTAGCTTTGGGGGAGAGTGTGCATGCTCACATGTAACGATCAGGCTCTCAGAGATCTCAGGAACATTAACAGAGCGATCGCTGACGTCTCAAACATGTACGAAGCATCGCTCATTACACTCCATGTGAAGTCAGCTAATAAAGCACTGCCAGTATAGTGGAATAAGTGTGACACATTTCTCCTCCCTGCACCATCCAGTGTATAGGAGCCTTTTATTTTCCATTCCTCACCTACAGCACTCCTGGGAAAGCACTGATAGACTTCTCTTAATCCTCCTTGTAGGCTTCAAGCCTCACCGAGCCGCAGAGTTGCTGAAAAGGATTGAATCCGGTCTGCAGATATTTACTTGACGGTTGGAGAAGACCGCTGTCCAATCAGAGGGGCGTTTTGTTGTTAATGGAAGGCATTACAACCTGGCGCTTTTCCTCTGACCCATGGGCTTTTTTCTTCAGGGTTCAACATAGAACTGTTAACCTGTCTATACAGTGTGTCACAATGAAGGACTGTTGTCACTTGACCCTAATACCGTTTTCAGTTGACACAGCTTTTATTTTCTATTTCTATTGTTCTATTGAAATCTGTGAACATGATTCCAACTAGATCCAACATGGCAACAACAAGCAGGAATCTTGCTTTGATTTCTTTGCTGCTATTCTCTGGATAGGAGCAGAATGTATGTACTGGTCAGGTCAAAGACAGCACACTTGTGCAGCATGTTTCTGACCACATTTTACAATCCAGAATACAGCAACATAGAAATATGTATGAGGATAGGAACAGAATGTGCGTACTGGTCATACACTTGGTGCCAATGTTACATTTCCTCCCTGCTTGACCTCAAGCCTAATTTCCACCGGGGATGTCAGCGTGCGTGTAACGTCTGTGGTCACCGGAGCTGATTGCTGCCACTCTAATCAATGAAAGCATCCCCACCGGGCGTGCCGGTCTCTCTCTAAAACACAATACACAGTTCATGTAGCCTATCACAACTTCACATCAACATTACATCATGACCGGTGGCACCAGGTCAGCAGTCAGTCGACCAAAGGGTCTCAACATAAACAACGAGAGACTAATTGTTGAAGTGGAACAACACACAATAATTTATGACACAACAGATCCTTTTTATAATCTCTTCCACGTCAGAGAAGCAAAGTTAGCTGTTGTTGCTGTTTCCTTCACAGTTTATCGCGGGGTCTTGCGTACGTTCAGGATTATCGCGCGATCTCGTGATCTGGCGGGAATACGTGTGGGAATATGTCTGTGCTGGATTGATGTTGGGCAGAGGACGGAGCAAAACTGCGGCACAGCCGTTCTGTGGCGCTGACGGACCCGGTGAAATCCCCAGTCAGACTCATGATTAGCACCTTTCATCGTGGAGGTCTTTTGATTGCACTGACCCAACTTGAAGTCAACCGGAATTCATTAAAGGCGCAACACCTAGAAATGAGCACTAATTTCAAAATAGCTGACTTCCTGTTGGGTTTGGGGTTTGGCTCCAAGAGGCTTTTTTTAAACGTCTGGACAGATTTTCATACAGATCAATGAAAGCTGCTGTATGGGCTGCTACTTTGGAAGCACTAATATCCTAATATATACTATACTAAAAGCCATAAGGGACGTATATTTTCATCACATCTGACGTGTGCTGTGTTTATAAATACCTTTAGACCCTCAAAAATTTGATTTCTATAAATAATAATAAAAGAAATCCTAGCCATTCCAATAGTGTCCTTACACTAGTTGCCTGGTCCTAAAAATTACTAATAAACATAGGGGAAAGTCTTTGCCTCACAACAATTGCCTGAGCGTCCCAGCGGGAGTGCTGAGTCATCTGGAGGAGCTGCTGCCTGCATCATGAGCAACACACAAAATGACGAAAAGTTTATCAATGAGGGTTAATCCAAAAACTGATGCAGTGACTGGATAATGAAGATATGGAGAGAGGAGGGAGGCTTTTTGTCCATATGCTGTCCTGCTAAATTCTCACTCTAGCACTGTTGAGGAAATTTTTGGACCTTTGTAAAACATGTTTGTGAACTGTTGTTTTTGAAGATCCAGTGTGCTTGGAGCTGAGAGCCACACACAGGGTAGGAAAGTCATGAAGTATTGAGAGACATTGTTGGTTTTGGTCTTTTTATGTGAGTCTTTTGACAATAAGAACGTTACTAGCCTCATCTTTTAAAGGTGGCTGGTATTTACAATAAAAAGAGCACAGTTAAATAACAGTCTAACCTAATGAAGATGGAGAAGCCTACAGACTCTTTAATTGTTCATGCACAAAATGTCAAATCTGTTGCAGCTGTACATTCTGTAGCTGTTTGTGTCTGGATTGTGTTTCTAACACGTTACAAGGTTGCAATGCTGTTATTCTTTCCCAGAATCCAGGACTTACGTTCAGGAAGTCAAAAGTCAATAGGCAGTGTATTTCAAGCAAGAACAGCCTGTCTCTCCCCGGTCAAACCCTCTAAGCTACAACCAGCAACCTTTAGTGACCATTTAGTCACATTTAAACATAATTTTCTCTTCAATCCCCCACTCTGCGCCTGCACCCACACTCTTGTCTCGCTGAGGTTTTTCTATTCGCCAAGATTACTAGACCGGCCTTTAAAAGCACACCTCTGCTCTTTCTACTTCTAGTCCCATTCCCTCCCATTAAGCCCTGAGAGTCCAGGGCTCTGCTTGTCTTCTCTGCAGGCTATTGATCAGCGTCAGTGTTGGGCGGCTAGGGCTCCTCTCCTGCAGATAGATCCGGAACGGGTCCAGTCGACGGCTTTTCATTAAGAAAACACCACAGACGAATGGCAGGGAAGAGGTAAAGGGCATCAGGGCTAAGAGTCTGATAATCAAACTTGATGGTTTTCTGCCAACCGTTCCTCTGTCCTTCCTGTCGGTTTATTAGTCAGGCTGTTTGTCTCCTTTCTTGACCTGTCCAGCTTGTTTTGATTGAGGGAACCTGTGAGAAAAAAGGCACTGAAAATAAAGTCACTCATCAACCCTCAGGGAAGGTGTTGAGAACATGTTATCAACAGTGAGAAAGGAAGACTTAATTTTCTTTATATTTGAAGGTCTATCTGTTCCTATGTGACTTCAGCAAACATTTCAGTCTAGATGTGATTTTGATACAAGCAGATCACTTCTATTTGAAGTCCTAAAAACACTGTGCTGAAAGAGAAAAACCTCATTTCACCACAGGGCTAATCCTTAATGACTTTGCCCATATCAGATCCTCCATTTTATCACAGCCGTCATGCCACTCAGTGCTAATGTGTTAAATTAGAATCAGCAAAAGTCACACGTCAGTCTAATAGATCCAAGATGAAATCTGAACCTGGAGAAGATGAATGTTCAAAGGGAATATCAGACATTGAGATGTTGACAGCAGGTAAAAGGACACCATGTCTCCGTTTCTCTCAATCTTTTTGAGCTCTGCAATCAATTCCTTCCAGAATGACTTAAGCTTTGAATCACATTTTATTCATGTGAATGCAATGAGTGTGGCACACCACCTCTGTACGCTGACTTTCTTGCTTTTTCTTCTTTTCAACAAGCCAGGATGGTCTCTGTCCCTCCTGACATCTTTTTGCATCCTGAACCTAACATTTGTCTTCCTGTCTCCCCACATGTTTTATTATGAGTACAGTGAAACCACCTTAACCCAAAATGTCCACTGGTTTTTTAGATGAGTATTCAGATGCTACTTAAGTGAAAGGATATCACAGTGTAAAAATATACTCACAAATCCTGTCATCAGAAAAATGCTAAATTAAACAGCCACATCGATACAGTCAGTAAACTGGTTCTTGATAAGTTCTCTGGAGAAACTTTTTGTCCTTAAGCCTTGAACTCCTTTTTGGTTGTTGCAAATTCTTGGAGGAAGCAAAAAATGTTCTTTAAGTCACAATTGTGGCATTTTTGCTGCTTTGAAGAAGCTTTAATATTTAATGATCTTTTTTTGTTCCTTTTTATACATTCTTATACGGAGTCACCCTGTAACCTCCAAAATTCACCGGGCTGGACCGTGCGCCGCGGTTGCCACAGCGATATGTGGCTGTTTGAGTCAATATTTCAAACCCCACCGTCTCTGCCGCAGACCGGTTCAGAGGTGTCCTAGAAGCGGACCTCCGCATGAAATACACGGCTGTATTAGAAGCACATAAATCAGGAAAATGACCTAAACTGAGCAAGTAAACAAAGTCTGGCGGGCTAAACGCTTCTGAAACGCTCCCAGTGGGGTTTGAAGTCGCGTGCAGGACCAAAACACAGCCGTGATGTGACAGAGAGGTGCCCGGTTGGGTTTTGGGGTAAGAATATGATCTGGTTTTAATAAAAACAACAACAAAGGAATGGTTTAAACACTTTTGAACATTGAAGTACATTTGGCTTTAACTTGTGGCTGCTATATGAAGAACCTATAAAGAACCAGTAAAGATTCCCCTACGGCATCACCATAAAGAACCACTTAGGTTCTTGAACCTTTATTTTCAAGGGTGTACGGTAACATTTCTACATGGCCATGGTGTGAAAAGCCAGTCATTACTGATGCCACTCTTAGTCTAAACACCAAATCCAAACTATTCACTATGAGATTTAAAACATAAACTCTATTTATGATTTTTGATCACTATTGTGAGGCGGAATTCTCATTAACATCCAGATTATTACTACAGAGAGGCACGAGCATCCTCACATATGCAGATTTGATACGCGAGAAGTCCTTGAAATTGTAGCATTGGAGAGAAAATAAATCAAATATCCATAAACTGCAATATTTGTATCTTCGCAGGGAAATATTAGCACTGAGGGGGATAGAAAGCAGAAAAGTGGAGAGTGGAGTCAAGCACTTCAGCCCTGCATTTCACCTTATTCCCTCCTCCCCATCCCTCTTTCAGGCCAAATTGCTTTTTGCTTTTTCCCTGTCGTTGCTCGGCGTAATCCTCCCTGTTGTCTTAATATCAAGTGGAGAAAGGGCAAGATAATGGAGCAGCGGGGGAGGAGGGGGAGGAGGAGGAGGAGGGGCAGTGTGGCCCTGAAGACCGTCCTCCAGGGAAATAGCCCTCCCTTGTGTCAGACACACAAGAATATTATTAAAACCTACCCCCTCCTCGTGCCCCCTCCTTCCTCTCCGTCCAATACATTTACTTGCCGTACATAATAGCTCTCATATACATAACAAAAGCCAACACACAAGAGGAGAGCTCCAAATGCTTGTGTAATGGATGTGTAGTGAGGTTTTACGCTGCTGAATCAACCCTCCCAGCACTTTTCACAAAAGGGAGCGCTTGGACCGGACTGCTGACTGATGCTGTCATTAAAGTTGATGTCTTTGTTGTCGTCGTCATCCTGATTGTTGCTTGTGCGCGATGTAAAGTACTGCTGTATGGGACATGTTTGGGTTCCTTTCTTTCATTATCGTGTGTTGGTTTTCACTGCAATGAGGAAAAAAAAAAAAAAAAAACACACACACACACACACTTATGATGAGCATAAGAGGTTAGAAGTGACTGTTGGAAGTGGCCAGTTTGTGCAGATTTAGAGAGAATTTGTGAGCTGGATTTTTGTATACAAAAAAAAAAAAAAAACACTCAGTTTGATTGAAATGAGTATGAAGAAACACTGCACTACAGCAAGAAACACAATCAGACAGGTTGGAAATGATTCCCTCGGTCGGACACACATGTTTAGAAGAGATTAGCAACATCCATCAGAGACTTCCTGCTTCAGCTTTGGCTCACACTCCCGTGAAATGAGTGGATAAAAAGGTGGAGGATCCAAAGTGTTTGCTTGTCTAACTGTATGATTGTTTGATTGCTGCTGTTTCTTGCCCATTAGTGATACAGCCAATGAGATGAGCTATGAAAATGAAAGCCAGAACATTTTACAATATGTTTACTCTGGATTTCATGCTAGGTAGGCCAGAACTGTTATGCTGAACATAAACGGGCCCATAATGCAAACACATCTCGAGCCCAAGAACAGTTTAAACAGGTTATTGACACGATAACCTGTTCATATGTAATGTGGGGGCAGGTGGAGGTCTGGTAGCGAGGGAAATCCAAAATGATGGTAATACTACAGAAACAGGAGAGACGACCGAGGTCGACGAGTTGGCCATAGCATTGTTACTCATGGTAACAACCTGTTGGATTCTGGGAGGGTGAACTGGTCTTGAATACTGCGTGGGTTAATGAGATGATGAGCAGGTCATGAGGTGATCGGGCAGGTGACCGAGGCCACGGCCAGCATGACACAGACAAATACCAGGGCAGTGAAAAAACGAGAGGAAAACAAGAGGCCAGGATCCTCATCATAACAACAACAAGGCTTTTCTATATTGCTATTTTGATTTACTAATTTATCTGTAATAAAGTATGACAATATATGAGTTGAACAGTTCCAGGAACGCAGAAGCCCTAAGTACTATGGAACTGTGTTGATGCTGACTGGGAACACATACACAGACGCCATCATTCCAGATACCTACACTGCTTTGTCATGACCCCAGCGTCTCATAGAGGCACATGCTACCCTTTAGTGTGAGACTTCTTTTTAACATGTGATTAATGTTGTGGAACAGTCACAGTTAGGTTGGTTAGGTTTAGGAAAGCAACACGATTTGAGTTAAAGGTACAGTGTGTATTTATTTAGGAAATTTATTTAGGAAACGGAATATAACGTTACGGAGGTCAGATGATCTGCTGAAACAAAAGTCATGTTTCACGTGAGGTTACACACCAAAACTAGAATTTAGTGTGTGTGTTATTGTGTGTGTGTGTGTGTGTGTGTGTAGTGTGTAGACAAGGAAATGTTTCTTTTTTGCGATGCGATGCAATGCGATGAATAAATATAAACAGTGTGCATAGTATGACAGTATGAGTGTACAGATATTTTACAGGTGATGTTACTGATATTTGAGTTTGGTTTTAACTGTTCATCACAGAGACAGCCTGAGGGAAAGAACTGAACTTGTGTCTCCATGTTTTGGTGTACAGAGCTCTGTAGCGCCTCCCAAAGGGGAGGAGTTCAAACAGTTTGTGGCCAGGGTGTGTTGGGTCTGCAGAGATGTTACCTGCCCGTTTCCTGACTCTGGACAGGTACAGATCCTGGATGGAGGAATTGTGTCAGCAGCTCCTTAGGCAGGCTGAGCCTCCTGAGCTGGCGCAGGAAATACAACCTCTGCTGGGCCTTTTTGATGATGGTGACTGTGTCGGTCTCCCTCTTCAAGTCCTGGGAGATTGTGGAGCCCAGAAACCTAAAGGTTTCAATACCAATCAACAGCAGTCACCAACAGCATTGTTGGTGTCATATTACGCAGACCATGTCAGAATATAACAGTACATTAAGTTCATAAATACATATATGAACATGAACTTCTGTTCATTGTCTCTCCAAGGCTTCTCTCCTCCTCTCCTCTTCATGTGATTCTGCGGCTCTGCCCAGCCTTCCTGTCTCTTGCTTCACCCTGCCTGCTGCACCACCTCTGCCTCTCCGCCCGCTGCTATTTCGTTGTTCTACAACCAACCCAAAAGGTCACATGTTACCTCGCTGCTCATTGAGCTCCACTGGCTACCTGTTGCAGCCCGCATTAAATTCAAAGTGCTAATGCTGACTACAAAGTTGTTTCTGCCACTGCAGTCACCTACTTGAAGGCCCTTATACAGATATATGTTACCTCACGACTGCTGTGCTCCTCCAGTGAACAACGCCTGGCTCTACCACCTGTTTGCTTAAGGCAATCCAGACTCTACTCGTCTGTTGTTACCCGTTAGTGGAACGCACTACCAGTTCTACCAGATCAGGGGTGTCCTTCTCTGCCTTTAAAAATCTCCTGAAGACCTCCAGCTCTTCAGAGAGGACCTCCTCTACAACACTACCAACAACTGGACATGAGAAATCTACCCCTTTAAGAATTGTCAGAGCACTAACTGCTGCACTGACACTTTCTTATTGCACTGTAACTTGATTGTTCTCTTCTCTGTAAGTCGCTTTGGATAAAAGCGTCAGCTAAATGTTCATCTCCATCTCCTGGAGTCTTCTGTTTGTTTGACCCATCCATCCACCGCAAACAACCACCTTAAGTTTCCACGTCATCTGTTGAGTGAGGGGTGTGACATGATGTTGATATTTAATGCGTTGGGAATGAGAACAGACTGGTCCACATGGCTCTCCTGTTCGTTTCCTGTTTTGGAGTACATCAGGGCCTGAAGCTATCTCACCAACCAGTGACACTCAGTTCTCTGTCACAGAAACTAGAGCCCAGAGAGAACAGCATCAGTCATTGCAGCCAATGCCCCAAACCAACATTTGTTCATGTTCAAGCAACCAAGGCCACTAGACCATGCAGGAATTTCAATGGGAGCAAAGCAGGAAGTGAGGTAACATTGTTTCATTTCATGAAAGAGAGTGTGAAGGCTGAAAATGTAAATGTTAAAGTATTAAATGTAAAATACTGCATGACTGTGAGCTCTGTTAATGTCTTCTATCAGATCAGTGGTCAGTGTAACGACATCACATTTGCATCCTGCTACATGTGTTTGTGTGTGTCACCGTGACCCAGCAGTCACCTAGAGAACGGTGTGGGTGTTTCTGACCTGCAGCTCACACTCAAGCCTTCACAAAGACACCACAAACACACACACACACACACACACACACACATACACGAACACACATACACGAACACACCACACTCGCACTCAGCTGGACCACAGTGCTGCTGGCTCAGGTCTCAAGGATAGCGAGTGAAACCCCTGCTTAAAATGAGATCCACTGTCTGCATACCAATAGAATGGCCTCAGGGCTCACTGGGTGTGTGTGTGTGTGTGCCTGTGTGTGTGTGTGTGTGTGTGTTACTTTACAGTGGAAGAGACTGCAAAGAGCAGAGAAAACTATTGATGCTATGATTTAGAAGAAGTCAGTAGATACCTGTGGTTAAAGTGGCATCTAGTGTCCCTCAGGGGCCCCTGTGGGTGTCTGAGATGGGGTGGAGGTGCTGAGGGTTGTGATGTGGTTATTGTTCAGGACACATGCCACGGCCAGTGACAGCAATATAGCTTGACCTCAAGTAGATTTCTTTTCACATTTTCTGCACAATGCTCACATTCATTTCATCCATTGGCTGGGCAAAACAAAGGGTTGTAGCCTTGTGTGTGTGTGTGTCTGTGCCATGGGTGGCGAATTTAAAACTATAAATAGATAATTTGGGTTAAATTGTACTACCAATAAATTAAGTTAAAATGTCGCAGGTTAAAAGGACTCTAGCAGGTAAGGCTACACAGCTTCTTTAAAATTAGGGGTAAACAGCAGAAACTCAGGGTATCATTTTAAAAAGGTCCGAGGTTTATTTACATACGCCTCGTTCATGCCTTAGTCTGCTGCCCGGGACGCTGACACCATTAGCCGTCTTCACGCCACTAGCCCTTCGTCTCGTCCCCGCCTGGCCCCGCGGCTGGCCCCGCAGTGCTTGTGGGCGTGGTACGTTAATCTATGATTGAAGCGGCTGCCACGCTTCAGGGGGGTCTAATCACTGACTCAGCTCTGGCTCTGGTTCCGGCTCGGGCTCTTGCTCTAGCCCTGGCCCCCAGGGCCCATATACTCCTCTGTCTTCCCCTGTCTCTACAGGGGAAGACAGAAAAAACACTACAAGGCACTACACTACACTACACGCATATGACACATATGGACTTTTGAAGAGAACATGATAAAGGCACACACATAGACACATTAGGGCACACACATAGCACACACACATAGACACACAAAACGCACAAACACACAGACACATAGAGTACACAGCTAGGACAGTGTTGAATATTTCTATGCCACCTCTATGCCAGATAACATTCAGCCAGTCTGTTTTCAGGTCGGCCTTGACCAAGATTAGGGAGTCGAGCACACACACACACCATGCAGGCTCATGGGATAATATTATGTTCATGTGACGCTCAGAACACGGACATATGATTGTAAGAAAGTACAGGACGGTTGGGTCCAGATCTGGTGATTTGACTATGTAACAGTGATGTAAGAGTGATGTAAGAATGGTTATAAAAGGTTGTGAAGATGTAAAGTAAAGGGACGTTCGGATTCGCAAGCAGCTGTCTCCGTGTTGTTATTTCATTACGTTTTGGAAGTTTTCTCCACAACAATCCTATCTTGTGTGTGTGTGTGTGTGTGTGTGTGTGTGTGTGTGTGTGTGCTCATCAAGGGAACCAAAAACTGGTTTCGAGACACCTTGATGGCAAGCATCCAAATGAGGCTTGTTGGATTTGTGGCACAGTTTTCATCGTGTTTCCAGGCCGTGGTAGGCAGCGTCTCAATCTGGTGAAATTATACCCCTTCTTCTCCTTATCATTCATCTTGCACAGTGAACACACACACACCTGTACACGACAGTGCTTTTTAATACCACGCCTGTTTCACTTACAACAAATTACTTTTTGCAAAATATGATTTGTGGGAAATGTAATTTTGTCTGGACGTTGTTTTTCTCTACGTAATAATGTCTTGGCCCCTCAACCATGCTATCCTTTCTGATAGCAGATTGATTGACATTTAGATCTGTATTTAGCAATAGCCATGTCTGTTCTTTAAAGTCCTCATGAAGTCAAAATTGATTTTCTCCCATCTGTCCTCTGTCCTCCAGTATCTGTCCAACACTGACACAAAGTCATGTTTTAAGTATTTTCAGGTATTCAACATTCTACAATATTATTTACATCATGGTTACTACTTTTACAGTATTACTTATTTCTTGGTTATAATTTTTGCACTATTATTTATATCATGGTTACTACTCTTGCAACATTATTTATTAATGGTCACTCACACTTACAGTGCAATATTTTCATATCATGCCACTTTACCTCAAGTACTTTTTTGCACATTGTCTGTTGTTTGCCATATGTCAGTTTGTTCTTGTTTATTGTGTAGGTTATTAGTCACTTCTGTCTGTCCATGGTGTTGTAACTATTTTGTTCTACTTTAATTTCTGTAGTGTGTACTACAATTTTTCTTCTTGCTGCTGTGACAAGTAAATTTCCCCGCTGTGGGATGAATAAAGTATAACCTAATCTAATCTAATCTAATCTAATCTAATCTAATCTAATCTAATCTAATCTAGTACACTACACGCAACACTGTTTCCCAGTGTACTGGATACTGTAACATCCGTATGAATGATGCAGAACATCAAAGAAGCCGATACGTGGTAGTATGGGACAATGTGAGCTTTCATCGTGCAGCCCCAGTCCAAAACTGGTTTACTGACCACCCACCATTTCTCGTGCAATACCTCCCACCATACTCTCCATTTCTGAACCCTATAAAAGAGTTCTTTTCAGCATGGCAGTGGAAGGTCTACGACCAGCAGCCCTTTGTGCGCATGCCTCTTGTGCAGGCTAAGGAAGAGGCATGTGATGAAATTGATTGGGTATGATTCAGGGAAGGACAAGGCACTCAAGGCGTTTCTTCCCTCGATGTCTGGCAGGAGAAGATATTGCCTGTGATGTGGACGAGGCATTGTGGCCAGACCCAGCTGTCCGGCAGGATGCTGTCTAATTATTTTGCTTTCCTTTTTATTTTTTAAAACATTTTTCTACACATTTTTTTCTCCAAATTGTATTGCAGAAAAAAAAAATTGTATTCACTCCAATGTAAATATATCTGCTGTGCATATGTTGCACTGACTTGTTTGGTGAAAAATAAAAAAAAAAACAAATATTTGCAGCCTTTTTCTCAGGTGCAGCCTGAGAAGAAGTTAATATAGATTTCCACTGAGTAAATTAATATTGTGTTCATGCAATTAAATATTAAAAGTTTTTATAGGTCAGGTTTGTTTGTGATTTCCTGGTTGGTCTGCTACGTGATGGTGAGCTAGGAACCTGGACTTGAAACAGAACTGGGCTGGGATAAACCGAACTGACTCCACAGGTTGTAGTAGGAGGAGCGAACCCAACCACACAGTGAGGATTTAAGGACTTACCTGTGAAAAACGAATTATTTGTGACTGTGTGCTTCTTTTGGTTATAATTATTTGCTTACTTAAATCTAAAATACAGACTTTGGTTAATCGTATCTGTGTCTGTTATTATGTTCACACACACTGGGCTCGCAGAACCTACCAAGAGATGCTTTATTAATCCCTCAAGGGGGAAATTCTTTTTTTCACTCAGTTATTATTTTACATGCATTTACCCCTGAAATACAACCACACACACACAAAGGGCTCATAGACATGCAATGTGGAGAGAGATGGTAGAGATGGTGGAGTGATGAGCAGTCACCCAGAGCAGCGCCCTGCAAGCAGTTGGTGGGCGTTCGGTTTCTTGCTCAAGGGCACCTCGGCAGTGCCCAGCAAGTGAACCGGGACTTCTCCAGCTACCAGTCCACCTTCCATACTTTGATCCATACTGGACTTGAACTGGCCCTCTGGTCCGGACTGAGCTACTGCTGTCAAAACTTCTGATAATTTATATAAAAATACAAAAACGTGAAAAGACTTCTAACGATATATATTTCTGAAATGTGAAGTTAGAGGTTCAAACAGTTTGTCACCAGTTTTCAGTCCAGGATTTTGTGGGCGGTCCTTAAAGGGTGGCTCGATGACACGCTGAGGCCACCCTGAGCATACCCCTGCACCCCTAGCAGAGAGATAGAGATGACTTCATCTCGCTCAGAGTGTTTCAAAGTTAGTCATGTCATTTTCTGAACTCATCTGACACGTTTCAGTCGCTTCAAAATGGCTGCTTGACTGCTCCCATAAGGGGGCGTGGCTTCAGCACATTCAGAGGACACGCCCCCGCAGTCCTGGAGCTGAGAATTCATTTTTACCTGATTTTGACACCTAATTTCATAAACTTGTCGATAATTTTAATAATTCAAATTTCACTGTGTGGTTGATAACACTTTCTTCTTTGGTGTTACAAATTCAGAACACATTTATTCTTACTTTAAACAGACTTTAAATGTGACTTTTTTTGTTTTTTGTGTGACCATTGAGGAGGAATTATGGGAGGGTTGTGTGATTCACCATATTTTGTTGATGTTTAACTGTGTCACAGGCACTGATAATAGGGTGTAACACATATGATATCTGTATCTATTTATTTCCCCGAAATATCTGTATTTGTATCTACATTTATACCAGAATAGAAGTTGTTAGAAATGCCATCCATATTCCTTATATGTAGAAGTAAGTTTAGCTGTCCACAATATAATACCATCAGTCAGTAAGCCATGATTTGTATTTAAAAAGCTGCCTACAGGTGAGAGTCCAGGTGAAAATAAATGAGGTTTCTTTGCAGGCGGTATAAATATGTTAATATTGTTAATATTGTAAATATGTAAATATTCCTGCAGGATCATTTCTATTTATTTTTGTCCCTGTTAGACAGGATCAGGGAGATTACGTGAAGATTCAATATTTCGTCTCTTTTTCTGACCTTTCTTTGAGCAACAGGAGGCAGTGAAACACGCACACACACACACACACACACACACACACAGGAAAAGGTCAGTCATGTCAGTGTCACCTGGTCATTTCCTCTAACAGTAGGTAGCAGCACTGAGTGGTAAGCCTTCATCACTCTCTGTCCTTCCCATCTTTTCTGCAGAGGTTTTGTTTCTACCCCATCTGAAAAGCCTTGTAAGTTGTGATTTTCTCACATGGACCAAACATTACAATATGACTCTAGTGTTTTTTGAATAGAGTATTGTGGTAATATTTCAGGGTGTTTGAGGTCTTAATATGCCCAATCTGTCCTGCCTGCTGCTGATTGAGAGGAGCTCTCTGGTGCTTTAAAGCTAAATAACTGCTCTGCCGAGGGCACTGTCCATATTTTTGAAATTCTGCAAGAGCATGATTTGGAGTGTTTCACAGTCATTATCTCTAACCTTCCTGGTTTGAGCCTCTCCAGGTTTTAGATTGGTGGAAAAGCCTCCAAGTCACAGCACACCAGGAGGCTGATTTTACGCTGCAGACTGATTTCATACTTACTGGAAATTTGATCAAAATGTGTTTCTGTGGATGACTGTGGAGTCACAAAGAGAAATGTTCTGCTATACAAAGTAGCTCCTCTGCATTGTTTCACGATTCACCATCATTTCTTTACACTGTGAAGTAAAATAAAAAATAAACCAGCAAAGCTGCTGCAACAATGAAAAATTGAAATGAACTCAGCAAAACAACAAAATATGCAATAATTGGTGGCTGTGTTTGCAATGGTAGAAAACCAAGATGCTATATAAACCTCTGTATTGTAGACCTACCTAAATTCATCCTTAGTTTCTTTACCTGATATCTTCTGATGCATAAATCTTGTATTTGTATCTTTACTACAAAGAACTAGAACTATGAGTTGTGCACTAATTTATTTTCTGATAACTGCAAATAGAAATACAGATTATAATTTAAACTGTACTTTGTTTCAGTGCTGAATATTGTCTGCAGGTATTCATACAGCCCCAACAATCTCCAACATGAATTTAGGGCAACCTGTTTGTAGCCTTAAAAGCAAGATCCAGGGCAAAAAAAGTCTGAAGAACACTTGTGGCACAGATGGCTGCTGCTCACTCTCAGCACTTGGTCATAACTGAAGCACTTGGCTGAGTGAATCAACATTTTTAGCAACTCAGATCTTCTCAGCTGTGGACAATAATGTTCAAGAAAATAGACCTGACCTATCAAAGTGAGGGGGGCAAATATATGATCTTAAAAGTCCCATTGGAAAAGACCTCCTTCAGTAGCAGAGAGAGAAGAAGCAATCTTACTCTAACAGTAAGACACACTATATTCAACTTCACTGACACAGAGGAAGGAAAGTTTTATTAACAGGTAAGTTTTATGTAAAGCCAGTGAGGGACTGGCCTTGAAAACAACCTCTCGGTATTTTCTCTCTTCTATTGTCCTGTTTTTTCTCGTTCAGGCCTGTTGTCCCAAGAAAGAACTAGTTGCAACTGCCATTGAAATTTAATTTAATTTAATTTAATTTAATATCGTCTGTGGAAACAGCAACAACATATTGTAGTGTAACTTGATTGGTTCAACAGATACAATGTTAGAGACAGTGAAAGAGAGACAGAGTGAAGACTGAGACAGTGAAAGATGGAGACTGACAAGCCACAGGACAGGAGAAGACAAGAGGAAGTCACCATTGTATTGCTCCTGGGTGTAAAAATGAGTTTCATAGGGTCAAAGATAAAGACAAAACATTACATTTTCATAACCTGCTACTGAAACACAGAACAAAGATCCCTCTAATGGGCACTGACTCTGTGGTTTGCAGTGAACATTTTTTGGAGGAAGATCATCAAGCAGATCGTCGTGCATCACAAAAGCACGCTCATACATGTGGAAATTCACCTCGTTGTGCAGAGTTCAACAGCCTCAGCCAATAACAGAAACAACACCTTGGATATCAGGGTAAACTGGACTTCACCAAGGAACCACTGATCTAAACCACTTGATTCAGCAGTCAAACTGTCAAGGCTGTCTGACTGTGACTCTGGCTGGAGGCTGGGTGTGTGAGTGACATTTGTTAGGGTGCGTTGTGGTGTGCATAGTGTTTTCCATTTGTCCTTTTCCCCATGTTTCCTGGAGTTGGTGGGCGTGGTCTCAGCTCTTTGACTATGGCACACCTGCACCCCATCAAGCACCTGAACACCTGTGTACCTCAGTATGCTTTGCACCAGCCTCTGACATTCATTTTGTTATACCTAGCCTGTGTTCCTGTTGAGCTCATTTTCTCTACTCTGTTTTTGCCTCAGGAAGTTTGTCCTGTTCTCCCCGGGTCACCTGTCTTCTCTGCCAGTCAGCACCGACACCCGGATCCAACCCTGTCTTGCCTGCTCTGCCAGTCCCCCACTTCTCCGTCCACAACGGAACCCAAACTCAGCCTCGATTTTTTTCCCCTGCCCTGTTCAGTATTTCCTGACTGATCTTCTATAAACCTTGTTACTTTCAGCTCAATCTGCTTTTGGGTCCTGTTTCTAAAGCCTGACACAAACTGAAAATGAACACACCTGAAATATCACCAATAACACTTCATTGCAGTGGAAAATGAGTGGGAGATGATCTAAGTGCAGTCGGTGTAATGCAGGATTGTTAACAACCTTTCAGGTGTCTTCACATTTCAAAATAAAGTCAATAAATAAGCTGCTGCTTTGGTTCTGGTTGCCTGGCTGCTTGTGTTTCTTGACCCATTTGACTTTTTTAAGTGTAGTCACCATGTTTCCTGATGTGACTAATATAGCAATAAATAATAATAAGATAATTATATATTTTGATCAGTCATAATCTACAATATTTGTTTCTGTTATAAGGTCTGATCAACAATGAAGCACAACAACGATGAAGTTAGTGTGAGTTATTCAGTATTACATTGGGTATATCAGTCTGAGACACTTCAACAGCTTGGCAGCAGCTGTTACAGCATTGGAGCGTCTCAGCACAGTAACACTGGAGCTGCAGAGTGAAGCCACTGAGCACAGCTCTTTCTTCTTCTGTCCTCTTTCTGCTGTCTGAACAGAAGCAGTGAATTAAGAGAATTAAGAGCTGCTTTATCTCATGTGTCCACTGGCTCCCCAGACCCAGCCTACAGACACCCACCTCCAGTGATTAGCAGTAAATTGATTTCACACTCCAGTAATGCCCGGACCGGGCTATAACAGGAACTGGAAGCAACTGTAGGTCACACAAATTAATTACTGCAATTAGCTTCCAGACAGGGATGTGGAGGACACAGAGATGGAGAGAGGCAGAGAGAGACTCAGTGTGGTTCAGACAGACCAGAACTTCCTCTCACATACTGTTTGCATCCAACAGAGAACTACAGGGAAGACTTAAAGCTGACTGATGGCTCTTCTTATAAAACATTAACTCTGACTCTTACAGCATGTAACAGAGCGATTTGTTTAGCTTCAAAGCCTTCAGTATGGGCTATTCTGTGCACAGGATACAGACAGTACAGCAGTTATCTGATGAAGACCAGATGTATTACAGTAAGCAGTAAGTAAAGTCTGATCATTTGTACTGCTGATAATCTCTTCATTTAACAATTAAAATTGACCAGTACCAGATTTACTCTTCTATGCACAGAAGCTGCATGAAAGTGCAGTAGTACTACAGTTTAACCACTTTTTGTCAGAACAGCATTATGAAACAGCTTTAAAAGAATAGTTCAACTATTTGAGGTATACTCTTTTGGACTCTCGTGCTCTACATACCTACCACTTTCATGTCAGTTTGGTAAATATGACCAGACAAGCTGGTTAGCTTAGCTTAGAGTGAAACACTACTGGGAAACAGCTAGCCTGGCTCAGTCCAAAGATCAAATATATACCAACACGTCTAAAACACTGCATCTCGTTTGGCTTCACCCTAATAATGAAATAGAAACATAAACATGACTTTGTGGTTTTAGGGAGTGTTCTGTACTTGAGTGTTTTCTTGACAAACATCAGTGATTGCATAAAAAAAACCCCGTCTCCATGATAGGCTAACCATGACCTGACACAGCTCCATATTTAACACTCAGACATGAGCCTGATATTAATATGATCACCTCGATTTTAGAAAGGAAACCCCAAAATGTTGAATTCTACCTACCGACTTTACATGACTTTTTTTTTTTTTTTGCTTTTTCCAAGCTTTTTTTTATTGATAGAACAGCTGAAGAGTGACAGGAAACGTGGGGAGAGAGAGATGGGGAATGACATGTGGCAAAGGGCCACAGGTTGGGACTCGAACCCGGGCCGGCCGCAGCGAGCCTTTGCATATGGGGCGGCTGCTCTACCGGCTGAGCTAAACGCCGCCCCATGATGTATTATTTCAGAGCTGTTAGTACAACACATTTTCTTAACCTGCAGTATGTTAGTATCAATAATAGATTGTGGTAATAGTGAAAGCTGCAGAGTTTCCAGTGCGTAGTGTTCTCTGGCCTTACAAAAGAATCATTCAACATTCACTCACCTTTTCTCTTCTTTGCTTCTTCTGGGTCTCCTTCGATGTATTTGCCCATTTGTCATTCTGTCCATAGAAAATACTAAGCTTGCTTACGTTGCCTGCTCACCTCTGATTCTGGCTTCCTCCTCAGCATTCCTCTGCACCGTAGGCCTGAAAATTTAAGAGAAGCCTGCTGATGGTTCACAAAAATACGGGTGCACTATGAAATGTATAATATTTTGTTCATTCTCAAGGGTTGGCAAGTTAATCAATCATCACTCTCAGGACAGTCTGGGGCTCTGGTGAGTAGAAACTGTTTTAAACACCAGGGTTGCTAGTTGATGTTAAACCCATGAGAGTGTAAAGTATGGACAGCATATCCATGACATGACCCATCGGTTATTGAAAAGCTGTTTGGAAACTCAAGCTCTGCCATGTTGGCAGTCCTGTTTAATCTAATAATCAGCAAAGACATGGATTATCGGTGAACCTGAGGTGGTCTGAATGGGTGATCAATCAAGCCATCTATGACAGCACCCACCTGTCAATCAAAGCAGCCACGCTCTTAATTCTGCATAACTTTAAGTCTTAACATCATTTGAACAGGTGAGTTGTATATAAATTCACCCTCAGTACAGTTGTCATGAATGGGGAAATTAGCTATAGAGACCAAAACTGTTTTTTGCTCATGTTCACAACCTGAAGTGTCCAACACTGATGGAAAACACAACCAAACAATAAATTCAGTGATTTTCATACATGCATGAGAATAGTGGTCATTTTTCCAAACATACACATCTGAATATGGCTCAGACCAAAGAGATCCACATGCAGTAAGGATACTGTAGTTTGACAACCTCTTCACCTCCATTTCAAACAACATGCATAGCTTGACTCATTTTATCAAAGCAGCCATGACTGTAGCCGTGGAGTGAAAAGCGATGAATAAAACATTCAGAGGAGAAAAAAAAGAAAAAATCTCAGAGCATTTTTTCTACTGTAAGCCTTTTTTAAAAATAAATAATTCAACAACCATTCTTCTAGTTTCAAATTGCATGTAAAGAGGTGATTGTATACAACCAATTGTTATCATTCCTGCTGTTCTAGTAGCCTTTTGTAGTGTTTAGAGTTTCCACATTGTCCGACTGCTCCCCAGGGACACAGCATTACCGCTGCCATTCATAACAACAACGATGCATCATCTTCCAGCTGCCAATTTGGTGGCTCTCATATTATCAAATAGAACACAGTGTACAGTACACAGAATCCAATGTCCTAGCATCAAAATATGCCCCATGCATGCTGCTGATTGTAGAAAAAAAACACATATTCGAAGCTTTCATGCAGCTCATTGAGGTTTATCAATGTTTTCATTTTCCCATCTATCTATCTATGGAATTCAATTTGGAGCCTGAGCTTGGAGAGCGCTGCTTCTTCCACTTCGGGTAGCAGCTATTGATGTAGGCCACATGCTCCTCTGGCCTCTAGCGAGCAGCCCAATTTTCTATCTATTTACGCCACAGTTATGACCCCATTGATTTCAAATAGCCCCGCTGCTATGGAGGCTCATCTCTGATGCATGCAGTGACAGCGACTGATCAGCGGCGTGGGAGCAGCTGAGAGCCTCAGTGGGCCAGCTAAATGGGCCAGCTAAATGTGTGCTTTGTCTCTTGTCAATGGTGGAGCGCGTCGTCAGTTAAGCCAGTGATAGTGTACGGCTGAAGTTGGATCAAAGCTCATTCTTCACTGTGCTCGGATTGTAAACACCACATCATCACTTTGTATATATCTGCTCATGTATTATATATAAAACCAATCAGGAGCACGTTGTCCATTTAGGTTATTAACAACCAGCTATAATCTGAATCATCAGCATATTCATATGAAGACATGTGAGGATAAAAATGATACTTTTGACTTCTTTTTACTTCTGTCATCCAGTCTCTGATATTGAGATGCAGTTTGTACAGTATGATGTATTATTTTTTATTTTATGGTAGAAAAGTTCAACAATATTGCTTTAACTCAGATTTTTGTGTATTTAGTACAGACTCAGGACATGGATTACTTTATCTAAGCATAAAGACAGGCTCTGTAAAAAAAATCTATGCATTCCCAAACCTCTAAAGTTCACTAATTAACATGTTATATCGTATTTGTTTCATCCATAGCAAACTGTTTGTCTAAGTGAATGTGCACAATCTCAAAGTCTTCTTGTCACAGCAAGGTTGCCAGGTTTGTTCAGCTAAGCTAACCACATCCTTCTCTTGGAAAGACTGCAAGTAGAGTATTTCTCAAAACGTTGAGCAATTCAATAAATTAAGCCTGATAAAATAGAAAATATCAAACTAACTGCACTCTAAATCTATCACAGCAGTGTGTGTTGAAATTCCAATGCATTTGGGGATCTACAAGAAACAGCTTTTTTTCAAAATTGTCAAAATCAGTGTGGAAGGGGCTGAATTATCCATTAGTGAGACTTAGACTATACTCTGAGTGGCTGTGTTCTGCTGCTTCAAATGTTGCTTCAAAAGGAGTTTGAACAGAGTGATGTAATAGCTATTTCTGGTTAAACAGAAAAGATCTTAACTCTATCTTACTCTGACGCCTGTCAGTGGCAAAAATGAGCACTTTTAGTAGACGTGCATTGACGGTGCGTAATTGCCCCAAAGGATTATACATTGCAGCCTGTTTCGCGGTGCTCGCTCAATACTGGACCAATTTCAAAAATTGTTATCCCCACTAGTCACACAAAAACACGGGAAAATTGGATCCAGGTTGAAAAATACTGCTACATACTTGCTTTTTCTGGAAATCTCATCTAATTGCCTTCATCAGCAGGTTTTTCTCAGTTACTCCTCATCATGACCTGGGGGCTTAGCAGTTGATAGATTTAGGCAGGGAGGGTCTAATGAAAGATGCTGTTGAGTTAAAGACATGTAGGAAAACCAGGGTGGATGGCACTTGACTCATAGGGACAAAAAGTCAAAATATCTTTTCCTATTCTATATTCTTGATTTTATCTGTTTGTCTCTTATACAAGTACAATTCTACACCAGTGGAGTGCTCCTTTAAAATGAACGCGATGACCATGTGCACGTGTATTTATGTGCTGCATATAAAATCCTGCATCCCGTGGAGAAGCAGAGCTAGCAAGCTGGTCTCTGTGGATGAGTGACAAGCTTCATGTTGCTTTAAATGACAGCCTCCTCTGTCGGTTTATTCCACTGAGGATATTCTGGCGTGGGCACAAATCAATGTGGCCAGTTGCCTTTGACGCCACTCTCTGGCTCTTTATATATTCATCAAAAGAGAGGGGAGTTGAGATGCCAGCATACATGACTGCTGGTGTGGTGGCAACAGTGGCATATGTGTGTTCGTGCACAACACACCTTAAGCTCACACTATTGACAGGGCTGCCCCCTGAAGCCTGCCAAAAGCTGCTGTTCAAAACCAGCTGCCTTTCAGTGAAGGGACACCTTTCATGAGGGTGGTGGGGTGTACAACACTCTGTATTCCAAATGTCCCCCTCATCCCTTCTCCCCAGTGTCTACACACCACAAGAAGTTGGGCTTAAAACATTTTGGCTGTCAATCTTAAACACGCCTGTGACTTAAAATATCAACAGCCTCACTTAACACTTCACATGAGTTCTGGGAACAAACTGCAGCAGAAGGTCACATTTTTTTTTAAAGCTCTGTATCTCAGGGTGTGTCTTACACAAGTGGATAAAAAACATTGATATATATATATATTTCTAATCTCTAAATAGATTTTCCTGTTTGTGTGCACGTTTATTCAACTATTTTTTTTTTTCTTTCTGAGAAGTAAACTTCAGTTAGCAAACTAGCTAGCTTGGTGCTAATAGGTTCATAAGTTCATATAGGCTAGTTTAGTCAAATATATAGTTTTAGCCTTTTCTACTTCAACTGTGGAAAATTCACAGAAATACAAGTGAATACACTGTATAAAACATGGACGTTGTATCAATGACATCACTTACAGGTTTGAAGCGCTGTTGTAAAGCTAGTGTGGTGGCTCTGGTCATCACCATCTTGGCAGTCCTGCCTCCTGATTAATCCAAGAATAGGGAAAGGCATGGACCTGAGCCAGCCTGAATGATGGCTGGTGGCTCAAACAAGCCACCTGTAACAGCACCCACCTGTCCATCATTGCTGCCAAACTCTTAATTCTATATAACTTTAATCCTTTATATAATGTGAACAGGTGAGTTGTATATAAATTCACCCTCAGTACAGTTGTCATGAACGGGGAAATTAGCTATAGAGACCAAAACGTTTTTTTGTACCAGACTGTAAACATGTTTATTTCTGCTGTGAAGTTGGACATTTCAACATGGGGACTTATGGAGACTCGTTCTGCAGCCAGTCTCAAGTGGACGTTTGAGGAGTTTAATTTCTTACACAACATTTAATGCCAATTCACTGGTTTCACTGTGGAATTTGTCGTTTGAAATGTTCTGACCGGCTCCTGAAAGGGGTAGAGAACTTGTTGGTTATGATGTATTGGAGGAAGAGCTTCAACACAGTTCATCAATTTTCACTGCATCCTTGATTTTAAAATCAAACCAGGACAAACATGCACACAATACCCTAAAGCCCCTATTAAAAGCATAAATAGTCAGGTTATTCAGCAGCTGTCCAACCCTGCTAATTATATTGTCCAAATTACATTGAGCTGTCAACCTCTAACACATGTGTGAATGCCTGCTCACACACACACACACATCCACACACCTATTATATATGGCAGGTGTTACCTCTCATTACCTCCTGTGCTCGGGGAGTGTCAGCCTCAAAGCACCTGTGGCCAGCGGTTAATAACTCCCATCCAAATGCAGAATTATGACTGTTTTTCTACAGCTTGTAAACCAAGAGGAGGGTGAAATTATATATCAGATGTAGTAATTGCTGGAAAGCTGTTTGTTCTGCATCCTGTTATTCCGCCTGAGCAGAGGCGGTGCAGTCGGCTTGTTAAAGGCATTCACACAGACAGAGACAAGGTGAGGTATTGATGAGTAAAGGGCGCTGGGACACGTCTGTGACTCTGAATGCTATTTGTGTTCAAGCAGATGAGGATATGAGGTGTGTGTGTGTGTGTGTGTGTGTGTGTGTGTGTGTGTGTGTGTGTGTGTGTGCATGAGTGCATGTCCACTGTTTTTAAATAGGCAAAATGTACGAGTTTCATTGCTGTGAGACAAGCAGAAAAAAAAACAGATAATGGGTTTTGTTGATTGACTGAAGGTATGGTATGATTGCTACTTACATTTATTTTAACTTAAAGTATACTGCAGCAGATATTTCTCACTTTTTGTAGGTAGGTAACATTTTATACAAAATATATATGTCTGGTTATATTCTATATTTTTCTCTTTAGGATTGTAAGAAATAATTGCGTGTGTTAAAACCTTACCCCAAAATCCAGCGGGCGCATTGCATGTCCAAACTGCATGTTGTAAAAACAAACGCGAAAAAAATGAACTACGTAGCATATTTACACATATAGAAGCATATTTGGAAGAACATAAAGCAGGAAAATGACCACATCTGAGCAAGTAAACAAAGTCTGGCAGCTAAACACTTCTGGAACGCTCCCAGTGGGTTTGAAGTCGTGTGGAGGACGGACCAAAACAGTATCGCAGCCGTGACGTGACAGAGACGTACCTGGTTTCGGGTTATTCCTCTGTCTTATTATCTTGTTTCTCTGTGCCACAGTGAGCATACCTAGTCTTCATGGGTCAAAAAACTGAGACCATGATGTCCATACCTTTAATACCCAGATGGCCCTCAGATCTGATCATGTACATCATCATCATCATCACAGCAGAGATGCAGGTAAACATCGTGCATTGTTCTTTTTGACTGGAGCTTTGTGTTAATTGATGGAGCATCGTGCCACCAGTGTTCTCTCTCTTTTTTTGGGTCTGTTGGGGTTGACAGCTTTTTTGATTAAGTATAATTATCCTCAGGGTTATTTTGAACAATCCTGACCGTGTGCTGCTGTGAGTCAGGTCCAGTAATTTATTGAAACTGACGATCTGAGAAAAAACCTCAGTTTTTGATCGTTCATCTGAAAAACATGTCCTGTTTAATTGAAATGTACATTTGATTAAATTTGTGTTTGTATCTCAGACTGATGACTCGCATAAATGTTCTCCATCAATCAGTCAAGTTTATGTGTCACATTGAATCATGTAGCATAGAATCACAGTGAAATGTGATCCTGGTTCAGTTTAAATAGAGGACTTGTGATGTAATGATGAAATATGATTTGTAATGCTGAATAGGATGGCCTACACAAAATATCAGTTTCATATTCTACATGTTATTTCCACACACTGACTAATATCGAAATGTTTTCCAGGTGAATTCTCACAATCACGGTTCATCCAGCATAAAACACATGCTACAAATCCTATTCCTGTTACAGCTCTACTTTTACCTTGTATGGTGTTGCATTATTAAATGAAACATGACTGCCTCATTAAGCTTACTTCAATAATGGTTTTCACTCATGTAACAGTTCTAACTTAAAGCTATGGAACAATGCTCGGTGGTGTTTTCTGTGCAGAGGTTAAATGCAGCGTCCATGATGTGGCATGCGAGCAGCCGAGCAGCCCCTACAGTATCACCGTGGCTCTTTGTCACTTCACTGGTCCACTAATTGGCATTCCTCCTATTGCCCTAATTATCGACATAGACTTCCATGTTTGAGCTAATTAGCATTTCATGTTTGTATGAACAATCTCTAAGGACACCAAACCTCCCCAGATTAGAAGTCATACAGCTCTCTGAGCCCTGTGCTCTGTTTTACAGTCACTTTAATTACCATCAGAAAAAAACGTGTTGCAGCACTGACAATAAAACTGTTTCCCCTAAACATCCTGCATTAAAAAGACAAATCGCAATAATTACTTGATTTTTTTCAAAAGCAGCCTGTTCTGCCCTCCTCTCATTCTGACACTGTAAGTGAAAAAAAAATGAATATCTAATAGTTCTTTGCTCATACAAAGCAATTAGCAGAGCAGTGATAAAAATGTTGCCTCCTGACTTTAGTGCATTTATTGAGAGCGAGTCTGATGTAATCATCATGGCTCCGCCGTGAGGTTAAGTGAGGCCACATAGCGAGCTCAGATAAGACAGTAATAAAAGAAATTACACTCCAGTCGTCTCCTGACTCCGTGTTTATGATGCCATGACAACTGAAAGGTACTTTTAATTAACTCCTGCACACATGCTCATACAGTATAAAAACTTCTTGTTAACTGGCAACAGGTCATAACTTCAAAACAGCCTGCGCTCACATGGCTTTCTGTCCTCTGCTCATGTAAGAAGCGTCAGAATGACAAAGGCTAGAAAGCCCCCGAGCCCACCCACCATCTCCACGTGTGGTCGTCATGTGTAAATCAAGCATGTTTTTCTGATATGACCCTTCACTCTGCGGCTAAATCTGATTGAGATATTGTGTGACACCATACCGTGTGAAAGTGAAGGCAAGTGTGAAACCATTTTGTGAACAGAACAAATTACATATTGAGAATAAAAAGGTCATACCATGAGCACATCAAGTGGTGGACAAATCTCAGTGGCCCCCCCACATGGCCATGATGATGTCAGCGAGCTCAATGCAGTGTTACATTAATTCTGTACCAAAATCAAAAAGTTGATTTGCTTGTGACATTTGATCAGATCTGCCTCATATCACTGCTCATTCATTCTTTAGGCCAGATTAGGGATCAGCCAGCAAGATTTGGGGATTTTATTTACCCAAAAGATGAAAAAATGAAAGCAACATAAACTTAACTGGACTTTAAAGAAGGCAAAGAAACAGAACTGAGTGCCTAAGGTGAGATCAAGACAAAACTGACCAAATTAATAACACACGAGAGGTGGAAAAAACACAGTAACGAAATTAAATTATTGTTTCTAACTTAAAGTCCCCATGATACTTTCTGAGACTAACGGGGTCAACTTTTTCTAAAACTACAGACAACAGACAAAACTACACAACCAGGACTGGTTGTGTTCTCTAGAAAGTAGGCACTGACACAACTTAATAGCGCTACCTGCATAGCAGTGAGGGTTTATCGCACACTCAGTGCTATTTGCTACTATAAATGCCAATCAATATCCATGACAGGTCCTCCATAGCTACCTGCTTTTCCAGGAAACATGTAAAAATGAGGATGTAAACAGAACTCTACCTGTTTCATGCGGACTTTACCACCAGTAACCATGAAAACTACAGTAGAGAGACAAGGACAGAATATGAATACTTGAATGCAGAGAGAAAAAAAAAACATTAAATAGCATCAGAAAGAGGTTTGATATCATGAAAATGGTTATAATTTTGAAGCTGCATTCATTCATGGTGGAGTTGTTGATAATTCTTCTGTGGGTCAAAATATTGATTTGTGCAGCTTTAAAGAAAGAAAGAAGCCCGACACATGCTGTGTGAAGGCACACAAACACTACTGACACTCACTCCAGGCAATCCAGCCTGCTTCTCATCAAACTATACTGCCATGACAGTTGTGGAAGACCAAATGAAGCTTAATGTTGATGATAAATTCAGAATCAAATCAATGGTTGAAGTTTGCACACTTCTTTGTTTTGTGAATTTTATTTTTACAGAATCGGCAACTGTGCTTTCTTTGTAGGAACCATAAAAATCTGCACATCACAACATTTTGTTTGGAAGAAATTAATGAAACAATTTCAGAGTGAAAATCATCCAGTTTGATATTGTACATCAGCAATCAATCACGTCTGACACTGCAGTCATTTTATGAAACATGGCTTCAGAGGGAGACAGAAAAGGATGGAGAGATGGAAAAGAGCTTGTCAGTGAGAGGTACAACCCCTGAACCATCTGCCTCTCTGACTGACACTCCTCTGTACCTGGCCTGTAATTACAGAGACAGGAACAGGGACTACATCTCATTTCCCTGCAAAACACTCATGTGCTTCATCAAACAGAAGAACTTATCTCCAACAAACAGGTAAACAAAAAAAAAAAAAAAAACAAAAACAAAAAAACAGCTGTTACATACCAAACTGGACAGTTCGTGGCCAAATGGAAAAAAAAAAAATCAATAGCAGGAAGGAACACAAAGCATTTCATTTTATCATCCTTGGCAAGCTGAGCAATACATGGGAAAGTCAGCAAATACATTATACAGTGCTGTTTGCCCTTGCAGCGCTTCCTAAATTTCCTACTTCCACATCAATTTCACAAAGTGTTTATTGCCTTCTCCTGCCTATTCTCTGTGCTGCCCCTGTCCTCCTTCAAAGCTCCCCGGTCCAAATAGCAGAGCTGGCCGGCGTGTTGAAACGGACCCCTGCAGCTTCCCTTTGTCCATCAACCTCATTTCTCAAACATTCTTACCATCACTCCTCGGGAACCACTCGGGTCAATCTCATGGTCGTTTTAACAGAAGCACAGAAATACACAAGATAAAGCAGGCAAAGAAAGGGACGGGAAAAGACTGAGACAGGAGGAAACTAAAACTGATGATGAGAGCGAGTGAGGAAAGAGTGAAAGAAGGAGTTTTTTTTTTTTTTTTTTCCAGCCTGGGAGTCAGGCAGTAATAAAGCAGGGTCACTCTGAAGCTAACACCAATAACAGCAGAGACTAGCCACAGAAACATTACAGGAACATCACCCACCATCACTGTATCTCCTGCTATCTCGTGACACACACACACATTCAGAACCCTGTGGCCCTCTGGCATAATATTACAGAGGTCTTTGTAATCTTGTTGACTGACAAGTTTATTTTCAAGCAGTGCACACACACACACACACACACACACACACACACACACACACACACACACACACAGCCGGGCATCATGCATCAGCTGCATGTCACAAGGTTATCTGTCTGATTTGACTGACATGTTTTTAATGGACTTGGTGCATGAAGATGATAGTTTTCTTTCTGTGTTCTTTCTTTCTGTGCTGACGTGTAGCAGAGCAATGTCTTTGAGCAGACTGCTTCATTGAGGTACGCTGATGCTGAGGATGGTAAAAGAGAACAAATATACAAAAGTAAGAGAACATAGTTAAAAGGAACAACTCAGTGCAACAGAATCAGAGATACAGTCATTTTTTATTGCCTCCTTGTCAAAACCTGGCTCCTACATTTCCCACAGTGCAACCCTAAGATAGTTTGGTCCGTGTGTTGTGCTAGTAATGTAGCATAATGTAGCCTGTAGCCTCTGGCCTGCAGCAGAGATGAGGAGCAGCTACATAGATGTGCTCACTTCTTTCTAACTTTTAAACTTCAGACCCAACCAACACTGACTCAAGTGACATCACTTGAGGAAATTTATCAGAGTTCCTGTTACTCCCACCCCATCAACTGTGAACACACTTAACTGAGAGTTAAGTGTGTCAGATGTATTCATAGAATGTGGCAGAAATGAATTCTAATATTCATAACTATCACCTGAAAATAAGAGTTGTGATGTCCTTAGACAAGCTCTTTATATCTACAGATGCCTCTTCCACTAAGTCCACCATGTTGAACTGCCATGTTTCCACAGCCCAACACACTTGGACACGCTTGGAAGGGGAAGGTGAGGGGAAGGGTAGTCAGTCGGTTCCACCCTGCATCTTTACTGCTAGAAGCCACTAAATCCTACACACTGGACCTTCGGGATTGTATTGTATTGTATTTATTGTCCTCAGAACATTCATACTGAACAAAATCTGCAAAAATGTGAACGTTAACTTTCAACTTTTAACTTAATGTTAGATGTCAGGAGTCCAGTTCTGAGCCTGATAAGTCGAGACCACAAAGCAAAGGTGAATAGCTACTGAAGTCTCATAAGGTGTGTATTATTTTCTAGCTGAAATGAGCCGTCCATGTAGGTGGATTCTCCAACTCGAAGAAAGAAATGCCTCATTCCAATGAATAATGGTGTCATCTTTTCAAGGATTGGTTATGCTCCAACTATGATCCACCTTCTTAGATGCTGTGGGCTGGTTCTAACAATGTTCTGTCTGGTCCTGTTTCTTTACACTAGCTGGTCTTGAGTTTTTCTTCCATACATGTATATCTCAATAGGTTACTTCTGCTTTGGAGATCTTTTTGGGAAAATTCATTCTAAAATATCTTCTAGCACACTATATAGTTTGTACTTGATATATTTTGTAACACTGAGTATGTTTCTGGGGAATGTTGGACACAAATGGTAATGGAGCCAGGTTGGTTCCAATCTTTGTGGTTGCACCATGTAGCTGGTCAACATGAGAGTAAACATCTAATTCTCAAGAGAGCAAATAACAGTATTTCCCAAAATGTCAATATGCGTTTTTACTTGTGTTCACCCACAACAGCATAGTAACGGACCATATACAGCATGTAGCTGCTTGTGAAGAAAGGCTCAATAAAACATTCCCACTGCAAACTCTTTCTTTGTCACAACTGCTGCTCTCTGTCACATAATTAGAAGAATAGTTAATAACATTTCGGTAAACATGCTTAATGGCTATTATGCTGGGACTGTTTGTTGGAGAGCAGGGCACAGTGTGTGCAGTCTTGCCATCGCAGTGATGTTGCCCAGTTGGCACCTGCACAGAGATCTACAACACATACTGTAGCCAAAGATGCTGCACAGACATACTGCAGAGGGATAGATCGCTCTTCACCAAGAAATAGTTTTATCACGACTCACCCTAAAATAACAAATAGTTGATTTTTTGATTCTGTGCCGGATAAACGAACGGACATGTTAATTAGTGAGCTTTGAGGTGTTGCTAGATTTATTTTTGACCTTTGGACAGAGCTAAGCTAAAATAACCAGATGCTGCTCTACATGTCTTCATCTCTCTCTCTCTCTCTCTCTCTCTCTCTCTCTCTCTCTCTCTCGCGAAAACAGATATATTTATATATTATAAATATATATTTATATTTAACACAGGATTATTTCCCAGGCAATTGTTTAATTGTCATAGTTTGGAAAGTAGGAAGGAAATAAAAGGAAAATAAATAAAAGGATTCACAACAATAAAAACATAGTATGAGACATTAATACATGTTTGTGGCTTTTTTGAAAGTAAATCTGTTGGTTTGTGTGATGTTGGTGGGGAGCAGAAGAATCTCCATGAAGGACAGTTCTCATCATGAAATTTGGTACCAGATGACCAGTACAGTACTCACCTGCTGTGTTATATTACAATGAAGAAAAAAAAGAAGTAGAACAGTTTGCATGAATAATAGAAAACTAGATTTTAGTTGAGCCTCCACAGATAGCCAAGGTATTCACACATGCATCTCACACACATTAATATAAATAATGTGGCTGCTCTGTTCTCTGAAATTTGAAGTCTTTCTTTCCAAGAGCACTTTTTTCTTTTTTCTATTCTAGCATGCCTCATATGGTAACACAGGGTCAAGCATACTGAACATCATGAGGTTACTGAAGGGACAGTGTCAAAACTTACATTGTTATAGAGACACTGACTTTTCTTTGAGACACAGAGCAGTTATATGTTTGTGTCTAGGAAAGCAACATTATGTCAACCAAGGTCAGAGGATAGGGCTGTATCATCGACACAACAGGTAGGTACATGATGTAGAAGTCCTCTACAGAGTCAGATAACAATGTCAGACCACTCAGAGCAAACATATTTCCATGTTTGTAGTCTAATGACCATAGAGTAGCTGTGTCACTATTGTGGGGACAGAACAGGCGACTACATCATTCATAACAGATATAAGAGACACTGGGTGGAGCTGATGCTCTGAAAAGTGTGGAAATACTCAAATAATACTCAATAATCAAAGAGAAGAAGAAGAAAACTTCCAACCAGTGCACATTTAAACCAAAAGAGCATGAGTTAGAAAAATACAACATGTTTGGATTTGAGTGAGAAATGCTGAATTAAAACCATGTTTGCCAAGCAATTTGACAGCACCATTTACTTTTTGGCTTTCTTTTATTATGCACACAAATTAGATCATTTGAGTGTATGAATTATTGATTTGAGGGACTAGATCACTGATTCTCCCTCACATCCCCACAGTCCCACATGACACCGCCTCCTCCTGTTATTATTTTAAATGACCCACAGATTTGGAACGCCCTCAGCCTCAGGACCTCGGGGTGGTCCCGTCCTGCTCTTCTCATCCCGTAGCTGAAAGTAAAAGATTACTCAGAAAAACAACTCACAGACTCCGGTGTTGGACTGTTCAGCGGCATCTTTAAACAGCTCAGTCCTCATCATCCTGCCCATCGTGACACTACAAGGAATTTTCTGCAATACTATCAATCATTCAGTCTTGTTGTATGATTTATTACGTTACATGTATCTAAAATCATGTTTCTACAGTAGCCCAGAACAGACAAAGCAAACACTGGCTCTAGATAGAGACTTCTGCTTTATTGTCAGATGTTACAACATCAAATTTATTGGGATTTATAAGTAATGGAGAGAGAGGGAGTAATAGATTTGTGAAAAAAAGATTTTTAATCAGTTTAAACGTGAATTCTGGTCAGATTCAGCCCGTTGTTTGCCTGTTCACTTCACAGGTAATGTAACAATGTAGAAAGGGCTGCGGCTGCTTTTTGCCACTGCTGTCTGAGTTGATGGCTGAACTTTGTTCAACACGCTCACTTTGTTGACAACCATGGCAACCACAGAGAGCACACAGAGGATACCTATTAGAGAGTTCTGTGCTGCAACTATTTCTTGGAAAACAACAGCTTGGTGCTCTGACATCCTGGACTCTTTCTGTTAATGTCAGGTTGCCAGCCAATCAGCAGAGGCCCTGCACAGACGGATAAACTGTTGTTGATCAAGAAATCCAGTCGTTCCATCATGTAACTCTAAAGCCTTCAATACATCTTTGCATTTCTGTTTGTGTTCAGATTCAACAAATGAGATGCAATGTGTGAACAGCATTTCACTGTTAGTGCTGCTTTAATGGAGCTGGTTGGAAATATATTTACATTACAAAAAAAAAAAACTTGGAAAATAACTACATGTTTAATTGTATAAAAGGTTTTTTCTTATCTCTTAAATTACACACAAAGTAATTAAATATGCGGCTCATTTTATAAATGTTTATGCTGTAACCTTACTTGTTTGTGAATGTAATAACCCTGCAAAACCTTTACTGAATATTTCAGTAAAATTAGTATTACATTTTTTTCATATTTTATGTGAATGCAGTAGAATAAAGTCAAAGCAAAAGTTGCATTTAATTACTGATCTAGGATCGGTGTCATGATCACCCCAAATGTAATACTGACCAATCTATGAGAACAGTCGAAAAAAGATTAAATCAAATCCTAACACTAACGTTAGTTTGTGGCTGCCTTGTTTATTTATCTATTCTATCATTTACAGTTGTATGTTGATGGATCTTTGACGTGTTGATATGAGTTCATGGAAAAAAGCAACAAAAAAGTCATCTGTACTTTTTCTATTACGGCTTATAAAATATATTTAGCTTCTCTAAAGAACAAAGTAGGACCACTGATCTTTGCCACCTCAGATGATCCGGATACCTGAGACTTCCAGCTCTGGTCCATGGACTAAGATAGACAGCTCATGTAACCAGGTTGGAAATTAGCTAGCAAACATTACCATAACTGCCTCTGTTCGTTTCAGCTTTTTCCACACAGTAGGTCACATCATGTCAATAGATTGTTTTAGCATCAGCACCAGAGCTGCTGCCACTCTATATGACCTGTTTTAGAATCAAAACACTGAATTTCACCTAAAGGTGACAAGTGTGCATGCTTGCAGATATTACCGCCATGATGCCTCAAACAAAACATATTTTTAATAAAATGCATCCAGGGAAACTTTCCTGTTATTTTTGTTTTGTTTTGTTTTTCTCCTTGGACTAAATTGTGGGTTGTGAATCTGAAGTGAGGCAGAGTGAATCATCTCAGGGCGGCGTTCACTGACTGCACACCTCCCCTTCACTGGTAAACACGGTAAGCGTGCATATGGAGAGGCGTGATAGCCAAAGGACCTGAGAGGGAAGAGATGAGGAATCATAAATGAGAGAGAGAGAGAGAGAGAGAGAGGAGAGAGACACAGAGAGAGAGAGAGAGACAGAGAGAGAGAGAGAGAGAGAGAGAGAGACTGTGTGAGGCAGGCATGCGACAGAAAGATTGAACAGAGCTTGAGTGTGATGCCATGAAAGAGAAGGCACATGGGTCATTTTGATGGTTATTTCTGAACATCACCATAAGGCATGTGTCAGATGGACTATTAGGCCAGAGCATATGCACAAACATGCACCCACGCACGCACGCACGCACGCACACACACACACACACACACGCACGCACGCACGCACACACACACACACACACACACACACACACACACACACACACATCAGTATCCTCACAGACACACATCGGGTGTGTAAATGGCCCATGCTATGCAGTTCTGTCCTATGGGGTCTTCTTAAGTGGGTGATTATGTGTAAATGGTCATGTAATGACGTGTTGCCTTTCACTAATGTCCCCATCAAATGTTCATGGCTTCGACAGAGCTGTGTCCCCAAAGACACCATAATGGACACTATAAGCTTGCATCGGTCCTTGGGAACAGAAGGGTAATGTGGATGAGCGGTAGTAGGAGGTGAATCATCGAGATGGGTAAGCAGTCATCTTTGGTATGCCTAAATCTGAGTCAGCCAGGGGATATAGAAAGTGAATGGATGTGCTGTTTGAATTCCAGTTTTGGACCAGTTTCACTGACCATCATCATGTTTGTTTGTCAAATTATCTGAAGCTGGAATATCCAAACCAACTAGAGTAGATGTGTCCACTTGTTGTTGAAATGTGGTTCCAGTGTCACAATATGTTCAAGTGTTATGGCATTATGTTGAACAACGTTGATTTTATGTTCATTTCAGAGAGTGCACCAAGAAGAATTTGACAACCAATTTTACAAAACACTCTGGCCTACAGAAGAACTTTAAAAACAAACATCTTTTTACTAGCTGAAGTTTTGACATTGACATTCAGGTTAAAATCACAGAAAAACATACATACTGATATACTATGTATATTAGAGAGGGGAACAGGACAGGATTGCCCAATTTCCCCACTTGAGCAAGGTACCAAACCCCTAGGCTTCGCTATGTGGCTGCCCATCACTCCAACATCTTTTCATCTGCCATGCAAGGTGCCAACTCCTCAACAGTTTTTGGAGCTTTAGATCTATCTACATATTTAGGATATGTAAAATGTGTGTTAAATGGACAAATATTCCAAAAGGCCTATTTCTATTTTTGACAATACTAATTAACCCACAGAAAATTCAATATTCCACTGTATTATTACAGACTTTACATAGGAAAAGAAAAAAACAACAACAACATAGAATTAAAAGGTTTAGAAGGTTATTAGAAAGTTATATTGCCTTTGGTTTTACATTTTACCTACACCATATAGCCAGAAACGCAATAAAGGAGCAATGGATTCATGATGGCATGTCGTTCCTCTTAACCTTGCAAACTTTCAAACAATAAAAACAGCCGTGTGAGTCATCCATAGCAAATCCCACAGCCTCTGTCAGACTACCTACTGGTGTTTGATCATCAGAGAGAGTAAAACCTGCAGCTGGCACTCGGTTTAAACAGGTTCCCTGCCTTTGCCACTATGTGACATACAGCATGTCGGAGAGGCCACATGGTGAGCACCTGGCTTCAAGGCTTTTCCTTCAGTGCCTCAACTCTGACAGTGGATGGAAAACACTCGCTTTAACATCACTGAACGAGTTATTGACACAAGTCCAGCATGGCAGAAAGCAACAGTCAGGGGAAATGCCAGCATTAGTAATATGAATAAATCCATTTTTACACCCTATAACATCTCTGAAGCAGACTCACATCATGAATGCACCAGAATGCACAATCTCTCAATCTTCATCATGCACAAGGTCAGTTATTTCAGTGGTCTAGCTCTAACCTAACTTCACAATATTATTTTCTGTATCATCCTTGCTCTTTGTATATTCAGCTGTCCTCCTCCAATTCATCTTCTTCCCTTTCATCAGGTTTCCATTATATTCATTTGTATTACTGAGAATTGCTTTTGTTGGACAATTTAAATCAACAAAGTTAAGTCTATTATCTGAAAAGTAAAAAGTACCCTCTCTTCCATTGATTCATGTCTCTTCACACTAACTCTACATTAACTTGTCTTTACATTACTGCTTCTTAAAGGTTGTCATATGTCATCTGTTCTGACTACACTGAAGTATCTGTGTGTCACATGACATGAGACTTGCATGTTGTTACATCTGTAGCTAGTACATGTCAGTCTATAGTTTAAACATTATGAACTCACCTGTTCAAACTATATTAAAGCTCAAAGTCATGTAGAATTAACAGGTGACAGGTAATTGACAGGTGCGTGCCATCACAGGTGGCTTGTTTGAGCAACCAGGCTTCATTGGGCATGGTGCATCAGCTGCAGGGGAGAGGTGTGGAGAGGGCTGAGGAGAGCAGTGCCAGGGGGAGGTGATTAGCACACCTGCATCCTGTTGCTCTCCCCTTTTTAACACAGTAGTGTGCTGGACCTGGACCTGAGAGAGAGGAGACACAGAGACAGATGCACAAGGTGTGCTGTCACTTCCGGTTATTGGTGTTACTGCCACGGTGCTCTTTGCTCTGCTCACCTCAACAGATTTTCGTATATTTTTCATATCAGAGATTATCTACATATCTCTACACTACACTTAGACTTGTTCTGTTTGTGATTACAGGTCTCTTTAGTAACCACAATCCAATAGTTTTACCAGTTTCTGTCACACTAACTAGCCTAGCTATAGCAATGGCTTCTCTCTGCTCTCTCCTCTCCTCCTCTCTCCTCTCCTGCTCTCTCCTGCCCGGTGTGCCACATGTTTAGTTACTCCACGTCCTCCTTTAGCGATAATGGTACTTGTAATAAATGTAGTTTATTTGTAGCTTTGGAGGCGAGGCTCAGTGATTTAGAGGCACCACCGAACAGTCAGTAGCTGCTATAGTTAGCAAGTTCCGGTGCGGTACCACTGAAGGTAGCTTCAGCTAGCCGTCCCCCGGTAGTTCCCGAGCAGCTGGAGGGCTTCAGTTAGTCCCAAACTGATGGACAGACCACAGTTTGTGAGGCTGAAGGGTTGTGTGTCTGATCGGGTGGTTAGCAACATGGGAGCACCGCAGGGGACTGTACTCTCACATTTCCTCTTCACACTGTACACCTCAGTCCTGTCTTCTGCAGAAATTCTCAGATGACTCTGCGGTTGTGGGGTGTATCAGTCATGGGGTGGAGACTGATCTTAAAACATACAGGAAGGCTCTCCGTAATGCCAGAACACCCTATTACTCTTCATTAATAGAAAAATATGGAAAAAATAGGAAAATAAGAACAACCCCAGGTTTCTCTTCGGCACTGTAGCCAGGCTAACAGAGAGCCACAGTTCTACTGAGCCATCTATTCCTTTAGGTCTAAGTAGTAATGACTTCATGATAAAATTATAACTATTAGACACAAAATTCATCACCTCTTGCCCTCAACAGGCACTGATCTGCATTCTGATACAGCAAGTTTGGAAACAGCTGTAAAACCTGATATATTTAGACTGTTTTTCTCCCATCGACCTTCATCAAATAACTTCAATAATTTCTTCATCTAAGCCATCAACGTGTCTCTTAGACCCCATCCCAACCAGGCTGCTCAAGGATGTTTTACCTCTAGTTAGCCTTTCTTTACTGAATACAATTAATCTCTCATCTCTGTACTTGTCCTGTTAGATCTTAGTGCTACATTTGACACCGCTGACCATCAAATTCTTTTACATAGACTGGAGCATCAAGTTGGTATCAAAGGAACCGCCCTAAGCTGGTTTAAATCGTATTTCTTAGATCAATCTCAGTTTGTTCATGTCAATGATGAGTCCTTCATGCATACCAAAGTTTGTCATAGAGTCCCACAAGATTCTGTACTAGGACCACTTCTATTCAGTTTATATATGCTTCCTTTAGGGAACATTATTAGGAATCACTCCATTAATTTTCATTGTTATGCCGATGACACCCAATTATATTTATCGATCAAGCCAGATTAAACCAATCAACTAAAATTAACTAAACTCCAAGCATGCCTTAAGGATATAAAAAGTTGGATGACCTACAATTTTCTGATGTTAAATTCAGACAAAACTGAAGTTCTTGTAATTGGACCCAAACACCTCAGAAACTCCCTCTCTCTAGAGACTTAGTTACTTTAGACGGGATCACCCTGGCCTCCAGCTCCACCATAAAGAATCTTGGAGTAGTTTTTGATCAGGATTTGTTAATTCAGAATGCTGCTGCACGTGTTCTGACAGGAACCAAGATCAGAGATCACATCTCTCCCATTTTGGCTGTGTTGCACTGGCTAGAATAAAATTCTTCTCCTTACATACAAAGCTCTTCATGGTCAGGCACCATCATATCTAAAAGAACTCATAGAACCTTACTACCCCTCTAGAACACTGCGCTTTCAGAATGCTGGGTTCATTGTGGTTCCTATAGTTTCCAAAAGTAGATTTGGAGCCAGAGCCTTCAGCTATCAAGCTCCTCTTCTGTGGAACAAACTACCATTTTGGGTTTGGGTGGCAGACACGGTCAACACTTTTTAGTGTAGACTTAAGACTTTCCTTTTTGATAGGGCTTATAGTTAGGGCTGGCTCAGGTCATCCCTTAGTTATGCTGCTATAGGACTAGACTAATGGGGGACTCCCTGTTATGTGCTCTATTTCCCACTGCACATGGGCAAATTACTTGTATGTTCTGAGTGCGGAAGGGCCGAGTCACTAACATTGGTAGCAGAGTATGGCCGCTGGTAATTATAAAGTTCCAACAGCGTTAGATGAGAAGAAGTCTTATGAAAGCTGGACAAATGAGATAGAAATCTGGAGGCTGGTTACTGACTTGGATAAGAAGAAGCAGGCCTTGGCGCTAACAGGAAGAGTGAGGGACAGCACGCTGAAAATAGCCACGGGAAATTTGAACATAAGATGACGGAATGACTATACTTCTGATGAAACTGGACTCTGTGTTTTTGAAAGAGGACAAGGGCTGTCAATATGAGGCTTACACAGTTTGACTGGATAACGAAAGACAGTGCTGTTTCGATGATGGATTACATTGTCGAGTTTGAATGGAGGTACAACAGAATTCACCAGTTCAAAATGGAGCTCCCGGATGCGGTGTTAGCATTCAAGATGCTAGACACTGTGGGACATGTTAAATGTTAAAGACAAACAGTTGGCGCTTACCCCTTGTTCAAGCCTCATGTTTGACAACATGAAGGCTGCCTTGAAAAGGATATCTGGCGATGTTACACCAAAGAGGGATGCAGTTGCGGAGATGCAACTGATGTTGCCTACTACACAAGGTTTCCTGGCAGGAGAGAGAGTACGTCAAAGCTACAACATCAAACAGTTGTTCAAGGTACCAATCCGCTTGACAGATATGGTAGGAGAACAAGATGTCTGCCAAAGCATATATCACTAGGCAAAGGACTGCCCCCACAAAAATGAACAGGTTAAACTAACAGAAGATGAAAGACAAACAGAGATTGAAGAATGCAACATTACTTTATTGTCGTAAGACACATTGTCTAACACAGAGATTTTCATGGTGGAGTCTTTGGGATCTGCTGTGATTGACACAGCTTGCACCAGAACAGTGTGTGGTGAAAAATGGCTTGATCATTATGCCAGTCAACTAACACAGAGGATGAGTTACTGAAAATGAAGGACATAAACTTGAATTGACATCATCAGGACATTATTGTGTGAACTTGAGCAATGAGAGTACCCCAGATAGAAGTAACATCCAAAATGAAGATGACATCCTCACTGTGACAGAAAGCATAACAAAACACCTGGGCCCTGATGGCAAAAAACTCTATGCACAATGTGCATGGCTACAGTCCCTACCAGCTAGTGTTCGGGCAGAACCCAAATCTGCTGTCAGTTCTCACTGACAAGCCGCCAGCTCTAGAAGGGCCTAGCATGGCTACTTGGATGGCCCAGTACATCTCAGCACTACATGCTACAAGAAGCGCATTCACAGAAGCAGAATACTCTGAGAGGATCCGAAGAGCCCTTCGTAAACAACTACGACCCACTGATGACCGATATGAAACGGGGGATAAGGTTTACTACAAACGGGATACAGAGTATCCACTACAGAGTGGATAGGTCCAGGTGTGGTCATCGGCCAAGATGGTGTGGTGATATTTGTTTGCCACGGGGCACTTATGTTCATATACATCAATCCAGACTTCGAAAGGTTGATAGCTCGCAAGGCATCCTGAGAGAAAGAGATAATCAGTTGATGGAAACTGGAAAATGGAAACTGGAAAATGCCACATTACCAGAAACTGGACTCTGAAAATAATACTGAAAATGAAAGTGAGTAAGAGGCACCCTCAAATGATGAAGATGCTGAGGATAACAATGAGCCCCATCACACATCAACACACTCAAATGCTACTTGTGAAGGACTTAAGCTGAAAACTGGACAAGTAGTTACATACACAGACAGTGGAAGTGGCCAAGCACACAAAAATTGGAACATACAAAAAACGGTACAATTTACAGTACACAGAGCCTGAGGAAATTGCTGGATCAGGATCAGTGGACTTAGGACAAGTAGACAATCTTCAGCTTCAGCTTCCATCTGAGCATGCTGAGTTATGTGCAGACTGCCATAAAGACGACGTACTGATTGTGAATGACGCCTTCATGCCTGCCAAACATGCTGAACTCAACTGGAAACAGGACAATGTGTTTGAAGAGGTGAACGATGAAGGTCAGAAATGCATCTTTACAAGGTGGGTGTGCACACTGAAGGAGACATCAGATGGTGGTGCAAGAGGCTTTGAGGAAATGAACACTGAGGAGCTGGCAAAAGACTCACCTACTTGTGCCTCAGAGTTTCTAAAAATGATCATGGCTGTTATATGGCAAATGGCAGCTGAACTCCATGGACATTAAAGCAGCCTTTTTGCAAGGTAAAGAGTTAACCATACTACACTCTGTCACACACACTGTCTACATTTGGCCTCCCCAAGAAGCTCTGAGCAAAGGAACTGTGTGGAAGTTGAAGGATTGATGACCTCTGAGTTTTTTATTTCCTTATCTGTGAGAGATTGCAGTTTGGTTTCCTGTGGCTGGGGATGATCTGCTGTCGGTGGCTGTGTGTTTCCTGCAGCTCTAGGGTGCTGTGCTGCTGCAGGTTGAGATGGGGCCAGGTGGGTGCATGAGGGATTTCCACGCACAGAGGTACTGGTACAGCTGATCTGTTTCGTCATGAGTTCCAGCGTTAAGCACGCCAACAAAACTTAATTGCAAGCTTGCATAAACAAAACGAAACTCTTTATTGTGTTTGTGTTATATTTTCCTTTTCATGTCTGGGCTCATTACATTTGAATATATGTGCAATTTTTTATTGCATTAATAATACAAAGTCAAACTGATACATTGTGTTTGGGTTGCTTTATTATCATATGTGCAGTTGCATGAGCTAATTCAGATTTCGACATTATATTGGGTTTATAAAACCAAAGTTATCCCTATAGCCTCTCATCAGTCAATAGAGAAAGTGTGAATCATTTGTTACCCTAGACAGTATTTACTTTGAGATGTATCTTCCACCATTTTGAGAAGTATTCTGAGTATTAAAGGTGCGCATAGTGCTCTACACATCACAAGCCGAGCAGTGGGAGGATTACATAAGTAATATTAGCTGGCTGCTATGTCTTGTGTTGTTGCACTTGCTTGATGTTTGGCTTTTAGCCAGAGGTGTCAAAAGTATTCACATTCATTACCCAAGTACAAGTATAGATACTAGGGTTTAAAAAGACTTCTGTAGAAGTTGTATCAACTCAAGCTTTTTACTCAAGTAGAAGTGTAAAAGTACTGGCTTCAAAACTACTTCAAGTATAAAAGTAAAAGTAATTTAAAGCCCCGTGCCACAGGGGCCTGTGGTGCTCTATATGACCCCCCCCCCCCAAAAACATAATTTTTCTAAAGGCCATAATGACTATACAGTAATGTTATATTAAAACGTTAATGTTGAAAAATTTGGGATGCACTAGGCTACCTGTTTCAGCCTCATATATGCCCAATGAAAATGAATGCATTTTAGTGCAATGCAAATGCATTAAAGAACCATACTGTATATGTGTGCTACTGAGCATTAATATGTGTTTCATGGAGCGGAAGAGATGATGACTAGTTATATGCCTATAAGTATTGTAATGGTATACATGCTATGCTAGTGCTATGTACAAGAGCACTATACAATATGGTGCTGTCAAAATTAATGATTAAATCAAGTGATTAATCAAAAAAAAAAAAATTCTGAAAAAAAAGAAAAACAACAACTCAGATTTCTCTTGAGTTCTCTTGAGTCTCTGCCACAGACATTTTTGCACCAGGCCACATAAAGTCAGTCGACAGTCAGTCAGCTCCTTGCTTGTGTGTGACATGATTTGTAATGTGCAGGGGCGATGCATCATGTACAAACCAATAGTGTGTCGTAATGGTATATGTTTATACTTCTCATCCAATCAAATTCACTCTATCAAGGATTAAAGCAAAAAAAAAAAAAAATCTTTTGACTCTGTCAATATAAATCAGCCATCAGCCAACACTTTTTTGTTCTCCTCTGATCTACACTGATCTCATAAGTCGCCTCTGTCAAGTCTGAATGACGGAAATGGAGTAACGAGGCTGTATTAAAAATGTAAGGAGTAGAAAGTACAGATAATTGCGTGAAAATGTAAAGAGTAGAAGTAAAAAGTCGGCTGAAAAATAATTACTCTAATTAAGTATAGATACCCAAAAAATCTACTTAAGTAAGGTAACGAAGTATTTGTACTTTGTTACTTGACACCGCTGCTGTTAGCAAAGTTGTTGACTTGCTAGTCTTTGATCATAAGTAATGGAATTAGAACAAATTCACATGTACAGCTGTCTATATTTACCACAGTGGGATTACACTCTGAAACTGGGGGCCATACGTACAAGTTACTTGACTCAAAAAGTGATGGATTTAATTATTATTGAAAATATGCATTGTTCGGTCAATAAGGCATGACCTTTGGTAACTTATAATGCTGTTGATCCAAGAAGCCTCTTCTGTACTTTGTCTGCTGCTGAATGTAAATTAGACAGTGAAGACCAGGAAATGATAAGTACATGACACTGTGTGATCAGATGACTGAAACAAGCAGCACATGTCAAGAGTCAGTCCAAAGACAGGACAGGCAAAGCTTGACTTTGATAAGAAAATGTGCTTTTAGTATGTTCACTAATTCACATGCTGACAGTGTGTTGAGGATGGAACCATTCACCTAATCAGTCTGCCAATTATTTTTATACATGTTGCATTATTCAGAACCTGCTGACTGGCTGAGACCTTTTCAGTGTGGAGTTTGCATGTTCTCCCTCGGGCTGCGTGGGTTTCCTCCAGGTATCCTCCCACAGTCCAACATTCAGCTTAGGTTGGTAACTCATAGGTGTGAATGTGTGAATGATTAGCCGTCTCTTTGTGTCAGCCCCGTGGTTGATTGGTAACCTGTTCAGGTGTACACCACCTCTCACACAATGTCAGCTTGACTCCAGCCCCCTCTACAACACCCAAGGATAAGTATAAGAATGGTTAATGAGTGAAGGGATGGATGCATTTTTCTGGTATGTAGGAAAGTCATATGTTAACTTGATACATATAGCTAAAAAAGAAATAGCAGCGGGGGTGTATGTGTAACAATAGTTCAGATGTGTGCTAGTGGGCAGAGTTTTTGAGAAACTTTCTATGTATTAATAAAGCATTAAAGACCTTATTTCAATAAAGATAAAGACCTGAGTTAAGTTTGCAGAGCACCTCATCTTCACTTATCCAGTCTTGATCTCAGATTCTGTTGTGGTTTAGTTCAAAAACTAAGCCCACTGGAAGATAGCATGAACAAAGTTCTCAGCAGAACTGAGACACACAATGAGCAGGAACATGCAGAGAAGCCCTCAGACAGAATAACGCAGGACCGGCAAGATGACCTGTGCGTAAACGCATGAGTACTGATTAATTAATTAATCAGTATGGGAAAAAGGCAAAGACAGGAAGTAAAGTACAGTAAGTCACCTGAGGAAAGACTCTTTCAGTATAAAACAGAAAATACTAAACCAGAACAATATACAATATCTATAATCAATATAACAATCAATGTACAGTACAAGTACATACATTAAATGGTCTTTTTGGCAGACAAAAGTGTCAGGAAATGGAGAGTGTGATCTGCTTATTGGGGCATGTAAGGCCGAGGATGAGGAGTGCACACAGCATTGTATCATGTAGAGGAAATCTCCCCAGAAGGTCAGGCTGACACCATTAAAAACAGAGAATGGCTGAAAGGAGAAGTAATGGTGTATAAAAGGGTGAGATCAAGGTGGGAGTGGGGAGGAAGATCATAGCTGAACTGCACAATAGGAGAGGAGGATATGAATGGCATGAAAGAGAACACTATGAGTAAGTACTGTAAGTTGGTCCATGGACTGCTCACCTTGTTTGTACTCTGATTTGAGCTTCAGTAAATTTAGTTTATATTATGAAATTCAAACTAAATGACAGATCATAATCAAAATAATCTACATATATTTTGCCTCCATAACAAAATTCAGAATTTTGGTCTCCTGCATGAAAGTCAGAATCAGTGCTTTACCGTTTACTTATTTCAACTTGCTCGATTGAGCAAGTCATAAAGCACATGCACGGTGCCGATCGCGCACTTGCACAGTGCTGATCTCCATAACTGGAGATTAATACATGTTATGAGAAGAGGTACAGGTGAGCATTTCAGTCTAGTTGGGTGGTGTTAGAGGATGTGGGCGTAACTCCAACGAGCACTTAAGCCTTAAGTTGGATATTTTATTTTTTAGTATTTTAAATGCACGTTAAGATTCTGGTGCACTCTAACAAGAACAGACAGCAACTCCCTTACATGAAAAACAAAACAAAACAACTAATAAATAAACAAGAATTTGTCCATCCATTGATTTCCTTCCTCTTTCCAGGGTCGGGTCACAGTAGCAGCTGGTTTAGCAGGGCGTTCCAGATGTCCCTCATCCCAGCAACACATTCCAGCTCCTCCTGGGTGATCTCGAGGGAGTTGTTCCCTGGCCAGACGGACTATGTTAGACCCTCCAATGGGTTCTGGGTCTGCCCCGGGATCCACTGCAACTGGTAGTAGATTCAGAGATGCCCGGAACATCTTCAAAGGAAGGTGCCCAGGAGGCATCCTAATCAGATGTCTGGATGTCTGGATGAGTTTGGGCAAGTGGATTTCTGACACACTTGCCCGACCGGGCTAGTGAAAAAAACCCTAACCCCAACCCCAACGTTTATGTTGGTCCAGGGTCACAAAATTAATGTTTTCCTGCTACATTTTCTTTCTTCCTCTGCTGGATAAAATAATGCAATCCATTACATTTTTTCTAAATCTTTAATTAGCAGTGTATGAATGTCTTATGTTTTTTTAGACAATATGTTTTTTTTTTAAACATGCAAAGAAAGTAGAACCTCATGGTGTGTTTAACAGACTCTTCTGAGTGTAGGCCTGGGGGGGAACTGGCATCACATCAGAGGTAGATGGCACTGATATGTGAATCTTGATTGAAAACTCTGCTCAAGACAGCCGCAGAGTGTAGGGGGATGTGTAATCGGAATTTATGACTTTCTTAATGCAGTCCAGAGATCAATAGTCAAAAAAAAAAAAAAGAAGCGGTGCAGCTTGTCTTGTGTTCCTCAAGAACCCAAATTCATCAACGGTGAGAGCAGCTTCCAGCTTCCTTTCCTCCCCCCTCTCTCGCTCTGCGTCATGCTGGCTGCTGATGCCATTTTAACTGTCACACTTGGAAAGGTCAACTTTACCTCGCTCCGGCTGCACACGCTCTCTGGCTGAGCTGCAATTACCTACAGCCACACATGCACACGTAAAATATTAGCATGCTCCGTCGTTTTTTTTTCTCTTGTTCAACACACACACACACACACACACACACACACACACACACTCTGAGCAGCCATGGCTCACCATCTTCACTATCCATGACACCACTGATTGATGCTAACTCATTAAAACAAATTGAGCTTCTTTGCAAAGGAGAACGTGTTGAGCAGCTGTCATCTCATCCCTCTGCTACTTACAGTATAGCCAGCACCACCCTCACTGACATATGCAGCCTGATGTCACACTACTTCAGTGTTCTTCAAATGCAAAGTACAAGTAGAGGAACCAAGAGAGGGTTAGATAGAGGAAACCAGCTGGATGGTAAACTAATCAGTTGCCAATACATGCATGCCAACATGTTTATCTACTGAGAAAATTTCATTTTCAGTTTGTGTCTTTGATGTCTAACCAGAGTTCGAAACGTCCTGAATGTTGATATTACAGAGACATTTGTGATTGGGTTTCCCAAGTGGAGCCCTGCCTACAGGGCTCTGATGTTCACTTAAATACATGCAGTAAATACTGTAAGCGGACATCAGAGTCCTTCTGTGTGTGAGGTGTGAGGAGATTTAACAGGCTGAACTGAGATAAAAGAACAGAAAATGTTTAATTTGTCTGTAGGGTCCCTTTCATAATGTTGTCAGACATGTATAAATCCAATCTGAGCCGGTCAGTGACAAAAACAAGCACTGTTAATGGATATATTTTGACTGTGGGCAATTACCCATGCAGATTACATTGTAGGCTGATTTGCAGTGCTCTCACTCAGTACTGGTCTAGTCACTTGAAAAATAAGGTCCAGGTGGAAGAAATAGCAAAGTTAGGGAAAGTCCAGGGACTAAACTCTTCTAAATCTGTCTGTCCATTTGTCCTGTTGGATGCAGACAGACAAGAGCTTGAGATAAAACATGCTCCATCTTTACTTTACAAATATTTTTTTGGCACAGAGCTCTTTAGCATGCACGTTTAGCATCATACGTTGCAAATGTGATAATACTATGAAGTGAAATAAACCAGGAATATGCTTTCTGTGAGGAGGCTTTTCACTTCCACATTTCACTGGGGTGAGCAGCATTCATGAATATGTATAATGAAGTTGTTACATTTCATTTACGCTCTCATTCCTAAAAAAAATGACAAACTTATTACTGGAGCCCACATTTCCATCAAAATGTGATTTCTTTGTGGCATAAAAGTGGCTTTTCAAACACTGTCAAATGATCGTAGGCTCTAACAAGGCTAACCTTGTACTCAGCCTCAGAAATCCACTTTTTTTTCTGAAGGTATTCAGAAGACTCGGCCTCCATCTCTCTGGGGCTTCATTATCAAGCATGACTTTTGTGCTTGTTGAGGGGGTCTGGCTGTGATGTGTAGCGTTATTCAAATTGTAATAAGGCTTTTTAGAATTTGAATTCCCCCCTTCTGTCTCTCTCTTCATCTTCTGTCAGTGTGTGTCTCATTTCCAGCCATCCCTCCATCCTCCTGCTCTCTCCTGGGCTCAGGTGTACTTACCATCAGCAGCACCTGGTCATCTTTAATTACGACTTCAGCTCTGATCAGCTGCTAATGGGCCTGGAAGAGGAAGACAGAGGAGCATCTCTGGAGAAGAGTGCTGTATTTCTATCTACTCCTTCCTTTTCTTTTCTTTTCTTTTCTTTTCTTTTCTTTTCTTCATTCAGCTCCTTTTGAATGTTTTGAGTGAATCCATGGACACAACCTCTGTCTGTTATCGATGAAATGCTCACAGTACACCGATGGGGGGGGCGGCGTTTAGCTCAGTTGGTAGAGCGGCTGCCCCATGTGCGGGGGCTCAGCCCTTATTATTGGTGGGTCAAAAAATTTGATCCACCAATAACATATTCCTCGTCACTGAGGATGATGCAGTAGATGCAGGACTGCCAAGATGATGACAGGCAGAGCCAACACACTGAGCTTCACAGTGGCTCTTCAGAAACCTGTGAGCGATGTCACAGAGATGACTTCTTATATTAATGAACACATTAGGAGTTGAGGGCAATGGAATAAATGGCTGGTGGATTTAGAATTAGAATTTAGAATTAGAATCTTTATTGTCATTGGGTAGTACAGAATACTTTAGCACAGTTCTCCCGTCAGTGCAAAAGATCAGATAATAAATAACTAAACAAGACATGCACTTATCTTACTATACAAAATACAAAGTAAGGGGACGTATAGACAGGACTGCAAACAGAGACACAAAGTTATAAATGATTGTGAACACTGTATATATGTATTGCGTATGAAATTATTGCAATTCTGAGAAAGAAAAGTTATTGCACATGTCTTTTATGTAGTCAAGTATGTATGTATTTAAAAATGTATTTAAATGTAATGTATTTATATATTTAAAATCACACTAGAAGAAGAGAGAGCAACAAGATACTAAAACCACATGAAAGACATGATAACACTTGTGTTTGTATACTAATGTGATGAAGGCTCCAGTTCAGTGACGTTTGAGTCACATGTTTCATGTACCTCATTGATGTTCTATTCATGAATGGTCAGCCTCAAATGTTGCCTCTAATGCAACATCTGCATTAAAAAACAACTGTGTGTCAGTTAGACACGATTGCTGTCACCTTGATACTACATCACTTTCCTTTCCCTCATTTTCATTCCTGCAGTCCGTTTCCTCTCCATCTTTTCATCCTCTCTTCTGATCATCTGGTGCTGGCACATTTCTTCTCTCTTTGTCTTTTTCTTCTAAATGCACACATCTACTAAGACACATTGTCTCCACTGTTAATTACACCCCCAAAAAAGAAATTAACCATCAACCATAAACATTTTTTGATCACATGGTTTTATCATCTACACACACACACACACACACACACACACACACACACACACACACACACACACACACAGATGTTCCTTTATCTTGTGCCCAGTGATCAGTTGTGTGAAGAAGGCTCAAATCTTTGATCCCTCTTTATTGTCTGATCAATCACATGGGCACATAAAGCATGCTGGGAACACAGACAGGGGGCGTGTGTGTACATGTCTGTGCATGTGTGCGTGTGCATGAGCTTGTGAGTGAAGCTCTATATTTGGTTCTTCTTCTCGAACTAGCCAGTGTCACCTGTATACACATCACAAGCAGAAAATGACATCTTCACACCCACTCAGGAAAGTAAAGCAATTAGTAACTCATCACCTGAAATGAAGTAAAGTGTGATGAGGATGTAGGAAGATGTGAATAAAAATAGACTGATCACAACAAAGTAGCTGGATGGAAGATAATTTCTTGTTAAATGTGATTCTGACAAGAACTCTAACTGAAAAAGTTTGACACATAAAAACAGAGTGGAGAAACATTTTTTCAGCATATGTGCCGAACGGAAGATGTTGCAGAGCAACAACGGGGCTGAGGATTTACTCTGTATGCCAGCGCTTCAAATGTCAAAGGCCTTTCTTTTAACCATTTTCATTTTCAGTGTTTCATACCTTATTCCTGATGCTATTTATAGTTGTTTTCCGCACCAGACAGTCTCTCTCTTTATATAGTATTTTTCATTGTTATTGCCATGTTACTATTCTAATTCAAGGCACATCTAATTTACAGGAATAATCTGTGGTTCGGTGGCTGTGAAGTGAAGCCAGCAAAGTGCCAAAAACTGCAGTTCCTCTTTTTGTCCTCTTGAGGCTGGCTCCAGAAGTGAGTCAGTCTCCATAAGTCCCCATGTTCAAATGTCCAACTTCACAACATGTTTACAGCCTGGTACAAAAAACAGTTTTGGTCTCTATAGCTAATTTCCCTGTTCATGACAACTGTACTGAGGGTGAATTTATATACAACTCACCTGTTCAAATTATATTAAGACTTAAAGTTATGTATAAGTTGCTTAATTTAGCCTGCCTCAGCTCCATCAACACTCCACGTCCATTTTTAGATTAGCCAGGAGCCGGCACAGGCAGGACCGTCAAGATGTAATGACGGGAGCTTTTACACACTGAGCTTCACAACGGCTCAGAATTCAACAACCTTGTTATTTTATCTAATTGATTTCAGTGTCAGTGTTCACTGAGATCTATCCCACAGTGCTGTATTAATTTGATGCTAATGGAAACCAAAAGTTTCCCACTGCTTCACAATAAAAGATTTTAATTGGTGCACCCTAGTGACTCACAGGTTAAGGTGTTAAGCATGATGCTGATGTTCCTGGTTTGAGTCTGAACCAGGACCATTGTTTTGGGTCATTCTCCATCTTTCTGCCCTTTTAGTTCCTGTTGTCTTTCTGTCAGATATCTGATATGAGATTTAAAAAAAACAAATGACAAACAAAACAAATGGAAAAACCAGCGATGGGCTTTTATTTTGAAGCAATCACAGGAAATGTAGGTTAGCACTAACAGCTATTGTTCATTTTCTTTGGTCATTTTTGACAATGGACTGTTTCCAGTATCTGTAGTGATAGGGATAGAAGAGGCAGAGTCTGAGACTCTTACTGTGATTTCATCTCATCTCCTCTCCTTTCCTCCTCATCTCCTTTTCCTGTGACATGCTGCTGTACCCATGCTGTGCATGCAACATGAGATCAGACAATGGTACCACAGTGAATCCTCTCAGCTCACGGTTTGTTTGGCTGCACTGTAAACAGTTACACAGCTGTGCTTTGGTATTTCTGACAGCATTTTTTTCTGGCCCCTGTGGTTGGTGGACGTGTCACTTCAAACACAACTGCAGTCCCTATAGAGACGGTAGAGTTGAGCGGGGTTACGTTTACAGAGGTTAGGGACAAGACAGATGCCAAGGGAATGGACTCAACAAGTACAAGGCGTACCTTTATCACTGAGGTGCTTGAGGTAACATTCTTCTGATTATAGCGCAGATGTAAAAGCAGCCTCCAGCCTTCAAGTCTGACCGTGCCTGTCATATTTTCAGTCCGTATTGGAGAGTCCAGTGTGGCAACACAAGTCCGTTGCAGTGTAGTTGTGACAGTGCCGGCAACTATTAGTCGTGCCTCAGAAAGAACCAATCGGCCATCACCTTTATGTGTGGAGGGTGCACTGCAATCCATTCTCTAAATCGTATCCCAGGAGGTAACCCCAGGCTGAAAGAAAAGTATGTTCCTCAGAAGGGGAGGTCACAAAGAGACCATGGGCATATAGAAGCAATGTCTTTCCTCTCGAGAGCACAAGGTCATCAAAGCCTCTCTTTACCACTGAGGCATATACGTAATTGAAACCCTATACAGTTCCTGCCTGGATCTATACATGCTGTTGACATTCATAGGTAAAAGCAAAGAGATAATTATTATCAGGATTATCAAGGTTAAACCCAGTGAGGTCTGTATTTGAAATTTACTAGGTGGCTAGAATGAAACTAACATTAAGCACAATGGATATTCTAGGAACAACAGCAGTCATTTGTTTAAGATGTTGCATGAAGCAGGGCGCATAGGGGCAGGCTGGAAATGATTCAGCCAAAGATTAAAAATTTTGCAGTCATCAACTTGACAAGCCATTAGGAAACACTCAATGCAGACACATAATAGGTGTATGGTAAATAACATTTAGTGTACTAGTGAAACATGGATGATTCTAATAAAGTGTTTCATTGAATGTCAATTTCCTTAAGAATGCATAAAATATGTTGGAAAATAGTTGCTGAAAAGACATGAAAAGACTTTGAATGATATATTACTGAAATGTGAAGTTAGAGGTTTTCAGTCCAGGATTTTGGGGGCAGTCCTTAAAGGGTGGCTCGATGACACGCTGAGACCACCCTGAGCATATCCCTGCACCCCTAGCAGAGAGATAGAGATGAATTAATCTCGCTCAGTGTTTCAAAGTTAGTCATGTCATTTTGTGAACTCATCTGACATGTTTCAGTCACTTCAAAATGGCTACTTGACTGCTCCCACGAGTGGGCGTGGCTTCAGAACATTCAGAGGACACGCCCCCACAGTCCTGGAGCTGAGTACTGCTCATTTTACTGATTTTAACACCTATTAGCAGGATGAAGTTTGGATCAATGGAATCCTAGGTGCTCTAATAGCTGTTTGCTTGCATGCTTTGACAGACGTTTAGACTACGTGTAATTTAGCCATAATTTATTATTTACACCTGTGCTTTTACAATGGCCTATATGGGTTAGGGTTAGTCCTGTTTGTTGCTTAAATGTAATAGAATTGGCACACCAAAAAATTCTCAAGTCACTTTTAGACTGGCTAAACTAGTTGATCGGCTATGACCAAGATCTGTTATGTCATTGACGTATGAGGACTTGGTGCAGAAATACAGATTTCAATCATGATCCCACCTTTAGACCTACAAAAAACTGGATGAGTTACTATTCTTTTACCCCCAGCAGTAGTGATAGATAGTTTTGTGTACTGTAGACCAAGTACACTGTTTTAGAAGAACACAGAGACAATTTAAGATTTTATGCATAAAAATATTATATCAGACTCCAAAAGTTATTCAGGCAGTGACCCCCCTGCTTCTGAAGTAAACGGTCTGTATTACTAAAAGTACTATTTCCGGACCACATTTGAGCCAGTCCTGACTTTTACTCAGTAAGTGCATTCACATAAATTTGGCATTTCATGCGTTTGTTACAAATGAAACTATAAAGAAATTAATACCAAAATCTTCTGGAAATATTCTTACATCAGAAACAATTTCTCAGCCTGAAACCCAGTCAGATTTTTCTGGCAAGATTTCAGCAGCAACCAAAAATAGATACAAGAAAAGAAGCTCTTCAAAATGTTTTAATATGATGAAATAGTGTACTTACTGGTTTGATCGAATCATCATGCATGCGCTCATGAAGTCTGACAGGACTGTGAGAGCAAGTTAAATGTTACATTAGTGTGAGTTTTGTATTTGCATATATCTGTGCCGGGTGGAACTAGTCCACATGAGAAAGTGTGTAATGGTGTGTGTTTGTGTGTCAACTGTGTTAGTATGTTACTCTGGCGGCGTGCCGGGGACGAACTGCCACCTGTGCGAGTTTCACAGCCATATGGGTTTTGGTGTAGCTCGATGATTGGGCCAGCGAGTGCAGGTTAAGAAGAGCTGCAGAGAAAGCCAGAGATTAATTGGAAGCGGGGAGCGTGTGAGCCATCTGCTCAATCTGTCTGTCTGTCTGTAGCCACCATCCCCGCCCCCTCTGTCCAGCTGCTGACAGAAAGAGAAGCAGACAGTGCAGATGGTCCTATGAAATGGATTTGCATTGTTTCATAATAGACTTGAAGCTTTTGACCTTTTTTACTCTGACAGAACTCAGAACTGACTGGGATGAAACACAGTGGCTTTGTGGCTAGCACTGTTACCGTCTCTACGGCAGATTTTACTAAACACAGTGTGGACCAAGAATATGGGCCTAAAGAAATGTGCACCATACTGAGACCCTGCAAGGTCTATTTCTCAAATTCTGGTCCATGGTATCAAGTGAAAAGTGTTTCATTATTTATTTACTTCAATACTTCATGCCACGCCACGCGGAAGTAAGAACAAGCCACACTGGGTCACATGTTCCTTCATTACCATGAACACACACACACACACTTTCACACACAGTTTATTTTGGCTCAATCCCACATACAGTGTCCAGCTACAGGAAATCCTTACTAGAGCACCAAATGTGGATTAATCCGATGCAGAAAATAATCCCTATGACTGATAACTGATGACCATTCAAACCAAACATTTTAGTTTTATACAACCACGATGTCTCTAGCTCAGGGATGTCCAAAGTATGGCCCGGAGGCCAGTCAAGATTTCATGCGGCCCACCGAACTTTCATTTTTATAATATATTATTTATGGCCTGCTAGGATTGTCAGACAATGTATGGCTGGAAGATTTGACTTTTTTGGTTGACATAATGAAACATTTTAACCTCTAAGGACGTAACTGCTGATGTTATATATCTGTAGATATGACAATATATTACTTTCTGAATGATTTTGTTAAAGAGAAGAACAAGAGTGAGACGTTTCAAACTTAAATGTTAACAGACTTTGGATTACTCAATTGTTTAGAATGAACATGAGGTTCAGATTTGTATCAACTTCATGCAAGTTTAACGTATTTCTACAATTTATTCTGTTATCTGACTCCAGATGTGAAAGAAAGGTTCATGCCTGACTGACTGGCTTAGATTTGGTGACATTGTCATTTAAAAAAATGATAATTGTGACAATGGAAACAAAATTGTTATAGAACAGTTCATTTGTATGTAACCTTTTATGTGGGCGTCTTCAAATTGTCAAATCTGTCCTCCTTAAAAAAAGGTTGGACACCCCTGCTCTAGCTATATGGAAAGACTTGATGAACTAGATGAAAATGTTCATATAACATTATTTTTATTATAATTTTTTTTAAATTATTCAATTAAAAAAAGAGACTAAAGATAGGCTTACAAATTCATATTTAAGAATAAAAACATGGCTACTATGTGATATTTAGGTTGGTTCAGTACCCCAAAAACTGTACAGTACTTGAGTAGATATACTTTCTATTACTTTCCATCTCTGCCTCTACCGCAATAATGGTAATGGAGGTGATTTTATTTGGGGGAAATGATCCTTTATAAGCAGCAAGTAGGAACTGGGCAGATAAAGCTGTCTACTCTTTCACTTGGCTTTGCTCTCCTTTGGTTTAAGATACACACTGATCATCACCTGTGTATGGATATTCATACTCCCGTTGTCTGTCTCTTTTCTCTCCTGTTATCTCCTCTGTCTTCTCCTGATAGACTACAACCTGTTGTGTTGTTCCCCTTTGCTCTACATCTGTACCTCAACTGTGCTCTGTCCTTTTGTTTTGTACGTCTCAGTTCAGCGCAGATGTCCTTTATTAAAGTACTAAACTTCCTTGAGAAAAAAGTTTAAAAAAAAATCCCTGAGAAAAAAATATTCTTGTGCAACAGATGGAAAAATGCTAAAGCAAAAAATAGCTAAGTTAATATTTCAGGTAGCAGTAAAGAAGATGACAACCAGTCCAACAGTGTTAAACATACAACATGAAGGAGGTACGCTATTAAGAAATATAAACACAGTGTTTGTTTTGGCTGAAATAATTCTCTGGTTAAAGTACGTTTTCTGTGCATACAGAAGGGAAGACAATGCATCCACCTGGCAGGTGTGGTGTATTAAACAGCAGGACTGTGACACAGGTGTGTCCTCCTGGTCACAATAGTAATGCCAAAGGTCAAAGTCCACTCACACTCCACTCTGATTGTAAAAAAATACATTCATTATTAGGCACTGAACTATATATATTTCACATAGATACCAATTCTATTTTCACAGGAGGGCAGAGTCATGTCCCGCCCTACTCTGCCTCTGATTGGCTTGCCCTGATAATCCATCAGCAGAAATACACCTTTGTGATTCTTTTTCATTCTTTCTCTCTGTCCATCACTATATGACTAAGAAGACATGTGGTGTCTGTCTTTGTGAATCAATGGCAAGACAGGATGGATGCATGTATTAATATACCATAGATGGATGGTGGATGGATGAGCAGTTAGAGTAAATGATGGGTGTAGAAAATTGTAAGATCTTTGACACAGAAGAGGGATGGGTGGGGAGAGAAACTGCCAAAGACAAATGGAGGGCTTCACTTATCAATGTCATCTCCCATATGGATGTCAATCAAACTGTGTGGCCAGATACTGGGATGTTTTGCTTTTTCCAGTTCTTCATTTTTTTCTATATATTTTTTTCTATTTTCATTTCCTCCTTCTGAATTGGAAGTGAGTCGCTGTCTGGTGCTGCTCGGGGTCTTCCTCAGAAGTGATGGTAATTGAAGGCATGAGTGATTTCAGCAGGTTGGTGGCATCATGCGTGGGATACACCTGACTGCTGTCAGAGCCTGAAGGCCTGAAACATTGGATCCATGTAATTTGTCATGTAATTTGGGTAGTGACCAAAATATTGAGATCAAAGATTCTGATTGCATTATTGAAATATTATTGAAAGTATATGTTGCTGATTATAGCACCACTATACTCCACAGACTCTAATAATGGTGCATTATATCTCAATCATAGGATCTATTTTCTTCACTTTCTTCTATGAACAATCTCAGCAGGCTCTCAGGGCCACTTAATGACACACTCGGCTCTCACACTCTTCATCTTGAGAGTGACCCCTTGCAGAGTGGGAGCAGTATCTTAGAGAGTTCTGGCACCCGGGGTGTGCATACCTGCAGACCACAGCAATTATGTATTTACATCCCTTCTAATGAATGGCTTATAACTGACCTTTAAAACATTATTAAGATATGTATTAACCATTAGACACTAGTTACAATAAATTTAGAAACCCTCTATAGAGCATGCCTTATGAGAAAATCATACTGTAGAGATAAATACTTTAAATTGTGTGTTATGAATTGAGTCTTTTTTCATCATCCATGTTACGATCAGACTGGCGGCGCAGGGAGGATGCCGTGCCAATCCTAGCCATGCACCCTCCGGTACTGAGTCACCGATCAACTCTGCGTCTTCCAATTTGGACCAATCAGGGGATGGCAGCTACACACCTGTATTAACATACGGGGAAAACACTACACATGATAGATGTGCCGGGGCGAAACGGCGGCGGCCGTAACAATCCAATATCAACATTTGGTCAGCAGCAGGATTGATGCGTGCACCCTCTGTGGTAAATCAGATGGACAATATAACAGCTTATGTGAGTGGTAATTCAGTTTAGAAACCTGGATCTTCATAGGCACTTAAGCACAGCAGGGTCACACATGAAATAGAGTTCAGGCCAAAAGTGTCTCTAGAGGTTTGGAAAAAGCCTCTGCAGTGTGATGAAGGGGCCAACAAGTCCCTGATAATTAGAGTCGATTTTTATTTTGCATTTCATCTTTTGAACATTTTTTTTTGTCAGTGTCAAGTATTCTCATGTTCATTTGTAACCTAATTGGCCCCCAGGGAAGATTATTGTGAGCCAGCCGCTGAACAAATTTGATCTGTGATCAAGGGAACAAAAGCTTTTACATTTGTTTGGTTCCTGATCTAACTTGGAATGCAAATAAAGTGCTCACTTTTCCAGCAGCTTGCAGGATCGATGCCAACATACAAAGAATATAGAACATTTTCTACCATTTGGTCAGAACATTTGCTCTTAATGAAAGAACTTCTTGAATCTGATATGCTGAAAGTGATCCATCGCAGTGCAAAACAGTATGGTGAGCAGTCATAATGTATTTAAAAGAACAAGCACAGCCTTTATTTAAAACATTTTTTTGACTATTTCTAACGCATAAATAAAACTCAACATTTCCTATACAGAAGTCTTCCACTGACTCAAAAGTCAAGCTTCATTATCATGCTTACATCTTTCTGACCTCGGGGTCTTTTAGTGTGAAATACTTACAGGAAGTGTTAATTCATTGACAGTAGCTTAAGGTCCATCAAAAGTGTTTAGAATTAATTACCAGTGGTAATTGTTTGTAATTGTTTTCACCTTGTGAGTCAGTGTTTGACTCTCCCGGAGACACATTCTGCAGTGGGAACTAACACCAAGGTGATCCGTAGTACTTCCTGTCTTTCTGTGGATGGACTTTGTCAACGTGACAGCATGAGTCATGACAGCCGTGTAACATGCATTCATAAAACTTTACAAGTGTTCAGTTCAATTCAACTCAATTCAATTATATTTATATAGTGCCATACCGTACTCTTTATAATATTATTAACAGAAACCAACAGTTCCACCATGAGAAAACACTTGTTGACAGTGGCGAGGGAAAAGGGGGCAAATCATGAACTAACTATAAACTGTAATGGAGATATGGTAGCAATAATAACAGTAATAATATATGTAGTGGACGTCATGCAGGACCACAGCAGCAGCCATGATTCATGAGAACCTGCTGGACGAGAGAGCACAGAAACTCCAGGGAAGAAGTTTACTTAGTAACATGCATTAACATGCATTAATGAGACCTGTATGTTTACAGATGGTGGTGGTGATGGAGGGAGAGAGAGAGAGGGAGAGAGAGAGAGAGAGAGAGAGGGGAGGGAGGGGGAGTATATAGGGCAGCATAACTAAGGGATGACCTGAGCCAGCCCTAACTATAAGCTCTACCAAAAAGGAAAGTCTTAAGTCTACTCTTGAAGGTGTTGACCGTGTGTTATTGAGATGAGGAAATACAAGATGTGGTCTGACCCATGAGCACTCATGTCATAATGTAGTAATGAGTACTAAGTACTCATGGGTTGGAACAGCAACATGTTGACAGATGTTGCGGCTGGTGGAGTTAGTGAATAAAAACAGTATTCCTGGAAAGTGAAAGCAGCAGAGTGGTGAGGCCCGGTTGTTGTCCTGATGGAATTAGTGCTGTGGAAATGGACATTATGATGAATTTAGCATGTTAGGTATTAGGTAATTCACGTAATGAATCAGCCCATACTCAGTCTGTTAGTGGCCTCTATTAGCCCACCTTGGACCAGCTTGTATTATTTTTGTCATCCATGCTGGTAGCTGTTATTTCAAGCCCAGCCTTTATTTGATTTCTGGCTTCTGTCAGAGAATTTGTACTAAATTCGATGGATGCACATTACATTCTAATAGAAGCTTTTTTCAAACTCAATTAAGTTGCCAACAAACAGACTTTGGACAGATTGCCAGTCACCTCTTACCTTGTAAAAGTCTCATGTCTCCACTGCATCTCTGCTTTCAGTTCAACAGTTTCATCCCTTGTAACACACTGAAGCCCTTCAAACTGGTTATGTGGCTGCTTCATCTTTCCTTGTTTCTGTAGGTTCTGCCTTCTCCTTGAACCTCTCATCTCTCTTTTAATTGTCCTTCCCTTTAAGTAATCATCACGTTCTAAACAGAGAGAAACGACACATTTCCTCGGAATAAATTAAAAACAACTTGTCTGCGTTTGTGAGGATAGAAAAATTGTAGAAAAGGTTTTTTTTTTCCCTGCAGGAACCTGATTTGAATGGAATTATTCATAAAGGTTGATCTTTCACTGGGAAGTCTGAGGTTGAAGAGAAAAAATTACATCCATTTTTTGTCTGTGCTGCAAAATTGTACATCTTAGTTCCTCCTGAAAAGCACTTCAGAAGGATGCCACCGACCGTAATGCACATTAATGCCACAATCACGATGAATCACTCACATACCTGGCATACATTAAAAGTGAACTTGATGAATTCCACTTTCAGCTGAAAAGGTAAGAACAGAAGTGATGGAACATTTTACAAACCATGCATGTTCATCTCTCTCTTTCTGTTTCTCAGCCCTGATGTACTGCTTCTGTCAGAAGTCTGTCATACTATCTAACAGGTGATACACTGACAGGCTGTGACTGTACTGCTGATACTACAAGAACACTTGTATACAGTAGGTACAGATACACAGCGGTGACTCATTCATTTTTTTGACACACAAGAAAATGATCAGGAAATCAATTTGCTTTGCTCCGTTTGGATTGTAATTATTTGATTAAAGCTTGGAAAGGATCATGTTGGGCGTCCAGGAAATCAAAATGTTGATGTTTACTGTCCTCCAGTATCTGGACCAACACTGACACAAAGTCATGTTTTCAGCATTTTCATCTATTCTTCATGGTATTTTAGAGTTTGTCATTTCCTGATAAACCATAAAAAGTCGATGATGTCGTCCTGCACGTGTGTACTAATTTTACATCCAATGAAATGCTTTCTCTCTTATGATGGAGTGATTCTGAGGGTGCTACAGTCATCAATAACATGACATGTCTGCGTCCCCAGTTTGATTCCAGTCAGGAAGATAATTTGTCACAAAAATGTTATTACATGTTGTTTGAAGAACAAACAATTAATGCTGTCATTTTCAGTGGTCTCCCCATGACAGTTGCAGAAAACATCCTCACCATAGAGTAACAAAACCAACCAGGTTCAACAAGTGTGACTTCATGTGGCAGCCATTTTATTTTTTTATTTGTTCCATTCTCCAGTTTTTTTTTTTTTTTTTTTACTTTTAACCTATGTTGCCATTGCTGGCTATTGTAAAACAAAAACACTTCAGTGATCGATTGCATTCCCATGTCTACATCATTTGACCTGACACATCACATCCACCACAGATAACAGGTAAAAAAAAGAATATGTTTGGTACAAAGTTATGTTCAGCTAGCACAACTAAACTATCTTACTGCTTAGCTTAGCTTGCTACTATAGCAGCTATTTCTATGGGGACAATTTTCACATTCACATTATTGACAATCACAAAAACCAAAGTTTTACTTTCTTGGTTTGTAATCTGATTCATCAACAGAAATAAAACACACATTTTCAACTAACCATGTAATATGTATAATTTATTGAAAATATCACTGGAATAGTTAGCTACACACAAATACACAATATTTCATGTAATACTGGACCATGTAACAGTTACTTTAAAAAACTAACTGATCGGGCAACACTGGTGCTACCACCATGTTTTGTTTATTTTAATTACTGTATGTGAACTACAGCGAGACCCGAGAGACTTCAGCTGAGGTCTGGTCTATGGAAGCAGCCCAGTTATGTCTTGATAGCGTCAGACTGGAGCCCAGTGTTCCCAGTCCCAGCGCTGTGTGTTTTGGCATGGTCAGAATATTGCATATTTATCCTGCTGGAGTTGAATGTGTGCATTTGTGATTTTGGGTCTGTGTCAAAGTGTATTCAGTCGGGGTGAGTGGTGTGTGTGTGTGTGTGTGTGTGTGTGTGTGTGTGTGTGTGTGAGTGTGTGTGCCAAGCAGTGTGTAATGAGAGGCTGAATAACAAAGTATCAACATGGGCTCAGCTTTCCACAGAGCCAAAAGTAGCCTTTTCCAAACATACCACATCCGCATAACACACACGCACATCAGGGTGTGTGAGGTTGATTGCTATTCACACTGGAAATGTGCTGTACTCCCTAAAGTCAGCTTTACACCTGCGACCCATGTGGGTGTTCAGGAGTTTGTGATGCCGAACTCAGGAAATTGAAAAACAGTCCGACCTCTCAGAAGCAACACACACACACACACACACACACAAAACACTGGCTTTTATTCAAACTTCTTGATTCTATAAACTTATACAGGGAAAATGACAGGACATGACGGTGATGACTCCACATCTTCATCCACATGCATACAGACGCACATAACTCCACCCCCTGCTCCATCTGTTTAACTGGCTCCAAACATGAAGAATAAATTCTGATTTATAATCTCCTGCTGCCCACCGGCTATTATAACACCAGCTGACTGTCTCCTGCCTGTCTGTCTGTGTGTATGTCTCTTTACCATACATACACCACATCATAAAGCACACACACTGAAACCAGTCTGTGCTGTGTGTGTGCAGTTAGGAGAGTCTAACACACCAGGCCAGACAGCACTTACCCCTGCCTGTCATCTTTAAACATTGATGAATGGACCAAGCTACCTGCTGTCAAGCACACACACACACACACACACACACGCACACACACACACACACACACACACACCTTATATCCAAAGGAAGATTGGCAAACATGGACATAAAAAATACAGTTCACTAACAATGGTCACTAAAATATGGATATAGATTTTGAATGGTATGTTCCATATTATGGATGAAGGTGGACCAAGTGGATAAAGGGTGGATGGATGGATGGATGGATGGATGGATGGATGGAGTCCCAAGATGGACCAGGAGGGAGTCCAGACTCGCTTCGATAGTGTGACATTATTCCCTGTTGGTTTCAGAGCCTGTACTCAGTCTAGTCCGGCTGCTGAGCCCAGTTCTGCTCAGTTAACAGCAGTTAATTAGCTTCTAGCTACTTTAGCAAGTGGTTAGGCTAAAGCTATCTGTACTTCAGTTGAAGATGAGCAGCTGGAGAACATGAGAGGGAAAAGGCAAATATAGAAAAGCAAATATATTGTGTATAAAATCTGATCCAGTTTCACCAAATTCACTGAATAAAGTTCTAAAGTCAGGCAGCAGTGGAGCCGTCTCTTCTGCGCTTTATGGCGATTACAGCCCCAGTGGTTCCTGTGTATGAACAAAAGAGAAAATGGGTGCTTGAGCACTTTACATGAGTCTAAGAAGAATCTGACTAGTGCATCTCCATGATGGTATCTGCATGTCTGCTAATAAATAACATGGATTTACAGTACAAGACAAATGCAAAAACATATGTGTGTGTGTCCATGGGCAGGACCTGCATCAGCACTCTATAATGTCCCAGTATGGGACATTCAAAGAACTATGGTTATATTATGTATTTGTATGGAAAAATGAAACAGCATCCACAACATGTGTCAGATAAATGGACAGAGTGAATTTGTTGATCTGAGTTTGTTGCTACTGTAGCATATTTGTGCATATTTAATAATCTCAGTTTAATTCAGTAGTTTTACCTCACACACAAAATATAATAGATAATGAAGTGATCCAATAGGAAAGTAGCTTATTGAACAGTTATGTTTGCCTTTATTATTGATAAGCAGTAGTAGTTAATATTTTTACTAACTCCCATTTTATCTTTCTTCCTTTTAATGATCTCCTCAGTGTTGCTCAAAATAGAAACATATTACTAATGTAAACTAATGTAAAGATTCTATACCTTTCCCACGTTGTCTTAGGTTGACCCTCAGTTGGCGTTGCCATGGAGAAGAAGTCGGTCAGATAGTGTGAATCAAAGCAGAAGACCAATCAAATCAAAACATGGTGCCAGAGTTTCAGAGCGTCATTTTAGCTTCTGCTACCAGTTAGCATGTGTGTTACAGAGTCTGAATCTGGATTATTATGTTACTTAATGAAATGTAATTTGAGAGTAGCTCTTGACTTCTTATGTTTTTATGTACACATTTATCTTTGAATTGTGGCAAAGGACCAGATATTCTCTGAATTGTCCATCAATGATGATTCAACCAGGATAGTTTCATATCCGCGCTGTGGTGTCTTCTAACAGTGTAGAAAATGAGCATGAAATGAACATTAACTTCCAGAACCAGGAGCACATCTCTGAAAAGCTCTTCCAACTTTGAAACTCTATTTGACATTTCATATTTCATAAATTCTACATATGCAGTGTTTGTTCCCACACTGTCCTCTCATGGCCACAAAGCTGCTGAAATAGCATCAATCACCATGAGACTCTCCATTGACAGACAGTTTAATATATTTTGTAGGCAGCCTTTGGAGATATTAAAAATCCTCCCCCGCCATGGTTGAGTGGTTTTTCTACTTCTTTAACTTGCAAAGACCAAATTTACAACAACTGAATGATAGGCAGTAAAATAAATCCTAAGAGGATGACCACAATGTTCAGTCAGAGAGACGTTTTGGAACAAAAACACAGTAGGCGTGACAAGTAAAGCAAGAACTGACTACTGATGCCATGAAACAAGATATAGAGGATAAAGTGTAATGCCAGAAAATCCTCCTCTGACTGCTGGTGTTTTTATAATTTCACTCAGAACAAATGTAAGATTACCTCGCTGTAATTGACTTAAGGATTGGTCTCTCTGCAACTGGATGCTGGACTTCCCAACCAAAAAGTATAGAAATCTCCAGAAAGCACTGGAGAGGGTCATGAAACCTGCCCAAAGGCGGTCTGAAGGCTGTCCAGCACAAGTGGTGTCTGTAGTGTACTGTCAGTGTAAAACCTTCATATTTGTTAAAAAACTGTATTTTGTTGTTATCATGCCCTGATTTTAATTCAAATCACACTCAAAGAAAAACGCGCTGAAGTAGCTTTTTGGCATCAGGCACTGATGGGAGAAACTGACTGATTCAAACTGATTCCTTATTTCCATTTTTTACCCTCATGCTTCTCTTTGGAGGTGCATTAAAGCCTGGGAGAAAACCCCAGGGCAAACCGAACAAAGGGACTTCATCTCCCAGCATGACCGGGAGCATTTGATGATCCCCTGAGAGCAGCTGGAGGAAGTTGTGAGGAAAAGGGACATTTGGGCTTTGATCAGTTGCATCTTCTTACAAGAAATCTGACATTTTTGAGACAGTCTGCGCCCAGTTTCATCAGATCACATTCAGACACAAGTGACAATAGATGAACGGCGGCATCAGCTCGTGGTTATTTGTGACAGTATCAGAGCAGTTTTACTGTAAATCGAAATGATCCACAGCATCATTCAATTAATGATGAGGGTAGTCAAAAGAATATCATTATCTGTGTTGAGTTTATCAATCGTGCTTTCTGCTTTCAGACATTTTTAATGGTGTTTCAATTCATGGCCCATTTGCGTAGTATTTTTGGCAACAAATGTGGCCGTTGCCAGGAAACAAGATTGAATGGTTATGATATGCTACAGTATAAAGACCCCTGACCAGCTGGAAACAGAACACAGGACTTTGCAGTTACATGATACAGGCCTTAAATCAGTAAGTCACTCAGATATCCAATCTTTATCCTGGTCTTAAGCAAGACTGGTTTGATTGGTTTTACCTGCGAGTCAAAAATCCATGCACACTGAGATAATGAGTTGGTAACTCAGAGTTACGCAGCTTGATGATCAAATAAAAACAACAACAACAAAGAAACACAGTTTGACACATTATGAAATGTTTCATACATGTAAGACACACATCACCACATATTACAACATGTGGTAACATCTGAAAACACGCCACCACATGTGGCCACATGAAGCACAGGTGGAAATAATGGTACTGATTGTTAACATGTGGTACCGTGCAGAGCGCATGTGGGAAATGTTTCATATCATTGTGAACACGTGCTCCACATGTAATCCCATGGGTCACATGGGAAATGGGACACACATTATACCACAAAAATGTTCCAAAGACACATGTTCCCCATGTGGAAAGTGTGTTTAACGCGTGCAAAAACACATGGACATGTGGTCACATGTGATTACATGGATTTTACATGTGATTTTGCACATGTGAACATGTGTTTTTATGTAATGGAAGGGCAGTTGTAGAAGAACAACCATAAAACCTCAAGTAGCTGAGCATGAGTCTGATTTTTTTATTTTTATTTTTTATAGAAGGCTATCTGGAAACTGAAGCATCACTCTGTCCACTCCTCCTCACTGCCTCACTGAAGCCTCATGAATATTCAGATCAGCATATTTATTCCTGGGTGTATATACTTGTATGTGTGTGCTTTTAGAAAAGGAAGCAATGATGTGTGAACTGTATTTATGCTCCTGTCAGGACAGACGGGGGGGGGGGGTCAAGAACCCTTTTGTCAAACATGAGATTGGTCCCGAGATGTCTGACAAGTCCCCCAGGCCCTCACATAACAGGAAGACACTGATGTGAATATATGCAATCGCTCATCAACACATGAGCACACACGCACGTTACAGTGATTCTGTATTTATGTGTACAGTATGTGTGTGGTACGTGTGTGTGTGGGAAGAAAAAGAACAAACTGGACATCTGCAAATGTAGCTTGAAGACACATATTGGTTGGGATTTTAATTGGACTGGCTGGACTCACTGTATGTAGAATATGAATCTGATTTTAAAGGCAGGAAATTGAATTTTCTTACTTATTAACTTTGCAGTTTACACTCATCAAGCACAATGATTTCTTGACAAAAAAGCCGTGGGTCAGTCTCCTCAGATGATATTTGGAACATTTGAGTATTGTGTGTTTATCTTCCAGCTTTGCAGTGTGTGTGTATGTGTACAGAATGTGTTGATGGGAGTGGTATTTCTATTACAAGCAAAACCAATCAAAAGATCAAAAGACTGTGTCAATAATGCAAATGACTTCAAGACAACATACAAAACAAATGGCTGGAGTTGCTTGGCAACAGCTTAATTGTTAAAGCATCTATGTATCTATGTCGCCCAGTGCGATCCAGAGGTACATCTACGCGCCTCTGGATCGCACTGGGCACACCTCTGTGACGTCGTGGCCGCGATGCTGTGTTGGTCCGTTCTCCACGTGGCTTCACATCCCATCAGGAGCATTTCAGAAGTGAAGCGTTTGCTCAGTAGACTTTATTAATCTGCTCAAATTTTGGTCATCCATCCTTGGTTAATGTGATTCTACCATAAGTAAGTAGACTACTTAGGTGAGGAGGCAGATGGAGATCACCACACTGAGCTTCACAACGACTATTCAGAAACCTATAGGTCACATCGTCCATGTTTATACTGTCTATGGTCTGCATGCTTTTATGCACTGAGCTGCTGCTATATGATTGGCTAGTTGTTTGCATTAATGAGGATGTGAACAGATGAACCAACTGGCCACTGAGCGTATATTATGAAGCATCATCTTTAAATGCTGAAACTATCAAGGACATTTTGAAGTTATTTGTACTGTAGATGCAACTGAAACACACAGAAACTACAGCAACTTTATATGATTTGCATTTTTCCACACCCACATTAAATCGTCCTCCAAAGCAGAGTGAAAGCAACAGTCAAGCAGTCCAAATAAAAATGCACACAAATACAATCTTAAAAAACATGATTTCTATTCAAAACTTCCATTACTGTCTGCCTCGCACAACACCGCCAGCAATCCTGTTATTGAGTTGGTGTTTTTAAAAGCTGTTAAAAGCTGTAATGGTGGAGAGGCCTGAGGCTTTGACTCCCCATTCACACACACATGGACCAGAGGCACCACAGGAAGCCGTTCATAGTCAAGTGAACATTGTTAAAGACTAAAAAATGTGCTCAGTGGTTCCACTTGGGGAAGATTCAACTTCATGCAAATGTTCTCTGAGACGCAGGTATGACAACCAATCACATTCATTTTGATTCCCTGCTGAAACCAAAGCGCGTCGCTGTGTTCTACCTCACTCTGCTCACTCCTATGAGCTGAAACAAATGGAAGAAAAGCTGATCGTCCCCACCAACAGCGTCACAGTCCTCTACAATGGAACTTTAATGCGTTACCACGACTTGAAGGAGAAAAACAATGCATGGAAAGAGCGCTCAGTATATGAACTACTTTTCTGTTCACTGGTGTGGTGGAAACATGAGGAGATAACTGCTTGATCTGAGCTACGTATGTATGTATGTTTAGACTCAGGAGAGACTGTATGTGTTCTGATGGTCATTAGCACAGGAGTGTGTTTTGATTGCTTCATGATGTTACACATCAATATAACACAACAGGCTGAGTGTTAGTCGGAAAGCGAGGGTTCTTGTCCTTGGAATCGACTTGTTTGTGCCCTCTGAGCACTAGGACTCAGGACTGAGGGGGTGTGGGGGTGGTAGTGTAAATCTCCCACACCTGAAGGCCTTTTGGAGGTGAACATACAGTAATTGGTTGTAAACACTGCGTGTCAAAGGCAACACATGCCCATGTACAGACCCTTCACAGGAAATGGAACATAACAAAGTGAGAGAACAGCCAAAAGTGAAAAAACTGAAGGTGAAAAACTTGAATGTAACACTCACCAGTTTTAAAAGTTTGATATCAGAACTGTTCCATATGTATTTTGTTTTATGATATCAATAAAGTTCCCAAACACATGAGAAGATATTCTGTAGAGTAGATTCTGCTCAGATGCTATTGAATTCCCTCGACTTTTAAATTTTAAAAAATTCATTCAGTTTTACCTCCTGCAAGGCAAATTTGAATTGAAATTCTATTTCCTCTTCATAACTTCAATACTAATTCAATTCAAACTTAAGAACGGAACTGGAAACCATGAATGAGGCGACACTGGAGCCATACATCTGCATCTACATCTGAGTCTTTCGCTGAATACATGCCATCTGTACACCTGTACACACACACAGTCACGAAAAGACCCAGACAAGCAGGACATGAGTTAATCTTCATATCTCTGGTGAAAATGTTGCTCTATCTGCCAGGAACTTGAACAAACCCATCTTCAACAAACAGACTGCAGCGGGATGTGGGCTTATCAGGAGAGGCTGGACACTTCGCCCGGGGCTCAGGGATAGCTCTCTCTTTTGACCTGTGACCCTTCACAATATGAATATTACACACATACAAACACACACAAGCACACCAATGGAACACAGCCAAAATGTCAATATTCAGCACAGGAGGCCTGCGGATACCTCTCCTTCAGCCTCTTTCTCTCTCATTTGTCTGTAAATAAATTAAATAAATACATAAATTAATAAAATAGGAAAGTGGAGGATAAAACAATTATTTTATCTACGTTTCTACTTCTTTTTTATAATTAAGCTGCCCTTAGTTGTACTGTGCAGATGTGCAGCATTCAGATGAACTATACATCTAGACAACTCTGAATCAGCCCTGTCATGAGTACATTATATCAGCTGAAGAGTATCTTAATACAGTAATCACATCTGTCTGTTGGTTATGTATGTCATCATTCCCCTTCTCCATTCTGCTCATGAAGGGTCGTTCATAATATGGCCTCAAGTGTGTGTGTGGGTTGGGCGTTGTAGGCTCATTTGGTAATCCACCCATGACTATCCAATAATTTATCATGATGTGATTCTAAAATGAAGATGAAAAATGTATTTGTGACCCATTAGGCCTCAAACATGAAGCAATATATGAGTATGTTTTCTCTTATATATATTTTTTCATCTTAATTTTGTTACCCGCTGGTGCCCAGCACTCACTGATTTCTCGGATTCATGCATGTTTTTTTTATGTTTCCTCCTCTCTACGGCCAAATTCTACCGGGCATGAAGGCAATGCTATGTGTACCATGGCTACCGGAGCTAATTGCAGCGTTCTAGTCAATGTTTCAAACTCGACACTCTTATTCATCACAATTGTCAAATTCTAAGTAATTATAATGATCAGATGGATTAGGTCATGGCCTGAAGAAACACTATTGGCCCACTGATCCAAATTAAGACTATAAAAACGCTTGCGTGATATTGAAAGCATTGCTCTTCAGTGTTTTGGCGATCCAGTCACGAGAAGACACGTGCAGAGAACACGTTTTCAGAGATCTCACAGATCTATTTAATGATGTGGATGAATTGCTGCTGAGTTTTTCAGATTCAGAAGAGCGCTGCTTTCAGGTGCGTGCAACACTCTTCTTACAGCTTCTTTTGGTGGCATCTCTTAAACCAGATCTTAAATCTCTGACGGGGTTTATTTTTACAACAATGACCTACTTGCTGTACATCATCCTGCTTCCCTTACCTGATAAATCAATATTTTGTGTTAAATTACTGATTAAAATTCATCACAGCGGCCTGCTACACAGAAATGACAGGCCACAGAATGCTAAAACTGACCAATCAGAAACAAGTGTAGTAACAAAGTAGTGTGATGAATGCTAACAGCAAACAATCCGCCTCATGCTTTCGTTTCATGATCATTCAGCACACATGGGAAAGAGCAGATCTGGATGATGAGGAGTGCTTGGTGTATCTTCAATTTTCTCTTAACAGAAGAGGAAATATAAGAGAAATTGAAGGAAATGCTGCTGCATGAGGTCCATTGCTTGTGTCAGGCTTGTTCACGAAGCATGAGCAAAACATGGAAACTCACCGCTATCAGTGTTCTGGAATGCAGTGTTCTAGTGACAGGAGGAACTCGTCTCCTCTACCCCCACGGTACACAACGCTGTCAGACAGTCTTCATATGGAATACCTGCAGAACTCTGAGTCTTTGAAACTGACATGAGCAGTATTTTTGAGGTATTTACCACCTGATAACTCAGGTGGTGAACACTCTGCCTCACCAAATTTATTATTTGACTGTCGAGGTGAATCATATTTCTAGCCGTATTTACTTGAGGTGAATAATATTTTCAAGCTTGCTGGTATTTTTCAGCTGAGATTTCTTTTTCAGGTCAATATGCTGTGTCTCGCTTAACTTTCTATTTGATGATGATGATGGTTGGGAGGAGGCAGAGAGGAAGAGTGAGAAGAAGAAGAAGAAGAAGGAGGAGGAGGACGTGAACATTTGTCTCGCATGTAATTGTTTGCGATGGTAATGGTAAATGTCTAAAAAAGCTCGAGGCTGCCAGTAGTAAAGACGGCTGTGGTGTTGGCTGCATCTGTGTGGGTGTGTGTATGTGTGTGTAAGGCTCATACTATCCAACTTCCTGATTAAATGATTTTAGTATGGACTGTGTTAGTCCTCAAACAGAGACCTCTGTGGTTGCTTAGTTTCACAGTGCTCTGTTTCACAAGCTGGATACCCCGTCGGCAACCACACATGCACACATACACAGACACACACAATCTTCCTGGACGAGCTGAGGTGTGAGGTGTGGGAGCTGTGTGGAAGTAGGCGGGAGGAGAGAGCCTGAATTTATTAAGCCCACACCAGCCATTCAAAGTACGCCAGCAACCACCAAGTAATGAATCTCCAACAAGAAATAAATAACTGCTGTGTCTTTGAGTCTCGGGCAGAAATATAAGAGGCGGGGGTGGAAGTAGTACCAATGAGACAAGGAGGGAGGAAGGCAAGGTTCTGGGCAAGATGCTGCAGTAATTCTTTGGAGGCAGCTTGTTTGTTTGGGAGGATATACAGTGTATCGCCATTGTGATTATAATTCACACATGCAAACACGCAGAAGTTAAGGTGAAGACCAATCAAGGACAGATGAATGTAGCGGGATAATTCAAAGAAGTATGTTCTCATTGATGCGAGTCCTTAAAGACCCACAGTGGGATTAATTTGATGTTTTCCTTGTAAAGGTTTTGCTTTCACACTAAGAGATAAATATCACAGTGAACATCATGTTTACACATTCGACACGCTTGTTTAATTGACTGTTTAATGAAGGAAATAATTCTCCAATTAGACAAACATATTTATTGTATCCATGTCTCATATGTCTCCTAACAATGTAAGATGATGGTCTGTTCAAAAATTAATGACTTTACTTTGGGACTGGACTGACATGTTTTGACAAGTATTTATCAGTGGCGAACTGTGAGCACTACAGCTACAGCTGGGCCTACACCGCCAAGAAAAGAAACATTCTCAACATTAACTTCAGAAAAATGGAGACCATTTAGGCTACATAGTTGAAATTAAATAAACATACTCTAAAGACAAAATATGAAAATAGAAAATGAGGTCGCCCAGAATGTCACCCTGTGACGTTGCTGCCACGGACACCGAGGCTCATTTCATCACCATGGACAGCGCTATGAAATCATGCAATTTGCACTGGGATTTTTACAGACAACCTCCACAATAAATACAAATTCCTGAATGTCCACTTGGCCAGTAATATTAATCCTTGAAATAATAATCAAGGTGGCTTATAACATAGACCTACCTTATCATGAAAACAAAGTCCATCCGTCGGTCTTTCTTTGTGAAGTGGGCGATGGCAGCGTCATAAAGTTTGTCTTTTGATTTGAGCTCCAAAAGAAGTCCTTTCTCTATGGACATCAGTGCCAAAGGCTATCGTGTCCAGTACTGTTCCTGGTGTGCGTCTTGATGCGCTTCAGAGCCAAGAAAGACCACTCCACAGAGGAGGTGGACACGGGGATGGTCAGCACCAGGCAGGTGAGGTGATACAGCTGCGGCATGCTCTCAGTCAGCTCTTTAAGTGTTAGAAAACAGAAAGTGCAGCAGATCTGATGGGCTCCTTGCCTCAAAGTTTGCCATGTTGTACATGACCATCAGCTCAGTCTTGAGCCTGGGGAGGTCAAAGTGCAGCCCTAGTTTTCAGCGAGGCTCTGAAACTCAGAGCTGGGGAAGTTTTCTCTGTATGAGGCAAACTTCTTGGGGTCCAGAAGGGCAAGGAATATGAGTTTTTCATGATCTTTGAACCTGTTCCTCAGCTGAGTGAGAATGTTGTCCAGGATTGCACTGTGCAGCTGCTGGTACACTGCACGCACATCTCCAACTCTCTGTGCCCTGCGCCCACTGGGACCCCCGACTGTCACTGTCCTTCACGCACACTGATGCTGGACAAACAGTACTGCATGTCATACTCTGCAAGATCCCAAAGAGCACGTCGGAGTAGGTGAACACTGAGTTGAATGTGGCAAGGAGAAAGCAGAAGTCGAAGCCCGTCAGCAGTGCCATGTATCCATCAGCGCTGTGTACAGCATCATCATCAAAATCATTGTGGTTGTCAACAATGAATTCAAAGAGCTCCAAGAGTTCTTCTCTCTGCTCATACACAGTGCAAACCAAACGTGATGAAAAGTTCCACTGTGTTGGAGTCACTCTGGGCAGTCTTCTCCTGCAGATTTCATCCAGGAGTTTAATGCATTTGGCTGACTTTGTGAAAAAAGGCCACTTAGGTGGGAGAAAAAAATTTGCACTCTTTAATTTTAGCAGCACTTTTAGGCATGATGAGGTTCAGACAGTGCACATAACAGTGAACGAAGAGAGCTTGTGGTATTTTTTCCTTTATTTTAGCTTGGACCCCATTATTATGGACACTTATCACCACTGATATCACCAAACTGAGTGGTGTAACGCAGGACATATGACATCTGAGCGGTGTTACTTGCATCAGTTGTCTCGTCTACCATAACGGAAACAAAAGGTGTTCCTCACCTCTTCTCTCATTGCTTCAGTCATTACTTCTGCCACTGATTGAATCAGGTCATTCTGAATTTTGCTGGAGGTGCCAATGAAAACAGTGGCAGAATCCAGATGACAGCGCAGAGGGCTGTCATACTCCACCAAAAACTCCAGCAACTCCAAGTAGTTCCCCTTCTTTTCGTAATCTTTACTTTCATCATGTTCTCGAAATGCCAGCTCTTGCTTTCCAACTTTTGTGTCCCCAACAGTTTTCAAACTGACCGTCGCTTGCAGGTGTGCCGCAGAATCTTGATGTCGGTGGGCTGACTTTGTCAGATTTGTAAGGCTGACAAATCCGCCGCTGACCCAGGTGGATGACTTGTCAGTTGTAAAAAGTAAACAACTCCAGCAGTACAGCCTGTTTGTTTTCTTACAGCCCATCTTCCATGGATATCGATGATAATTTTCGGTCTTGAAATGTCTTTCCACTTTCTTAACCTTTTCTTTTAATTCCAGTTGTGGAGTTGGTCTTCCGTTTTTTATTATTATTATTATTTGAAGTTTTTCTGTGAAAGCCCGCCTTGAAAAAGGCGATGCTATCAAGCTAGCCACAACGTCACTCCGCCATTTAAAAAAAAATTTCTCTCGAAAGCAGTTGAGTCTCAACCGCTCTCACCACTCTGGCGAGATTCCAATGTTCGGACTTCACGAAGGCTTACAGTGTTTTGTTTTTGTCTCGCCCCCACTTGAAATCAAACCGTGATTGGTCATTTTGCCCCTCACTCTCCAAACCAAAACACATAGCTTGGCCTTCCTCGGGATTTGTCAAGTCCTAACCAATTAATGAGCCAGCTAACCGGGTCTTGATAGAGATGGACGATTTTGATTGGATAACATGTTTTCAGGACAGTAACCCTTTCATTGCTGATGTAAACTTGACAGTGAACTTTAGAACATAGATGAGAGAAAATGTATTAAATGTATTGTGACAAGTACAATACTGGAGTCCTCTCATAGTTCTATTGTGTGTCTATATAAATATTTTTTTTGTCTTGAAGTTGAACACAATTATATGCAGATGATGCAGTTTTGTGTGTGTATATTACATCAAATATCACTGAATTGTTGACTGCCATGTAAATATTCCTCAGACTGCTCTGCTATTTTTCTGAACATTTAAAATATATCTTTTTGTTGTAGGACAATAATTTCACATGTGAACACTGAAACTGTATTTGCTTGCTATAATCATTATCATTATAATCATTGGTTCCAAACATGATACTGTATTTGGACTGTGAAAAGCTGGAATCTGTGTCTTGAAATGATATTCATAAAAGTCAAGGATGACTTGGAGCAGATGGCACAGGTGTGGGCTTCACACATCATCAGGCCTTCAGAGAACCTCAACATTGTCAACATCCCAAGTGGCTGCCTCTTCTCTGCACCAGTGGAGCTTGAGGGGAAAATCCATTGTAAGGCCAAACCAAATGAACGCATCTGAAAATGGCCACAAGTCAGTCTATCTCAGATTAACAACTGTACTGTAGAACAGATATACAGTATATTTATATCAGTGTATATATACTGCAAATATAAATACAGTAATACTGTATATATCAACACATTCTTACTCCCAACTTATCAAAAGATTCAACCAAGTCATCTGTTTTCATAGATTTTAAACTTAGCCCTCCCGTGTCTGATCATGGCCCAGCTTCTTTGTCTCTGTCTATGGTGCTGAAACGTGCTGTCCTCCTCCTTGGTGCACTAAAACCATATGATAGCAAGCTGTTCAGCTGAAGCAAGGACACCCATTATTGTTCTGAGTTTGATTGTTTGACAGCCAACACTCACACAAAAGACACAGCACAGCACACCACAGTGTCAAACCTTATTGGATGTCAGAACTTAAAAATCAAATGCTTCTAACTGAATTAGTGATTGAAATGAATGAACTTTAAATTGCAGATATTCGTTATGGCATGTCAACATGTATGACACAGTGTCTATCACTCATTGTGTCGACAGTATTCTGCTGTGCCAATAAGCACTCAGATGTTTCATGAAAAAAAAAAAAACTGAAGACAGATGATTGACACTGTGAATACCACGCCTGATCGTATCATGGTTGTCACCCATTTAATGACATGGAACAAGGTCCTGTTATGATTTTGCCTTTTTATTTGCTGTTTTCTGCCCTTAAATGATGCCATTTAATCCACGTCACATATTTGTATGAAGTCATCTGCTGATGAACTGTGTTGCGTCTGGCTTGATCGTTCTTACATGTGGATATAATGAAGATAATGACTGCATTCGCTCTGAATGGTTTTATCATCTACGGCTCTCTAGATGCGCTCCTCCTCATGCTGTGTTGTGTCATTGTATGCTCAGTTACACCTGGGGAGTGCAGGTGTCTGAGCAGCGCTGTGATAGGCTAATTGTTCCAGCTGATGAGTGATCATTTGTGTAATGATTTTTCAGTGTTTTATTATGTTGCATGATGCAGGTCAGTGCAAACTCTTTATAATCAAGAACAGTATCAGAAATCCCCTCTGAGTTTCTTCTTGCTGCAGGCACGAGACGGGATGGGATGATGGGTGATTGTTTGCAGCTGGTTCAATCTGGTGCCAGCCTGCAGGTAACACCTCACCTGACCCTGCTCTTTCTCTTTTTGCTGCCCAGTGGGGATGGCACTTGACGGTCAGACCATCACTAATACTGCAACGTACCAACAGTTTCAGCACAAACATATCACATATTCATAGTGCTTCAGCTGAAAGGGCCAAAGAATAAAGAATCTAAATGTAAATAAATATTAATCATTATGTAGTCTGCAGAGGCGGTGTTCAGTGAATAACTGATGGAATGTTCACCACTTGAGTGCACTGTGAAAGGCGACAGAGAGTGAGTGAAGGTGAGCAGGTAGGTCACAGGCAGACGGCAGATTTTAGTTTGGTCAGTATTGTTGGCCTTTAGTCACAGTTCATTCTTCATGAACGGCTGAAAACATTCAAAGAGTAAATCAATAATGAGGAAATACTCACAAATACATTACATACATCACATTATTTGTCATCAAATCATTGTTATATTTAACACGATGGACTTGCAGGAACAGGATGGACTAACACTTGTACACAGAGGAAAGAAGAAGTCTCTCTCACTGTTTTCTCTCACACTCAAGTCCTGAATAAGGTTAAGATGAACAAGTTCCAAATGGATCATTACAGAGTGATTACCACTGGTTGATGGTAAATTGTCTTGTATTAAGCAATATTGCATTCGAGGGTGTGCTTTAATGTCATTATTGGCACAACAGTTGTGCGGTCAGGACTGAGGCACTTGCACTGATGTCTGTAAGCATCACTAAAGTGCCAATAAAAAGTTAAAGCTCACCCTCAAATGTAATATTGCAATTATATTTTTTTGGTCGCTGTTTCTCTGGAAAGGGTCATGAGACACTTTCTGTTATGATTCTGTTCTATATAAATAAAACTGAAGCTACCATTCTTTGTTCACTGAGCTAGCATAGTGCAGAACCATAAATAATATTTTGAGGTATCATCTTTTGTCTGCACTGTGTTCCTCTTGGCAGCTGTTGGATCCTTTAAAAGGAGGATTCATTGATTCAAGGCACACTTTTTATGATTTTTTCTTATGAAAGATTGAATCTTTTTTTTATATTTATTATTATTTTTATTAGTGTTTGGACTTTATTTGCCTTTGTTTGATAGGACAGCTATAGAGAGACAGGAAAGTGGCAAGAGAGAGGGGATGACTGCGGCAAAGAGCCACGTGCTGCACTGAACCCGGTCCTTTGCATGTGGGGTGCAGGCTCTACTGTACCAGGTGAACTATGGGGCACCCAGATAATCAGTCATTTCAAGTAAAAATGCTAAAGGCCAAGCAGGGTCACAAGTCGTCGGTGCTAAAGTCTCATTTCATTTGTCAAGTCAAATCTACATCCACAGCTCTAGTCAACCCTGGCTTAAACAAACACAAGGGCACCAACAGTATCACATTTTGTAGCGTAGGGCCACATGTACATGTAGCGGTACTTGATAAGTTGGGGTGTTTATGTGTGAGTGTTATAGTTTAGACATTTTATTTTGTTCAGTGAGAGATGCTGATTTTATTTTAAAAAACACAGACCACGGAAAAACAGTGAACTAGGACAGGGAGGTTTAATTAGGTACATATTGATTGTTTCACTTGATGATGCATGATATTTAGGTCTTACCTTCCAGGTACTGAACATGCGTCTCTCCGAGGCGTGTGTGTGTGTGCGTGTGCAACCAGATGTACATATTACATTATGTGCACGTGTATTGTGTCTGCCTCCCTGTACTCTGACAGCCATTACTGCACCCTGTGTTCTGTATTCAAAGCACATGCACAAACCACAGATCTCTCTTGCCCTGAGGTGCTGCTATAGTCCAACACAAGTTTTTTTCCTCCCCTGTTCTATCCTTATTTTTCCTTTCAATTTGTTTTTGTTGGAGGAGTCAGACACAAAAGAATAAATCACTGTTTTATTTTTTCCTCTCTCTCTCTCTCTCTCTCTCTCCCTCTTGGCTAGTGTTTTAAACATCAGCACTGCCCACGCTGGGCTGTGCATTATGAGCTTATGATAACAGCTTGGGACAAAATGCACATATGCATACATTTAAAAACATCTTGATATGATAATACTGTTGTACTGAATGAATCTCATGTATCATGCATGCATGCATCGTATATCACAATTTTATTGTATAAATCTCATATATCACAATTTAATTTTCATTTTGTTCTACCCACCTTGTAATGCTGTGATTCATTCATACTTATCATTCATTATATTCTTTTTTGTTCCTTTGCTGTATCCTATTATTATTGACCCTGTGACTCAGTTTTCCCATGAGGATCATTAAAAATTGATCTCATCCACACACTCACACACAAACACACACAAGCACAGGCGGTAGCAGCACCGTAGCTACAGTAAATGCTGCTACTCGTAGCTGCTGAGCGACTAGACTGAAATAGTTGATGCTGAAATCTAGCTGTTCACATTCAGGATGCTTTGTTGTAGAGCAGTGCCACAGTGGTGATCCTACATCATTTCAGCTGTATGGAAGCTCATCAGAAAAGTAAGTAAGTGAGTAAACAAGTGGAAACAAGTGCTGATATTAAAACTTATTTTGGGTGTCCTGCATAGATGATGTGGGGTGACTGAAGGATACACGGATATCTGGTTAATTGAAATGTTTACGTGATGATGAAGCTCAAAAAAGTTCTGAGATAAATAACACAGTTTTTCCTGAGGGGGAACGTGACAAGTTCTCTCCAGTTCATCGATATGATGTTGATGATGAAGATGATACGTGCTTTCACGTCAGTCTCCAAACGTCTCCAATAACACCAGAAAAAGTCGCTAGAGGGTTTTGAAAAATCGCTTAATATAAGTTTGCAACACTGGCCAGTTGTCATAGAATGCTGACTGGTCCACAACCAGTGTGGTTCAGGCACAAGCATGTAGCTTCACAGGAGTTTCTATCACTTTGCTTCATTCTTTTGACTGTTTCCCTCTGCATAGCACTGAGGGCTGGGCCTCATGGGTACTATAGTATTTATGGCCATAGTAGGGCAGAAAGTGCAGTACTTTTTTTACATTTGTAGAGTGTGGCTACAGTACATGAACTAGCCTGTGTATACACCGAATTTATTTGTATAGCCCTTTACAATAGCCGGTACCCACAGTGCTTTACAACGAAGCCATAAAACGATACATAACAGATACACAACAAATAAATACAATTAAAAAGTGCTGTAGTGCTGCAGTGCTGAAATTCATAGAAAGGATCAAACAGAATGAGTACACCTAAGAAACAGTACTGCCCTAGTCAGAACTGAAGGCCACTCTAAAAAAGTGAGTCTTAATCTTCGATTTAAAAAGGCTGAGATCAGTAGTGATGTGAATGTCAGGGGGCAGATTGTTCCACAGTCTGGGAGCAGTGACTTCAAAAGAATGATCGTCCCACTATTTAAATATCGACCTAGTGACCTCTAACAGAAGCTGACCTGAGGAGCGCAGGGCTCTGCCACAAATGCGAAAAGTTAAAATCTCTGACAGGTAAGAGGGGGCCGAGCCATTACTGCCGTTAAAAACAAACAACAGAAGTTTAAAATCAATTCTAAAACAGACTGGGAGCCAGTGGAGTGACGACAGCACAGGGGTAATGTGTTCGCGTCTGGACGTGCTTGTTAAAAATTGGGCAGCAGCATTTTGAACAAGTTGGAGACAAGAAATGGAGGACTGACTGAGGCCAACGTAGAGGGCGTTACAGTAGTCCAGTCTGGAACTGATGAAAGCGTGGATTGCCCTCTTGAGATCCTGCCGACTGAGAAAAGACTTCACTTTGGCCAGGAGACGGAGCTGAAAAAAGCCCATGCTGACAACAGAGCTAATCTGTTTGTCGAATTTGAGCCAGTTATCAAATGTTATTATTTTTATTGTGTGTGTGTGTGTGTCTAGATTTGTTTCTGAGTGTACTTTAAGAACACCTCTGCTTTAACAAGAGTCAGACACCATGATGAAAATGAGATAAGGAGAAGGCCATTTGTATCCGTCTACCAAACAGCAGTCATTCCCAGCAGGCATTGGCTGGTACATCAGCCACGCTATCATCTGTTATCTCATCTTAACACACAGATCTGGCAGCAGAGCGGCAGGGGGAGAGAGGGGGCAGCAGTTTCCCAGCTGACCGGGACAAACACCACCACCCTCTGAGTAGGACACGCTAGATCCGGCCTCATGGTGAGAGATTAGACCCACCACAGTTAGACAAGGCCCAACGGGCGGTGGCAGGAGGCTGCAGACTCTCTTGGCACTTGCAGAGTAATTAATTGTGAGTGATTCATTTGGGGCTCACGACAGAGAGCTGATGTAGAGACCTTTTTAAACGAGCTGAAGAGGTGGGGAGGGATTATCTGCACCATCACTCAGGGACACAATCATATAGGAACAGGAAATTGGATGAATGACAGAGGATGAATCAGCACACACACACACGCACTACTTTTTCATATTGTGTTTTAATAGAAGTAATGTTTATAGTTTTGATAGTCAACACTGACTGTGTTTTTTTGTGTAACACTTCATTTGAATAATCCACTGTCTGCCTTTGTATGTAGATATTTAACAGATTACCTCTAGAGTACATGTGACAATTCCTTAATGTACTCTAATCAAGATGTTTTTGTGCCTAAACCAAATCTTGACCAGAGGTATGATTTCAGAAACCTTACAAACCTTTTTTCCAGTCTAAAATTTTAAGCTGAGTTAGTTGAGTAGTGAGTAAGTTGTGAAATTGTATTATGTATGGATTTGTTTTTAGGTGCGGGGTATATTGTGCTACTTTGAAAGAATCACCAGGAAGTTTTAATATTTTTTTTTATTAATTGAGTCAGTTTGGAAAATGTGTTTGTGTGGGCTTGGCTGATCCATGTCCTCTGCCACTGTGGACTCAGCAGCCTGAGTAGCATATCTGACGTACATGAGGTGCATGCTCTACCAGGTGAGCAAGCAGGCTGCCCCAACTAATGTGTTTTGACTCTTAAGCTGTTGTGGTCTCAGGAAAATGACAAAATGTGTTTTTGGCGTGTTCTCTACAAAAATGTACACTTTAATCTCTAATGTCCACAATACTAACGTACATGTACAGAGTAAGCACTCCTATTGCACTTAAAGCAGGTCCTCTAAATCCAGAGGGAGTGCAGTTTAATATAAACCTGGCCTGGTCGAAAACTTTCTGGTCAAAGATCGCTGTCTGTTGGACATGATCATCTTACTAACCACCTTCTCAGAGGTTTCATCCCATCATAGATCATTAGATTATTCATATTAATACATTTAACTTCTGAATGAAGTATAAACATCGCTGTCATTTCTTACAGCTGCATCAGAATTTCAAATTTCAGGTCATTATTAATGACTGTTCTGTTCTGAGATATTTATAATGTTCCACAAATTCAATGTGAGATTTATTTCCTTCTAAAATCATTGAATATATCCTTTGCTGCATCAAATTGAAGGAAGGCCTCATCACACCATTGGAGGAACTCCACTGGTCCCTGCTCAGCTTCATCTTTATGGAGCAGGCTGATGATAACTGTATCATCAGAGAATTTCAGGATGGAGCCTTGCCTGTGCTGGCTTCTACAGTCATTGGCACAAAGAATGTGTACCAAAGGCTCAGCACAAGGAGTGCTGTTCTGACAGAAAGCCATTCACTCTCACCATCTGACACCTACAAGTAAATAATCAAATCTATTATAAATAAAAAAATAAGCTATTTTCCAGCTAAAATATGGAAAAGGTTGGCGATGATGAATCCAAGCCCTTCTTATACAAGAAGATGAATCGTGATTGAGGCAAACATAAGTAAACTCCATGAGGTCCAGAGCCTCCATTTCCAACATTTCCCCTTTGACTAGCCTTTCAAATGACTTCATGACTAGTTATGTCAATGCCACTGAAGTCATTTAATCTGGTGGGGCTCAGCTTTTAGCCATGAGACAATAATGGACTCCTTCCATAACTATGGAACCCTATGCTGCTCCAGAGAAATCCTAAATATAACCAAACACCCCACAGAGCTGTTTGGAACACAAGTAGCCTTCCTGGGTTCTTATTTGTCTTATTTTTCTGCATTCCCTAAGTTCATCTGCAATATCAATTATAAATTATAGTATTTGTTTCTTCAGATAGGGCTTTGTTGCCATCAGCAATGCTAACTGGCTTGTTTTCAGTTTTTTGCTGGCCTCATTTTCCTCATTCCATCCCACACTGCCTTCAGATTGTTACTGCTTAAATTTTCCTCTAGCTTACTTTTATATTTTAGCTTGTCCCTCTTGATTTCCACTTTGACTTCTCTCCTCACTTCTCTTTTTTCCCCGTCTCATCTCCTTTATCACCTACTCACCCCTACTCTGGCATCCCTAAACTGGCTTCCTGGTGTGGGGGCGGCTGTGGCTCAGGAGGTAGAGCGGGTTGTCCTGGTCCGAGCCTCCTCCTCTAATCTGCATGCAGAAGGCAAGATATTGAACCCCAAATTGTTTTCGAAGGCTGTGTCATCTGTGTATAAATGTGTGTGAATAATTAGCTCCCATACTGATGAGCAGTTGGTACCTTGCATGGCAGTCAGTGTATAAATGTGTGATAAAGGTGCTATCAATTTGAAAATCCTTCTAGTTATCTATAAATCTCTCCACAGTGTCACCTCTACACATATCTCAGACCTGCTCACCCCTCATAGCACAAAACAGCAAAAAACTGTTTGCTTTTAAAAGTGCTGTATAAATGAAACAAACTTGAAACTATGATGACGGCCCTTTGTTTTCTACCCAGCATATTCTTCAGGGATTCACTAGTCTGTTGCTTGTTATCAGGGTATGCTTTAACACTTTGTTTCTTAGGACTGACAGTATCCTCAGAAAATGTGGTATAATTGCACACAGTGTCACTGAGTTCATCAATATCTGAGGCATGGTCCTCAAAACACACCAATCGGTACAGTCAGAGCATCCCTGTCATTTAGAAACACAACCATGATTGCCTATACAATCCATCCAGTAGTTGTTAGGACATTTCAAATGATGGACTGGCTGAACTGAAAGGGTTTAAGGAGAAAAATAAGAGAAGTGGTTCCTGCTAAAGCTTGTCATTAATCAGTATCTGATTTGCAGGTATGTTCTGCGCACTGATAGTTGAGCAGGTTGATTAGTGAGCAGTCACTGCAAGGCTCTGTGGTAAATAAACACTCATTTTTCATACAATAACTAAAGTTAGCTCAACTGTTGTTAACTCTAAATATCAGTACCTGCGTCTCTGAAAGCTTCAGAAATACACAGCTGTTGACACACACTCCTAGAAACAGTTTGTATTTAATCTCCTTTCACCCCATGCCCCCTCTCTCTTTATGCATTTCGGTCAGTGCCTGTCTCTCTCTCTCTCTCTCTGGCGTGAGGGGGAATGGTGGCAATGTTTGCTATAGAAGAAGGATTTGACCTCAGTTATACAAGGTTGGGTGTGAACAAACAGAATCCAAGAAAAAATTGGAATTAATAATGTACACTCTAATATGTTTACTCAACTCAGATGATGGCTTCAATAAAATATGAAGAGTATAGTGCCCCATCAGGGTATATCTGTCTCTCTTCTCTCCTTCCCAGCCAAATATATCACAGACAGGAAGCCATGGTCGCTCTCCTGTTAGACTGAACAGAAGAAGGAAGCTGGAGTCACACCATCCATCATTTCTATTTGGGAAAAGTTTCACCTTTAGATGGCATTGATACAAAAGGACACAGTAAATGGATTTGACTGGGGTGGCAAATGAATGATGAAAGTGAAATGGGATCTGCAGTTGTGAAGTTCTCGCCCCTTTTAATATTCTGCTGCACAGTATGGCAGCAGTGGTCTTAAACCCGGAGGCACTGCAGCATGTTTAAAGTTAGTGTGTATGATTTAAGGGGATCTTGGCAGAATATGGTACATGTACTGAAAATGATATTCATAAATATGTTTTCAATAGTGCATAATAAAGTTACTTTAGAATGAGCCTGATCCACAGAGAGTTTTGCAGCCACAGTAGTTTCTCATACGAGAAGGTGAGGTGAGGGGTATTCACCCAGATAGCATGGTAACATCAATGTTGAAATTCCATCAGAATCATTGTTTTTGTTGAGGTTGAATATTCAAGGCTAGATAACATTAAATCAATGCTGATCATTATTTGCTTTTTCAATGCTGAGAAGAGAAATCAGTGAATCAGTGTTGATTCAATGTTGGTCTGTCATTTGGGGATTGGTTTAATTAATGTTATTTCCATGTTGGTTCAATGATAAAACAGTGATTGATTTTAAGTTGAACTAACATTGATTTTATGTCTTGATCTATATTTCATCATTGAAATAACATTATTTCAGGGTGCAAACCTGATGAAAAATCACTGTTATATTTTGTTGATTCAATGACAATTTATTCAATGTTGGTTCTATGTTGGTCTGCTATATGGGCAGTTTATTGCAATCTCCAACATCACTGCTAGATGCCACTAAATCCTACATATGGACCTTACTGATGACACCATGAAACAGGAATCTTGATGGGATAAGACAGGGGCATTCAGGAACACAGTAATTAGTCCCATTCAAAGGCTGCTCAAACATATGTGTTGAATGACTCATCAGAAGCTTATGCTAAGAGGTAAGGGAGGGCAGTCTAAAATGGTAACAACACATGACATGATAATAGAATGATGTTAAGTTAAAGCTGAATTAAGAAATAAGCTTCACGTCATGCCCTTAGCTGTTTTATCATCAGTATAAATCACAGCCTTGTGTGGGTTATTGCTTTTATAAAACAGTTTCTGCATATGTGATGCTAGGCTGTTTGTTTTGCTGCCGTCTTTTTGTTTTTTTGTACATGTGTTGAATGAATTACCTCTGCCCGTTTCTTGACTTTTCCAGACCTTCAATTTCTGTCATTAATTTCAGTGTATCTTCTTTTTTCTATCTTCCTGTATCCTCTGTCTTTCAGCCACTCATTCACACTTAGCACAAAATTTTAATTCACAACAAAATTTGACATTTTGCAACAATTTGTTGCAAAATGTCAAATTTTGCAACAAATTGTTGCCACATTAATAATAATGTAATAGGGTCACAGGTGAGTGTTTATCGAACACAACAAAATCAAGGACCAGAGCTATAGATTTTTTTCAACAGTTGAGAAATATAATATTCTCAGACTCTGTTGAATTATCTTCAAAGTTTTTATTCTGGACCCTGCTTTGTTTTTTTGTTGTTGAAAGAACTGATAAATGAGCACTGTGTTGCTATCACAAGTTACTAAATTACTTTTCTGACCTAAAAACTTCTTCAATACTTCTGATGGTATGAGTCATATCAAATAAAGCTGAATGAAAAGTCCCATAGATCCGCCAGTGCCCCAGTGCGCTGCCTCTAAAAATAAAAACTCAGCCATCATCTCTGCTTATATATTCTTGAAGATGGGAGGTATTAATTGTCCTCCAGGAGTTCAAAAACTCTTTCTGTTGGTGTGTGTTCATGTCAGTTACTAATAAGTGTGCTAACACCCTTACCAGTGCACTTTCAACACCTACACGTGTCACTACTTTGTGAGTAATGGACTTCAGTGAGCAACTACAAAGTAAAGCGTTCAGCTTTAAGCTTTGTTTGTTACCAGTACAAACCTGTTGTTCAGGTCTTAGATTGTTAACGTATGGGGGAAGCTGCAGTCAGCTACTTTCACATCCGGTGTGTGGTAGAAGTTAAGGAAGTGCTGTATCAACGTGGGCAGACAGCTTTCCGATAAGCAGCCGACCCTGAAATGTTGCCACACTGTGGCTTGATGATCCCTGAGAAACTGTGGGGGAAGATGAGGTGGCTATGGGGGGGGGGCTTGCTTTGTCAGTGACCAGTTTTTATTTTTTCGGCCTCCGCCTCTTCTCTTTCAATCTTCGCTTTGTTGCCTATTTGTTTCACCCCCTTCCTATCTCCCTCTGTGGGCGTCTCCCCCTCCTTCTCATCTCCAGACACCTTCGATCCTTTTAGCTCCATCAGGAAATTGAGAATTTGTTAAAAGGTGGCAGTAGATCAAAGTCTTGTAGCATCAGGCAACCTGCCAGGAGGAGGGGAGTACTTACTGTTGGCAGAGTGCATGGAAGGAGTGTTGGAGGAAGGAAAAAAAAATGGGAGAACAATGGGGGTACGGTGGCAGAGCCTCACAGTACTGAGAGACAGGAGTGGATGACTGGATAGTTACATGGCACATTAGCCACCCCAAGACTCCCTTCAGCAGTCTTTTTCTTTGATAACTTTACTTACTTATATTCACACTGAATGGCCATTTTGATTTCTCTCCATTATTCAGTCTGACATGGACTTCTTGTCTTTATCTGTGTCTTTTTTTTTGGGTTCTCTATGAACAATAGATCATTTTCAGACCATTGTTGCCCGTTGTCAGCATTTTGTCAGGGCAAAAATGTGATACTTTGATATTTCTATGATTAAAACACAGCAGAGACGTTCATGCTACTGGTAAATTCCCAAAACACTTGTCAAATTAAAGGCAAACTCAACATATTTTACAAATCAAAGTGTGTTTCCAGGTTTAAACACCTCAGTAGCTTAAGTAATAGGCTAAGCTCCTTTAATAGTCAGACTCGGGTCTTGGCAAAGAAGATGCAAAGGACCTTTTTAATATGGGCAGTAACTCCCACTTGTTATCATATCAACAGTAATGGCTGTTGAACTGGATGAAGTGAAGGTGTGTGGCCACAAAACAAACTGTATAATATGTCAATACTACGCTCCTTTCTGCTTTTGCCTGAATGTTGTTTTAAATCATCCAAAACACCATGGCCAATTTACAGCATAATGTGATGAATGATTACACACAGTGAAACCACTCTTTCAACCACACACACACACACACACACACACACACGCACACACATGTGGTTGTAGAACAGTGGAGTTTGATGCAATTAGGGAAGTCACTCTAATTAATGACTCTGACTAACTGCTGATTGGATGTGTAAATCTTCACAAAGGTCATGTCTTACCTGTTCAGTCCATGGCCTTTAATTGCCCCTACACTACATCATTGTTACATCAGCACCATTATACACATTTATTATAGTGACATGTGCTGTAATTGTAAGAAGCTGAAGCCATTCAGGAGCAAATGTTCAAAAAAATCTATAATGCAGATGTAGAGGCAAACAGACATTGGAACATGAGAAGGACAAGGGGCAGCATTTAAAGAATCATGCATTCTAAACATGGAAGTCTCTGTTCGAATGAGTGTTATTACAAATCTGTGAAAATATATGTCATGAATATGGTAAAATAAAAAGGACTTTTATCCCTCTGGGTGTGTAATATCAATGCAACAGACAGGTAGTGACATTGCTGTAAACTGTTGGGTTTGATGTGTAAAAAAAGAAAAAAATGATTCTGACATTCTGACACCGTCTGAAAGGATTCAGCTTTCATTGTGTCGTCAGAACTAAAAGTAGCTGTATCCAAAGCTTTCATATTTTGCCCACAACATTCTTCAACATCAGCCGCCTTGCTGTGCACGTTTGAAATACCAACGCTACTGTACCATCTTTTATGTTCACAGAAAAGAAGACATCTCTTTTTTTTATTAACCCTCACACTTCTACAGTTTCTCTCTGCTCCTGCCTCGTCTTCACGTCGCTGAAAACACACTGAATGGACTCACTTCTTTTAGGCCATTTGCCATTATTTAAAATTATTTCATTTGCCATTATTAGATTCCATAAAAATGTTATGGAATCTAATAATTAAAACTGATATGTTCTATGTTCTGATATGTTAAAGTTTTGAACTACAATCTCAAAGACAAGAAAAAGAGAAATGAGAAACAATGGTCATACTGGGCTAGTAGGAGCGGAGGAGGACACGTCCAAAGGTGTCACAGCAAAGAGCTGTCTCAGCGGACATTAAAAAGATATGGTCAGATGACTAGACTATAGTGAACATAAAATTGCTTGCTTTATGCATCTTGACCTTTGGAACAGCTTCCCAATACCAACAATGTGTTCATGCATGAAGCACCAAAAACAATTCTGAGAGGTGGTTGGAGACTTTTTAAAAGCTGTAAATACATCTGCATTCTGACATTGTTAGCAGTTGACAAACTTCTTTAGGTTTATTACCACCACCCTGGACTGAAGTGGAGATGATCCTGATGTACATGTACAATATCTAAGGGGGGAAATAGACAGATGTAATTACATGAGTGATTTGTCTCAACAAGGTGCGTATACATGCAGGTAAATTGAAGCAAAAGTACATTCAACAGCATCTGGATAGGAAAAACATGCATGTGTAGGGTCTGAAAAATGCAGTTAGTCTGAGTTCTTAAAAAACAGACACAGAAATACAATAGAGATGTTCTAACTTCTCAGCTGCTCAACACAATCCTGATATTAATTTAAAAAGTTGGAAAGAACACCTGAGAATAAAAGATAAATGATATTAGAGACTCTCACCTAAAGTGATAACGTACCAAAATTAGCAATTTCGCTAAAGATATTTCAATTTCACTTCTCCCCGTGGAAGTCTCCCTCTCACCTCGGCTGCTTCACACTATTAGTATACATTACCACACACACACACACACACACACACACACACACACACACACACACACACAAACACACTCTCTGAGTTAATTTCCCTTTGTCTGAGGAGTGCCCCAACCTGTGGGGCACTGAGCCAGGACCAGAGATAACTGTCTCCCACTCTTCAACCATTAAATAACAGATTAGAAATCATTTTGATGCTACACTGACTTTCAGGTCAGATCAATGTGTCTTTGTCATACTAGAGATATACTTTATTTTGGACATAAACAGATACAGATCACTAGATCTTAATACATTGATTAATATATAGATCTTAATATTGGGCAGATTATGTTTTTTCATCTTTAATTCTCTGTATAATTAACTGCATTCTTCTCTTGTCACATTAATTAACAAAAAAGGTTAAATTATTTTAAGTAATAGCTTCATTATGTGCATTTTGCCATATTCTGAGGATAGTCTGTGTTTCAAAGCTTTATTTTCCTCCTCAAAATCATCTCTAGATCACATGACCAATATTTAGGAGTTAGGAAGAAGCAGGGGAGGAACAACACCCCTTAATCTCAACGTGTCCTTTGTGGAGAGAGGATAGTGAAGAATTATTACTCCTGAACATCGAGTGTATCCTGACGGATCCCTGTCTGGTATACAAACTGCACTGAATGACCACAAGGCAAAGAGTGGTTCATTCAGCTGAACGTACAATAGGTGGCGCTCTACCTGTCTAAAAAAACATTGATACCAGATGCTCCAGAAATAAGGCAAGGAGACTCTTCAGTGATCCCAACCACCTGGATAACAGACCTTTCTCCCAGCTGAGGTCAGGGAGAAGGTTCCAGATTCATCACATCAGCACAGAGAAGATCCTGAATGAGAACGCTGCCTAAGACTGAACCTTAAGAATAGTTTTCCAAGGTGTAGTTTTCCTTATTTCACTGATAATTACTACGTCATACATTGATCCAAATATTGAAATTAAACTGTACCCAGATCTGGTTATTTCCTCAGTCCACTCAGAATGGAAAGCAGTAAAATAACAGACTGATCAAACAGCTCCACACTGGCCATCACTCACTTGCCTCTCATTTAAATGTTTATCAGACCAGGGGGTTTGAAGGACGGCGCAAAAGGCTTAAAAAGGCTCGACCACTGAGCGACATCAAGGTCCTATTATTTCTTCCCAGTGCAGATTTTCGAAAGGCTGATGAATGACAACAGACAAGATGAGCAGAGAGGAGGAGGCCGCTGCTATTCAGGGTCCATCTTCATTGGGTTTGATGTGATATCAAGTCATCTAATTTACAGCTACCCCAGCCTGCGCCTGTGCTGCTGAACCACTCAGAGTAAAAGAGAAGTGGAGATCTGAAAAGTCCTTTAATAAAGTCATGAGAAAGTCTGAAGCTACCAAATTAGATCTGTAAGGTTGGATGGAGACAGAGAGAAGGGAGAGAAGGGGGGATGGAGTGGAGACAGACAGAGAGGGTTTTGGCTTTGCAGAGTTGATCAGGAGACAAATTCTTAATGCTAGCCAGCAATTAGGAATCATTACAGCTGATGCGGACAATTCCTCATTTTCCGCTCTCAGTCTAATAGTTTAATTGGCGGTTAGAGGCCCACAGCACACCACAGCACAGCACAAGCAGACACAGAACAGGGGAGCATGTTGCACTAATTGTAAGATCCTTCAAACCGTTAATGAGTGTCAATAATCATTATTGTCAAAGAACCAACGAGAGCTCATCAGGATTCACATTAGATAATAATGCATTGTGAGCAAATGTTTATGAGATGAATCCATAAAAACTATCAGCTGTTACCTTCACTGACACGTCTGCATTCAGCCTCCAACCTTTTTCTGTCAGTGTAGCAGCTGAAGCATCTTTGGTAACTACTAAGAGAAGATCCCTGGATCCCTTTCTTTTCTTCAGGTTTCTGACCCTAATTTGCACATTACATGTAATTTGAATCTGACTATTCACTAGTTAGAATTCCCAAAGCCTGAAAACATGTGTTGCATTTGCAGCTGGAAAGAATGCTGCTGTCCAACTGCAGAGCTATCATGTTCACAGCACCTCTGTTGAGCTCAGACGCCCGGCTTCAGGTAAAAACAAAAACAATATTAAACATGTATTAACAGTACTGTACCTGCTGTGGACACTAAAAAGATTTTTTGTTGACTTCAGATCATTTTGTGCTTTAACTGTAATGAACTGCAGCAGAGATAACTTTTGGTCTTCCTTTCCTGCGGCAGTCCTCATGAGAGCCACTTTCATCAGCGTGTTTGATGACAAGACACTTTCAAAGTTCTTCATGTTTTCTGGACTGACTCACCTTCATTTCTTAAAGTAACAATGGACTGTTATTTCAAGCAGCTATCGCCATAACATGAATTATTACAGTACATTATTATTATTACAGTAGTCCTTGGACTATTTGCTACATGCCAGTGGCTAAGAAGGCCAAGACACCTGTTCATTGAAAAAGAGTCCAAGGTGATGACAAGCTAACTGACAGAACGCCCAGAGTGTGCAAAGCAAAGCCAAAAAGTCTGTGTGGTCTGTGTGTGTTGGTCTGTGTCCAAACCTTTGACTGGTACTGTATGTCTTAAAAATAAATGGCCATTTTGATTTTGAATATTACAAAATATATTTTTTTATCATTACCAGGAATCATACAGCTAAAAAAGCAGGTTGTAGCTGGCTGTGGTGGTGTCTATAGTTGCCATGCAGTCACACAATAAGGCACAAAGTGAAAGTTGCCCCAACAGCAGTGTGGACTCACCAGAGCAGCCATCCTCTCTACTGCCACCATCATGTCTACCTGAAATATCAGAACTATGTCCCTATTTTCACCTTAATGGGTACTGAATCAAGTCATTTACAACACAGTTCAACACATGTATTATTATTTAAAAAAAAATAGCAGACCTGTAAAATAATCCTCCTGGAATCCTCATCAACACTTCGTCTGATAAAAACAGAAGAAGTAAGAAATGCAAACTGTTTCATGACACGACAAGCTTATTAATATATATGCTAAATTACAAATATTTTGTTTATAGAATATAGCAGGTCATATAGTGTTACACCACTAGAGCCATGATATTTATTGTTCGTGATTGTCCTGTCACATTGAACCACTGTGCTGTAAATGTTACAAATCAACGTGTCACATGTCGTGCCATAGCTTAAAATTTCAGCAGCTAAAACCACAAATCTGGTCACACAGGCGTGACATGTTTCATTGTGCTGGAAAGTGGCAGCAGCTGTTACTGTCGTTGAAGAGGGAGAGGTCAGCGTCAATCTGTTGCCTCTTCAGACGCTGCTTTATCTGGGAATCACAGCCACATGATCGATGGCCTCAGGCTGGAGCAGGGAGGGCTTTATACAGTCTGTGTGTGTGTGTGTGTGTGTGTGTGTGTGTTTGTGTCTGTCTGTGTGTGTGTCTCAACACAGGTTATTAGTAGGGTGAAACCAATATATGAGGCTAATATTGACCTTTACTTTGGTCCATTTCTGAATGGACGGATAGGATGCAGTTTGATTGATCACATAAATATCATTGATTATGACTACACTAAATTGTAAAATGGTGAAATTGATTATACGCAGGGTGTCATTGAAAGCTCTAAACCTAAAATGATTCCAGTGGCGGAACACAAGTGTGCATGAATGTTCTTCATAAATTCTTAATGCTTGTCCACACTCACAGGAGAATACAAACAGCTGCAAAAAAGACTTTAATGACGCTTTACTGTAATTTGTCTTAAAGGGTCAGGTCACACAAATGAAAACATTTTCATACTCACTTCATACAGCCATTGTTTAGGTTTTATTTCAGATTTCTTTTATCTTATATTTCTTGTACTTGTAGTGAGGTGAATGGAATTGTGTTGGCATTGCTCGAATGAATGAATAATACAGAACAGACAGAACAGGTCAACTGCCAGTGACTGGAGAGTACCAATGGAAGGTGTAATGGACATTAAGTACGTTATGTAAGTCATGTAATGTAATGCTAAACACATAGTAACACTGTGAAATGGTTGTAGTTTAATTAGGTTAAGGCAACAACAAGAACTTGGCTAGGTTTAGGAACAGAGCATGGTTGCACACGTACCCCCGTCTCATAGGTGAAAGTCCAGCGTTTGCTTGACCCCTGACCCTCCTCCAAATACATCCTCCTTCCTTCTGACTTCTCCAGTCGTAATTACTATGCCCATGAGTGATCATCACCTCACAATAAATGTAAATGCGTCGAAATAACCTGGTTTTACAATCAAGGCCTTTCCATCTTGCAGAGAAGCTTTGTGAAGCAGCAGGTTGAATGCAGCTCCCATACACAACAACAGTAAAAAAGAAATATCCTACTGACATTTAACAATCCTTAAAGCAAGACATGACATGGTGTCTGTAGTTTCAAACCACCAATCCTAGTATTAATTGGCTTAGATTTAACCTGTGACTACATGATGGTGTCCCAGTTCATGTTGATAATCTGAGGATCTCTCTGCTAACAGATCCTAATTGTTCTGTGAAATATAAAAAAATTACTGGGACTGTTTTTGGAAAGAGACGTTACCACACCACGTCACCATGAACTCACTTCTTTTCACTGCTATTGTACTGAGGTGGCAAGGTGTTCATTAGCAGTGGATTGCTGGTTCTTCATTTGTTCAGTTGTTTGTTGGCGACGTGTGTGTCTGTGTGTGTACATTAGGAGCGCCACAGAGCTGGTTAATCCCCTGCGACTACTGGATCCTGGATGATTGACGATGAAAGCAGCCTGTGGCGTAGTGTGGAGGGGTGTCTGATCCCAGAACAATATGGGCCAGACCTCAGATAAAGCTGCTTGTTGACTTTACGAGGCCGTCTGCCTTTGATTACACCTCCCCACCCACCTGCTATAATTTCCGATGGCAGGAGAAGACATAAAGCTATTGTTCTTACTGCTCGCTGTCGAGGAGACTGCTTATACTTAATGTAAAATATGGCAGGGTTTATGGCGCGGAGCAGCCTGTGTAGTCGTCCTGTGTAGTCGCTGTATTTCTTACATATTGTACCACTACATCTTGACAAAGCATTCAGTGAGATCACAATTACCTAAAGCCTCAAAATCAATCCAAACAGAAGATTTTTTGTTTTGCTGCTTTTTTAAAAACGTTTCATAACACTTTAAATCTAGTGGAGAAAATACAAGAACAAGAACAGGAGTAAAATGAATTCAATCAATTCAACAGACAAATAAGTGGATACAGTTCATTACACAGAGATTCAGGCATAGTCATCTCTTAGTGTTGAAGGAGAAACGATAAATATGGTAAAAGGACAATTATACAGTCTGTTTCTCACAGTAACAGTCCCATTTCATCTGGCATGGTTCAGTGTCAACATGTGTGTGTGTGTAGGTAGTTGACAGCATCTATGTAAAGGTTCAGCGTAGGTGGATTGATTGTAAAGATATCAGTTGGTGAGAATCACTTTTACACAAGCTTTTAAGTGAATCTCCAAAGTACAAAACGGCAAACAAATAATCAATACTCAATCCCAGCACCCTTCACATCAGATGCCCCACTTTCTCTTAGAAGGCTGTCTGTGTGGACAATACCAGAGTCTGTAGACATACTCTACCAGTGCTGATCCACACTGCTGATCCACACACACCAACAAGAGGATCATAGTTAATTTAGATTTTTACTCAGATAATACCATTATTATATTTTCCCTACACTGTCATTTATAAATTGGTGAGTTCTGTTCATTGAGAATGCTAACCTCGTAAATAACCCTCCTGCATATTCCACAGGCTTTGCTGCCAGCATGGGATAACAACATCCTTTCTTAGAGGTCCATTACTACATCCACCACTGTGATCCAAACTGAAATATCTTGAAAGCGATTGCATTCACTTTTGTTTTCATTTAGCACCATCATCAGGTTTCCCCCAAAACTCCAATGACCAACTGTACAAGGCTTAAATCTTAGAATTCCATCTAAACATGGGAGTTTGTATGTTTGTCAAATTCTCCACACTTCTCTTCTAGAAGTGACGTGAATACACATGACTTGGAACAAAATATTTTTCTCATTTGACCTTATTCTGCCTGCTCTACCTATATCATAGCATGTGTTGATCCAGTTATCCAATTAGTATCACATAATGGAGTGACACTCACATTGGGTAAAGTGTTGCTTTTGGCTTTAAGCAAATATTCAGAAATCCCCTGCAGCTGTAGCACCAATAACTATTCACTAATTAATATTCTGTCTGCTAAATATCACTGAGCCAGGGTAGCTGTAAACTCTTAGTTGCTTACAAGTACAATAATTACCACATATAGCACTCAGGCCTGCTCAAAATGCATGCTCCTGTGGCTATGATTACAGTTTGCTGGACTGTATAATTTGGGGCATACTTGAAGTTCTTTACCTCACAGCAGTGTTGACTGGTGTGGCACAGTCATAAAAAAGACCCATTTCCACATCTTCTCCCCACCATAAATCTGCACTGCTGTAAACGCCGTCTGAACCTCTGAAAGTTATCACACGATAAAGCACAAAAAGGGGGTCATCTTGAAAGGAATAATATACTGACACAATCACACCGCCTTTTTATTTCATCTATCAAACTGCAATAGCTGCCATATTCATATAGTGTAGGGAAAGGTTGAGATATCGACAGGGTGAGATTTGCAGCAGCAGGTGACAGGGGGTTTAGAAATGATTATTATTGTCAGACGGTGCTGGTGACTATAAGTTTTTATCCTCAACAGTTTATTCAAGCACTGCCATTTTAGTGTCCTCTTAAGACTGTCAAATGACAGATGTGCTGTAAGTAGCAGGAGTTTTTCACACAGTATGCTTTTGTGTATTGAGTAGCAGACAATGGATGCTGTTATGCAAAAGAAACTGATTTTAACTACTATGCATTGCGTTATAGTGATGACAATAATAGATTTGTCAGGGTTCTTAATCAATAGTGGATCAAAAATGAGTAAAAGCTCATTTGTGCTTCATGCTCCTCTACAACATAAGTTCGCTATCCAATATATTTCAAGACCACAAGTCAAACCAAAGTCTGATCTAATTCTAGTACGTAACACTATGTTTTCAAGAGGTTTTTAGATTTAGCTGTAAATTGAAAACTTTAACAACTCAGCTAATGTATTTTCCTTTGAACATCCATTGTTCGCAAGTAAAGCATGATTAATATGCATGCATATTGCATATTAATAATGCTTCTTTTTAGGCACTTGAAGCATGTGGTCATGTGGGGTTAGGGAAAGATTCAATAATGATCCAATAATGAACAGGATCATTAAATATGTAGTAATAATAAAATGATGTTGTGAAGAACACTGTCATCTTGATCCCTTGGTACTGTTGAAGAAAAGCTTAGAGGGAAACGTGCATTTTATACTGTTAATTACTCATCAGTTATTAATAATTACTGTAACATCACTGTCAACTGATTCATTTGGAAGAACATTTTCTTCCTTAACAGACACACATATGTTGACTTTGGTCACTTATGGGGACAGAGGACATTACATAGACTTTCATTCAGAGATTTATCTTAACATATCCTAAAATAAATAAATACATCCATAGATACATACATAAAAACAGCCTGTTCCAATTGGGGACATGGCCTTTTGTCCCCAGTTAAACAAAGCATCCTGATTTTACTGGTCTTTAAACTGAAACGTGTCCCTGAAAGCAGACTAAGTCAGAAATGCACACAGACACACACTGACATATACCTTTCCACTTGCCCTTACTCTCACACTCACATCCAGGCACTCAGCAGCTGATAAGAAAGATGACCTGCAATCAACAATCTTGGTCCCCATCTAGGCCACAAGCCCTATTGCTTGTTTAACTCTCAGACACACACACACACACACAGAGAGAGAGAGAGAGACAGAGAGAGAGAGAGAGAGAGACAGAGAGAGAGAGAGAGAGAGAGAGAGAGAGAGAGAGACAGAGACAGAGAGACGGAGAGAGAGAGAGAGAGACAGACAGACAGACAGACAGACAGACAGACAGACAGACAGACAGACAGACAGACAGACAGACAGACAGAGCGAGCCTGTGGCCTCTTAATCCTGCTCAAACAATCAGAGCATCACCATGTGCTTCAGGGCTGACATTGATTCATTGACGTTTCCTCATTCGGGAATCTATCTGGGCTGGGCTCGAAGAATGGTCCAGGTGTTATTGGCCTGCTGGCCGGAGCCCAGGGCAAGGTAAATATCAGTGAACAGTAGTGTAATACACCAAATGGAGATAGGCCAGATAAACAAGTGGGAGGATGGTTTTAAGCCCCTCTAGTGTCACAGACACATTAACTTTCCTGTCTGGCTGACAGGCATTGAATGTGCAGGGTATCAGCAGATCCTCACAGAGCTTACAAAGTTAGAAATGACCTAGCTTTAAAGGACCAATGTGTGGGATTTATTGACATCTAGTGGTGTAGTTGCAGAGCGCAATCCTCTCGCTTCACTCATCTACCTGGTGTGAAGGACAAAATACAGTGGCCATGGAAAACACAAAAGGTCCTATTTAAGTGCCAGTCTTCAGTTTGCCTGTTATGGGCTACTGTTGAAACATGATGGATTTCAGTCAAGTCTAGCTCTTACTATTTACTGAATATATATATATATATATATGTATAGAATATTCAGTCTCTACAAACAAGATTCAAGATACAAGATACTACAAGATACAAGATACTAGATACTTCAATAATCCTGTGAACAAAACCAATACAGTTAAAGGCTAAATCATATACAATAATAGACTAGAATAGAATATAATCATAAATATACCATTTGCTGACTACACTGTTCAATGATGTTATCATGCTATAATACACTGTACCAAGTGCAAACCATATTGATATAGCTAATGTAGTGAGGTGAACGATTATCCATTGATGTAATAATTAAAAGTGCATTGAAATATTACAGTAATACATATTTGTCGACAAACATTATGGATCTGAACTCATATCACTACTTCAGTGCACCGTTATCACCACATTGTTACAGCATAAAACTCACACAGCCAGCCAAATTAAAATAAATAAATAAAACAGGGGGCAGCCAGATCAACTTGTGACCACACTGTTCATGCTTTAGACCATTTGGGTATTTTGCTGATTTACAGCACAAATTAGAGGCTGTTTAATGTAGATTTGTTTCTAAGAAACATTAGCAGCCTTACCGTTACGCTATAGGCCACTTAAAAGAATGACATACAGCATAACGCTAGATATTATCTTAATTTTGTAACACAAGATTATACAATTATCAGTTATAGAAAACACACACACACACTATATGGCCAGGACATGAACACCTGAACATTAAACCCACAGACTATGTGATTGCTGACCATCTCATGGGCATCATCGTGGAGTTTGTGTCCACATAATCGTCCGTGTAGTGAAGGGTAACGCAGGTGCAAATTGGCGAAGCCCATGAAGCCAAGCCTTTAGCCAATGAACCCATTAGCACCAAATGAGGGAAAACAGGGAAAAGGTTGTGTAAGTTAGTGTTAAGTAGGGAGAAAGTGTGAAAAAACAGGCAGAGAGAAAGAATTTAAAAAAAAAAGAAGAAGAAGCAAACCTCATTAAAGAAATTATGCACTTCAAAGTCCATAATTGCTTTCCCTAGGGGCCCTCAGTAAATACCAGAAATGTAGCATAAAAAGAAGAGCTTTACATTTTGGGCTCAAGGGAATGTATTAATGTTAAAGTCCATCAATCACAGTAAAACATTTGTTCTGTTATATTAAGATAAAATTGGATTCTTCAGCATTTAACAACACTAGTAAGAGTATTTGGCTAAAGTTAGTGCTATGAGACAAAGAGGCAAACATGATGTTTGAGGAAATGCACTGCAGTAGTTTTACTGTGCAAGAGAGGCACCATGTGATGATCAGCTGCCATCACTGGCCTGGAATGGAAGCCGGCCTTTGCAAATAGGTAAGGCAGAAAGGTGACTCAAATGTCTATAAAACAAAAATTCAAATCAAAGCAGTAGTTGAATGAATGTAATTAAAACAGACATGATACCCATTCACTTTCTGCCTATGATATACATTCATTGCAACATTATTTACTGTAGCTTCTGGTTACTCAGTGTCCAGATTGTCAAGCAAAATGAGGACATAAGGACAAGAAACAGAACAACCAATAGGAGTAAACTTATTTGTAAAAACTAAAAGTTCCTGCAGCCAAATGTGCTTACATACCAGATATTACCAATTCAGGTTTTTAATTATCATCCAACTTTCAGGTATCAGAGCCACTTGAACTAATTAGCACAGACCTAATGAAGATCAGTGTGTTACATTTAGTTCAAAAGTGGACCCAAGCACAGAACACAGACAAGGAGGCAAATGAAGTTTAACAGACTCATTGAATAATTATGCTTGTAGGGGATGGATTGAGGAGCTAGGATGGCTGGTTATGGCAGAGGGAGGAGGAGGATGGCAAGACAGTGTGGCCATTAGAGGAAGCAATGGAGAGTGGGTTGCAAGCAGGTAAGCAGGGAGGGATCCTGAGGCAGAAAAGAAACAAGCATTAATACAAGTATCAGGGGGAAACTACCACAAAAACAACTGAGCCTGAGTGTCGCTACCAAGGTGGCAGAGGCATCAATCTGGCAATGAGTAGGAGGGAAGCTGATGAGCTGACGGCAGATGTGCAGACTAAGGTGAATGAGCTGAAATCAGGAGGGAACAAGGTCAGGAAGAGAACCACACCTAAACACACAAGAAACAGGACCCGGGAAAAAACAGGAACACTCATTCTCATTTCTAAGTCTGAATGTCAGACTCTGTGAACATTCAACAAAGGTTCTGTTTGCCTTACAACCCTCAGACCAACAGCTTGGTTGAAAAGCTTAATGGCACCGTTCAGAAGCAAGCTGAAAATTTGGACATTGGCAGATATCACAGACCTTTTTCACAGGAATTGTCAGGTCTCTCCACAAACACCCAGAAAATGGGATACGCACCTCCAGCCCACACAAGGTTTGAATGAGGACAAGAAAATGGTTTACAATCCATTATAGTCCTTATTATTTAATGTTTGGCAGGGGGCATGAGGTGCTAAAGGACTATGAGGTGCAGGGCTCTATTTGTCAAAGGGTTGTGGTCATAATTACTTAAGTAAGCAGCTCGGAATGTAACACCACTTAGTATTTTTGTACTTTGGGTGACAATGAATGTTAATGTGAATGATGAAGGAGAACTGACACATGAACAATATTTGGACCAGAAAATGCACAAAAAGGAACGATCCAGAAACACGTCAGAAAAACCATGAGGAATGATGAGGAAAACTTTAAAAGTATTGATTTCAAAAACACATCAGTGGAAAAGGTAAGGATAATGGTTGTTAGTTTGTGAACATTTTAACACAGAGGGACATTCTAATCAGGACACTAAAATACAATTTATGTATCCATATTTACATCTCTGAATCTTACAGTCTGTATCCTCTCTGTAAAAGGCTATGTATCCAAAGGGAGACCGGCTTTGTTTGTAGACCCATTCGGATTCCAATCAACTGAAACATCACAGGAATTCCGTAAGGTAAGGAAATCCAGGATTTATTCTCATGTGTTTAATTTGTGTTTCTGATGTGCAAAAAACAAACAAAATATAATGTTAATTGTTGTTTTGCTTTAGGCTTTCATGCAAAAAAAAAAAAAAAGTAAATTTATCTAGATGGACTGTGAGACAGTCTCACATCCCCATCAGCAGGGTTTCACATCCTGTGAAGTGTTGGTCTGCAAGGTAAGATTATGCATCACAGTCATCAGCATTTGAGAACATTTAGACACAGTTAACACTAACCTGTGTTTTTAGATAGCAGAGCTGCTGTTGAAAGGAGGCGGGATAAACTTTGTTGTGGATGAGGTAGGTATTAATGCCATAGATGATTCAATCAAGCTTCAGCCAACATTACAGAAACATTTTGTCCATACTTATACTCCCTATTTGAAATGAGAATATCTATTATTAGAAGAGAATGAAGATGAGAACTGCCTGTAGACAAAGGGACACCACAGAGGCACCATTGGGTAGGAAGCCCTCAAAGTTTTTTTTTTTTTTTTTTACATGAAGAGTGCATCCTTTATTTGCACATTATGTCCAAATAAAGGATGCACTCTGTTTCCACTGAGTGTGTATAGCAAGGCACAACATAGATGCAGACATCCATGTAGGCAACAACACGAAAATGAATTAATCTGTGGTTTTATTAACTTCAGTCAGGTTTTAGGCAATGGGGTCCACTAATACACAATGTATGAGTAGTACCAGTGTCAAAACATACATGTTAAGGTGACATTTGTATTCATGGCCAGTCTTGTATTCATGGCCAGTTTATTGTTTGAGTCTGCAGAAACACAGAGCTATTTTTGGCTCTCATGTCCTTCATAATGACAACATTGTAGAATTTGCATTCGCTTTGACTGTGAAACTTAATCCATTGATGGAATAATAATGGCCTTAAGGCCATTTTGCTGCTTTCAACCACTTCCAATTCTTTATCAGGAGTTTACTTGGCTGTCATGATGAGGACTTGAGGGTTAGTTCTCAGTTGTTGAGAGATGAGGTTGAAATCTCCTGGGAGAAAGGCATAAGTGGACAGTTGCTCTGTGAATTGCATTATTTCTATCCATGTTGTAGATTGCAGTCTTCTTCTTTCCTGTCTTTGATAGAGCATACAGCCAACTGTAGATTCACCACAGCACAGCATGGACATGCATGGGTTAGCCACAAGTCTTTGCCTTCTGAGTGTATGAGTTTAATTGCCTTGTTAACTCGTCATAAAACACTGATTTCTTTCAAACTCACCAGAACCGGAGTCCCGATCTGTGGCCCTTTCCCGCATGTCATTCCCCATCTCTCTCCCCACATTTCCTGTCACTCTTCAGCTGTCACTATCAAAAAAGCCTGAAAAGGCCAAAAAAATAATCTTAAAAAAAGAAAAAACTCACCAGAACCATCATGGTTAGTCTTTCCACTGTTGGTTGGTCCATTGAAAAGCCTCTAAAAATATAATTCATTCATTCATTCATTGAACATTCATTCACACTGCAGACAAATCATCTGTTAATAAAACTGTCAAATGTAGTCAGCTGTCAAATGGCAGCTTCAGTAGCTTGACTCAACTTTTACCAGGCGATTGTGTGTAATGATGATTGACACAGTAGGGAGTGATAAAGATGACAACCCACAGAGAACTATCTTTCTCTCCCTGACATACACTCACTTTCTCTCTGTCTCTCTGTCTTGTTACATATCCTTTGTTTTGTCAGGATCAGAAATAATGTAACATTGTCAAACACACACACACACACACACACACACACTCACACAGCAGAAGAGCTCCTCTTTAGTCTAATAGAGATGGTTGGCGTAAACGAGCTGCCATTGGGGCCGGTATCATTAGAGGTGTCTCGTTCAGTAAGAGGAAAATGGCAGGACAAGCGTCATCGCAGGAAGTTGTATTATCCTGATTGGACCTTCTAATTAAACCAGGATGTCCAGCTTTTTCTGGAACCTTCTGAGCCTATATGTCCATAACAGAAAAAAGTCACTTCACTGTCTGCAGCAGTGAAACAACTGTCTTGGACTCTCATCAATAGAACCACAGCAGCATAAAGCTCTGTCTGAAGCTTTAATGCATGTCAGTGAGAGCGGCGTGGTTTCAGGTGATTTACTGTCGCGTTTTATTTATTATCTGATTGATTCATCTATCAGATAGATAGATAATAGTAGTGTATAGTATAGTATATATATATATATAGTTATTATAGCATTGTAATTAACCGCTCTGTGGTCAAACATTTCTTTAAAAAATGGTTTTAGTACTTTGAACTTACCATACAGCACACCGGATTTGCAGATATGTTTCCCATATCCCAAAGAATTATCTTTATATTGGATGATTTTTGTGTGTATATATATATGAATATTTATCTACCTCTTGTTCTATATGGCACACTTTAAAGCCACTCAAAACCCAAATCCACAGTGGCCCTGTAACATTAGTGTCAAAGTAAAGCAGTGAAGATACTCTAAATGTGGCATACACTTAAACTGATATTGATTATTAATGATCCCCGTTCACTACAGCTTCTGTGCTGGTATTCATGTCAATCAAAACATGATCTGCCACGCCAAAAATGAGCTGTTTTGAACTTTGCTGTCATATGCACATTTTAATATTTGAAACCATATTTCCAGGGACTTTAATGTACACATAAAGGTATAACAGTTACAATGTGAAGCTTTTTATTTATTTATTTATTTTTCTTTTCTTCCTCACTTCCAGCGAGCTGCTGTCTTCAGCTGGTGGTACTGTTATTCTGTTCCTTCATGTCTGCATGTACTGTATGGACCTCTATGACCTTGTGTAATAATAGAAGAAAGAAGAAAATCCTAATAGCTACTATTCACACTATTCACATTTCAACAGATCCATCTCCATGACAACAGAGCACATTCCATCCGCTGATGAAGACCGCGTGACATGATTGTGCTCGAGTTGAGATTGTCAAACTACCACTTCCAAGGTCAGGAAGGAACTTCACTGTTTGCTTGCAGCGATGATTGCAGTTTGTTTTACACGGTTACACATTATACACTTTGTAATGTTGCAAAATTATGGTTGTAGGAGGTGTTGGACGTTTAGCAGTTAGTCACTGCTTTCACCTCAATGTGTCACACTTGCCTTAAGGTAGAAGCTCCTGTACTATGGTTAATTACAATGCTATAATAATCATCACACTATTACCACGCTTTTTAGTCTAAATGAGGTAGAGAACAGAGAAAGACGGAGTGAAAAAGCAGTGAAAAGAGGAAAATGCCTGGCTGTAATTGAGGCATTTGACGGTTGCCAACTCTGCAAGCAGTTTTTACAAAGCCATTCGGGTGAAATGTGATCAAACGTGGACTTGCGCTACTTGTTTGTGGCTGCTGAATAATTTAAGAGCAATTGTACTGGAAGACATATTGGTTCATATGTCATATAATGGTCTACGCTTCAGGCTGACACTCTCACTGAACCCCTAAGGCTCATTTCAAGACTCTTCCTCTGCTGGATGTGTAAAAAGGTGAATTGCCGGAACAAATTGTTGCTATTTATGTTACTGTGATCTATGTGATGCACACAACAGCAAAATGTATGTGTTAAATTTAACATTCCCCTGCAGGCTCAGTTATCTAGCAACACAAAAAAGAATTATTTGACAAGTCCTTAGAATATGTCTCCCTTGCACGGGGATCTGTGTATATTTTGTGTTCTTTATTCTTTTTCACATTTTCTTTTCACATGCGTACGGATCTGTATCGCTTGTACCTGGCTGATGCTTCATTTATTTTCCTGTTCAACTTGGCTGTAAAGTGACAGATGCCAATTTCAGGAAGAATGAGGTCACAGTCCAGCGTCATGTCTAAGCTCAGCCTAAAGTTAGGGTAAAAAAATATATATAGAAAGAAGAATGACTTTTATGTGGTTACAATACAACGATGTGCACCTGCAGTGCGTTTCACAGAGCACGGCTGTGACAAGCCCCAGCTGTGATGCGGCCGCCGGAGCCATGGTGTTTCCACCAGAAGCGCCACAGCACATTCCAGAAGGTCTTTTTTTGATGGAAGCCACGACAAGCCACGTCAAGCATCACAGAGCACATTGAGCTGGCAGGAAGTCAGACCCACAAATGCATAGAGAATCCTGTCAGTTTTCAAAATAAAACCTCTTCAGCATGAATTTTAAAATCAGACAAAAGGTAAACGATTTACCTATATCACATGGCAGAAACATGTACGTCATGGAAATATTTCCAAATCTAGATAAGGCAACAACCTACAGCTATCAGTTCAGCTCTGTTTCAGAGAAATCTGTTTTTTTGGCATGTCAGGTGACTCTAAACACTACAATCCCCATGAGCCAGTCAGAGGCAGAGGATATTGGCGAATAATAAAGGCTTTGTTGTCGTTCTTGTGAACAGAACACATCACCATCCAATACTTGCCCAGAAATTCATGTAAACTGCAGATTGTAAAACCAGTGATAATCTTCAGTAATCTTTAGCTTTGTTCTATCATTTGCGGAACACAAAACTGAATTTTAAGCTCAATGATTGGCTGTTTCTGGCAAAATTGCACTTTGGGATTTTCTGTTAACTTCTTGCCTAACAGTTTTATGTCCAGGCTTGTACCTTTAACTTTTTTATCAAATAACCAGATAGTTTCTCACAGCTGTTCATCTTTTGGTGTGATGATTTAACCAGCAGAATTTCATGTCCATCCACGACTTAAAGAGTGTTTTGCAAAGGAAGGGAAAGTTGAAAAGAAGAGCAGAGATACATGAATTCACTTAGAGCTGCTGGACCAGTGAGCAACTGGTTCAGTGCCTCCCGTCTGGCAGCTACACCTTCTGCGCTGTGCAGGTTCAAAGCTCTGGTTACATACATTAATGCCACAAAGTCCAGCCATCATGCTATCACGTTCAGTGTGTTTACTTAAATTAGCAGGCTTAAAGTGTTGACGTTTCTGTTTTCTTTATTATTAGTATTCTGACCACAGGGTATATACTGTACTCTTGTTGATCAGTTAGCAAACTCAGGTCCTAACAGGTAATGTTAAAGGAACAGTTGACATTTTCTTATAGTTAGTCAGAGTGACATAAGAGTGATATGAATCTCCTCATTGATTACTGTAAAAACTGTTTTTTACTTTTTACGAGATGTTGTGTGTGGAACTACTTCGTGGCTGAGCGCAGTGACATAGTGGAGTTGCCAGGCAACTCATGGTAACACTGTGAACACCCAAGAAAATGTCTGACAGGTAACACTTTGGTTTGTTGTTAGTTTTAGCATTATTAGTTACAGGTAGGTTAACACAGCGTCTACTACTACATTGAAATGTCTTGTATGAAATAAAACAAGTAAAGTCAACATTAAAAGCACCGGACACAAAAAAGTTAAATCAAATTATATAAATAAGATATAACACTATAAAAATATGAAAATAAGGATTGTGTAAAAGTGTATAGAAGTACTGAGTATATATACATTTACTATGTAACTGAGAAAGTAGGATTATGTAGTGTATAACGTATTGTAGTACCACTGTATGAATAAATATAAACATACTATATAAATATAATATATTACACTACATAAATATTTGAAAATAAGAGTATGAAGTCTATATAAAAGTATTGCAATGGTATAAACTTCTATGGTGTTAACCAGTGAACCTTTAGAAGTGTTGGCAGCCAAACTTTGCTGTCTTCAAACAGAGCCAGGCGAGCTGTTTCCAGTCTTTGTGCTAAAATAACGAGCTGCTGGCTGTAGCATCGTTTAGCATGAGACAATAAAAATGATACCAATCCTCTCATCTAACTCTCAGCAAGAACGCAAAAAAAGCGTATTTCCCCAAAATGTTGAACAGTTGCTTTGAATCTAAAATATAAATGGTTTGTGACGTGTGATATGATGAGGACTATTTAAATTAGTGTTACCACCTTTAATGACTGAAGGAAAATGTAGATATTATGGTGCATAGTTACAGATTTGTGCACGTGGGTCTTTGGGACACAATAAAATTCACTTCTGAGTCCTCATCTTAAAAAAGTTAAAGATGCCCTCCTCCATAGATTCTAAGCCTGCCTCTGTGCTCGTGACAGGTGGAAGAGAGAAACTGGGAAAAGGAGATGTGTCGAAAACAACTTAAAATGGCAATTATTGAGACATCGACACACAAAGATTATTTTTACCACAGGACCTCTCCAAAAGACGATGGGCAATTTTGGGGGACTTTTCCTTTCACGATTTAGATGTAGCATCTCCTTGTTGAATGTGATGAAAGCTCCTTAAGTCCAGAGTTTTAGAAAATGTGATGGTCTCATCAACTAAATCAGAATGGGAGGTTTAAACACTGGCTAACTGAGATGCTACGGCCTGCGGTGTCGATACGTAATTCTTTTCAGACAGAAAGTAATGACTTGAAACTTGAGAGGAAAGTACAAACTACACTTCAAACATAAAAACTGTTCACGCTCACTGACTTTTTTCATTCCTCTCATCGTCTCATGTGAAGCAGACAGATCAGCAAACAGGAGTGTGTAATTGTTAAAAAAAAGCACTTAGCCTACCACTGTGGACCATTCTGAGATCCTGACATCATGTTAGTGTAGCTTTAAGTTCTCCAACCTGTCCCTCTATGTTGTGTATGTTGTGTTCCCTTTTAGCTCGTTGTCTACCACCATCATCAGGTCACAGATTTATGACCAAATACCTGCAGAACCAATGACATTCCCATCACCCTGTCACTGCAAGCATGTAAGTATGCTGATGTAACACCTCCCTGCACCTGTCACTTTAAGACAGTGTTAAACATCAAACAGAAAAATGAGGACCAACTAACTCTTGACTCAATGAGGAGACTGCTGGCATCTACCTGACTAAATTTTAATTTAGACCTGTAATAACACACAACAACAGACTGATTTGATCTGTTTAAAGAAGGTATATTATCATAAAGATCCTTAATCCACAATTGAAGGAAAAATATTAAATAAAAAATAAAAACCTCTGAGATATCAGATACTGAAAGTAAACTGCCCCAAAAGTTCAAATGAATGGAAAAATGGGCCCAAATAATAAAATAAAATGAGTGCACTCAAAGTCCTACCGCCCTCTTTGACAGTGAATGTCCAAAGGTGAGTATTGTGGTGGAGATTAAGATGTGGATGAAGATGTGATGACCCCTCGTCCAAAAGGAAGTAGCCACTAGGATGGAGACAGAGATGGATGACTGGGAAAGACTTAGGACCCAGGTGAAGCATTAAAAAAAAAAAAAAAAAAAGAACAGCCTACACAACCATGCAGGAAAATTTGTTCATTTAGTCCATAATAAAAGCCTTTTTTTTTTTTTTTTTAGCATACAGCTTGTATTATTTACATGAGATGCATTAACTTTACTATTCAGTAACAGTACAGAACACCATTTCAAACTCAACACACTCATTTAGCTTAGCTGCATTCGGCACCACATTAGCCTGCCAAGCACTATCAAGAGTTTCACTCACAGTAATAAAGTAACAGCACAAGATTCATAAAGCACATAAACACAGTCTACTGACATTAGTAAATTATTCCGACCTGTCTCGGGTTTATCCCGACTGGTTTTAGAGAGAGTACAAGGCTAATTTTTAAGTTATTTTCAGTGTCTAGCACTCTGATAGCGAGTTAGCATGCTAATGTAAACACTGATCGTTACTCACCAGGAAATCAATCATTCACAACAGTTTATGTCGTCCTACTCGAACTCGCAGCTCGCTGATAGTCTCTTCTCTTTCAGTTTCATGACTTCTGAGTTTTTATCATTTCAATTCTAACTTATCCTCTTTCTTCTCTTCTCTTTCAGCATCTACTCACACACCATGCATCAGTTTGAGTGGACTCGCAGAGATTGGCGCTGAGGTAAGATGCACACACCTGTCAGCTTTTGCTCACCGAAAACAGCGCTTAACAACTGCCACCTCTATTAAAGGGACAGTAACACATACAGTTTCTTTAGGAGAAGATGTTTTTACTGCTCTGCTCTTGTGTAAAAATAGTCATGAATTTAAATTTTGAGGGAAACATTTCAAACATAAATACATCATATAAAGATAAATTTCCAAAGCAACTACAAATAACCTGGGGTTTAGCTAACCCTGGTTACACTGACATTACAATGGTTGCCAGTTTGGCTATATACAGTGCCTTGCGAAAGTATTCACCGCCCCTTGGCTTTTTACCTGTTTTGTTACATTACAGCCTTTAGTTCATTTTTTTTTTTTATCTGAATTGTATGTGATGGATCAGATCACAATAGTCTAAGTTGGTGAAGTGAAATGAGAAAAATATATACATAGAACTGTTTTTTAGAAATAGAAAACTGAAAATTGGCATGTGCATATGTATTCACCCCCTTTGTTATGAAACCCATAAAAAGCTCTGGTGCAACCAATTACCTTCCCAAGTCACATAATTAGTGAAATGATGTCCGCCTGTGTGCAATCTAAGTGTCACATGATCTGTGTGTCACAAGTGTCACATGATCAGTACATATACACACCTTTTTTGAAAAGCCCAAGAGGCTGCAACACCTAAGCAAGAGGCACCACTAACCAAACACTGCCATGAAGACCAAGGAACTCTCCAAACAAGTAAGGGACAATGTTGTGGAGAACTACAAGTCAGGGTTAGGTTATAAAAAAAATATCCAAATCTTTGATGATCCCCAGGAGCACCATCAAATCTATCATAACCAGATAGAAAGGACATGGTACAACAGCAAACCTGCCAAGAGACGGCCGCACACCAAAACTCACGGACCGGGCAAGGAGGACATTAATCAGAGAGGCAGAACAGAGACCTAAGGTAACCCTGCAGGAGCTGCAGAGTTCCACAGCAGAGACTGGAGTATCTGTACATAGAACTTCAGTAAGCTGCACGCTCCATAGAGTTAGGCTTTATGGCAGTGTGGCCAGAAGAAAGCCATTACTTTCAAAGTTGTGGGCATGTTCGGTAAATGAAATGATGCAAATCCTCAAACAATCCATTTTAATTCCAAGTTGTGAGGCAACAAAACACAAAAAATACCAAGGGGGTGAATACTTTTGCAAGGCACTGTATCAGGAGGGGAGGGACCACCTGCATTGTGAAAATGGCGGCTGAGGAAGCTGCTGGAGTTGAAGCAGTTACTGGGAATACTGCAGTATACAAATGTAAGTTACACGTATGTTTTAGATTCATACTTTGGCAGTGAAATGTTGCACAGTTGCAATTCGATTTGATTTGATTTATTTAGCACATAGTTAGTTACAATATCCATAAAGGTAAAACAAGCAAGAAAAAAGAAAACAACAAACGGCAAAAGACATTATACACAGCAGACATGCAAGGAGGTCCAAAAAAACCCTCAAGGGGCTCGTCAAGAGAAACCTTCTGAAACAATTACAGAACATGAATAAGAATGCAAGCTACTGTATTATACAGGGCATACACATTAAGTACATCTTCAAGAATAAAACACAGCTGAACATATAGATCCGGCATATACACACATCAAGGTGTTTTGAAGATTAAAATAGAACATTCAATTCTTGATTACACAACATAGGTTTCACAGATTCTTTAAAAGCTGGTTGAGAGAGTTTGTGAAAGTGAGGAGGAAGTGAATTCCATATCTTGGAACCTCTGTAGGAAATCTTAACAATCGTTCTCGATTGTGGGGGCCAAAGCTGATAGGCTTTACGAGTTAAGAAATTATGAAATTGATTGTTTGCAGAAAATAAATTATGAAACAAGGAAGGAAGTGTTTTATTTAAAGAACCATATACAAACTGAGCAGTCTGAAGATAATTAATCTGATAAATATCAAGGATACCAAATTTGTGAAACAAAGGTAAAGTATGTGTTCTTGGAGAAGAAAGAGTCATGATTCTCACAGCTTGTTTTTGCAACCTAAAAACGGGTTGCAGTTTAGTTCGATGAGTACTAGCCCAAGCAATGTTGCAGTAACTTAAAAAAGGATAAATCATAGAGTAATATAGATTAAGAGATAATTCCAATGTTTTTTTTTTGCAATTTTAGATTAAATTAAAGAGATATGAGGTTTCCAAGATAGGTTTTCATCAATCAACACCCCATGAAAACGAGTTGATTTAACATTGAAACATTATCAATCAATACTCTTATGTTCTTAGTGTGTTTCTTGAGGTTGTGACTAAACAGAATGAAATTTGTTTTCTTCATGTTTAGTTTTTCAGTTCCTCATTGACCACTTTTAGAATTGCATTGGGATCTCTATAAGAAAAAAACAAACTAGTATCATCAGCAAATAAAATCTTAGAAAGCTGATCTGATACATTTGACAAGTCATTAATATATAAAAGAAATAACAAGGGCCCAAGTACAGATCCCTGGGGGACACCACACTTTATGTTAAGAGAAGGGGAATTCACTCCTTTAAAAACAACAAACTGTTTTCTATTGTCTAAATAACTAGAAAACCATAGCAAAGCCTGTTCATCCAGTCCCAGATATTTCAACTTTTGTAACAAAATATTGTGATCTACGGTATCAAAGGCCTTTGACAAATAAAAAAAATCCTATAGTGTATTCTTTATTGTCATTAGCTCTGTGTAATTCATTAATGAGATGGATAATTGCCATGAAGGTAGAATGGGATTTCCTAAAACCATATTGATGATTGTATAATATTTTATTATTGTCCAGGAAACTAAACAATCTATTCTAGGCTAGTTTTTCCAGGGTAAAATGGAGGGTAAAATAGAGATAGGTCTATAGTTGGTGAATATTGCAGGGTCTTCACTTTTGTGTAAAGGAATAATTTTGGCCAATTCAGCAAAGAAGAAAAAAATGTCTGAATGTTTCTATCAAAAAGTCAAATGAGACAACACTACCCTGCTGAAATTAGCACATTACTACAGAGTGTACATAGTGTACACGGTGTACTACTATCCAAATTGAGACACAGCACATTTTCATCAGGCACAAGTAACAATTGTATCCATAAAAAAAACATACAGTGATGTAAGCAAATTACATATAAATTAGGTGAATTCCCCATAACATACCCAATAAAAATCCAAACCTAATTATCTGTAGGTAATAGGTAACCTCAAACAACATCCCCTTGAGGCGGTTACACATTAAGCTGCAGTGTGTGCAGTACCAGGTGCTGAAATAACAAGAAAACACCAGCCACCAATCAAATGTCTGTCAGGTTTGACCAGTTGTCTGGTGTAGGGTCCCAGCCTGGGGGCTAAAGACTTCCCAGCAGGTCTTAAAATAATCTCAGGGGCTTATGGCGATCAATGAGTCAGAAAAGATGCACAGCACATCTTTTATGGTTTATTTGTATCTATTTTCTTTCCATTGTTCCTTTTCTGTTCATGGGGTAAACTAAAGCCTCCTGCTCGTCTTTGTTGCACAGCTATTCAGTGAAAGCTTGTTGTATGCTTTTCTTTCGTTCACATGGGATCATTTTCCTCCTCCACTGCTCTGCTGGATTCACTCACACAGTCCCATCCTTAGATTTCAGCTCTGCCTCTGCCTGATTTATTAGCGACTGACCTCGCCTCGCACTGCAGACGGGATCTGCTGCCTCAAAATGTCTGCTTAACTCATTAAAAAATACTGAATGTATAATTAATGCACAATTATGCAAATGTTATTACATTTTCATATCCTTTTCTGAGTAGAATTAAATACATCATATTGAAACTTAAATTATTTACAAGGCTGGAGATGTAGTTTCACAGGCAGAGGGTAAGAGCCAGGAAGAAAAAGAGACGCATGAAGACAGAAAGAGCAAGAGTGGGGGAGAGGGGGCAGGATGGGGGGGGGGGCTTTCAGCTCGTGGTGACCCTTGGCAGATTTAAATCTCACCTAAAATTGTTTCAGGCCAGCTTGAAAATCAATCTAGTGTAGCGTGGAATTACCAGCGATCAGAACCTTTGGACAGCCCTGCAGAGAAATTCAGACATGAATAATTGTAATGAGAATTCTGTGAATATCCCAAATCTATGGAAAATTTAATTTCACACAAAATGTGAAAGTGTGGCTCGGCCAGTGTTGTTAATTTATACAACTGTGTTCACACGTATTGGGTCATGATGGTCTGTGTTAGGCCATTTCCATCTACTTAGCACTGCTGTCTCTAAGCCCAACTCAGCTGTCAATCACTCTGATCATATTATAGTGTTGTACTGGGAGGTACCTTATGCCTTGTACCTTACCTTCAAATGTTAGCAATCTTCTCGCTAAAATGTCTTTCAGGATCTTGTGTCCAATGTGTTTATTTAACCCTGTGCAGCTCTAAATACTGACTATTCAGTTTTTACTTCACAAAACCACTCAAAGCAACACTGTGTAACCTTTCTACCGTGATTTTTCTTTTTTTAATTTGATAATTTAAATCATGTTGATGGTACACTGACTTGTAATCAGGCGAATGGTGCCTCTGTCATTCATATGTCTGTTCTCACATTATGTAATTTTAGCCTCAGGGTACGATCACGCATGTAACGCTTTTCACTGATTTTGGTGAAACTGGATCATATTTTATGGAGAAAATGTTTTCTGCTTTTCCCTCTGATGTCCTCCGGCTGCTCCGAGTCTCCTGATGGACAATGAAGTAAACTGAGGACAACTGTAGCTGCTGTTAGCTCATGTTAGCTCAGTTTTTGATGATGAAACCGAAAATTGGTACCATAAAGCTTCACTAATAAAATGTTTATACTAGCAATGTGTTTATCCATCTCCAAGCTGGCAGCGACCATATCAGGATGTTTTGGAAGTGGAGACGCCATCGTCCATCTTTATATACAGTCTGTGGTTCAGACAGAGCACTGAGCAGCAGTGATGGGAATAACGGCGCTATAAGTAACAGCATTAGTAACGGCGTTACTTTTTTCAGTAACGAGTAATCTATTTGATTACTCTTCCCATCATTATAACGCCGTTAGCATTACTGCCCAAAAATGCGGCACGTTACTATGATTGAAGGCAGCTGTTTTTCTTCAGACCAACTAGATCTTTAAGCCGAGCGGCAAACATTTTTCTTGTTCCTCCTTCCTTGGTGAGGGCGGAGACAATCGCATAAATGATAATGTTTGGATGAGGTTGAGTAAAATTCCATGGTAAGCCAATCAGAGGTGGAGTTGTTGCTTACACAAATTGTCGGACACACAGAGAGACACAGGACATTCACGTGAGTCAGCAAGAAACAGGAATGGCAGAATAATCCAAAAGTAGCCTTCTTTAAATGGAAGTATAGACATTATTTTTCCTTCCAACAAATTAAGGGAACGAGTGTAACCGTGAAATGCACATTATGCCCTGGAGACAAGAGCCTCTCCACGTCGGTGTCAAGCATAAACACTGTATAAACATAGTAATTCTAATATCTACAATAACCCATGACATTTTATTGGATGCTAGTCTCACTTTCCCACAGCAACGTTAAAATAGTTTAGATTTGTGTACTGTGGATTTCTGATATGTATTGTATTAAGTGTTCATTTCATTCTAATATTCAGATTTATCATAAATAATTGAACACGCACATGTATTTTACATTCCGTCAAAGAGGAATGGAGGTGGGGTCCAAATTCTTTGATACATTTGAGCATTTAAAAAATTAATGAAAGTAACGCAATAGTTACTTTTCAAAGTAACTAGTTACTTATATAATTTGTAACTCAGTAACTACTTTAGTTACTTTCTGGGAGAAGTAACTAGTTACTGTAACTAGTTACTTTTTTAGAGTAACTTGCCCAACACTGCTGAGCAGTTTCATTCATGCTTCATAATCACTGGCTTATTCATCAGCTGTTTTGCTATCAGCTCACTTGTAATGTCATCATATTCATGCAGGTGTATAGCCTGGCCATTATCACTCTGCTGATACAGTATAGTCATATAGTCATATAGAGCCTTTCACCAAATCTAACTGTATAATTGTTTAGTATTAATGGTAATTCTTTTCACCTATCTTTGTTTGAATCATGTTATACAGTTCATCTATGCAAAGCTCGAACTGGCCTTTTAGATACTAATATTCTGCGATTCTATTATATAAAATGTCAGAGGCGTCGATAGAGGGAGATGTTCACGTTTTTCTTGTTTCTTTTACTTGAGCAGTTTTGGTGAATGTACACTCTCACATTTGCCCCACTGTTCTAATCATCAGACCCTGCTGTGTCCATCATTTAGCAGCAGACACGTCTGCAGGCAGATTAAGCAGCTCTTGTTGGACATGTTGTCTTTAAAGCCAATGAATGCAATGTGTCTTCCCCCCCCAGCCCCACCGGCCCTGGAACCACCACCCATCACCATGACAACTAGGCAGCCAGAGGGTGTAACATGATCCACCAGATCCAATTAGGAGTATGGGATAGGATTAGATTTGAATAGATGTGATTGCATTAAGGATAGATTAGGTTTATTGCATTATTAGCTTTAGAAGGGCAGGGCGACTGAGCTCCAGACAACTGGAGGGGTGGTGCTGTGCTCGCTCGCCTGATATCTGTTGAAAGCAGAGAGAAGGATTCAGCAGTCAGATTGTTTTTTTTATTCATGACAATCTAAGAGACACATCTTCAGTTCCCAAGCTGTCTCGTAAAAACTATATTTATGTGTTATTAATTTGCAATATCAGTTTGCATTCATACATTTATTGCCTTTAACCCTCAACACTTGAGACCAGAGGTCCTCATCTCATACCACCAGTTAGTGATGACATTTTCAGAGAACCATAACCAAAACCTTTTCCTAACCTTCATCGAATGGATTTAATTGCCTCACCTTAAGCATACTTGGTCATTTACCTGCTCCCTGACCTAATAATCTTTTCTTAGTCATGCCTTTAGTTGGTGCCAGTTACATAGGAAAAACTCAACAAAATGTTAACAGTGAACCTTTTGCTGTTATGATTCAGCTGATTTGAACACTGCCTGGTATGTTGATAGAAGCTGAGTCTGTGTGGTATTACATATTAGAAATGGTTTCAAATTTAGATTTTAAAAATTGCTGTTTTGAATTTGTCATCAGAATTGAATCTCCCAATCCATCTGGCACTCTGATTAAACTGTCTCAATTATGCAAAATGGCTCTACCGAGAGCAACTTAAGCTAAAAGGCAAAACAGAAAGGATTTTGATGAATAGTTTCTCAACACAAGAAAAAAATGAAACAGTATGAGAGTTAGACAGAGTTGGACTAACACTGTCATGGTATCTAACACTAACAGGTATTATCATCCCAGTCCACTTCAGTCCTGACAGACATATCAACAACATTTTATGTTGATCCATCTAGTAACTTGCTGATGTTGACAGTCCCAGAGGATGAATCTTAACTTTGGAGATCATCTGACTATAACTCTAGCTACCATGAGCTTGACATTTGGGTGTTTTGGGTGAAATATCTTGGCAACTTTTGGAGGCACCTCCATGAAACTGTCTCCAAGGGATGAATCCTGACCATAGTAGGTCAACCTTTGCACTTATTCAGTGAAATAGCTTGATGTCCACTGGTTGGATTGGTAACAGAGTGGATGTGTTATAGATATTAACTTTTCCTAGATGATGAATCTTATTAACTGCATTGAACTCTAATGCATTGCTTTTCTTATAGTAAAGACTAATCGTTAAGTTTGGTTAATAGAGACTACATTAAATTTCATTTTCCACAGAGATTCACAGTCTTAACATTTGTGTCATCCATCTGCAGTATGATAGTTGTTCCACCACCACCTGTGATATCATTAAATCCTACAGAAGCTGAGAATAGCTGCTGTTGTGATTCCTTTTATAAAATCATGTTAATTATCTCGTCATCTTCTTAAGTCAGTCACTTCGCTATCCTGTTAAGTCAATCATCTTGTTACCATGTTAAGTATCATCTCATTATCTTGAGACTAGGAATTTTCTCAAGATTACTGAACAGTTGACTCAGAAAAATGGATGTTGTTTTCTTTTCTAACAGAAGATAATTCTCAATAAAAACTTTGTTAGCCTGTTTTCCTGATACCAGACTTGTTTAGTAGCTGACTTGGCTGGTGATAAGCCTGCTTGATTTCTCAGTTGCTTCAATTCTGCAATGGGTATAATGGGTGACATTTACTAATACTCTCATCTACAGCTTTGTGGGCGATTAAATACCTGTGGCCATTGTACAACAGCGAGAAAGATGTGTGTTACATCTTCAATCTCCAATTTAAGGGATGCATATGATTACACATGGGTCAAACAGCTTGTGCACCTTCCTTAATTACTGAAATCTTCCAACACAGCAGGAGGTTCAGGAAAAATAGGTAGACTAAATTCTGTGCTTTTCTAGCCACGAGACAGGTGAGCTGCTGTAGTGCAGCTGGTGTCTTTAGGATAGCTCCTGTGCTTCATCAAGATGTTGAAACCTTTTGACTATGAACACCATTTCCTCTTTATATTCATATTTTGTAGAGAAAAATACCTAACCTGTTACTATGAGATCTAGTGACCAAAAGGTAGCAAGCAGATGCACGTGTGATGATTGAGACATTCAATGTGGAATGTTACAGCATAACTCTGACTAGTTGTTGGTTTAATTAAGTTATGGTTTAGGGTTCATTAACCAGCCTACCTAGAGTCACATGTGAATGTTCAAACAAACATCTGGTTCTTCTGGTGGGTATTACTGTTTCAAAGTAGCTTCTGTACATTTGTTTGTTATCAATAAATGAATGAGGAAGACCTATATTTCGTTGTTATTATTGTATTTAATCACTGAGACTCTTTTCCAAGAGACACAAGAACAAGAAATATTCACAAAACTTGGTCTATGGACAGAAACAACATAAAAAAACATCAGCTAATAAAGCTCTACAAAGATACTTTTACCAAGATACTAAGATTGAAAAAAATGTTTTCTTCAGAAACACTCCATATAGAGTGGGTCTAGATTGTACTTTTTATACTATTATTTACCCACCATGAGCAAGCACTTGTAAGTAAAAACCTCAACCACCTCATGGTGGATGGCCATCTGCTGCACGCATAGAGGTACCCTGTGTGAATGATGACCATTAGCAATGGTGCAATGTTTTTACATGGGGCTTCCAGGTTAGCTTATATCACTCGTGGTCAAGGATGTAAATATATGCTGGTGTGATTCTTCCCGCCAGTGGTTTTACTGAATAGTTTCACTCTGTAACTTTTCGTTTGGGTCACTTTGGAAGTTACCGACAAGTGAATTACAGATTTTGTTATAGAGATATGAGAACTTTGAACCACCTAAAGTCAACCTTCGACGACAGACCACCACAGGTAGGTGCAAAGGTGTTCACAAAGAGCACATTACATCCCTTATATTCTTTTCCCCTTCTCCCTCTCATTTATCTGCCTTTATTCCCTTTGTAAAGCAATGAAACACCCCTCCTATGCAGCTACAGTAAAATCCAGCAGTGCAGTGTATATAAGGCTGTCCCTTGTGATCAGAGGAGGGGGGTTTGCTAATATCTCTTTCCATCTATTGATCAGGGGACAGCTACCATGAACAAATGGCACTATTAGTGGAACAAGGGTCTCCGACACAGCAAAATAACCGACTGCACATCAATTCAGACAGTCAATCATCTTGACACTCCACTAGTCAACCCAAACCTCCCCCCGCATCTATGTGTCTTGCTTTATTCCCATGTCACAGGGAAACAGCCTTGTCTTTGTATGCAGCTGTATTGGTGTTTCAGGTGAGCGGGTGTTACATTCAGTGGTGAGGATTTTTTTTTCAATACAGTGAGGTAATTTGTCTTAAAAGGTACACAGTGTTATTTACAGCCTTGGTTTCATGGTTTTGGCCATGTTGGGCATGCTAACATTTAGCCACTTAATTTCTTTCAAACATTTTGAAAAATAGGCAACATTGCAAAAGCAGGTGTCAGCTGTCTATGCAGTTGGACAACAAAAATGGAGAGGAGGTCCTCTCTGAAGAGCTGGTTCTTCAGAAGGATTTTGAAGGTAGAGAGGTTTTACAACATCTTGTTCAGTTAAAATCCACTACCGTCAGCTCCTTCCCATCCACTGCATAACCTCTATGAACACATATCTGCATATGAATGCAGAATCTGTAGTCAAGGGACCATTTTAGTTTCTGTTTGTAGTCTGAGTAGTATTGAGCAGTTTGAGCGGGCTTTGGTTGCAACAGTATGTGTAGCCGCACCTTCAAGACTGTCAAGCATAATGTCCAAAAAAAAAAAAAAAAAAATATATATATATATATATATATATATATATATGACAAACATGAAAGAACTGTAGGCTGTTAGGAGTCGAGTTCTTTTTTTAACCAAACATAGATAACTTCTGTGTTCAACACTTCTCAAAAAGTTCCTATCCATGCAAGATTATCTTGGGGTCATTGTCATTGTAAATATTCTGGGCATAATCTTTTTCTATCAAACAAATGACAAAAATAACATCCACTGAGAGATTCTGTAAATCCCAGAATTGTGTGCATCCATAAGTTGTCCCCTGTTATCTGACATATAGTGGCAGGGAACAACCACAGCTTGACAAATGAAACACTTAAACATTTAAGTCCTTTAGTTGAAGACTTTAGCACAAAACTCACAAACTCTGAGACTCATTTGTTGTTGCTACATCGATATTGTAGACTGTTGTTTGCATGAAGGTGAAGAGCTGGCCCAGATACTCATCGTACGACAGGTTGAACATGTAGTGGGATTTAAACAGTTCATCGAATGCACCCAACGAGTTAGTGGCTTGGTAGGGGATGAGCTGTTTGTCCACAACGATGTACAAAGTGTCAGTCCTGTTCTTGGTTCGACCAACAGCAAGGATGTATGGTTGTCTACCATCTCTTCTCCGAAAACTGAGTTGTTAAACTAGCCATGACAAACTGTGTGTGTGTGTGTCAGTCAAAGAAGATGCCTATCCGGCGTTTTAGGATTTTCCCACTTTGGGACCAGTTCTCAAAAAATACTGGTTTCACACCTCGAAAAAGCCGGATCCCTCTCGATGTGAGGCCGAAACAATAAAGTGTTTGTGCAGATTTGACAAAAACATACTCATGTGGACGGGCCCCAGGTGTTAAAACAACTCCAAAATCAACACCCACCAACTCAAAATCATTAACACTGAAAAAACAACACTACAGATTTTGCTGTGTTGGCTGTAGGCTGCAGACACTAAATCATCATTAGATAATAGCCAGTGGGTTCCTCTCATTTTCGGTCTGGTGCGCACACAACAGTACAGTCAAAGACTCAACAGCTGACATTCTCTTTCTTTTTCTACAAAAAGGAAACTCCTTTCCACTCTTTGTGTTTCACCCTCAGTATTACAGTAACATCTCACAGCTTGTTATCTACCATCACTGCAGATTTCATTGATCCGCGAGGTTTCAGAATCTGACAGCTGCAGTGACTCGTTTAACTTGTCTGAACCTGAATCTGGAGGCAGCTGCTTCTCTGTCACAGCTCCCCGCAAACATCAGCACAGAAATGATTCTTTACAAATCTCATCACCTCAGAGGGGATACTCAACCTGTCAATGTAGAAGGCAAAGTTAGTGTTTGATGCAATTCCAAAAAAATCTCCAAGGCTTCACACACTCAGGTCAGTTTGTGCTGGAATGCGTGACGTTTTTCCGCTAACTGGTCACAGTTTGTCTCTGCTCTCTGCTTTCTTATACTTAACACATTTATTCAATGTTGGGCAGTAGCAGCACTACTGGTTTAACTATATTTGTCAGTAGCATGGTGGTAGTGCGCTGTTTTCAGAATCAAATAGTGCCTTAACATTTTTATTGAGCAAGTAGTGTGGTAACATCCACACTGGCTACATTTTCCCAAGCATTTCTGAAGCTCAAGTGCAGCGGAGCTTTTTTTCTTTCCCACCCATTTAATAAACTAAGCTATAGCCACCCCATTTGCATAAATTTGACCACTGGATTGCAACAAACAGCCATGGTCGTGATTATGCAGTCTGTTTGGTTGTTTTCCACAAGACCTTTTACCCTTATATGTTCATGAAGTGTCTGCTCACTTAAGTGCCTAGCATGGACATGGTGCTAAGTGCAGAAAACCCACAGCTAAAATTGTGTATGGCACAAAGTGAGAAATATGTATACATATTCCTCCATCAAATCACGTACATAGAGGTCATAAATCACTGTAGAACTGGATACACCTCATTTCTACTGCCACAGTTTGTTTGAATGGATGTATAAACACCCTACATCTGTTTGCATACTGATTCTCGTTCCACTCATCGATGTATCAATAGACATGGTTCCATCCAAATGTATCACACATTTGAACTGAATTCCAACTAATTCAGCAAAAGAAAATATGAATGCTTGTTTCAGTCCACTATTGTTAAACAAGAACACAGAGACCGGCGGACACAAGTGCAGGCAGGCAGACAATAATCAGTTCTCAAGGTCTTTAATTTGGTCCAAGGGTTAAAATCCAGAAAGGCAATCAGACAGATAGAGGATCAGGAGACTAAGTGTATGGTCGAATAGTCAAAAAACAAAAAAACAAAAAAGAAAACTCCTAAGTTCTTTCTTAACCACTTTTCTTTGACCTCGATAGGAGACGTCACAAGGTCAAGAAAAGATGTGAATGAGAATTCAAAAGGAGTTAGGAGAAGATGACCGCGGTGTTCAGAGAATCCAACAGCACTTACACTTAGACTATGTCATTATGTGACGGCGAATGTTATTGATGTGACCTGTGGTGAAACTACAAAGTCCAGAAGATGGACTACAAAACGCTCATCTGAGATACTTCCTAGATACTCCCCGTGCTCTCTTAGCATGTAGGTTAATGCAGGAAATATAAACGTGGACAACCTGGTGAAAAATGTGACGTCATTAACGTCAGAATTCAAATAATAAATGAATATTGTCCACCTGTCACAGAGGATAGATGAAGTGTTTGTTACACTGATATGGTCACTCACCCTCCTGTCCACTCATATAGAAACATATTAACAAGTTATGGCAAAGATATATGATTAATAATCAACAGTAACTTCATGATGTTACAGTTACAGTTTGTACTGTGTGTGTGAACGCAGCTCCACAGTCAACAGAACACACTTCATGATCAAAGTTTTTACATCACATCAACATGTATGTTCATATTCACACGCTCTCTGCTGCAGGCTGCATCACACTGTTTAAATACACTGATGTTTTCTGGTTGTGAATGACTGAACGGTGTTCCGATTTTTTGTCGCTGCCACAAGGAATTGTGGGACAGCATTACCTCCTTTCCTTTCATAAAGGATGGTCCAGTGTGTCCTATGCTAAAGGAGATAAAAAAGGAAGCACTGAAGCTCCTTTCCTTAACAGTTAGAGAACAGCTCTTATCATGGCGGCTACATTAATACTTCCAGGTCATTTCACTCAGTTAGGAAGGTTCCTAAGCAAATTTGACTATTCGACAACCAGGAAACCAGGAACAAAACGGTTAGACACGGGGAAACACTCTTACATGAAACGCTGGAATGCTGCTCTAGGAGACGAGACAATCTGGCACTGACACACAGGAGGGAAGTGATAACGAGACACGGGTGAAACACCAAGGGCGGGGACAGGTAATCACATGGGGGAACAGGAAGTGAACACAGAGACTATCAAAATAAAGATGCCGCAATAAGATAATGTTATTAAAGGAGCGCTAGTGAAAGCTCAACCAGTGAAAAATATTTGTTCCATGTGTTAATGTGAGGAAGGTTACATTATGGATGCATTATAGCGCTACGAGGACACCATCAGAACAGCTGTGGCTTGTACACATTAAACCTATGCGCTCGCTAAAAAGTGAATGCTTAGAAAAATGCCAAAACCTGTTTTGGAGAACTTCCGAATGCATCAAAATATGTGTAAACATGACCAGTGAGCAGAAATTAATTTTCATTGTATCCATAAGGTTCTTGCACCAAAGCAGCTATCAGGCATGCCTGTGGCCATCACATGTTCATCACACATATAAGTAAACTGTTCTTTGAAACAAGACTTTGCAAAGTGCTTAATGAAAAGATCATTTATAATAAGTTAATGGAATGTAAATAAAAAAGAATAATAAAACTTGAACTCATCAATGATTTAAAAACTTTAACTGAGATTTTACAGAACTCTGTGGAGACTGTCAGGTTCAGTCACTGTGTATTGTTTTTGCAAACAACCTCAACAACTCTAAAGTTATATCTCACCTTATCTCAACTGTATGCACATGTTATACATAAATACATTATAAATAGCAGTTTATGTGTGTGAAATGACATATGCATGGTTTTTGTGAATCCTTTATAGATCTGGCTCCTGGAGTGTTTGCATAGGTGCGCTCACATCTCTTAGTTGTCTTCACATGCAGTCATGCCACCAAGTTTACATTATGTTAGATCTAAACATACATCAAGAATAAGAACAGATAGGTGAATTAGAGGTTGAGGAGGGAAGGGAAGGTTAGTGTCAGAGGAAGAAAGAAACTGTAAAGTAAAGCAGTCATGAGCAGCGGAGAACAGTGTGAATCCATCAGCCTCACCTGCTCCTTGTTACCTGCCTCTACAGTGAGCAAAAATATCTGCCTGCCATGTGTGCAATGTTTCTCAGCCGTGGATTACTGGCTGTCTGACCACAAATCCTAACAAAAACATATCTATCCTGCCCCAGCACTGCCGACTGCCTGCTCCACTTGTGTCCTGGAGCTCCACCTTTCACCTCACAGCCTTACATCCTCCATGATAGAGCTCACTAGCACCCATTAAGACGGGGGTGCTGTAATAGTCTAATGTCCACATAAGCACACACACACACACACCTACACACACACACTCACACACCATTTATGGGCCCCAATGAGCCACTAAATGACTCTGATGGATAGGTGTGGGAGAGCCGACTCATTTTCTCTCTTGGACCATAAAGGGCTGCTCGGCCATTTTCAGCAGCCCACTGGTCAAACAGCCATCTATCTCACCTTCACACTGCCATAAATCTGACTGCTCCTTTAGCTGCACCCCCTCCTCTGTCACCCTGCTCCGCTCCCAGTCACTGTCTCTCTGTCAATATATGTCTGTGGCCCCTGTGTCCCAACTTTAAACTGGCGTGTTTAGCTTGAAGCTTCCTAATTGAGATATTTCATGAGGACAACTCTGGACATTTTTAACTTTTTTGGTTTTAAATAATAATATTTTCATAGTTTTTAACCATCATTCATGTCTGTAATCATTACCTTGTTCTAACCAAGTTAGCTGTTGAGATCTGTGAACACAGCGACGCTGCTAAGAATTCAGAACGCAGACAAACACGAGCAGTGAGACGGCTCCATGATTCAGAGGTTGAGACACCAGACACAGGTTGCAATGTCCCTGGTTTGGCACTTATGTTGTCTCTGTCTTCTTCATTTTCTGTCATCTCTCATTGTTGATAATCACCAAACATGTTTCTTGTGATTCATCCACATACCATAAAGAGAAGGGAAACTGGAACTGGTTCTGATCCAGGAGTAAGAAAACAACATTAGTGAGACACACTGTTGACAACCTTTTGTCCTTGAATGAGGAGCATTCCCACAAGCCCCACAAGGCTCTCCAAAAGAAGCAAATTCCTGGACGAGTTGAGTTCTCTCACACTTTGAATTTTTTTGCACTGATGCATTGAGCACTTTCAAATCACAGTGATGTGGTGTTTTGTCAAAGCTACAGATGACAGAATAAAGAAAAGTGGCAGACCCTTTAAATAATTTCCCTGCATAGTCGTGTTTTTCACTCAGTGCATTTACATGCAGCAAAAAAATTGAATTTCTGATCCTATCAGATAAAGACATGTATAAGACTTGTCTGAGTATACATGCCATTCAGAGAATTGGATAAACAGCCGGAGCATGGCTGACTCCGTTACGCTATGTGGCGTTGTAGCCCTCTCAACAAAGAGCCACTTCCAGCTGACCTCTGCTTATCAGCGACAAACTATCTTCCACACTTGTTAAATACAGTCATGAGCAACAGCAATGATGGCAAAAACTATGAAAATAAGACTCTTGTTGTAATTATCAAACAATAATAAATAAATTAATTTCCTTTAGCTGTAATTGGATTCAATAAAAACAGAATTAAACAATAAGATGGCTGCGTGAAACTTGGCCCCATCTTAACAAACAGAGGCTCCATCTTACCTCCATGCGTATACTGAAAGCACACAGCCAGCTGTAAAAAGAAGCCAAATAGAGCAGTTCTGGACAAGGAGCGAGGCGGGGAAATGGCCACTCAGATTTATAGGCATCCAGGGCATATGGCTGAATGGATACAGCACTTTATGATGTGAGGAGGAAAACAAAGATGGATTCCTTTCAGACAGCCAACGCTTTGCTCAGCTACGCCTTCATTCTCCACATGTCACACTGCGTCCACCTGTAAGGTAGAAACTGCTACAGTACAGACCAAATGTGAAAGCACAAAATGTTTCCATGCCTGTTAGCTGTGTGGAAGCACAGACAAGGCTTCATAATGACTCCTGATACTGAAACAGACTAAATCAAATTGGGTTTTGATCAACATTCTCAGTCAAGTGAACAGTTTATTTAAAATGAATGGATTAAAAGAGGGACAAACTTATCTGATATGAGCAGATTTCTGCATAAAATCTGTCACAGTGAACGTTTAGTGGACCCAAAATGCACCAACACCAGCCAAAAACCAAGAAGATTTTAGACAGTTTGTTGGATCTTACTAAGAGGGAAAAACAGAAGACAAGACAACAACAAGCATAGTGTTACCACAATGGAGACTGAATGATCTGTAGTCTGGTAGGTTGAACAGAGGAGGTTGGGTTACTTAAAGATTCCCCAAGCCTTACATTTGCAACATCTGGTACAGATGTCTTTTAGGCAGGTGGAGCACCACCTATTGCACATTCAGCTAAATGAACCACTCTTTGCAGGTCTTGAGGTCAAACTGTTTCCCTACCAAGACAGTGACGTTGGAACAAATTCCTCAGTATTTGAGGGGATACCTGGAATTTCCTCAAGCTCACCACAGAGTCAAAAGTCCTCTGTGACGGGGACACCAAGGTACTTGAAGCTGTCTACTCTCTCCACTGAGAACTAATTCCTCTTCAGCTTCTTCCCAGTGTCCAAAGCAAAAGGCTTTTCTGCCCGTTGTGATGAATTCTTAAGACATCATGAACTGCAATGATGATATCACATGATGCTTCTGCAAACAATGATTATGTATATTATAGTAAATGAGGTTAGTTCTGTTGTTTTTACATATTGCTGATGACATATTTGCTAGTAGTAGTAGTAACATTTCAACCTGTCTAGATTTTTGTCTCCCAAACGATGACATGTCATATGTTTCCAAGCATGGTGTGGTCATCCCCGATTTATTCATTAATTACTGAGTTATTGAAATTACATCCCACAACCTACCTCCCTTAACTTGACCCTACCTTTAGCTGCTCATGGCTTTCTGAACATGTAGCAATCATGCTTTCTTAGTGAAGCTTAGCACCACAATTTTCATTTGTGCAAGTCAACTTACAAAAGTATAATTTATTGTTTGTAGGAGAGTTACTGCAAGACTGTTTGTTCATCAGAGTCCATCCTTTGACAGTTCTATTTAGTTTAATTTGTGTATGATTTACCAGCCCTGATGATTTTATAATTAAATTGTCAAAGTGAGTGAAGAGACGAGAACTAATATGGGAGATAAATAATGTGCATGGGCATATTTACCATTTAGCGTGTCCATAACAGAATGCGTCGAACATCTCATCAGACAGACAAAAGCTCAAGGCTGGATATCAAGTTCATTTCAGAAAAATACAAGAAACTTTAATAAAAACATCATGTTGTCAGATTGAGCTGACGACAGTGCAATGGATAGCAGGGCTGTGGTCATCTGTAGACACCATATGCAGTGTGTATGCAGTACTCTTGCTGTGAGTACTGCATATAAGCATATAAGATGACCACCTGACCTACAGAACTGTATTCATACTCAAACATAAAGTCTGCACTTCAGTACTTTAATTAACAACAAACTCTACAGTTTGTTTCAGCGGCTTACTTTTCTGTGTTAGCCATTCTTACACCCTCAAACATCATTCATGATCATTCAACATCATCAGTAAGACTTTCACCCAAGAGACCACTGCTCATGTCTGTTAAGGAACCCAACCGAGAAGTGTTTGTAACGCGTACTGAAAGTACACGCTACTTTGTACTCTAATTACTTTTTTCGTGTAACGTAACGCATTAGTTTCATGCATTAAACAATCAGTAACTTCGTTATTGATTTTTAAAAAGTAATCCATTCCTTTAAGAATTTCTCCAGATAAGGAAAGAAAAATTCCGACTGCAGCCTGCTTTTTGTCAGACAGCACTGTGCCACCTGCGGATGTGTCAGCGGAGGCGAAGTGCTGTGATGATGCGTCTGTGCCCTGCTGACCTACGTTACCTGTGTGTGTGTGTGTGTGTGTGTGTGTGTGTGTGTGAGAGTGTTTTCAGGACAGCTTTTGAATCATGGAAGTACGCACATTATTTTCACATTATTTTCATTATTTGCCAGCGAAAAGGAGAAGAACAACGTAACGGTAAAATGCACACTCTGCGTTGGTGAAAAGCTTCTGTCGACTTAAATGCACTCAAATGCACTTTCATAACTGCATTCGGGTTCAAAAAATTCAAATTTAGTTACCTAATCTTGTTTGGTGCTCCTGAATTTTGATCATATGTTCTGACTGATCAAAAAAAAAAAAAAAAAGAATTAATAAAACGCTATGTGGCATATTGCTAACCGTCTTTCCTGTTATTGTTATCCTGCAGAGTTCATTTGGTTGGATGACTGACGTTACTCATTGTCAGGACTTCTCGGTGCATTTAAAGGAGGCTGTTAAGTTGCAACATGTGCGAGGCGCTGCAAACGGCTTGTCATTTTTGGTAATGCATAAGTACTCTAACGCGTGACTTTTATTCATAGGTAACACTGTGATGTAACAGATTAAAGTAAAGTACCAAAGTCACTATACCCAACAGTGTCACAGTATTTCACAGCATTTGACCAGTTGGGAGAGACAGCATGTTCGTGCAGTCACTGCTGACCTTAAGTCTCTATAATTGAACATTTGTCTGATTCTTTGTTTGTACTATTGTGTTGTGTTTAATGTTCAAATAAGAAGACGTTCTCTATAACATAACAAGAGTTTCAGTCAGGAGCAGCTGATCTGCTTCATGAGAACTGCGGCCTGATCAGATTTGATAGTGACCAAACAGCAAGTGTAAAATAAGATCACAGAAATCGCCTTTTTACAACTTCAACAGAACAGAACACTTCACTCACTGTAAGCCACTCACTGAGAAAATACATTTTCAAAGGCTTTGAAATTGTACTGAATTTGAAGTTTAATGTGAATAATTATGTTACAATGCCAGCAATTATCCTCTATTGGCAAATGAATGATGGTGTTTGAAATGTTTCATGTGGTAAATGACAGAAGATTGACTGAACGGTCAGAGTGCTGTGCCACACAGTGAACTGCTTTCACCAGCAACAAAGAAGATGTGGTTTGACTGATCAGAAGTCACAACTCAGACTATTCCCCAACACGTCTCCTGATGACAACCTCTCCCAAAATTACAAAAGCTCAGCTAGCACAGCCTAGAGGGTTGTGTCATGTGTGTCTGACTCTACTTTGAGCTCCACTGAGCCACAAACACAAGGCCTTTGGTATGTTTTGATTACATCAGTGATGTCAGTCATGGTCATCTCATCTCCAGCTTTAGTTGCAGCACAGTTTTTAAACATCAGGGATACTTTTCTCTCCTACTACAGCTCTAAATGATGTTGTCTGGCACTCCTCACTCCAGCTGCATGCATGCCTGTTTTCCTCCAGCAAACATGCTTTCACGCGGTTTTGGTTATGCACGACCACAGCCTGCAGGAGTGTGAAAGTCTTCCCCTCTCACGCTCTCCCACCCAGGAAAATAAATCCTCTTCCGAGAATAAAATGGCGAGGCCGGGCTCTGACCCTGCAGGCTGTTTGTAATCAACATGGTGCAGCGGTGGAGACACGGTGAAGCCCAGCATGACGCAGCATCACACTGAAAGACGAACCAGCGCCTGTCTGACGGGTGAAACAGGTGACGCTCGGAGCTCAGTGCAGACAGATATGGCGGATCACTGTCGAATCATTGAATCAAAAAACCCCCGCTGAGATTAGATTTTCCAGATGTTTTATCAAAGATAATCCACATGTAGCTTCAAGTATCATCCACTTTTCTGCTTATTTTTTTTTTGCAGAAACATTTCAAGTTCAATATAAAAATAACTGTCAAAACAAACATATGAGGAAATTTTTAGAAGGTTTTGGCATAAAAGTAAAAAAAAAAATCACTATGTTTTCAACACATTTGGAAACTTGAATACACTCGTGTGGACCGTACTCTGACTCTTATTGGTCAACAACATACTACATACTTACAATAGTAATGTTTTCAGCATGTAAACACTTATAAACAGTCACAGAAGACTTGCTGGATTCTCATAAACAGACACTGCAGGTCAAGGCTGGACTACAAAGCTTCTGAAAGAGATGCGATCACACCGGATGTGTGTCTTTCCTGCTCAGCATCCAGACGGTTACTTTGGGACTACACTATATGTGTACACTACACTATATAAATCAGTGGGCGTAAATCCATACTATCACAGCTATATGGAACACTTTTGTACGCATCACAAATGCTATACACACATTTCAATTTGGAAAAACCATCAACCACTTTACAGAAACAGTGTCTGTTACTCTAAATAATTCACAGATGGTTTGGTCATTTGATTATGACACATGAATGCATACATGAAAAGGATATACATATAGCAATGTTACTAGCAATACTTTACTCCAACCTGTTTCTGTTTCAGCATCTTCCTGATAACTTATGCCACAGCCACACTCTGTGCCTTTCTGTGGCCGTCCTGACTCTGTTTTTGCTCCACTTCTTGGATTTTGCCACCACCAGCCCTCCACCTCCCTGGACACCCCCTTCATCTCTGGCCCCTAGCCGCTCTGGCCTCAAAGAACCTCTCAGGTATCCAAGAAACTGTTTTCACTGAATCTGGTTTCATGGCTCATGTTTGCATTTTAAGTCTGTAAGTGTTAATTATAACAAATGGATCGCTTTTTTTTTTTTTTTTCCTTTGATCCAAATCTAATTAGCTGAACTGTGTCAGAGACCACACATACTTTTAATTTGGTAGAAAGTAGTTCAAATAAATGTTTGATGTATTTAAATGTACATGTTTAATACCATTAGCACCAAAAACATTTAATTCTAACCCTTTAATCCAAAAAACTTCAAATGTGTGCAGCTGCTGTCCTGTTTGTTCTCTTCTGCATGACATTTAAATCAAATGTCTCGTTCTGTGTGACTGACAGTGAGAAATGAAACCAAATGTTTGAGCTTTTCTCAAAGATAGTAGGAAACTTAAGGCCTCAGTTGGCAAAATTATCTGTATCCTGGAGGTACTGACTGATACATTTCAGCTCTTTCTTCATATCACTTCAGCTATTGTTGTCTCAGAATCTCTGTCCAACTCCAAATCCTCATCTGTGATTTTTCCCTCAGCAGGCATTTGCAATAAAATTTTCAATCTCTTTAATGTAAGCCTGCCTGGATATCCGAGCATCTGCTGAACGTCTGAAATGTAAAACTCAGGGCTCAGACTGAAGTTTGTCTGCAGCCGGCGTGATGCCGTTTGGGGTTTAAGCATGTGTCTTGTGTTGTTCGACAACTGTGCAGGATAAGAGGCGGCTGTGTGTGAATGGCGTTAGGCCATAAGGAGCCAATGAGATTACATTTAATTAACAGTTCCCTCATCCGGGTCTGATTACTGACCAGACACTAACAACAGTCATGCATAGTTACTGTCGGTGCCAGGTGTGTGTGTGTATTTGTGTGTGTGTACATACATGTATGTGGTAACTGCATTTACGTTGTAGCAGCACTATTGAACGTGTGAATAATTCTGTACATTGACTTATCTTCATCACTCAGATACAGATGCACTTCAACATTTGTCTGGCAGGTCATGTGAAACATTCCTCTTTTCCCACTTAAGCTTCTTTCACGTAGGGATATGAAAATTAATTTTGTTCCAAGACTTAAAAAAAAAAAAAAAATGTTTTCTGCAGTCTTAATAAAGCATAAATACTCAAAAGTTGCTATGGCAACAGGAAGACTAATTAGACTGATTAAAGCATGACTGCAAATCAACATTAAAAAAAGGTCAAATTGACTGAAAAGTAAGTGAGGACAGTCTGACAGAAACACGGTGTCCAAAATTAGCTAGTTTGTGCAGCAGCACATTTTAGAGAATTCTTCAGAATAAAAGTATGAATCTATGTATTATTAATTATATAAAGGTGAACTAAAGGTGAACTTGTGGCTTAATGTGGCCTCCATTTCTCACAACCCAAACATATTTCTGAAGGGAAATGTTCAAAATGATGCACAAAACATGTAGAATATTTTTAGAACTCAGAACGCTGCAGCTATAAAGACACACGAGGTCATACGTATGACGAGTGGGCCCACCAAAGGGTCCAATCAGGCCCACCATGACTCTGCTAGTGTGAAAATTCAACCCAGTTCTTTCAGTGAAATCACTGTTGTCGCTGACTTTTCCACTTGACAAAGAACAAAGAAAAATACTTTACTATTATTCAGCGTCTATGTCGCCAGTGTTTTTTCTGGCTCTGCAGCTCCGCAGTGATCTGCTCATCGTGAAGCTTGCGTGACGACAGTTGACGGGAATGTGAAAAAACTGACGACACCTGAAATCACGTCGGGCTGCACAGGTTCTAAACATCCTCACAGTCAGAGAGAGCTTTCTGTAAAACTGAAGTGAGTTTGACAGCCATGCTAAACGTTCAGAAACACACACATGCATGCACATGCACACACACACACACACACCCTGCTGTCAGTGAGTGTTTTCCGTCTTTAGTTAAGGGGGAAAAAATATATAAGAAATCAGTGATTTGCACTGAAATCAAGTGATGATGATGACAACAACAATGATGGTGGTGGTGGTGGTGGCAGTGCGTTGAAGTCAGGTTTGGTGGCTGCAGTTACACTTGTCGCCAGCAGAGAGAGCTCTGGCAATATATTCACTGCAGGAGTGGACAAGAAGTGTGTGTGTGTGTGTGTGTGAGTGCCTATTATTTTCTTTTTGTATATTTGAGTGTCTGAACCTAAAACCATGCCTGTGTGTGTGTGTGTGTGTGTGTGTGCGTGCATGTCTGTATGGAAATCTCAACATGCTGTGTGTGTGTGTGTGTGAGAGAGAGAGAGAGAGAGGAGTGAATGCTTGGAACCAGTCCAACACAGTAATACCTTTACTTTCAGCCGATCCTCCCAGCAGTCCAGAGAGAAAGAGAAAGAGAGAGAGAGAGAGAGAGGGAGGTTGCTTTCTGCTTGCCGTCAGCTGGTTTCCATGACGATAATATCCATAATCAGATTTCTATCCCTTTTCACTTCACTCCATGTGTTCCATGTAAGTACATGTGTGCGTCCAGATGATAATTAGCTCCAATGTAAAGCATTTAAATGTGATTCAGCCAGCATACTGAATGAATTTGAATTTGAACTAACATCTTTGAAAAGCTGCTTCATGGTGTGTTTGGGTTAAAAGTCAGAATGACAGCAGATTTTTACAGAGACGTCATGATAATAGAATGATACAGTTTGTTTAAATATCCGATGTACTGACACCAAAATCACACAGATGTGATCTACGGCACTCCAGTGATTTTTAATTAATGACAAACAGTGTACATGTATCGACGACACCATCAATCATTCAGAATAAAGATGGCACCAGTCTCTGTTTAGATTTGTAATATTTGACTTCAAAACTGGCAAATATTGAAAATATTAGATATATAGATAAAAGATGAAAATAAGAAATCTTTCGGCACCCTTAGCCCATCTTTAACACGTATGTAAAAATGTAGATACCTGTTATATTTTTTACCTGCTGTGAGTGTTTTTATAATACTGATTACATACACAGTCATATTACATTGGTAGTAACTTCCAATGTGGTGGAAGTGTGCTGGTGGTCGCCTTCCTGGGTGGAGCATGTTCTCCCCATGTCTGCATGGGTTGTCCAAAGACATTTGTCCACTGACAAGAGTAGAAGTTACACACATTATGGATTTAAATAATTTAAATCTAATGTTAGACTAAATTTGATATTTATTAGCAGTGGGGTAGGTACAGTATATCATTTGATATGGTGATATTGACAAAAACTGTGATATACGTTTGCTGTGAAATCAATTCAGAGATAATTAAAGGTTAAAATGACCAGGCAGGGATGTCTGGGTTTGCTAATCCGGTCAGTTCAACATAAATGATGTAATGTTGCCATAACTCACTCCAGTTCATTGGCGTCATCACCCACATAAGAAGCATCATAAATTTAGTAATGTTCCGTCTCTTTAATGTGATGTGATGTCCTTGGAAGAAACAAATTTATGGACTAAATGTATCTAGAATCCACTGAGAGTTAAACAAGAAGCAATAAAACAGCTGGAAAAACAGGAAAACATGCAGGCAGCATGCTGACATCTATAGAAATAGAAGTATATATCACTTTATCAAGTCAACATGGATGTAATGTAAATGTCAAATGACAACTACAATATTAGACTAAAATGTTTTTAGTGTTCGTTCACCAAAACATCCATTCATGGAGAACAGAGCGAGAGGCAGTGTACAACCTGGACAAGATGATCACAGAGAGGCTGACACAGAGAGGGAGACAAACAACCATTCACACACACATTCACAGCTATGGCCAGTTTAGAGTCACCAATTAACCTGCATGTCTTTGAACTGTGGGACAAAGCCAAAGGACGTGGAACCCCTTTAATGTGAGGTGACAGCACTAGCCCTGTAGTTTCATTTAGTTTAGTTTAAGTCAAATTACTCAAATTTGACAGTCATAGACCAAGACTAAAACTAAATCAAAACAAGGGTCCAAAATGAGGACTACCTTCCTCAAACTGCACGTTAAAATCTGCCTTATTTCATCCATTCCTTTTGACAGTGCAACCTAATTTAGTAACTTAACCCCATTTGAAGCTTTAGGAAGGCCTTCATGCAAATGCACTGAACCAGACTCATGCCAGTTTTCTGTGCATCCATCTAGCCTGGTTTGTTGTTTGTACACATCACCCTTTAGGACAGAGTGTGTTGTTAAAAATATATCTGCTGGATGCTTGCAGTCCTGCTGTTGGCATTTTGTTTACCCAAAAACACAAACGTGAGATATGATGCTATGTCAGCAAACTGAAAGATTTGACTGACTAGAGTGGCGCCCTCCTCTCTCTCTCTCTCTCTCTCTCTGTGCTGGACTGAGCCACGTGTTGATGATAACACTGAGATGTCCGTGTGTGTGAGCTGTGCTGAATGTGAAAGCCTCACACTGCTTATACTGGATATCAAACGGCAACTTCCCTCACATCCTGGATGATTGAAGCAACATATGCATCGCCCCGTGTGCCTGATAAGCAACAAGAAAAAGAAGCATCCGGATACAGCCGTACATCAGAATGCACACTCATGTACACACACATGCGCACAACGAACAAACATCCAAGCGACGTTAAATGTTAAAAGCAGCATAGACACACACTCAGATACGCACACGCACACAGAGGCAGGCAGGTCTTGCAGCACATCACAGGGTCAGCGGCACACATCGGCATGGATTATCACACTGTCACACTCCGCCTCACGCCAACGGATAACAAGCTGCACAGAGACGTCCACCGGGGGGAGGAGGAGGAGGGGGGAGGCAGCAAAAGGGGAGACTTACGGGAGGAAGGCAAGACAGGAAGAAGAAACAAACAACAGACACGTTGGTTTATGCTCCCAGTGTGTGTGCTGTGTGCTTTGTAGGGTGTGTTCTGGGCAGTTCTCCCATGAATGTGTGCACACGCTAACATCAGCATGCAACATCATGCCTCGTACCTGTAATGCATCTTTCATCGTGCTTGTGTATTTGCTCATTGTGAGTGTGAATGGAAGTGAATATGAAGCTTATTATGGTCTGTGCTGCTGATCCTTTACAGGCTCTGCTGAATGAATATTACATGGAACATACCTTCAGTTTTTAACAGCTAATGCCATGGGATGCATGCAATATTCAACACCGCCTGTCAAAGGGGATAAAACACACTTTTCCAACCTGTATATAGCATCTCTATTGATACTCATCCACACACACAGATGCAGACATGTGGGAATGAGTGCACACACACTAACGATACACAGCCTTTTTATCAGCTAAATAATTGTGGTTCCAGATGTGGATCTGTCTCTAATATGGACCGGAGGGGCCACAGCAGCTCCTGACATGAATACTACTGCAGCACAGTTTACAGGCAGGATTACACTGATGTATTGGCCTACAAAGTTTAAGACACTACACTGGCTGTCTGCGGGGAACTCTTAGAGCAACAGAGCAACACGAGAGAACTGAAGCTTTATCTGAGACAGGCCTGTAATTCTAATTCCCTCTGTTTTATAATGCTATTTGTTCATATTTTAGAGAGAAGAGCCTTTTTGCTGCTCTGCCTCCACTTGGCATGTTAATTTTGTTTGCAGTTAAGAACATTTGACAGATTGTTTGCATTTTTATAATGCAAATAACTCTGAACATAAATGACTTTTCCTAGATATGTTTTTTTAATTTTTTGAGTTTAGAAGGTACTAAAACCGAACACACACACAAAACAAACTCTTAGCATTTATACTTCTGATCGCACACACAGTCATATAGACCACAGTCGTCACATATGTATATTATCTACACACAGAGTGGAGCATAGTGTAACTGCACGTGGAGGGAATCAAACTGACTTCATGATATTTTTAACTGGCGTCAAGAATTATTGCATAACTACATTTATTAATGATCTAAAACTGTGGCTTTGTTTGTTTGGTCAGATGACTGAATGATGTGGTGTCAGACGGCTAGCTTTAAGTTGTTGTTCAACAATTGCTTACTTACAGTTTAGTGAAATTATGGAACCATTTGGTTAACGTTTGCAGCAGTTTGTGTGAAATAAACTATAGTTTAACAAACACAGACAGACACCACAGACTGGTCAAGGCTTCACCTTCAGCAGTGGAAGGAATGAACCAGACTTCAACAACAATGCTCATTATTGTGAGGAAATTGTGAAATTGTGAGGACTTCATGTGCAAACAACTGTTTCTCTGATTTGGACCACTGGCATATTTATATATTGATTATGTGATGTTATGTGTGAATTGTCCAAAAATTCTAAAAATGTTCTCAAAGTGCAATGTTCTTCTGACAGTATGCCTGTTTTTTTTTCTGTCAGCGATCTGTGAGATGACATAGAGCATGGTGTATTGTTCCCATCATCATACACAAACCAACATGTAAATGAGGGTAGTAATGCTTGTGAACATGAACAATGAAATTATGTGCAGTTCCATATGACAGTCCAGCAGTCCACTCCGTCACCTGTAGGGAGTGCTAGAATGCTGGTACAGTACTACTCTTAAAGCAAACGTGGATCAGATTAAAGGAAAACAACTCTTTGATGTAACTTGGATTTTTTTTTTTTCTATAGCCGTGGTGCCCTCCTTTATGTTTTCTGCCATTATAATGTTGTATAATGATAATGTTGATCTCATTTATGTACATTTATGTATTCATAGCATCAGATATGCAGATATACCGCCCTCTCCAAATATCCATATCCATATCCATCCATATATATCGCCCCCCTCTAACAGCAATACAGCTTCCATGCTGGTCCTCCTCTCCTTCTCTAAACTGATGAGCTGAGGAGTAAAACACTATGGTACCTCATACCCTCATACAGCCCCAATTCAAATTACCTGAACTATGCCTTTACAATTATTTATAACATACATTAAATTCAAGACAAAAGAGATGAAGAGTCTGGATGCATGGGAAATGTAGTGTTTATAGGTTAAGGAGCCAAAGAAAGCCACAGACACAAACAGACCAGAGGAGCGTCACAATAAGAGCCTACAGCTTTGGTTACCTCGTGCATAGTGAGACATGCTCACAGTACCGGGAGAATCAAGATAACAACAACAGTTATTTCCAGTTAATGCAAGGACCATTCCAGGTTAATACCAGGTGGAGATCACCAGAGCAAATGTATTCTGTTTTGACTTCTGACACACACACACACGCACGGTGCGTCTTTCTTTTGTTCCATTTATTTTGGTTGTTTGTTTCATTTTTAGACGCTGCATACATGAGATACTGTGGAAAGGCACAGGGAGAATATCTCATTCACTGTTCCTCTCCCTCTCTCTGTCGTTCTTCGTTAGCAGAGCAGATGGTGTGAGTGAGCAGGCCGGTCATTTCTAAATCAATAGCCGGGCACATGGGAGTCACTGTGTGTATTTGGAAAAAGCCCATAACACTTACACTGTAGCCTACACACACACACACACACTCATTCACACACACAAAGAGGCATTTCCAAGTGTACACACACTGTTCAAGACAGCTCACAAAACACACAAGAACCACCAGAAAACCTCAGAAATGCAAAAATAAACACACATTCATGCAACACACACATCCGCAGACACACAGACACACTAGTATATTATTTCTGCGCACACACACACACACCAAATGGGGATAGAAGAAGAAGCGAGGGAAGGAGATGGAGAGTAAACCAATAGCCCTGCAGCTTATTTCTGCAGACAAGCTGTTGTTTAATATGACTGCAGCAGACGTCGGCCCCACGACAATCATTTAAACCTCCAGAGCCTGCTCGACTGGAGGAGATGCAAGCACCCAACCCCCCCACCCTCTTCCTCATATGTTCCTCTGTTTTCCTTATCCTCATTCTTTCTCTCCATCCCTCATACGTTCCTCACTTCCTCTCAGAACAGCAGCAGAAGCCGGAGGTGGTGGAAACATATTAATGCTTCATTAAAGTCATAATCCACAACCTGTTGTTGCCTGGTTCTGTTGTGAAGGGATGACTGTCAGTAAAACATGAGGCAAAAGAACAGACAGTGACAATTGTAAAGCCTTCTGTGGTTTTATTCTCTGCTCCAGATGCTGCAGATTTGTTGGCAACATGTCATGCTAGAGTTTTCGTTTTGCTGCTGTCATAGGCAGCGCTGCAGACTCTGTTTGTTGTTTGGTTTGCATATAAAACCAACCAGAGGATCTCAGCCTTAAAGCATTATTAAAGTGAAAATGCTTCCACTAAAGCATGAATTATTTTACCTTTGTGTGGCTTGTATATATTTTATGTTTGTATGTTTTAAAATGCAAAATTATCACATTTTGGTCCAGAAACCGAAAAAAAAAAACACCCACTGCCAATGACCAGTCACTGGCCTGGGTACAAACTGAGATTGATAGTTCCAGTGGGTGTTAAGCTCTCATCAGCCACGAGGAGCACAGTGGGTCCATTTCAGCACATCCTACACTAGTTGTACTTGCCTCAAAAAGACATTCATGGTTTGGTTGCAGTGAGTTCAAGCAATATGTTCCACATTTACCCAAGAAAAGGCTTGAAGGATGAGGATAGTTCCAATCTGAGTATTTAGATTTCATGCTCACAGAGTTAGGTGAGTAAAAAGGGCCTATTTTAAATGGTAAATGGACTGTACTTATATAACACCTTTCTAGTCTTCCGACCACTCAAAGCGCTTTACAGTGCATATCTCATTCACCCATTCACACACATTCACCCAGCCTTTGGGAGCAATTTGGGGTTCAGTATCTTGCCCAAGGACACTTCGACATGGAGACTGGAGGGGATCGAACCACTGATCATCTGGTTAGTGGACGACCCGCTCTACCTCTGAGCCACAGCCACTATTTTACCCAAGAATGGTCCAATATTCCAAAGTGTGAACATCTAACTGGCCAGACGGCCATGAATATGGATATTCCTGGTCCACAAAGGATGTGTGTAGTGACCCTCTTGCACCACCTTCAAGCCAAAATATACAAATCTATTCTTATTGTAATCTCTTTGGCAGATGGACATACAATTTGGTGAACACATGCAGATCTTTGACAAATGAAAGTTAAACCCCAACAAATGTGTGTGTTAGCAAAGTTGGTTCACTATAAGCTTCCAGAAAAGCCTCAATCACTGCTCCTGTCATTGAATATCCAAGTGGGTGGAGCTCTACTGGAGGGATCTAAACAGCATTCTTCCAAAAGATATTCCCACATATGATGTTGTGATGATGTGATGCAAAGGGCAGTGTAGATGTTGTGTTTAGATTTAGAGATTTTAGAGACTCGTTTAGGAGTGAACTGCTGCCCCAAGTAAAGGAGTTAAAGAATTTTATGTTGGGGTTTCAGGAGTGAGGTAAAATGGAACATTAGATTGGCAGAAGACAAAGAAGGGGTCATTTTACTCCCTCAATTTACTAGTCTAAATATGTTCCAGTGAAGTGTGAACATACTGTGATGTCACCCATTGGTTTGTGGACAAATGTTTTGAAGGCTCAGGTTTGGCATTATGGAAGTTGCCATCTTGGTTTAGAGCCAGAAGTAACCACATCTGGACAAGAGTATGGTCTGTGACCACTTCCAAACCTGGAAGCTCTGTCCACTAATTATATACTGTCAATGATATCATGCATACAAGTAGCTGAAATGAGTTTCCACCGTAGGGTGGCTGGACTCTTTGAGAAAGGGTCATGAGCCCAGACATCCTGAGGGAGCTCAGAGTACAGTCACTATTTCTTTGTACTTAAAAGAAGTGGTTCAAGGATCGATCAGGATGCCTAGCCTGCCAGACTTTGTTTACTTGCTCAGTTTTGGCCATTTCCCGGTGTATGTTCTTCTACACATGCTTCTACGTGTGTACATATGCTACGTAGTTAATTAGTTTCGCTTTTGTCTGTTTTTACGACCGGCACGGAGTGTTTTATTTTGAAAATCCACCGGATTCTCTTTTCTCTTCTTTTCCGCCTGCTAATTGTAATGACATATGATACACACCTTATACATACATATACATAATACACAATACATAATCAATCATCATAATTAGTCTGTCTATACATAATTTTGTGTGTAATTTTGTGCATTAACTGCACTATGTTTAGAAAGTTGTAAAATATTTCCATTTTTGTACATTCAGGCTCACGATAAATCGTCAAATTTCTATCTAAAAGAAAAGTTTTAATGTTTTTTATTTTATTTTTATGTACACAAAATGGGTCAAATTAGACCCTGAATAGTATGGAAGGGTTAATGAGTAATGAAATGTCAGGATCATTTTTGTATGTACTTAAGTTTCATTTTATTGTAATTATTTTAATTGGATATACATTCCCAAATATGTCGTAAGATTAATTTAAAGCTTTAGTTAATAAAATGATCAAATGAATTCACTGCCTCTCATAATCTGTCTTTTTTGCACAGGGAAAAAAATGTGGCTAGTGGAAATTCTGATTGCTGGTAACTTCAGAAACTTACCCGCCATGATGGCTGGTGATCAAAAAAGTTAATTTAGAGCCCTGCCTGTATGAAAGCACCTGCATTTTTATGTTCCTTCGATTTTTATTCAGGTTTTTCCTTTAATGTAAATCTCCAGAGATTTCAGCTAATATACCTGGAATGTGTTGACAGTAAGTGATCTTTTGAAAAAGCACTTGTTACAACTGATGAGCAGCAAAAAACTTGCTTGCTGCTAAATTCTTACTCTGGTGTGGCCAGTTTGCTGGCTAAAGTTATTGGTTCCTGCTGTGATTTGGATTTGTTGAGGATGTGACAGCCTAACCAGAGCATGAAGTCCTTTTTTGCATGCTGTACTTGGTGATCAGAAAGGATGTGCCAGTGACCAGACCTAATGTTCCAAAAGACAAAGCCAACAACATCATTTCTCTTTCACTTTGCCATGTTTAGACTTGGAAGCAGAAGAGTTGTAGAACACGTTACAGAACCCAGCCAGACAAAGCCAAAATGGGACCAGCTGGTCTTGTTGGGACGTCATGACGTGTCCCAGATGCTGTCGGTCGTCTTCCAATATGACATACTACACTGGAAAAAACAAGCAATTATCAGACCCCAGACTAGTTTATATTTTCTTTTCCAGATGGCCCCCTTCTACTGGGGCGGGTCATTATCTCGTCTGATGCAAGCAAAAGTCTCAGATCAAATCATTGATCACAGTTTATTCAACATATTTAACTGCAATAAGTGTTAGAATTGAGAAAAGATGTTCTGAAGCAGTTGTTGCAGCATGTTTTGGCTCTTGAGTGGGTAATAACAAGCAGCACTCCAAGAGCAGGAACAGAGCGCTGAACAATGAAGTGAAAATATTTTTGAACACAATCAATTGTCAGTGACAAAATCAAAAAAGGTTGAAAATACCCATAATTATTCTTTAAATGCTTCCATGTCAACTGTCTTCACTTTCACAGACAGAAATTAAACAGTGTACTGACTGCCACTGGGGAAACAGCACAATTGGTGAGTAAAGTATGTGAAAATGAGTTGAAACCCAGAGGAGCTTCTGTGGAGCGGAGCGGAGTTATCAGACCACCTCTGAGAGAGCTGAATAACAGGCGGCATTTTGGGCCCGGAATTAAAACCGTGGCTGAGGAGCAGAATCAGTGACATGATCAGCCGACTGGATTCAAATTAGGAAATAGTAATTACAAATAATTAATCTTCAGTAATCCCCTCTGAACGGAGCTCGATTTACTTTAACCAACCTCTTGGAGAGTATTGTACTACAGATCTCTAGCTTTGTCTGTTAGTGAATCCTGAGGTCTTTGACAGGTTAAAATTTTTGGACAATAACAGACAGAAAGATGTAAATGATAGAAGTGATCAGCATCAAATGTGTTTAGTTTCCTGCTTTGAAAGTGACCCAACCTGCCATCATTTCATAACAACTAAAGATTAATAAGCCATGGAAATGTTCTGCCTGCCACATACAGCACGTATTCACCCGAATAAATCAACAGCCTTACATACAGAGCAAGAAGAGAGAAGAGAAAAAGCTGTCTGATAAATGCAAGCTGTGTTCAGCTCCAGGCAACTTAATTCTGAAGAGGCGAGCCAAAAAGGGAGATGAGGAGGGGGAAAAAATAAGCAAGGCAATTCATCCATTAGTTTATGAAGTTCCTTCCCCTGAAGGTGTGAAGACATGATTGGAGGTCACTGACACTGATTTGTGTGTGTGTGTCTGAGTGTTTTTATTACTGTGAGCTATGTTCACTGTGGTGTGCTTTGTTGCTTTACTCTCACCAGCATCTGCTCATTGGAAGAAATGGAAAAAGGTTTTCAGTGTTTTCATTTGCCTTATATCACTGCCTTTTGTCATCTAGCTCCCCGATTTGTTGAAAATATTCGGCATAATAGCAGCATCAGTCTATTTGATGTAGATAACTTTTGAAATTTCACCATTTTCCTCTAAATTCCTCAAACCCCCCCTCCAGTGGCAACCAATGGGCATTGAGCTGAGTAGAGAAGTGAGGAAGAATTGACAGACACATTGTTGGATTGGATCTTTTAATTATTTAATTTTTAATTTTCATTTAATATGAAAACCAGGCATATCCTTATAGTATTATATCTGCAGAATGACCCCTTTGGTGCTGTTCATATTTTATGACTGGATTATATACTAGTATATTATAATACTGGACACTTTCACATCTTCTAACATCTAAAATTCCTCAGAGAAAACAATCAGAGAAGGAAAAATCACTCTTTCATTGACTGCTCACAATTTAAGGCCGTAACCTGTGACGAGATGTTAACAAGTACTTTATTAGATGGGATCTCAAGCCAAAAAGGTCCACTGCATCATATTTTACTTCTGATTATAAAACATTGTTGAGCACAGTACAAGAATCTGACCAAACTGTTTGGGTTAATGCATAAATCTCCCATATATCTAAGATCTAAGCCATGATGACAGCTAGTGTAGCAGAAGCTGCTTTTCTTTGAAAAACACTCCGCTTGGTATTTGACTCATCATCTTCCAATAGAGCCACCAAATAAATTTACTCGTCCACACTCCCTCAGGTGAGTGTAGACAAAGGTGAAATTTTGCAGCCTTAATGTTCACCTTTGACAACAAATCAACACCGCTGTGTATTTCCACATCTCCCAGTGGCAGGATAATGGTATTTCACTCCATAACCGCATCATTTAGGAGAGCTCTATTCCTCTGCTGCAGTCTGGATCACACAACAGTGCCAACAGTGACAGTGACACTTTGAAGATGCAGCACAAATCTCACAATAAACCTCTCTGTGGCTCCATCATGGAGGTCCAATGTGCATACAATGTAACGTCTGTGTTGGGAAGCTGACCAGACAGGCATAAGTAGGAGGCAGATTCAAGGCAGTTTGTTCAAAAGTCACAACCAAAGTGCTTCCAGCTTCATGTGTAGCAAAAAAGTGTATTCAACAAAAAAAGATAACTGAAGTTAATTAACAATGCAAAAATATCAAGTGTAAATTGCTACACCAGGTCAGCACTATGTTGTCATTTTTCACTCCATCCTCCTCGACAGACAGAAGGCCACTGCTAAACAGCCTCTCCACTTGGCACTACCTCCCTGGCTGTATCAATGGTGGAGGTGACTCCACTGGCTCCTAATTTACCAGTTTCCAAAGTTATAAATCACACTGATTACAGTAAAAATACTCTTAACTGTTTTACCCTTAATCCACATTAACCATACATATATGAAATAACAAATGAACCTAAATAATAACTAGAACTAATTTGTCTAACCTTCACTCATTTGGACTAGTCCAACAACCTCCCCCAATCATGTCACTCAGAGTATAAAAGCAGGAAATATTGCAGCACTTCCTCCCTTTGTCTCTGACCACATGGTGAGTATGGTAAGTAACACAATTAAATGTTAATTTAACTTATTTTGACAAGAAGAGAGAGACCTGAGCCAGCCCTAACTATAAGCTCTATCAAAAAGGAAAGTCTTAAGTCTACTCTTAAAGGTGTTGACCATGTCTGCCTCCTCCTCCTGAACCCAAAATGGTAGTTTGTTCCACAGAAGAGGAGCTTGACAGCTGAAAGCTCTGGCTCCCAATCTACTTTTGGAAACTATAGGAACCTAGCCTGGCTATCGCCAGACTATCTCACAAGTGAGATATAGTCTGGGAACCACCTACTCAATTTCTCGTAGGGGAGGTGTGGTTAACGACTGCCCATGGCCGTTTATTGGGCGTTACGAATGTCTATCATTTGGTGTATACGTAGCCAATTGTGTCAGTTGTACCCAATGACATATTTAGAGCGACAGAAATTCGACGAGAAGGAAAAGCTGTCTTTTTTCCCGTGAAAACAGAAGACAAAACAAAAACATGATTAAACAATGGCACCAGACGATTGATCGAAAGATTGGTTTGCATCTGCTGCCGCCATGTTGAATTGGATCCGTAAACAGTCAGTCGTAAAAAAAAACTACAAGCTTCCGTTTGTCGAGTAGTATGCGTCATTGTCTTTCCACCCCTCCCCACTCTCTGATTGGCTCCCTATCTCAGGCGAGCGTTTTGGCCCGGGTTTTCATGCTGCCTTTCCCATCGGAACGATTGTGCAAGGCAGCATGGGATTTCACAGGCTAATAGGAACCACAAGGAACCCAGCATTCTGAGAGCGCAGTGTTCTAGAGGGGGTAGTAAGGTACTATGAGTTCTTTTAGATATGATGGTGCCTGACCTTGAAGAGCTTTGTATGTAGGGAGGATAATTTTAAATTCTATTCTAGATTTAACAGGTAGCCAATGCAAGGAAAACAAACAAGTATGGCTAAAGTAAAGATGGTATTAATAAATGAGACAAATGGTCTCACCCACATTGTCACAGTTTGAATATAGAAAAACAAAGTTTGAAAAAAAGAAAGCTGAAACAGAAGTGTGGGTCAGATTTAACAGAAGTTCCTCTACATATTGTGCAACTGCAGTGCTAAAAATGTGTTTCAAGTTTCATCAAACTATAGGTCATAATCTAAACAAATAAGCCAAAAACACATCCAAGTATTTTTTTTCTATGTTTTTATTAAATCACAGCAAACTAGATACAAACAAAACAAAACTTTTATTGGTTCATCCAAATTACCAAAGGTGAAGAGTGAACTTTGAAACAGCTTTCAACATAACATAGCTGTCTTCATTGACAATTAGTCTGACTATCCAAAATGGAAAAATATGCCAACCAACACCTCGAAAGCTAATTAACACATTGTATGTTAGATGTGTAAAAATCACAAATAGTGGTTTGTTTTGTTTTTCTGAAACTATTTCTTGGTTGCCAAGAGTTCCATGAGACAAACCCCATAAACCCAGTGACTTTGATGTGTTTTTTTTATTTCTTTAAAATGCTAAAAAATAAAAAAATAAACTATCACAATTGACCTTTCGCCAAGCCCCACCCCCCTTAGTTACTGTTGCTAGGTCCGTCAAGCACGACAGAGTGCCATAAGGGGAGGAGGTATACCGGTGCGTGTCAGTGACCGTTTTTGGAGCAGAACCCCCTGTCCGTTCAGAAAATGCTACATGGAAGATGAAAACAAAATGAGTTGAAGTTGCTTGTTGGGGCGCTATGTTCAACTTTGTTGTAAACTGACGAAAAAGGTTTAAAAGGTTAGGGACAAATATCTATGCTTCATTATGTTCGACACATTTAGCTGGGAGTTGGGCCATCCACACTGATTAATCCATTGTAGGCACCACTCCAGTTCTGTTTTTGGCTTTGGGAACGGAAAGAACACAACTCCTCCAGTCAATCTCTTGGCGTATCTACTGTCTGACTTATATAAAACATAGGCACAGCGCTTCACCATCTTGCTTGGAGTCTGAAGCTTAACGGACCTTGCTTACATAGTAACGATTGCTAAGATGTGTGATTGGACAATGGCTGTTTTCGGGCAGGGCTCGGCGAAAGGTCAATTCCACAAGATCCTATCAAACTCCATCTGTTGATGAATTCCAGAACAGTTATAGACCTTGAGGTGAGCTCCAAAACACTACGGCTATTCCTCAAATACACAGTAATGTTGGATGTTCATGGATTTTTATTTTTGGTGCCTGTCTACTAACGTTTTTCCTATTTTGTGTTTTAGTGCTTTTAATTACAAACAAACAATGTATTAGAGTTCTATTTAGATTATTGAGAAATGAAGCCAATGCAGAAGTGCCAAAAACTGCATTCCTTAAACGTCCACTTGAGGCTGGATACAGAACGAGTCAGTCTCCATGAGTCTCCATGTTCAAATGTCCAACTTCACAGCAGAAATAAACATGTTTACAGGGGTGAATTTATATACAACTCACCTGTTCAAATGATATTAAGACTTAAAGTTATGCAGAACTAAGCGTGGCTGCTTTGATTGACAGGTGCGTGCTGTGACAGGTGACTTGTTTGAGCAACCAAACTTCAGCTCCACCCGGCAGGCAGAATTACCAAACGGCAACAGCGACACCACACTGAGCTTCACAACAGCTCCTCAGAAACCTGAGTAATGGTGTATGAGTTGCGATTCATCCGGATCCTCTAACTGACTCATAACTTCCTGCAGAGCAGACTCAGAATCTGGCAAAGACAATCCGTACAGAGCCGGAAACACCCAAGAATCAAAAGACTCAAGACTCGACCCACAGATCGCTCGCTGATCCAGCAGACCCAGATGATTCATTGATTCAATCGAGTCGACTGGATCTTTTCCTCCATCCAGTGAAACGAGGCAGATTCAGACTTGGATAGATTTCACAGATGTGTCATCAGAAAGACTTCCTCCAGTCAAATATAAGAAGATAAATACAGCAATAAACAAGGTGATAGAAACTCATTCAAAACACAAACGCTTGTTTTATGGAGCTGAGGCTAATATTGTTCATAGGCTAAAAACAATGTAAGGAGAATAATGTAATTTTTACTGCAGCATTATAATGCTGCACTTGATTTAACACAATTAAGTGTTAAACTTAAGAGGCTAGGCTAGTACAGCCTAAACACTGAGGAGCATTTTACAGGCTCATACTTAAAGTCTGTGTAAAGGCAATTCTTTTCTTTCAAAACACAATAAATATGTTGGACAATACTTTCTCAAAACACGTGAAGAGACTTTGAACGATACATTACTGAAATGTGGAGTTAGAGGTTCAAACAGTTTTTCACCATTTTTCAGTCAAGGATTTTGTGGGCGGCACAAAATCCCATAAATAAATCCCGCTAGCACGGTATAGAAGACTTAACATACCTTAACGGTAGTCCAACTGCTCGTTTATTAATTGCAACACCTATACGCGTTATCACTGCCTTTGCTAGCTAGTTATGCCTTCAAAATTCCGAAAATGCATCTTCCCTGGATGCCAAAATGTTCACATCAGCTCCATCACTTTATTTAAAGTTCCAAAAAACGAAGTGATGAAGAAGAACTGGATTGATTTTGTGAAGAACCATAGCAATGGAGACCTGAAAATCACCACCAGCAGCCATCCACTTGTACTGTCGGATGGGGCCGCACCGACCATCTCCATCCCTGGTCGTCATCTTCAACCTCCCGTCGAGCCATCCGGCCGTAACGTTAGGTGACTTAGTGCACAATAACGTTATTTTACATCGTGTACTAACATAATTAGTTAGACTGTTCTCGTGTCTTAAGCGAAATCCAGAAGAAAATACACCGGTAACAGGACACGGGACGTCTCTATGCAACAGCAGCTTGTCGCTATGATGGGGAATATATGCAGTCAGATCTGAGTTTACGTGTGTCGGTAACGGCGCAGACATACGAGACACACCTGCCTGGGTGTGACCACCTGCCGGCTGCAAAGTTATGCCAGACAGCGTATGACAAATAAGTCCGTGTTCAGATAGGGACAGGCGTGTTGCTGTGGGCGTGTCTATACCTGCTAAATGTAACCGCTGTGAAACAATCAGGAAATAACTTTTTATTTCTCTGATTAATAACAGCTTCATCGAGGCCGGCGCTCACCCTCTGTTGTTGTCTCTCTCTCTCTCTCTCTCTCTCTCATCATCGGACACAAATCAAATTAAACTTCTTCCTGTCATTATGTTTTGCGGCGTAAATTGTGAGTCAGACTCAGATTTAGAAGCTGGTACATGGAATAAACAAAGTGAGAACACACACAGGTAGATTAAGAGTTTAGTCCGTGAATCTACCTGGATAGTCTCTGCTTCAGAGACATTTCAGGCTGTCTGTGGAGGTTTGGCCGATCTGAGTGTCTGATTGGCGACCTGAGAGTGACTAATGAATTTGATCCAGGGGTTGGTCAGTGCCCTCTGACTCTGAGTTCGATTGTGGTTCTGGTGGCTCAAACATATAAGGCTGAATAATACCAATAATACTGCTAGCTGTAGCATCCATATTGTGCTTATTACGGTCCTAAAACGAGATCGCTCCACCGTGTGGGCGTGGCTTCGCACATTCAATGAATACGCCCCCACAGTCCTGGAACTGAGAATACTGCTCATTTTTACCTCATTTTGACTCCTAATTTCATAAACTTGTCGTTTTATTTTTGGCTGGGTGGTTAATAACACTTTCTTCTTTAGTCTGACAGACTCAGAGAACATATTTATTTTGACTTTACACGGACTTTAATGTTACTTAATTTTTAATAAGATGAAAATGCTAAGTTTTATATCCTGCATCAAAATTTCAAATACACAAACAGTAGACTGCCTTCCTCGTATACTAGTTCTCAAATTTGAATTTATTTATTCTATTTGTAGACTAAGACAGACAGGCTTGTGATTCACTGATAGAATTTATATGCTTATGTACAAATGACTCAAATGACTCACAAGATCCGGATCTGTTTAGTGATTGACTCAGAAAGATTTGAATTCTTAAAAAGGATCCGATGTTTGACATCTCTACCTGTGAGTGACACCACAGAGACTACGTCCGTGTTTTAAACTGTCCATGGCTTTAATTTCTAAAATCTGATGTGAAAACACACAGTAAAATTGTTTTTTCCCACCTAATATCATTTCATTTCGTCTCTTTCATCTCCTCCTACATGTGTTTCTAACATATTCATCGCTCTGATTCTCCTGTTGTAGCTGCTGCAGTGAAGAATTGCAGAATAAAACAAAGAAGAGTTTACTGTTGCCGGAGGCACTGTGTCTCTTTGTGTGTGTGTGTGTGTGTGTTTAGATAGGGGTGAATTTGCATGGGTGAATGATTTTCTGCGTGTAGGTTTTGGGGGGGGGGGGGGTTGCGTGCATATGTATGTGTGAACATGTGAGTGTTCAACTCTGAGAGATAACAGCTGTGTTGCCAGGAGAGAGAGAGGGAGATTGAGAGGGAGACAGCGGGAGGAGAAGAGTCAAAGACAGAGAGAGTGTGTGTGTGTGTGTGTGTGTGTGAGAGAGAGAGAGATGACTCCCAGAGGTGCCTCTGGGTGCCTAATAGTCTGAGAGATTCTGTCACAAAATATTGCCTCCACTGTTGCAGGGGAGCTTTAGGGAGATTGCGCGGGTGGAGAGAGATGTGGTGGGGCGAGGACGAGGAGACAGAGGTTTGAGTCTCACTCTCCCTTTGTGGCTCCCAGTCTCCTCCTGGACAAATGAGGAGCCGAGGCTGTGGAGAGCTTAACATCCCATGTAAGGCTCTGTGTAATGAGACTGGCTCCCTGCTGGCACACCATGCCTTGCTTAGGGCACATTGGGGCATCATACACAAACCCACTTCCACTGCTGCTGGTGGCTTGCTGCCGCCGATTGCTTCATTTATCCTTGCTGAGTGTGAATGTTTAAAAAACACGGTTTCCTCTTTTCAGTTATGGAAGACATGGTGCCGTGGTGTCAGATTGACTGCATGTTTCTTTTTTTGTGTATAAAAACTTTAAAAATGCACAAAGTCTGTTCAAACACAGCACAAACACCAGGAAATGATAATGAGTTTTTAAAGTGCTGATCCACAGCCTTCTTTTTATTGATTTTGTCTTCATTGTTCATCTATCATTGCTACAGTGTTACTGTGCTGTACTGTTTGAGGTCACTTGATAAACCAACAGTGTGGACAATGAGCTTTAGCTTGTGATGGTACTGTTGCATTTTCCATCCACTACTATTAGGTGAAAATGAGGAGTAGGCTCATGGAGCTAATGAAACCATTTCAGAAGAAGCTGTGGCACAAGTAAAAGAGCTCGTCACATTGTAAATGATAGAAAACCACATGGAAATATGACATTTGTGTTTGTTTCATGTATTAATGTGAAGATTTATAGAGTTTCCTAATGGACAGTAAACAGCTGCCGACTGTAACTGCTGTTAGCTAATGTTCTTTGTTAGCCGGGCTGATGGGACTGAGCTACCAGGGAAGTGCTAGTGTTTGCACCACAGGCAGCAAGAAGAGGAGGTTCTTAAACCCGGGCCACCAGCGAATACTGAGGGAGTGGAGCAGATGTCATGCCAGAACCAGAGCTGCACAAGCGGGTACTGTCATTGGGCTTAGCAGCCATGGACATAATGGCAGAGGAGAAGAGAGCGAAGAGGACGTCAAAGCTGGGTTTCTTGATGTTGGGCTAGTAAGCAATATTAGCTGGCTGCTACGTCTTGTGTTGTTGACCTTGTTGATGTCTGGCTGTTAGCAAAGTTGTCGACTCACTTGTTTTTAATCAGAAGTAATGTAATCAGAACAAATACTCGAGTACAGCTGAAAATATTTACCACAGTGGGATTAAAATTTGCAAGAGTACAAATTTCTATGCAATGCTTAAAAATGTGGAAGCTAACGTGACCTCTCCATAAATCTGAAAGAAACACCATTAATCTGGAGAGAATTTCTCCTCAATCATTCAGAGACAATAAATGCTAATATTGCATGTGAGTCAAATGCTGCCAAACCCCTGTGGTGTCCCTCCTATAGAGGAGACCCCGCACACTGTGATGAGATGGAGCTGGGTGTGGGTAATGAAAAGCTCTGGACTGCTGCTGACTTCCACCTGCATCCACTATCAACCATTTCTCCCTCTTTTTCAGTCTGGCTCTCCCTCTCTCTCCCTCCCTGCAGCCTTCAAATGGATCAATGAGTGCAAATGAGATGGACAACAGCAATTTCCTTCTATCTAGCCTTGATAATGTGTATCAATCACCCAGCAGGCAGTACACTTCATAGCTTGTCACGTTGCATCCACAGCGCAGCCTGTTGATGCCCGGTAAGCTGCAGCGATCAGAGCAAGTTTCCACCCACTAATGGAGGCTGTTTGAGAATATGCAGCAGATCTATGTTCACTGCTGTAAAATATTTATCAGCTGGATTTTCCTCTAAGGCCTTAAATCAGCAACACGCTAAAAGTCTCAGGGCTCTTTGGTTAGAAAAGTGGTTCCACAATGGCTCACAATTCCTCTCATTTGTTCAAACAGGAAAGGATATATCACAGTAAAGAATGAATGATTTCACCTGTAGCTTTATAACATAACCTCAATAATATTCATTTATATGTTTTATAATGAGTCCTATATGTATACTATCGCTATAATTCTGGCAGGATTAATGGAAATAAATAAAACTAGAGATTTTGGCCGTAAACTTCCTTTTCTGTGTAATTAAAGGTACAACTTTGAGGATCAGTTTTACTAGTACTATCTGCCTGCTAACAATGTCTTTCTTTTTCCTTTTGACCAATCTGGAATGATACTACAAAGAGAAAATCGTCTCTCAAGTCCTCCAACTTGCAGTTAAAGTGCAATACGTAAATGTCTGGAGTACCTGCATAAGTTGTATTTAATGACTGTATCAATAGTTAAAGATACCCCGTGGAGTTTTTGACTGCTGTTCAGTAAATGCATTTCAACAAGCATCAAGTCACATGAACAACACGTTCTCACTCCTGAAACGTCCAGCTTGGTTAGTGCCCCTACCCTTCAAAATAAGAAGATGGAGGAACCTCTATACCAGTCAACTTAATATAATTTAGTGAGCACTCAGCACTAATAAATATCAGTTTACTAATTAATAATAAATATAGCAACTTGTGATCAACTTTACACTTATGTAATACCCGCCTCATGTACATATGGGCGGGGGGGGGGGGGGCTGGGTTACTCTTATGATATTCCCTTTGTGTATGCTTTTAAATAAATAAAACACCACACAACCAAGCTTTAAATGTAAAGACTCTTTAGTTGTAAGTTCTTACTCTCAAAATAAATAAAAGAAAATTAAATAAATCACTTGAGTATAGTGAGATTGTTGTATCTAACAGAAATAGTATCAGTTTTACTATTATTCAGTCTCTTATAATATCAAACAAAATGAAGCGAAACTTCAGGACAGGAAACAGGATACACAGGATATGAGGGACCCACACACACTCACCTGGTCCACAACAGTCTCTATGAGTCATCTAAACCCCCTGTTGCAGGCCTGTGTCGTAGCTTGGGTGCGTTGTGACCTAAAACAAAATGGCCACTTCGCTTTTAACTCGCAGAAGAAAAATAAAAGGCACGTGCAAATCCAGTACTCACGCTCCCGACAGTTAGTGGGGTAAAGAGCAGTGAATGGGTCACCGACAGCAGCAGCAGCTCACAGTCCAAGCGGGCAACACGATCCACAGCTCACACACACAGCAGGAAGGACGCAGGTCCTACGTAGTCCACAGGCGCTTTGCTTCCCTCTTTAATGCCGTCAAAACGTCTGTCTCCTTCTCTTAAATTAAATACACAAGCTAAATTCTAAGTCCACATGCTGCTTCAGGCCGATTTAGCCTTCGCTCGAATTAACCAAACGTGTATACAGAGCAGAGAGCAAGCTAATCACATACAGCGCTAGGGTGAAGCTAACGGCTGATCGCAGTTAGCATTAGTAGTTCGTTTTATACTGTACAGCTTAGTAACAGTTTTCAAAAACACTCATATGCTCATAATTACCTCTTGGTTTTTCACAAAGTTCTTTACATCAGGTACACTGGCCGTTCCCCATAAAAGTATGAACTCTGGTCCACCAAATCACTCCAACACGGACTTGGTCAAGTTAACTCGTCTCCCTCCTCTCGTCACTCCGCTCACCTCAAAGACAACATCCCGCTCTGTCCCACCCCCTCACCTGCAGACTGCCCTGCGATTGGCCGGAGGTACCCGAGCTCGACACATGCCAATTCTGCCAAAGAAATGAATGATTGACAACCCACAAAACAAGTAATAATACAGTGAGCCTAAATAACACACAATGACTCATATCTCACAAACACTATGAAATGAGATAACTAACTTGTATTTTAACAGATCACTTCTTTTGCATTTTTGAATTGTTCTGCATTTTATCTATATTTATGAACTTTTACCCACTTCTATACATAATGAACTTTTATGAATTATCAATATTTGTTATCAAAATAAATCAATTATTTCAGCAAGGGCTACACTTAAATGAACAACTTTTAAGCATGGCCCACTCCAGGTATAGATTCAGATCCAAACAGCAATAATAAATATGCAAATATCTGATTAGACTTAAAAATAAGGCTTGCATGATAAGCACTGTGAAGCAGTTGAACTTTGGTTAGTCTTTTGCACAAAAGCTACTTGATTATGTTGAGGAAAAGATCAGAAGTTACCTCATGTAACTGACTCAGCCATATGACTGTTTTCTGATCTGATATGTCTATGATCCGAAGGGTCGGCATTCAAAATTCACATGAACATCAGAGCTTAAACATAAAATTGTACTTTAATTTCAGCATTCTAACCAATGTTGTCATATTTCTGCTCTCCATCTCCATCATCTTCATTTTTTTTCTTCTTTTCCATCTCACTACTCTTTGTTCATAAAGGTTTCAGTCTAGCAGCGTACTGTGAGTCTACAAAGAATTTTATTATGTAGTCCAAGAAAACATTTTAGCAGTGATCATACTAGACAAGACAAGAAGAGGCTTTAATGACTCCCACCACTACTTTCCCCCAGACAGCTAAAGTCACATCTGAACCTTCCTCTCAGTGCCTGCAGGGGATGTTAACGGTTGCCAGGATGAATACATAGCGAGCAGCGGCAAAGGGGAAGACACTGAGCTCTGTGTGCAATAGAAAATACATTCTTATTCATCTCTAGTAAATGTTATAGAGACTCACAGCCTGATTTTATTTATGATGGCGCTCAATTCCCAAATGTCCCACAGCTTACTGCTGATGTTTTCAAAGTGTGTGAGCCAAAAGTGTGTTCAGATCGAGCACAATGTGAATTTTTATTTTCATTCTGTACTGTCATATTTGACAGGATTTTTTTATTCAGTGAAACACAGATAGACAGATCAGACAGACACATTTCATCACTGCAGCTCTTTCTTTTTGTTGTCCAGATACTCTTGTCTTGGTTCCTGTCTTTGCGCAGTAATAACGTGGAGTTACAAGTAATCTTTGAGACTGAAACATTATTTTTGGGGGGCGGTGTTTTATGCTTTCATTGATAGTCGACAGAGAGATGGCAGGAAAGGAAGGGCACAAGAGATGGGGAATGTCAAGCAACAGAGGTCTGCTCGTGATGTGTGATAAGTCATGATTTGTTCAGTTTCATTTTCACTTTGTTGCATCTTGTTTTTCTACGTTTGAGGAGCAGCAGTTTTCCTCAAAGGGTGTTGGTAGAAATGGTGGCCTCATTTCACAGCCATGGAGGTTACCACTTGATGGAAACATTGCTTCATGATACTGGCCGGAGTGTCCAGGGGTACATCATACATTTTACACAGATTTTTTTTTGCCTAGAACACAAAACAACTGAATTCATCCTGGAAAAAAGACAATAACCTCTGTTTGAACACTGTAAGAAAGACCACCTCAACTAGAAAAATTTCTAAAGAAATTTTGAGTGTGCCTGACTCTGGCTCCGTCGCCCCCATGCATTAAATAGCTGTCAGTGTGTTTGTGCATGTTTGTGTGGTCTTGTGTCTGTTAATGAGAGAGTTTTACAAACTCTTTTATTTTGAAAGACTTTTGCCTTATCTGTGTGTGTGTGTGTGTTTGTCTTGTCTGTCTCTATGTGTGTGCTTGTGTGTCTGCCCTGTCTGTCTGTGTGTGGTGTGTCTGTGTTTGTGTCTGCGAGAGAGAAGGATAAAATGGCCGACATTGAAAATGTAGTCTTGATAGTCATAGATATCATACAGAGACTTCAACAAAGTTAGTCAAAGGCAGGCTTGAGGTTGCCAAGCAACCAGGGTCAGCTGCAGGTCAGAGCAATTAGTCGCAGGTGCTGCACGCACTCTGTCTCTGAAAGACACTGAAAGACACAGAAAGTCTCTGAATGAACTCCCTCGAAGGTGGCCAAAAACAGCCTATAAGGTGTGCCGCAAACCAAAAACCGAAATGACGGTTGTCTTCCTCGTCCTGTGGACCAGTTCCTTGCTGATTTTCAGGCGAAAATTGTGTTAACTTTGGCCGGGGTCGTCAGGTAAAGAGCATGTACTCCCTGCTCTTCTGGAAATTTCTCCTCTCAAATTAACATGGGAGTAGATTGGGCAGGAGATGGGTGTTACTGCCGAATCTTTGCGTCTCCCGCCAAAACTATACATCTGACAGCTTTATGACAGTGAACATGAGTGAGACAACAAATTTTCCTACGTTTCTAGCTATAAATGATTTCTGTAGCTTGACATTTGCGGCCACAATCGCAATTTACAAATTTATTTTTCGACGAAATTTTCTCTCCCTCTCCACTCTAGCGATGACATCACTCACTGTAGCTGCGAACATTCTCGCAATACACACCCATTCATTTTTTGGGCGTGGTTTTTGGCGATTTTTGGCAAAACCGCTTGCCGCTTAAAACTCTTAGAGAACACATAGCCCGCGTCACCCGGCCGAGACGGTCGTTTTGATACCTTGTTTGTGTATGCGGGACAAAAACTACAGGACAAGAAGCACGACGAAAAATGGCGTAAGAATAATAATAATAAACACAGTGGATAACATATAGTGTGCTCTTTCAGGCACACTCAATAATGTAATAAAGTAACTGTTATGATGAGGAGGAATCATTTCACTGTACACATATCATACATGTGTTGTGCTGTGGTGGACCTCTCATTAAACTGACACATAGACTGACAAACTTCCATCCATCCATTATACATAACCACGTGTCCTTATCAGTGGTGTGGGTGGTTGGAGCTAACCCCAGCTGACACTGGGTGAGAGGTGAGGTACCCCCTGAACAAATTGCCACTCCATCACAAGGCACATATAGACAACTGACACACTTCCATTTATCATATGTACTATTTCCCAGCTCTGACACCTGTTGAGGCTCCACAGAAGCACCATAGTCACTATTTGTTCAAATCATCACCCTGTTCCTTGACTTTCTTCTTCTGTTTCTACAGAATATTGTGCTCCAAGATTGCTTTTCAAAACTTCGAAGGACATTTTGGGACTTGGGGATGTCCCACCATAGCACAGCTATTTTCCTGACGGATCTTGAGTGGGAATAAATGTGTCCATGTGATGTGTTTTGGCTTGATACCAGTGTTTCCACACCAAAGCTGCTGACAGACTAGTGCACATTCAACATTATTACATTTGCCAGAAATCGTTCCATATTTCATTCAGAGAGTGAAAGCCTCTAAACTTTCTTACAAACACAACATAACACTTGGAAAATATTCCAAAAAGAAAAAAGAAAATGGCTCCTCCCAGATCTGGCTCCTGACCAAATGTGAATAAAGTGATCTTTGCACTGAGAGCCCACCACATATCAGCCAAATTTGTTTCAAACTTTTTGAGATTCTAGTAAACACACACAGAGACACACAGACAGATGGACAAACACAAAACACAACCTCCTTCCAGCTTCAGTTCAGACTGAATAAAAATGTAAAACTGTAATATTCGTTGTTTTAGTTGGAGAGCAAACCAACCAGCCTGGATTTGAATTTTAATAAAAGGCCAACATCAGCCGTATATGCAAACTACAGCATTGGTGTAACGCTATATGAGGCTGGCTGTTCTCCCCTCCACCTCCTCCACCTCCTCCCCCTCCCAGTATCAGAAACAGCTCTCAGTGGCAGTGGAGTGGGTAGACAGCAGTCTGCATATATGTATATATGACAGATCACAGGCATCGGCTAAATAGGAAACAGAAGGCTCCATTTGGGGTTCACCCAAAGGTCTGCCACGTCCCGCTGCCACAGCCATGCATTTATTCTAAAATGGCTGCCGGTTATTTGTGCATTACAGGCCTACTTTGAGCGATACCATTCTCAGTTTAATGTAGAAGAGACGGGAGGCGGCGAACCATCCGTCATAAGCTCCTAAAAGTCACAGAGTGAGAAATGACAGAGTGCGAGCAGAACATTGTTCAAACCCCCCAAAAAGGCCAACCCCTCCATAACTGCTCTATAAAAAACAGTGCGGCTGGTAACCCGTCTGTCTTTCTCTGCCTCTCTCTCTGTGACAGGAATTAGATGGTAAGATAAACAGCGTGCAGAGGAGAGCTGACATTTCAGAAACGGAGAAAATTGTAAAAAGAAGGGCACTGAGCCCCTGTAAAAGGCCACTCAGTTAAACTAAGCATTTGTTTATTCGGCTGAGTGAAACCTTATTTGTATTCTCCTTGGAAGCTACAGTGAAAGGGAACGGAGGTCACAGCGTGCGGTGTAGACACGCTACTGTTTAAAACCCTGGCAGGGAATTAATAACATCTCCGAGGCACAAACAGCTCTGGTACACTTCCAGTAAAGAGAAGCTCTCCATACAAAGCTGCTCCAAACTCTGCGGTGCAGGCAAACACACTGTACTGTATGTGAGGTATCTTTGGAATACTGATGTTAACTTTGGGGATGAATTAAAGAACAAGCAGCGTGTTCTTATTGATTAAAAAACACTGTGTGTGTGTGTGTGTGTGTGTGTGTGTATATATATATATATATATATGTGTATATATATATATATATATATATACCCAATTCCTCAGTTTATATAACAAAAAAAATAAACAAAAAAAATAAAATAAAACAAACGTAGTGATGGTATAATGGTATAATTCTCCCTGCCGACTATTTACTGTTGGTTTTCCACTCCCTGATGTCAGTCTGTCTCTCTGATAACTTTTTTAATTCTGAAGTAATTTTCATGAAATGTGTTTTGTCATAAATGTGACAAACTGAACAATACTGATTACTTATTGGAATAAAATTCACTAACTGCAGGTGGATCTAATCAGCTCATTGCAAAAAAAAAGAAACCTTCTGAACAGCCAGAATTTCCCCTGGGACATGCAGCCTCTGGTCTATAAACAGTCAACATAAGTGTAGATTATTTAGAATTTCAGCTTTTCTGAGTTACCAACAGTAACCAGTATCATGTCCAATGGATGAAGCCCCTGACCCCATGCCTCTCCCCACATGGGGCAGCAGCTCCTGCCAGGGTTTAGGAGCCCTGGTCCAGACGAGGCCCTGCAGCTCTTTGTGTATTTAAGATTGTCAGTTTTATTTAGTGTTCCACCAAATATTGGTCAAAGAAAACAAAATTTGTTTTCTTGTCCAATGTGCAGATGTTCTCAGAGTGAAGTTGCACCATTGATGCAACTTCTCTCTGAGAACATCATCACATTGGACTCTGTTCACTGACAGCTCCTGAAAGTAAAGTATACATTGTGTGATTTCCAAAATGACCTGTGAGTGTCTTCAGATCTTGTGACATAAAGGACATTATGTTTTGGTGAAGATTGTCCAAAATACTAAAAAAATAATGATGCCATCAAGGTTTGGTCCAATTTAGCCATAAAACTACAACTTCACTAGCTGTTCATGGTTTTGAAAATGCTTCTGGCCCCCGTTAAAATAAAATACTGTTAGTAGAAGTTCCTGGGGTTAAGGTGAAAGGGTTAAAGGGTTAGCGTTGTGTTGCATGCGTACATGTCTAGTGTCTTTAATTACAAAAATTGTTTTGACTGATTTACTTTACTTGTCACTGTCTGATCCAGGCTGGAGATAAAATTCTCTAGGAGCAAAATCAGTCCCAGTTTTCCCATTGAGAGCACGTCAGTATCTGGAATCAGTCAACACCATCTCTGTATGGTCCAGCGAGGTTTAGTTTAGTCTACTAATGAACAGTCAGGTGAGACAGGAAGGATGGCCAATCACGTTCCTACTCTGCCAGCTGATTGGGTGTTGCCGGTTAATCACGGACAACAGTTTTGGCGCATGGTAATTAATTAATCTATTTTAATGAAATCAAAACATGATGGTCCTATTGTTTGGAGGGGGAGTGTGGCTGCTGGTGAAGGAAGAAATTACAGGGCTTCAGTGTGAGACCTGTCTCCGAAAGCTCTAATTGAGATATCGGCTTCGTCTGACTGAACCAGACGGGTTTAAAGAAGTACGGAGATGACTGGCGTCAAACTGAGCAGGCTGGCTGACTTCTTCATTAACACACTTCCACTAACAGAGAAGTTAGGCCTGAGTGGCAGTGCTTATACCAGAGGCTACTAATGTGCACTAATCCAACTTCCATGCTTCTGCTGGCAACATGGGTAGTTTTTAATCCCAGCATATTTCATATTTTAGGTCCATCGGGTGAAAATGACTTGGCAGCTCCCGAAATACACCAAGGTTTTCAGTCTGTCTGGAGTCCAAGCACAGTACAACATCGCTGACAAACTGCAGATAGGCCTCATCAGTCTCTTTCTTTCTCTCTCTCTCTCTCTCTCTCTCTCTCTCTCTCTCTCTCTCTCTCTCTCTGTCTGTCGTATGTCTTTTATGAAAAAAAAAAAACTATCTTCTCTTGGAGTCCAGCTTTTAGTTTTCAGCAGTGGGACTGATATGTTTCCCTCCCTTCCAACACAACCTTTATCTTCCTCTTAAAATTGCACACAAACAGCACTCTCTGAAAAGCAGCGGAAATTTCTCTCAATATGCAAAACTGTGTTCACAGACCCCTTTATGGCTGTCCTGTGATGTATTTTTGAGATATGCAAATATGACATTTCTCTTCTGTGATTGCTCTTCAATCCCTGTTCCCCCCTCCTTCTCTCTCCATCCCTTTTCTCTTTCTCTTTCTCTTTCAGTCAGTGAGAGGTGAGACATCACCTGTTCAGCTGTTCAAAACATACAGCAGATTGCTGCATCTGTTTGGTACAACTAGAAAGAAATTTACTGTCACTGTCCCTTTTTCATTTGCTCAGGCCTCTGGTTTCCATTTCCACAGAAAAAACATGAACTGTTCACTGAAGGAGCCACATTTGTTTAAAGGAGTAGGTTGGTTTAGACTGATTTTCACCACACATAAAGATCATAGTGGTGCTGTCAGTGTCAGTTCAATAATATAAACAGGGTCCTCTTGTGGTCAGGATAGCTCAGCCTATGCTAATGTGATAAATAGTTTGGTTTTACATATAAAATGTAATAACTGACATGTATTGTAATAACAAATGAAAATGAAATGCTTTAAGATCATCTGTGCACCATATTCTGTATCCATCCCAACTGTCACGTGGTCCATCATATGGTCAATCAGTATGCAGATGATGATCTGCATTATCCACATATTAATTGTGCCCCATGTATTTACATAATAGGACTGCCATTCAAATGCAAACCACACATAAAGATTGCAGACTGTTCCTTTATGTGGATTTTAAATGTTTAATCAGTCTTATAGTCTCCTGATACCTTTGATGAATGACACGTTGCATCGCATAACGCTGAAGCTCTGTGCACACTGAATCTGTTAAATATGAAAAATAAATATCTGTTACATCATGTAAATGAACCACAGAACTATTAGCTGAGTGCTCTATATCAGACTGGAGATGGGTGAGTAGGTTATTTGTTTGTACTTTTCAAACAGAAAGCACATTTTCATATTGCTTTTACTAGAAATGTCAAAATAGGCTACAGCAAGTAGGTTGTTATTAGTGATGGTCAACGAAGGCTACTTCAGCTTAAAGTCCCCATGAAACAGGAAGCAGAGGGCTCTTTACTTCCTCATTTTTACATGTTTCCTGCAAGTGGCATCCTCTGTGACTGAGAGGTGAAGGCAATGCAGAAGTGCTAAAAACTGCAGTTCTTCAAACGTCCACTTGAGGTTGGCTCCAGAAGTGAGTCAGTCCCCATGTTAAAATGTCCAACTTCACAGCAGAAATAAACATGTTTACAGCAAAAGCAAACATGTTTACACCAAAGCAACAGTTTTGGTCTCTATAGCTAATTTCCCCGTTCATGACAACTGTACTGAGGGAGAATTTTTAATTATTTCAAATTATATTAAGAATTAAAGTTATACATAATTAACAGTGTAGACCCTTTGACAGGTTTAGATTAGCCAGAAGGGAAGAGGCAGAACTGCCAACAAATAGGAAGGGACTCGTGGATATGGATTGGAGCTTACAATAGCTAATAGCAAGTGTGCATTACATCACCACAGCTACATGAACACAGCGCTATGAACTACCAGGATGGCCCCTGGCATGCTCCAAGCTGCATCCTTCCTGTTTGACAAACTCTAAAATACCACGAAGAATACCTGAAAACTGGAAACATTACCTTTTAATGATAGGTGACATATATAGCTCATGTGTGACAAAAACATTCAAACATCAGTTATGACTTTATTACGACCTCCCTTCAGCCTTGTGTGCCATATTTAGATTTGTGTAGGTAGATGATGGAGGAGCACACTTAGCTAAACGGTGTTATGATCTGTGGCTTTATCTATAAAGTCACTCTATGTGCTTTGAGATGAACAAGAATCTGTTACAACTCCCTCAATGAAACAAGCTGAAGTGTGTTATTGTGGAGGTATTGTGATAATGTACTAATTAATGAGCTTCAGAGCTGATGGTAGGTTTTGTTACATATGGACAGAGCCAGCCAACTGCTGGAGGTAATATATAATATATTATAAAATAATATTATACTGTAGAGACAAACGCACAGCAAGAAAGCCAACTGTAAAGCATATGCAGTGTGAAGAATATAAATTAAGTGTGAGGATGTACTGAATATATAGTAAATATAATATTGTATCAATGTGATTGCTGCTGCACCAAATGTACTGTATTTTCAGCAGCTTTGTATGTGTTAAAGAAATAGTGTGTGTTGAGTTTGCAGAGGAATGGAAGACACAGTGAACCGCAGAATCAATCTTACATCAATGTATTTAAATAAGTGGTAGAGGTTTGAAACGGAGCAAGGTTGATGGATATTGTCTGAGTGTATCTTTAAGGTATAATGTCAGAGGTGCTTCGCTTAATTTGCTGAGATTTGAAAAGGAGGATTCATACGCAGCTCGGGAGGGAGCTCTGCCTGAGAGACCGCTTCCAAGGAGAGGAAAAAACATATTTTTATTTAATAGGCTGGTTCACTGTTTCTGAATATTTGTAAAAAGTTTGTTCTCCCGATTTGAATATGCATCCACCAAAAGATCGCAGCTCTCCGGAGTGACAGATGAATCTCATTGTCTGTAACAGTGCAGTATACTGTAGCAGCAGAAAACTAACTTGCTCAGCCTCTGTCTTCTTCAGCTCTCTCTTCCAGCATTAATAAAGAGCAACATATGGACGCCTTCTTCGGCTGAGACAGAGGGTGGAAACTGAACGAGGACATGAACAGATAGAACGTAGACACCAGGATGAAAGATTAGAGGAAGTGAAAAAAACAAGCCAAAACATCAGCAGTGGTGTGGCCGTGTTCCGGCTCGCCTTCCACCACGCTCTCTCTCACACTCACACACATAAATCACAGCCAGGACTGTCCTTGCATGATAGAGCCAAATTATTATGGCTAAACACACAAGAATACGGGATGATTAAAGTGTCTGCAGCCTTCTAAGAGGAGATGGAGACATGATTTATTACCCTCCATACAGCAGCAGACTGAAATGTAAAAAAGACTGAATACTCAGTGTTGCCTGTTGGCTCCCTATGTGTTTCACTGAAAACAGAGTAGAGTACAGCTGTAAGGCCGGCTACTGACTGTTTGTGAACACTCTTGGGATTTTAATTCCATTCATGTCATCCTTCTGCACTTGCCTGTCTTTGTGGTTTTCTGTCTTATCCAGGGGTGTGTAGAGAAGCCAAAACTTTGCGGTAATAAGTCCTGAAATAGCAGTTTAAGTCTTGAAATTAATGCCAAGAGTGACTGAAAAAAAAAAAAACTACATCAGTGGTGAGTAACTCCACCAGTAAAAGAGGCAGAAAAGATGTACAGACACTCAGCTTTCTTTTACACATTTATTTGGGCCATGTGGACATGAATGACTTTCACTTTAACTACTGGCAGTCTTCCTGAGGTAAAGTTGAATATGTATCTGTGTTCAAAGCTTGTTGGTTTGTGATGAAATGTCACAAATAGACAATGAGCTCAATATAGCAGGACAATATTTACTGGCTTTAAAGAAAGTTGTTTCCAGTCTACATGCTATGCTAAGATAAGATAACATATATTCATATTTAACCGGCATATATGAAAGTGGTATCAATGGTCTCATCTAACTTTCTGCCAGAAAGCACATTAGCATATTTCTAAGTGTTTATGTTCCTCTAAGCTTGATCACAAAATATCTCTATTATTTATACTGGCATGAGCTGAGTTCTGTTCAAGGTTTCTGCCTCTTAAAGGAACTTTTTCCTTGCCACAAGGCTGAATCTCATTCACACACCAAAGGTGCAGTTTGGGGTTCAGTAAGACATGCAGACTGACATGCCGATCATCTGATTAGTGGATGACCTGTTCTACCTGCAGAGCACAGCCGACCGTGTTGGAAAGTGTCATGAGATTCCTTTATTTGGTATAAAGACTATCAGCACAGTGTACAGTTACAGTGATCAACACATAACACAGTAACCTCCGCCGATCCACCTTTTTAGGTCATATGATCATACGGCAGGTCGAGGTTCTGTTTGCATACTGTAAAAGAATGAAAAGGCTCAATGCACAGAGAAATGCACCCAGCCCATATTTAGAAACTGTGTCACAACCATATAGTTAACGCCCTTAGCCACACCCACTACATAGCCCACCTGTGGTTGGCCTGACCATAGGTCACTCAGCAGCTTATTAATATTGATGAGTGTGAGACAGGAGATATATTTTTTTTATGGATATCAACACTGTAATGTATACCCTTATGTATGGGCTTCATGAGATATATTGCCCAGTGGTATTAAAATATTTCTTCAAATAAAAATATGAGCAGAAAGTAAACTTAATAAGAGTGTTTACCGTCGTATGACTCACTGAGATTCATTAAGGCGTAATGGTGACATGTTTAGGATGTATTGTCTAATACAAACAGCTTCATTAACTTGGGTGTCAGCGTGTACAATTAAAGTAGCCCATGGACCCTGTTTGAAAGTAATAAAGGAAAACAAACCGTCCCCACAAAGCAGGCCAGGAATGTTGTCTCTCATCTGAACATAGCTTCCTTCATTATTCCAATAAGACATGTGGCATGGCTGCATGATAACAGAGAGCCACAGCAGACCTGGGGTCTGGGGGTCTGTGGCACAGAGTAAAAGTATAGATTCTTCTGTAAAAGTGCACTCAAAGGAGTAAAATATATACTGTATTAAAAATATTCCAACAAGTACAATGTACCCAAAAAGTTCCTCAGGTACTTATCTATGTCAGTGACTTCTACTTGCAGCACAAACACTAACTTGCCCTCAGTTCCATTTAAATCTGTGCTTCCTGTCTGATAGAGAGAGCCCAGTGTCCGGGATCTCATCTCCGCCGGGCATTTTTCTTTATCCTGTACAGTGAGCGGCCTGATGGCCTGCCCTTTTAAGGCCATAAATTGTGATTACTCTTCGCACTGCTAATCTTTGCACAATACTTTTTCCACATAAATTATCAATAAGTGAAATGTCACAGGACAGTGAGAGAAATGGTGTCTGGTTAACCCGTCTCTGTGGCCTATTGGATAAACACTCCCTGAGTTGCAAATTATCCATGCATCACTGCTGCCTGTGAAGATTTATTAAACATTACAACGGCATCAGCTCCAGCACATTGCGAGGAGAAGCTCTGGTGCTGTTTCAAACAGCAATATTAGAAAATATATATATATTTCTTGAAATTGTTACAAACTAGCGTACAGCTTCAGGACAAGCAAAGAGGACACTGTGGGAAAAGAGAAACAAAAACCTGAAGGTCAACACGGTGATGAAAAGAATGAAGATAAGTAAAATCACATTTACAGGATTCAAAGAGTAAATTGTCTCTAGAGACTGGCTGTCTACTGTAGATATTCTTAAGTATGAAAAGCACAAAAGTACAAAAGCTTGTTTAAAGAGAAACCTTTATTAAGATCTTATTCACCACCAGGGTCGTAATCACTGCAGAGATTAATAAAATCCCATGTCAATCTGCAATGTAATAAAAGATGCAAATTGTTGTTTCACCCAACAGAAGGTCACAGGTCATCTGATAAATAAATAGTAATTTAATCATTTTTTTCCACTTGCAAGGAATTTTGCCTTATTTTGAATTACTCCTATAGAAGCTATGATAGGATGATAGGATGTTAATGTTGGGTGAATTTAGACTTAGACTGCACTTTATTGATTCCCTCAAGGAATTGAGTCCCTCAACTGAATTTCCAGTAGCATACAGACACTTGTATACAAAATAAAGGAGGTGTGAAAAAGATACAATATAAGATAAACAACAGACTCTTAGCTTAATATATAAAGTAAACTGTGAACAGTAAAACTCTTAGCTAAATACACTACTCACAAGAAGTTAGGGATATTGTGAGAGTACAGTGTTTGTTTCACTTCAGAGATTTTTAGATAGGGAGGCAATTGTATTGGGGTGATAGACACACCTCATTTTGTGTTTTCCATGTAATGGTCTCACTGTGTACAGTGTGTCTTACATATTGGGGCCAATACCAAAAAATACTAAAAGACAACCCTTCAATGTGGCATCAATTTCAACATTCTGTGGGTATAAAAAGCCGGTATTGTCAGTAAGTCATTCCAGCACCACCTGGCCATAGTGCACCTTCAGGTCGGTGGCAGGCAGTCAGATGTTGCTTGTAAACTTGGTGTGTCTCAAAGTGTCATCAGCAGACTTGCATCAAGACACAGAACTACTGGCAGAGTTCATGAGAGACCCAGGAGTGGAGTCCCATGAGTGACAGACCGCAACGTTGACCAGTACCTAATGATCTATGCGTCATGCAACTGCCACACAGTTGCAGGCCCGTTTACGAGATGTGAGGGTTACTAGGGTTTCCAGACAAAACATTCGCAACCGACTCCACTGCTTTGGCTTGAATGCCAGACGACCGTTACAGGTGACTCCACTGACACCAAGACACTGCTGTGAATGTTCAGGTCATAAGACCATGTGACCTACAATGCAGCAGTGGTCTGCCGACCTGCCGTCCCACTGATGAGTGTCGGGTCACCTTGCACAGAAATGATGGTCGTCAGCATTGCTGGAGAAGGCGAGGTGAGCAATACGCTGAGGTCAACTTGGTCCCCAGGGTTCACTTTGGTGGAGGAGGTGCAACAGTCTGGGCAGGCATCACCAGTCAGCACAAAACAGATTTGGTTATTGTAGATGGCTCAGTCACTGCACGTTCTTACCTCAGAGACATCAGAGAACCCATCATCATCCCCCAATTCCGCCAGCACACCCCCAACTTTCTGTTCATGGATGATAATGCTCCACCACATCGTGCTAGAATTGTCACGGCTTGCTTCAGGAAGTCGGAGTGCCTCATGTGGCCCAGTCATAGTCCGTTTCAGAAGCATCCCAGAAGCTTGGCTCACTGGCAGCCCCCGACAGTCTGCACAGAGTAGCTCAAGCTGACAGGAATGGCATAAAGAATCCCATCGATTTTCAAAATAAAACACCCAGTCATAAAAACAGCCAAAAGGGAAACTAATTAATTGCGCAGAATATTTACTTATTTAGAAGCCAAGACCAAATCTGAGCAAGTTAATAAAGTCTGGCAGGCTAAACGCTTCTGAAATGTTCCCGGTGATGTTTGAAATCGTGTGGAGCATTGACAGCACCATGGCCTCGCTGTGACAGAGACGTACCCGGTGAGGTTTTGGCATTAAGATTTAAGAGGTCATGTGGTTACCTGTAACATATCAAGTTTGATCACATCAACTTTGGCATTATGGACATTGACATCTTTGTTTGGAGTCAGTAGTGGCAGGAGTATGACTGTGTACATGGGTAATGTACTGCATTACCCAAGCATAGAAAAATGGTGGGCAGTGGTAAACAGTACTCTAAAATTTATGTTTCTGAAAACATTAGATGTGAGACATAGGCACTGCCTATTGCCTAGCTTCATCTAAGTTTTGTGAGCCCAGGATGGACTTACAGTGAATAACTAGTCAATCACAAGATAGCCATTTTACTCTAAATGGGACCATAATTTACAAAATCAACATCATGCTGTGTGAACAACTTTAAACTAGATCATAACCTCATGAGGAAACTGTTTACTGAGGCAATTAATCAATGATGGAAGTAAGCTCATTCTCTCATCAAGATCAATACAGCTGGACCTCATTGTTGTAAATTGAGGTGCCCCTGCTGGGAATGAAAGAAAATGCAGGTTTAAGATACCTCTGCGTTAGCTTCACTTCACAGATCCAGAAGCTCTGTCCACTGTCAATGGTTCACATAGACGTTTACATGTAACATCAGAAAGGCATAACTAACATTGTCCCTGTTACAAATAAAACATACTACATCAAGTTTAAATTTCTATGAAGGTAAGTTCCAACTTCGTGTACTCCGTATTGAGAAAGACCTGAGATCTCTGGGCTGTGTATCACATAATTTTTATATTTTTATAATGCATATAAAAAGAACAACGGATCTTTTGGCTTCCGCATGCACAGAATGCAAAATCCGCTTCAGATCTGATTGCTGAGTATACATGGCGTTAAAAAGCCGACTATGAACGAATTATCTAGGCGTTCTTATCCGATTTTGAGATGTCTGATGTGGTCCGAAATAGGTCCGAAGTAGATCGGACTAAGGTGTTTACAAGCACTTGAAAAAGTCCAAACTAAGTCTGATACGATCAGAAATTCGAATTTCTTGCTGCATGTAAACGTACTGAACTATGAGGGATTGAAGAACAATCAAAGACGCAGCTTTTAGTGCCAAATCAACTAGTTTCAAGGCAGTGTTTAGTGTAGAATTTACACACTAACTGGTATAATGGTGCGCAGGTGTTGAGTGTTAGCTTTGGGAGGCTGTAAATGGAAGTAAGAGTGCTTGCAGCACAAGAAAAGATTTGTTTTTGCTAAGAGCGTTTAATGGCACCAGCTAGAGGAACACAAACAGTGCCGTTGGCACCTTGCCACGAGGGTGCTTCATATCGCTGTGCTGGGATTTAGATGTGCTTCCTTCAAATTCAGATGAAGCGTCCCGAACAGCGCCAGGCAGAATAACAAAGAAAAAAGGAAAAATAAAGCATCACCCTTGGGTAGAGAAGCAAATTGCACTGTAGAAAGCTCATATTGTGCAGGCACACTTGCGTCTTAACAGATTGCTCTTATATGCTTAATTTTATTTATGGAAAAACAAAAGCTGAGAGCACAACACAAATATCACTTTAGCCGCTCGTGGAGCCATCGTCCTTACAGTGTGTTCTCTATTAGAATATATTATGTTTAAAGAGGAGCCAATTGTACTGAGGGTGCTCAGGATGATTTCTAGCACTGAGAGAAATGTTTATGCATGACCGTTTCCCCTCCTCCCTCCCCTCTCTCTGTCAGATACTGCAAGAATTCTTTTTGGCATTATTCAATTTTACCCTCCACATCTCATTAAAGTATGGCACTCGGTACATTGAGGAATTCAAACCTCCAATTTGCAGTTGCACTGATAATTTCTCAATTGACATTTGGATGCACCTGCATAGAAAACACATGGAAATAAGCCTGATGATTATTAATTTGGTGTGTGTGTGTGTGTGTGTATGTGTGTGTGTGTGTGTGTGTGTGTGTGTGTGTGTGTGTATGTGCATGTGTATGTGTGTGTGTGGCTGGGTGACAGTCATCCCCAGACTGATATGGTTAAGTGTTGGACTGATGGGTTAGAAGAGGAGAAGCTAAGACTCTCAGAGGATTCAGCGGAGGAGAGTTTAGCGTGATGAAATTGAATTATGGAGGTATATTGGCTATCTCACTGTACAGCCGAGCCTCCCTTTTATCACCGTTACAAGTAATCAAATAATGAAGAGAGGGTGCAGGTAAAAAAAGTCCTCAGACACACAGGTAGACTACTCAAGATGAAAGCCCACTCAAAGCAGATCATAAGCTAAAACACACAGAAAATGTCATTATCAGGCCTTTCCTGAAACAGTCTGTCAACCCAGCAACTCAAACACAAGACTTACTTTGTGTGTGGAGGTAAGTCGGTGAGAGTTAGATTAAATATTGGATTGTCAGTAAGGCGGGTTGATAATAAAAATCATATATGAGAGAGTTAGTGACATTCACCTCTAATATGATGGATATGATGACCTTTTCTTCATAATATTGTGTGTTTGTTATAGAATTTATCATTGATATTTCTTTCTTCCACTGTTATTTATGTGCAATTTTATCTGCTGTGAATTATATGCAAACCATGGTGGAATAGTTTTACAGGACTTGCACCAGCGCCACCATTATGAGAGGGAATTATAATCCTTGGCTAAAGTGGTCAAAATTCATAGACCTATGCAACCAGCAATGAAGGGGCCAAAAAAGTTGGAAACCATTGGTCCAACCTGTTTGTTCAAGACATGCAAAGATAATGAAAAAACAGATATCCACATCAAAGCCAGAAGATCATGAAAACACAAATGCCCAAACCATCTGTAACTTCTGTGGCTGTCAAATGAAGACAACATGGCGCCAAAGGCTGCAGTTCGTCAAATGTCCACTTGAGGCTGGCTCCAGAACGAGTCAGTCTCCATAGCCCCCATGTTCAAATGTCCAACTTCACAGCAGAAATAAACATGTTCACAGCCTGGTACAAAAAACAGTTTTGGTCTCTATAGCTAATTTCCCCGTTCTTGACAACTGTTCTGAGGGTGAATTTATATACAACTCGCCGGTTGAAATTATATTAAGGCTTAAAGTTATGGAGAATTAATTAGCGTGGACGCTTTGATTGACAGGTGGTTTGTTTGAGCAATCAGGTTTCATTCAGTCCACCCAAGCTCCACCCACACTCCACCTCATGGCCGATTTCGTGGGGATGTAGCTCAGTGGTAGAGCATGTGCTTTGCATGTACAAGTTTTCAGAAAGCTGCAGGGGACACCACGGAGACTACATCCACGTGTATTAATCTGAATGACATTACTGTTGGACACATGGAGGTGCCATTGCTGCACATCCTCACCATCATAATAATTTATTCAAAAGCTTATTTGCTAAAATATGAGTTGTACTGGGGGATTCATGTTGTATTACACTCACTCACAGACATGAATACTGATCATTTCCATGTAAAAGAGAGAGTTTTGGTGTGGAATAAGCCTCCGGTCACACAGAGGATTGGTTATTTTAGTGCAGGCCTCGCTGTGATTGCAGCGTTGAGTGAAGCTTACGAAGGTCAGTGGCCCCATCTAGCCTTCGTCACTGCCTAATGGTTCCTCTGTAGGCCCTACTGCTCTGGCTCTGGCTCATACACCTCCTTCATACTGATGCACTTTGTGTTTGGTGGGCAGGACAAGCGGGCTCACTGGCTGTTCAGACCACAGAAGGTCGGAGGTTGTAACAGTGAGAAGAATTTAGCAGATTGGAGTAACACGATCAATACTGCAGCAAACAGAAAAAAACATGACACAGGGAAACAGTTATTCTGTATGTAAAATAAAAAAAAAACATGTTTTACGGTATTTCCTTTTTTAATTTTTTCCTGTCTGGTGTGTTTCTGCTGTTACATTTCTTCCTTTAATAGCGTGCAGGGATTACAACACCTGAGTGGATTCCATGTAACAAAGATTGTAGCCGGTTCACTCTTCCCACTTCTTTTCTACCATTTGCCCCATGCAATATGTGACACATATTACTGGATTACAGCTCTGATCACACAGATACATACTGGCCAGTACTGGCCATAGGTTTGACAGGTTCGGGCCAGTACACACCAGGAATACCCCACGACATCTGCTTTTTTGAGAATGGTCTGCAGTCGTCTGCACCATTACAATTTGGCCCTTTGGCCCTTGCTCAAATCTTGCAGAAACAGGAGTGCAGTAAAACAAAATATGCATCACACATCATACACGTGCAGAACAAGAAAAGATGCTGGTGCAAGTTAAAAACTTTTCCATGTTTCCCAGAGACTTCTGTATGACAACTTTAGCGCAGACTCTTTGGCTCTTGTTGTAATTACCTTACATAAGATCACTTGTTGTCAAAATCTGTCAAACCTCAGGATGCCAGGAACAGTTACATCATATCCTGTGTCTTGGTAAGGCACATTCAATTTACTGCTGTAGAATAGCTCCTGCAGAAGCCTGTCTGCACACTGTCACCAGGCTCCGCCGGCTTACATTGACTGCCGAGGTCCCGCTCTGCCCCTGAGGCTCCGCTAGCACAGGCGACCCGGGAGTCTCAGCAGGATCCTGCACACTCAACAATCAGCACATCTGGAGTTCACCTGTCACATGGCTGTGTGTGTGTGTGTGTGTGTGTGTGACTTTAGATTTTATCAGAATTTTATTGAATAAAACAAATGAGGAATGTTTTTCTTTATTGTCAAGATTACATTGTTAATTAACAGTGAACACTTGGTGCCAATTAAAACCATGATCTTTGCAATTATTAAAATGTATTTGCTATTGAAAATATTAGTGCAAGTTGTTTATGAACATGAGAAGAGAAGGTTGCAGTTGTCAGAAGAACCCTCTTCAGTCAATGAGAGATGTTCTAAGTCCATTCTAAGGATCAGTATCAGGTTTAATCAAGGCACATTTTAATTGATGATAGAAGAAAGAAAAGTTGATGAAGATCTGATTCTCTTGTCAACGTACTGTGCTGTGCTTTGTTCACCTCAGCCTGCTGCTGTTGTAGTGTTTCTCTATTCAATGACAGCTGGCCTCTATACACTGCATCAATTTACTGCATATAAGACTGAAAATTAGAGTGTGTTTGTGCCATCGTGACTCTGTTCTGATAACTGAGCTGGTTAAATTCACCAAAGGTAAGAAATCCATTATTTCTACTGTTACAGGGCAGTAAGATTGTTTTAATATGGTTGGACTTTTGTTACCTTTTTAACGTTTTGTGTTTTATATTTGCATGCTTTTATTGTGTTGTGCTTTTAATTTGCATGTTTTTATTTGTGTTGTGTTTTATTTGGCATGCTTGTGGTTTTAATTTGTACTGCTGTAACCACACCATCTTAATGTTAAGTCACCACACCTGGGAGGTTCCGCCCGTTTCCTACACAGGTGTCCACTCGACCAATCGGCAGCGAGACAGAGTGACACTGAGCCGCCATTTTATCCAGCCTGCTACTACTACTAGGTTTTTCCCTTCTCGTCTAGGGACTGTTTTAGCTAGCCTGGTGTTCTGTTAAAGAGAATAGTTTTAAATGTCTGTTTCCTTTTTATATTGTATTTCATCACAGGAATAAAAGATTGTGTATTCCCATGCATCCATGGTTTTGTCCTTTCTCCTGGTCGCCGTTAGTGTGCTCTACCCCCGATCACCACCAGAGCTTATATCCTAATTTACAATAACCTTTCTTATCAATTGATTAATTATATTAATCGCTTTCACTTATCCTTCACCCCCCCCCCTCCTTTCTAACATCTACTCTCTGTCTTTTTAAAAGATCAGTGTACAAAAAGCTAGCTGGCACTGGTCAAATAAAAATTTATTATTGGCAATAATAATATATATACACAGAATTACACAGATTCTGCCTTCAGCCACTGTCTGCCTGTGGTTGCCAAGTGTACTTAATAAAGTGGCCGTCTGGTGTATGTGTTTTTGTACACACATCCCAGTCATATCAGTGATATGAGGATGTATTATGGTTCTTTTAGGCCTGAAGCAGACATGTTGACTGTTGACTGTGAAGGTGCCTTATATGAATAAATCTAAAAACACTAACTGAAGCCAAAATGAATCGTTGTTATGTCTGTGGGCCAAGCAATGATCCTCCTGCGTGAGTTTGCCAGCTTTCGTTCGTGTTATATTAAAAACAATCCCTGAACAGTGTCAGGCAGACGAGGGGAGGCATCACAAACACCGACCTGATTATTCTGGGAGTTTGTGAGTCTAAAAGGTTCATTAAGAGCAGTGATTTACAGCCTGATCACAGCCTCACGCCTACACACTGAGGGGCGATGGCATCAACATGGAGATAAACTAAAAAAAAATACACCAACCGGTGGAAAAAACATTCATCGTGCGTCAGGTGAAACAGTTGAGATTCACCTGCATGTCAGAGAGGGAGGGAGGGAGGGAGGGAGGGAGGAGTAGAGGCAGGGAGGTGATGATGGGCCCCAGGAGACAGGAGACAGCTTGCAGCTCTCTGTTTATCCTCATCTTCATAATCATAAGGCACCCTGGGTGCTGCAGCTGTGCCAATATCGTGCGAATGGGCCCCACATCAGTGTGTGAGGGTAGCGGTTGGGTGGTAGGTGGGCGGGTGGGTGATTATATTACTTTATAAGCCTCGGCATTTGGGCTTCTCTGCCTGTGACAGAATGGAAAGGAGAGTGGAGGGACCTTTGAAAACAGGAGGCTTGAGAATTACGGAAATTGGATCAAATTTTGAAAAATGGCTCTGGATTTGAACGCCCAAAAGCCCCCAACTCACCCTCCCTCGCTTTCTGTCGACTACACCGACTGCTCAGTATTCAGCTCCACTGGTAAACAACCTAATAAAAAATATAGACGGGAGGAATATGAAATGCAGTGGCACTCCGCACAAACACATGTTCACACACTGACGTACATACATCACCAAATACTGTACGCTCTGAAAATAAGTGGTGGAGCCGGAGGCTGAGGATCCTGTGTTTTCAGGTGCATTTCTTCAGGTTTCTTGATGAGGTGTGCTTGTTAGAATGCAGCTTCTTTTTATGTTATCTGTCAGGACATGAATATCAGAGAAACGGTGACCTGAAAGAATATGCCTGCAGTTTCCCAAACCAACAATGTGTTAGTTCATTTCCAGACAATGGCTCACAAATATAGTTTCTTTTTTTTTTTTTAAATATATATATATATAAATTTCAAACATGGCTCACACAGAGAGCAGCATGATGGTGCAGTGGTTAGCATTGTCGCCTCACAGCAAGAAGGTTCCTGGTTTGAACCTCAGCTGAGGCCTTTCTGTGTGGAGCTGCATGCTCTGTCTGCGTGGGTTCTCTCCAGGGAGGGCAAAATAACCTGTAAGAGATTTACATGATGAAATGATTACACTGAAGTCAAATTTGTGTTTTTGGACTTTCTAAATAAAATTGCCTTGACTCTACCTGAACCACTGCTCTTTTCTGGCAGCAGGGTGGTGTGTGTGGGATTGAGTCAAAATAAACTTCAGTGTATGTGTTCATGGTAATGAAGGAGCATGTCACCCGGTGCAACAGTGTGGATCATTGATGTGTTTTTAGTAGACAAGAATGGCACAGAGGAAGAAGATATATCAAACTGTGATACACTCAGTTCTTGTTAGTAAGATACTTTAAGTCACACACCACCGACTATTTTACTGGTTGCCTACAGAGAGCGGAGCCAGTGTCGTGCCAGAACCAGAGCTGGACTCAGAAGCCTCTATAGACATAATGGCAGAAGAGAAGAGAGTGAAGAGGATGTTGACGGAGGAAGCTAAGTAGAGAAAATGAGAGATTGAACAAGCAAGAAGCAGCCAGACAAGAGTAAATGTGGGACTGACTTTTAGTGGTTGGTGAGAGCTTGGTGAAATAAAAGGCTGAAAGACAGACGCCGAGCTGGGCTGACTGCTGTTGGACTAATCAGTAATACTAGCTGCTGCTGTGTCTGCTGTTGGTGACCTTGTTGATATCTGGCTGTTAGCAAAGTTGTTGACTCGCTAGTTTTTGTAATGTAATCAGAACTGTAATTAAAGTAATGTAATCAGAACAAATACATCAGTAGTTGTGGTGTCATGAGCTAATATCAACTGTTATCTAGGAGGCACTGCTGGATAGGGATGGGGATAAAGAACTGGTTCTTGTTGAGAACCGATTCCGAGTGTTTCAGTTCCATGGAATCGTTTGACTTATCGATTGTCTTATCAATTCCAGGAAGCACGAATTACTTCACGTAACTTCCGGAAGAAGTTATGCACGCTCGATTCCAGCAAGCACGACTAATTATGCCACGTCAGTTACGCAAGTTTCGCGCGTGCAGTGCAATCAGTAGTAAACAATGGCACCCACAAAGTGGAGATAACAGCGTCGGGAGGGAACACGACGAACATGCAGAAACATTTGCGCACACAACATGCAATATTTTTAAATGAATGTTGTGTTTTTGACACGCTTCGGACTGGAGATGAATCTCAACCTGGCAGCAGCGGCAGCAGCCAGGCTATGACCACCTCTGCGGTTACTACGGAAGGTAACTCTGGTCAGTAACACACTGCCTACCATGTTAGCGCGATGTGCTTCTTTGTAAAACATACTATAACAGTACAACAACATTGCTACAACATTAAACGAATGCCTTCTGCATTACATTTAGAAGATGACCATGACGAGAGAGAGAGTCTGGCTGGCTCAGAGGCTGGCAGCTGTACTAGACTCGTGATACTATACTACTAAACAAAGTTGATGCTGATCAAACTATTTGTTCTCCTTTTTTTCCCAAATGAGAATCGATAAGAGAATTGATAAAGAATCGAATCGTTAAGCAGAATCGATAATGGAATCGGAATCGTAAAAATCTTATCAATTCCCATCCCTACTGCTGGATACAGTGTTGCTGTATACCGATGATATATAATTGTGAAAACTTGTAACAAATGGTACAAAATACCCTAAATTATCACAACCTGCCCAAAACAAGGAGACATATTTTTCACCCACAGAGTTCAATAAAAAGTATCAAGTTAACACTGACTGGTGTGTTTCTAGTTACAGTGTTTATAATGAAGTGAACAAAACAAAAATGGTTGTGGCGGACAAATTAGAATCAGTAAATGTTAGATTTTTGCTTTTGTATTGTTCACACACACACAGGAGACACACCTGATGTGATGTGATGTGATGCATACTAATTGACTGTCAGGTAAACACTTTTATGTTCCACCCACTGCCTTAACAGCAGCCATTTATGGTATATGAGGCTGCAGGACAAGGGTTTCCTCTGAGAGCCTTTTTTTTTTTTTTTTTTAGTAAAGTGGCATGAGAAGCTGCAGCAACATTTTATTTTAAGTGCACTGTGATGTCTTACCAACAGATTATAAAAGCATTAGAAGCAAAGATCAACTTTCATCACACATTACGGAGAACATCATCAGCAACATCAGAGAATCACATTCACTTTAATATTGTGTCATTAACTAAACAGCTTTCCCATAAACTATTCAGCCTCTTACCGTTTTTGCACATTGTGTTTATCATATCTTATTGTGCTAACGATTATTATGTGCTTATTATTCCATGTAATGCCACTTTAAGTACAGTATTACCAACATTTCTTTTTGATGGCTGGTCTTCAACCCAGCGGTTATCAATTAAGTTACACAACCAACTGCAAAATACCTCTTACACCTAATTCTCAAGCCAGAGTCTTAACAACAAAATCCAAAACACTGGCTTATACGAGTATGGGAACTTTGTATCCCATTGTATCACAGTCAATATTAAAGCTGCAGTTTTATTTATTTTTCAACCACTTGGGGACTGTTTACCATCACATTATTTAATTTATTACCCATCTGTCCATTATCTGTAACTACTTATCCTCATCAGGGTCGCAGTGGGGCTGGAGTCTATCCCAGCTGACTTTGGGGAGAAGCGTTGTACACCTTGGACATTGTGCCAGCTTACCACAGGGCACACAGAGAAAAACAACCACTCATACTCACGTTCACACCTCGGACAGATCATACACACTCCACACAACTGGCTGAGGTTCGAACCTTCCTGCTGTGAGGTGCAAGTGCTAAGCCCTGCGCCACCAACGATTGCAATCACATTCATGATGTCTAATTAGTTTGTGTCATATTTTATTGTCATTAATTTTCTTTGCACTTTTTACCTTTGTTGTCTTTCTTTGTCTTTCTTTCTTTCTCTTTGTTGTCTATCTTTCTTCTTTTCTTTGGTTTGCTGATTGCAAGCCCCTCTACTTCCTAGTGCAAAGAAAAAACTACGGGGGCCACAAAGGAGCAAACGTGGAAGGCCTTATCTAGAGCCAGCCAGACCCTTCAGCATCTATGGATAGAAAGCACGTTTTTAAGTGATAAAACCAAAATGATTCTTCTTTTTCAAGATTCTACACTAACATAGTTATGAATATTATATTCAGTTTTTTTTTGCTATATTCTGTAAATAAAGCAGCTAAATCACACTGACACACTGTCCTATCACACCTATTTTTTCTATTATCTGGTTTTATTCTGTTGTATATGTGCACAAATATTAAAACAAAAACAACGAAAACAGTTATCTATTAACAGATCCAGCAGACATAAACTAATAATAGCATTTAAATATGGAAATGCATTCATTCTTTTTTTGATTTGTTTCATCTCATGGTCTCAATCAATGACAAAGCAGCACAGTTCCATTCCCTGATGAAAAAAATGTGATTGAAAGCTCTGATTAACCTTGTAAGTGAACCTTGACTTGAGATTATTTCGTCCAATAAATTCTATCGTTCATTTGGATTTGTGTTTGTGTCAGTCTGAAGTCCAACATTCACTCTCCATTCCTTCTTCATATGCTATTCTCCATTATGCTCACCACAGTCTCAGCTATGCCTGCCTGCTGGCTGGTTGTGGACAGGTAGTGTTCAGTGGGTTTATCTTGTCAGAGGTTCCTGCTTGTTGCTACCGAGGTTGATGAGAGCTGTGAGACCAACAGAACCAAAACAGTAAAGTCATGGGTCGTAAAACCAAATAGTGATGAACAACCTTTCAACCTTCAACCTTTCAGCTTTAAATTTAGTTGCAAGCATCTCACTCGAAGCTCCACTTGTCTCTCAGAAAATCTGTATGTTCTGATGTCTTTCTTTAAGTGGTGTGAACTTTGACAACAGCAAATACAAAGGAAACCGTGAGGACAACAACACAAGAGTCCTGCATACACTCCCTCTACGAATGGCACGCCGCCTGCACAGTCCAGCGGCCAGAGGATAGACTAACATCCCCACTGACAGCCACTGCCTGTGAAGACAACTGAAGAATGATGTCTCCAATTGAGCACCAAATTGGAAACAGAGCGGGAGAGAATATTGAAGCTATTGCCTAGATTGTGACACATTGATTCAGTACAGTGTGGAGGCAAAAGAGACAGCTCTCTCTGAGGTTCTGTCCCCATGGAGAGACATGGGAACTACTATGCGGTCATAATGGAAATCAATACGTGTTTATAATCACATGTGGAATGTGGAGTTGTTTTAATATCAGAGTCTGGATGAGGGCTGGCGGGATAAGATGCATGTGTAAGTGTGTGTTGTGTGTATATGATGTTGTTGGTACAACTGGACAATAATATGCTACCATCTGTCATATCTGTATCTGTCATATCAGTGTCATGGTCTCTTTATCAATGAGATGGATAGATTTTATTAACCTAAAATGATCAAGAGACACTATTGTTTAGGTTCCACATTTATATAATACTAATAGTGATGGTGTTGATGATGATTACCATGAGGATGATGGCAAGTAATAATTTTAGCTAGGAAATGGTTGAAAGTTACAATCAAGCAGCAACCTCTGTGGCTGTAAAATGAAGCCTATGAGGAAGTGCCAAAAACTGCATGTCGGTTTTTATTGGTTTTTATTTGAGATTTGATTGATTGAGATTTTGTTTGAGATTGGCAATCTTCTTGTTGCCATGGCACCGCACTAGTGGCAGCTTGTTGCAGCAGCTCCCACAAGCGCTTTGTGTTTTTTGTCATTTATCTTCTGTTTTGTTGCCTCTTTTTCTACTTAAACACTCAGATGTTACGGGCCGACAGAGACCATGGACTAAGCAGTAAGAAAAAGGGAGGAGGGATTACAGTGCTTGTGAACAACAGGTAATCCCAGACATATTACCATGAAGGAATGTTTCTGTAGCCCAGGCATTTACCTGTTAGCTGTGTACATACGTCCATAATATCTGCCAAGAGAGTTTACATCATCCATCCATCATCATCTCTTTACATTCCGCCATCAGCTGATGCAGACGCCGCATGTGACGTCATCACAGCCAGACTGCAAACGGACCATCCTAATGCATTCATGGCCATCTCTGGAGATTTCAACCACACCACTGTCTCTGCTACACTCCCAACCTTTCAACAGTTTGTGACCTGCCCCACCAGAGACAATAAAACCTTGAACTTAATGTATGCCTCCTGAAGGCCTGGATGGATCATCTATGCAGGGTTCTACAGCACCTATACAACCTTAATCTGATGCAGGAGAAGGTTCCAGTGCTGTGGAAGACACCCTGCCTTGTTCTGGCACCCAAGAAGTCACATCCAGGTCTCATGTCATGAAAATCTTGGAGAGACTGGTTTTGGCCCATCTGAGACCTCAGGTGACCACCTCCCTAGACCCGCTGCAGTTTGCCTACCGCCCTGTGGTTGGTGTTGAGGACGCGATCATCTACCTGCTTCAACAGGCGCTCTCTCACCTGAATAGGCAACACTGTGAGAATCATGTTCTTTGATTTCTCCAGTGTGATCAACACGATCCAGCCCACACTGATGAAGGAGAAGCTCCAGGTGATGCGGGTGGATACCTCCACAATCTCCTGGGTAACTGACTACCTAATGGAAAGACCACAGTTTGTGAGGCTGAAGGGTTGTGTGTCTGATCGAGTGGTTAGCAACACAGGAGCACTGCAGGGGACTGTACTCTCACCTTTCCTCTTCACACTGTACACCCCAGACTTTCAGCACTACTTTAAGTCCTGTCATCTGCAGAAATTCTCAGGTGACTCTGCAGTTGTGGGGTGTATCAGTGATGGGTGGAGACTGAGTACAGGGATCTGGTTGATCAATTGTGGCCAAAACGAGGGAAATGATTGTGGACTTCAGGAGGACTAGGTCTGACCTGACCACAGTTTCCATCCTGCTTGAGGAGGTGGAGGTGGTGCGGGACTACAAGTACTTGGGCATGCACCTGGATAACAGACTGAACTCTGTGCTAGGGACTGCTCTGGAGCCCCTGCAGCTGGTTGTGGAAAAAAGGATGCTCCACAAACTGCTCAATATTATGGACAACAACTCCCATCCACTGCATGACCTCCTGCTTAAACAACAGACCAGTTTCAGTCGGAGACTCCTGCAGCTCCACTGTAAGAAAGACTGCTACAGGAAGTCATTCCTACCAACTGTTCTATCTTTGTACAATGACTCCCTCTGTGCAGAGAGTTGAGCAGTTGAGCTGATGGACATAATAATGGATGCACATTTACACAAGTTATTGCACATATGCATATTTATTTTATGTATATGTGACAGGTCGTCTCCCTCCCTGCCACTATATGGCACTGTGCCAATGCACGGAGTGACTTGATGAGGGGTGGCACAACGCGCACCTATATATAGAGGTGCGGACACAAAGGTGAGGTGTACGATCCCTCCATTCAGCGTGACCGGCTGTTGGGACCGTGGGGACGTGTCGCTCCGTCAGAAGCCCTTCCTGGGTACGTCTGTTTGCCCCTGTTGAGGCTGCGGTAATTTGCTGGCCTGCATTTAGTGACTTTTCCTGGGACCCATGCTGCTATGGGGTGTAGTGCATCTTTCCAGCAACTTAAGGCCTGCAGTACAAAGTACAGGGCCACACAGCCTACCCCTAACAGCACTCCACCTGGGCCTGGTTTCAGAGATCTGATGGATCTTTTGAAGCACCAGCAGGAGCAGCTTGACCAGTTGACCCAGACTGTAGCCTCCCTGCAGGCCCCTTGTCCCCAAGGTCAGATGTCTTGCAATTGCTCTTTAATTTGCAGAAGATGTCAGCAGCCTGGCCATTTCGCTCAAGGATGTGATGGCACACGGATTCCACATAGACGCCGTGGTAACTCGGTGGCTGGCTTGAACACCAACGCTGCTGGGTTTGCTCACCCGTCAGAAAACTGAAGCCCACTGAGCTGCCGAGCCACAGTTCAGTTGGGGAGTCCATAGGCTCACAGGAAGGTGCAGCGGCTAATTGCTCTTTGTCCAAACATCGATGCCTCCATTGGGGGCGTCTCTGTGCCATGTTTGGTGGACACTGGTTCCATGGTGTCCACAATCACAGAAAGTTTCTTTTTGGAGCAGTTTGCACCTTGGGGTCATGATCGCTTTCATTCTTGCCACTGCCTACAGCTGCGAGCAGCTAATGGCCTAGCGATTCCATACATTGGCTACTTGGAGCTTGATGTGGAGATCCTTGTTGTTAAGGACCCCCCTGGCATTGCATCTTCTGTTCCCGGGATCCTAGAGATGAATGTCATTCGTCAATGCTATCGTGAACTCTTTGGTACATACAGTCCTGCTCTTTTTGATTCGCCTTTTGTGTCGCAAGCACCTGGTCCAGTCATTGCAGGTGCCACCAGTCTACCACCCAAGTTTCTGGGCGCCCTACTGGTACTGTGAGTGTCCAGGGAAAGCAAGCTGTGTGCATTCCTGGTGGGGTGATGAAGCTGGTTGCTAGCACTTGCTCCCAGCAGTTTTCTGGAGTGTACTGTTTGAGCCCCCTGAATCAGGTCTGCCAGCTGGGTTGCTAGCCTCTCCCTGCCTAGTACAGGTTGTCTGGGGTACTGTGTATGTCCCTATAGTCAATGTCGGGACAACCAAGGTTCTTCTTTATCCACGGACTGGTCTTGGCACCCTGGGTGCTGCCCAGGAGGAGGAGCCTACTTTGATGACTATTTCTTCCCAAACTGTTGCCCCCTCGGTATTCGGTCGGATTGAGTCTCTTGATTTGTCCACATTGCCCGAACCGGAGCAGCCGGGCGTAAGGTCTCCACAAGTATCAGTCGGTCTTCTCAGCCCATGATGGTGACTTGGGTTGCACCAACCTCATCTTGAATGACATTCCCTTGCTTGATGATGTCCCAGTCAGGCAGAGGTATCGACGCATCCCTCCATCAGAGTACGAGGCAGTGAAGGCGCATATTAACCAGCTTCTTGAGTCCCAGGTCATCAGGGAGAGCAGTAGTCCCTATGCATCCCCCATTGTCTTGGTCCGGAAGAAAATTGGGAGTTTGCATATGTGTGTGGACTACCGCCATCTCAACAGCAAGACTAGGAAGGACGCCTTCCCCCTGCCTCGCATTGAGGAGAGCTTGGATGCACTTTCTGGGGTCCGCTGGTTCTCTATGATCGATCTGGCCAGTGGCCACAATTAAGTCCCAGTGTCAGAGAAGGACCAGCCCAAAACTGCCTTTTGTAGACCTTTCGGCCTTTTCAAGTTTAATCACATGCCTTTTGGCTTGGGTAATGCTCCAGGCACCTTCCAGCGGCTCATGCAGAGGATGTTTGGTGACCAGTAGGGTCAGTCTTTATTGCTCTATCTGGATGAAATTGTCGTCTACTCTTCCTCTGTTGAGCAACATCTTCAGCGGCTGGAAATAGTGCTTGGCCGGCTCCAGAAGGAGGGCCTTAAAGCAAAACTTGAGAAGTGTGCAGGTTGGTTATTTGGGGCATGTCATCTCAAGCCAGGGAGTTGCCACGGACCCCAAGACCCCATGAGGCTGTGGCTAACTGGCAGCGCCCCAGCCATGTTTCTGAGTTGTGTTCCTTTCTGGGCTTCGCCAGCTACTACTGGCGTTTTGTAAGTGGCTTTGCCAAGCTGGCGGGTCCTCTGCACTGGCTGGTGGCTGAGATGACAGGCACGAGGTCACAAAAAGGGTCAGGTCCAGCTTTGGGTGCTGTATGGACACCACAGTGTGAGGAGAGCTTTGAGTCCTTGAAATCAAGGTTGGTTTCAGCCTCAGTGCTAACCCTATGCTGATTTTTCACAGCCTTTTATTCTGGAGATCGATGCCAGCCACAGTGGCCTTGGTGCTGTCCTCTCCCAGGAGATAGACAGTGGTGTGAGACCGGTAGCCTACGCCAGCAGGGGTCTTCGGCCCACTGAGCGCAATATGTCCAACTACAGCTATATGAAGCTGGAATTCCTTGCACTCAAGTGGGCCATTACAAAGAAGTTCTGAGAGTATCTGTTGGGGCATAAGTGCATCATCTTCACAGACAATAACCCGCTGAGTTACCTCCAGTCTGCTAAATTGGGGGCCACCGAACACAGGTGGGCTGCCCAGCTTGCCACTTTTGATTTCGACATCAAGTATCAGTAACAGAAATGTGGATGCACTGTCGCGGCAGTATGCACCTGGTTCCCACCAAATTTCTGAGTCCTTGCTGGGTAAAGTCTCAGGACACGGGTCACATAGCTTTATGGGCCACTTGCTCGCTTCCCGACCTAACAAGACCTTGGCCATTGATTTCACACAGTTAGAGCCTTCTCGGAACAGGTATGAGAACGCTATGGTCATGACAGATGTATTTAGTAAATTTACGGTGGCCATCCAAACTCACTCACCCACTGTGGCCCAGGTCTTCATTTCAGAGTGGTTTTACAAGTTTGGCGTCCCGAGCCGTTTGCATTCGGACCAAGGAAGGAGCTTTGAGAGTTCACTGATTCACCAGCTCTGCCTTTTATATGGCGTTGCTAAATCCCTTACTACCACTTACCACCCAGCGGGTAATGGTCAATGTGAACGTTTTAATTGAACTCTACATAACCTCCTTCGTACCCTTCCAGTCTCCTGGAAACAGGATTGGGCTGCCTGTTTGCCACAGGTGCTCTATTGTTATAACACGACTCCTCATCAGGGCACAGGTGAATCCCCATTCTTCCTTATGTTTGGACAGGAACCTCGTCTGCCAGTCGACTTTCTCCTGGGATGTGTCCAGGACCCCATATCAGGCCAGGTACAAGACTGGGTGGCCGAGCACCAGGTGAGACACAGAGTGGCTTTTGAGGGTGCTCGTGAGAGACTGTTGGCTGCTGCTGGCCGACGGAAAGCGCGGTATGATCAGCACATCCGGGAGGCACCTCTCCCAGTGGGGCAGCTGGTATATTTGAGGGACCACGGTGTTAGAGAGCGCCAGAAGATCCTAGATGTGTCTCCCACCCTGCCACTATATGGCACTGTGCCAATGTTCTCTTTCTCCACTTCCTTTTTGTGGTTGTGGCCTGTTGGCGTGGCCATTGTGGTTGGTGGTGTGGCCATCGTGGTGGTTGTTACAGGTGTACGGTCCCTCCATTCAGCGTGACCGGCTGTTGGGACCATGGGGGACGCGTCGCTCTGCCAGAAGCCCTTCCTGGGTGCGCCTGCTTGCCCTTGTTGAGGCTGCAGTAATTTGCTGGCCTGCAGTTAAATCTTCAGAGATTTTAGCTTTCTGTGGTGACGTCAGCTGTTAAACTCAGCTCTTCAAGCCTTTTGGTTTGGCCCGCCTGGCTCGTCAGTGTACGACTGCGCCTGTCGGCTGTCAAACTTAGATACGTCACTGTTTTAATTCATTGTGTGTTATGTCTTGCTGAATTGTGATAATTTACTGTTTCTGTGTATTTTGGTTTATTTCATTTAATAGTTCTTCACACCAGTCCCGTGTAGTACCTTTGGCAAGGTTTTTAACTTGTTTTCTGTGTCTGGTTAGGTGCTGTGGCCTAGAGGCAGCAATCCAGTCCCTGGTGGTGGTCCCCTTCATGATTTTCTTTCCTGTTTGGAGTGTGAGTGCAGTGTCACAGGTGTTTTATTTTTTTTTTTCTACTTTTGGTTTGTTCCTGCCATCTGGTAAGCCCAGCCCTTTCCTTAGCTTTGTTTCTGCCTGGTACTAAGTTTTAGGTGATTATTATCATCATCATCATCATCATTATTATTATTATTATTACTATTGTTATTATTGCCGGTATTTGGTGTGTGAACTTCTGATTTTGTTTCCTATTTGCTTATTTTCCTTGTGTCTTTTCTTGATTTGTAAATCGTCTCTTGCCCCGTGGTATTATCGAACCTGTGGCCTTGTACATTAATAGCCAAGAACCAATAATTTCCTGTGGGTATAAATACCCCAGGTGGCGTTGTTGCAACATCCCTCTTGCTCTTGCCACATATATATTTTTATGTATGTTTTCTTATGTATATTTTTTTAGAGGTAGAACCATATGTTCTTCCTCATTAGAGTTTATTTGATTCTATACTGTGTCACCATTTTTACCGTATGCCTGTAAATAGTGTTCTATGTTACTGTGTTACTTGTTATGCTGCTGCAATGAAAGAATTTCCCTTCGGGGATCAATAAAGTACTATCTATCTATCTAGACATCTAGACATTTAGATGAAAATTAGACAAAAACTTCTACTATACTCTCTAACATAATTGGTGGTTAGCACTGTCTCCTCACAGCAAGAAAGTAACTGGTTCGAACCTCAGCTGGGGCCTTTCTGTGTGGACTTTGCATGTTCTCTCCATGTCTGCATGGGTTCTCTCCGGGTACTCCGGCTTCCTTCCACAGTCCAAAGACATGAACCTTAACAGGTTAACTGGTGACTCTAAATTGTTCGTAGGTGTGAGTGTGAATGGTTGTTTGTCTCTATGTGCCCTGTGATGAACTGGCGACTTGTCCAGAGTGCACTCCACCTCTCGCCCGGTGTCAGCTGGGATAGGCTCTATCCCCACCGTGACCCTGATGGAGAAGCGGTTACAGATAATGTATTTACCTGAAGCCTCTCTTTTTTGGTTGCTGGTGGTGTGTTACGGTGTCTCGCCCCAGTATACCCTTGTGTGTAGTGTTGTCTTGTATGTAAATCTAAGTGTGTGACCACCGACGCCTGACTGGCTTTTGCTGATGGAGGCGTGGTCGCCTGATTCGGCTCTTCCTGGATGCCGAAGGTCCAGGATTGAAGCGGCACCTTCCCCGACCCGCCAATCAGAGGGGCCCAATTGCCGGCATCAACATTATTCAAACCAGAACTGCCTGACAGTCAAGGCGGCTTGTGGTTGTTGTGTGGCGCTTGCCTTGTATGTGATTTGTGATTGTATTGTACAAATTAACTAGAGTGACTAATTCGTCTGTGGTAAAGGTTTTTGGGACTGGGCAGGTTTAGTTTTGAATGCACTGACTGAGACATTTCTGTTGGAATCACTTGTTTTAGGGATGCTGTCTTGACATGTTTTTTGTTATTAGAGAATGGATTAGATAGTGAGGTTTTTCATTCTTGTTTGGTTTCATACAGATAGAACAAGCTCTGGTTTATAGAGTTCTCCTTTTGTTATATTTGTTTCTTTAACAGCATCCACTCACCCTTTATTCCATTATAGTTTTCCTCACCCCTTTTTGTTTAATTAATCTGAAATTTAATTAAATAAATAACTTTGTTTAAGTTAAATAACTTTGACCTTTTTATAGGTCAGGTTTTTTGTGATTTCCTGGGTGGTCTGCTACACGATGGCGAGCTAGTAACCTGGACTTGAAACAGAACTGGGCTGGGATAAACCGAACTGACTCCACTGGTTGGACTGGAAAAAAATTAAATCATTTGTAGTTGTGTGCTTATTTTAGTTGTTATAATTGTTTGTTTATTTAAAGTTAAAATACAGACGGGCTCCCAGCTGAACCTACATCTTCTGATTCAGCCCTTAAAAACAGGTGTCTGTGTCAGCCCATATCAGTCAGAACTGGTCTGAAAGTCTCTTTGCCTCGCTGTCAGAATGAATGAGTTTGCTTTGACAGAAACTTACGGATATGATCAAATAAAGTGGGGAAGTCTGCTGCTGTTCTCTCCTCTCATTGTGCATCTTAGAGTGCAGTTCTTTTTTTGTGTGTGGCAGGCATTCAAGCAAACAGGTCAGTCCCACATCATTAGTTATTCAGCACAGTGTCAAAGCACATAAAATTCACATTCTGCAACGCATCGCAATTCATGAATGTTTGTGATATTCTACTGAATACATTTGCATAATATCACAATGACATTCTTCCTTCAGCTGTTGTCAGCAAATGATGGATTGTTGAAATGTGTGTAGACATGAAGAAATGTGCTTTAAAAAAGAGCATTTTGGAGTCGATATTTTCCCCATCGCCCTGGTGCCAGCTTCAACAAGTCTCAAAAACCTCCACTGCGAAGCACTGAGAAAAGAGATCAAACATCACAACAGTGAAGTCTTCAATCGCAGTGGGAGACATGCTCTTCCAGAGATGCCTGGTAGATCTGCCAGTTGCCAGTCACCGATGGCCATGTTGCCATTCTGACAACTCTGACATTCACTTTGTGTTGCCTTTAGGATGGGTGGCTTTTTTAGTACATGGCACACTTAAACCACACACGTACATACATACAGGCATGCGTGCTGTCACTCTGAGAGAAAGCTGGAAAGGACAAAATGAGAGAAATCAAAATGTCAAGCTGGAGGGTCACTGTGAAACATGACAGGGAATACTGTCTCTTTAGCACAGAGGGGCAGCGGCGCCTCGATTTTATTAAATGGGTTCTCCGACCCTGCTGAAATAATCATTCTCAGATAAGATGACATTTTATCTCCCTGCCGGTTGTCATGACACAAATGATATTACTGTTCTCCTTTTAAATGTTTCAATTTCAAACGTGCAGGGGTAAATTACCAACATGAATACTGACTGAGGAAGCTCTACTATAGCCTCCCTTCTGTGTCTGTGTATGTGAGTGTGTTTTTCCCTGTCCTGTGGAAGCATCGCTGTGCATATCAACTCACACTCAAAGCTAATGTGGCTGATTAAAGGTGAGGGAGATATCGGAGGTGACACCCACTGACACACACCTCACACCTCCAGCAACACATCCAGTCCCTCGGCCCCCGCACCGCCACAGACAACCCAACCGGATCGGAGTGCCCCCGCACTGTGGTCGCACTGTGATGACATCACCTCTGACTGAGCCTGTCACAATCCTCCTCCTAGTGATACCTCCGCTGTGACACCTCTGTCAACGAGAGATGAAAGCTGTGTGTGTAGACACACACACACAGCTCTATTTTTAGACAGTAAGACCATGCAAAAGTTGAATTTTAATAGTTTAGGTTTAGATATATGCATTTATTAAGTGTCTGAAGAATTGCAAATAAGTACTCACTGGCTGAAAATCAGAAGAGTATCAGAGTGGTTTAGTCTATCTTTTAGGATTAAGAGTTAAAGCATATTAACTTTCCTCACCCTGGAAACTGACTCCTAACTCTGCTTATATTTAGGAGTCCTGTTCACCTTTGCGACAGTGATAATGCTGTTACAACTAAGCTGCAACCTATGTGGCTGTAACTGAAGCCAACAAAGTGGCAGTTCCTTATATGTCCACTTAAGGCTGGCTACAAAACGAGCCAGTCTCCATGTTAGTCCTCATGTTCAAATGTCCAATGTTCACAGCAGAAATAAACATGTTTACATGTTCACATGTTCACTGTACAAAAAACAGTTTTGGTCTCTATAGCTAATTTCCCCGTTCATGACAACTGTACTGAGGGTGAATTTATATACAACTCACCTGTTCAAATTATATTGAGCTTAAGATTTAAACTATTAAGAGTGCGGCTGCTTTGATTAACAGGTTGGTGCCATCCATTACAGGTGCCTTGTTTGAGCAACCAGGCTTCGTTCAGTCCGAATCAGCACTGCCCACCCCCTTCAAGTCTTTGACATCTTTGGTTTTGGATCTTCACATCCTCACAATGTATTCTGTCTGTTTTCCTTGAACCTCCGCTCTCAGCAACTACAGCCTGATTCATGTATTGTTACATTTAAGCACAGCACACATTTAAGGTGTTACACTTCAGAGGATTTGGGCTTATTACTGAAAATTCTCTAACCTGAAGTTTTCTTGCCTAAACACACTCACATCAGGATGCAGAGTGGAATCCCCAGTTATCAAAGTCATTTGCTTTGTACTCTGTGTTCTGTGTGTTTCCTACAGCTTATTGCAAATGACATACTGGTTAATGTCAAAATGCGATATAAGCTATTTATTTGTTTGTCATAACATTTTTGCATATGACCTGGACTACTGAGTCACTCATATTATTTGGTTTTATATATAAAGCCTACACATACACTACCCTCAAAGGTTTGGGCTCACCTGCCACAATACCTTGATTCAGTGCAATCAGATGGCTGAGAGGACTACTCTGTATGTACTCTTTCATGTTTTTAGGTGATAGAAAGTCCTCTTTACAAATAGATGTCATTTTGTGTGAACATGGAGAACAAAATGCAGAACAACAGTTCAACCAGACTGACAAGTGAAAGCACAGACAGACAAAGACTCCCTGAGAAACAGTTAAACAAGAATAGAAGAAACCAGCAGTCACTGGTCAAACAAACTGGAAGCTGCAGGTTCCTGTTTCAGTGTCAAGTGTCTCTAACAAGCTGGATGATTAACAGGTGAACTGCTTTGGCAAATATGTTTGTGAATGAAGTTTGGCCTGGGAGTTAGCACTATTGGATGTCAGGATATCAGAAGACAAAAATCACAGTTTGAACCTGTTCAATGTGACACTGAGGAAACAGAGGGCCCAAAGAAAACAGGTTCCCAAAATATTTTAAGCCGATTTGCACCAATGTGGTTTAACAATGATCTTGGGTCGATCACACTTTTCTGGACTGGAAAACAAACTGACAATGGAGGGATACTTTGTTATGACAGTATTCTCCCATCATGCAACACTGTGGGGATATCAGCTAAATGGAGGTCCTAATCATTTCATCCTTCTCCTTTTGGAGCCAAAACTATTTCAAATAGAAATGACTCATTTGGTGTCTGAATTATTCTGTTTTTATCTGACTTTCAGTGGTAGTATGAATGTTACTATTTTCTGCATTTATGTTTTATTTAATTGGCTAATATTTCAAACCATAATTCACCAGTCATCATTATTTCTGTTAGTGTAGAATAGCGACGTCTCACTATTGTTAAAGCCTCATTGTAACATTTGCTCTACCCTAAGATAGGACAGCATGGTTTTTAACCATGTTTTACCATTTAGTGCGATTTCTAGGAGTGACTCTGAGACTCTTGATAAATATGGGCCCTGGACGCAGAGTCCCATGTGTATTCAGTTCAGTAGCATTTCATTTTCCTTCCCTGTTTTGTTTAATTATGTTGAGGACTCACTATTTGAGCGGCACTCATTACAAAATATAGAAAGTATGCCTTTGTCAGTGGCAAAATATGCCTGTAGTGACTTAAGAGCTCATTTCAGCAACCTATTCCCCTACTTAGCCCAACAACATTGTTTGTCTCCATATCACATTTGACAGGCTTGTTTTTGACCCCCCTCCTTCCTGTTAATAACAATATGACTTGTATCTGTGATGCAGTGGGCACCATGCAGGATGTCAGTCCACTGTTATTTCCTGAGCAGAGAGCAGGACTGATAAACGGCAGTGGTTTGCTGAGCATTTGACAGTTTGCTTATTTCCCTTTTGCTCAGAGGGCCCCTCATCAGCTAATTTCAACATGGCAGCCTCAGAAGCGCAAGTCTTTGGGGAAATGTCATTTTTAATTAAATCCCAGGTCCTTTAAGATAAGCAGTTAGGCGTTAATTTCACCTAGGGCGTGACGTTGTCAGGAGCCCAGGAGCATGACGTATGTCTGTCAAGATTAATCATTATACAAAAACTGCCCTGTTTTTTTCTTCTTCTTTCCCCTCACATGCAGAGGAAGTCCCTAACTGCCCCCAGCTAGGAAAATTATCTGAATGGACCAAATTAACAGTCCCTTGGTGTTATTATGGATGGTTCCCTTGACATCCTAGAAATGTTTTTCATAATGTCAATCAGACATGTTCAGGAAGTTTGAATGTCTATGAGACATCTGGTGAATCACAATTATGACATGCAAGGGCATAAAAATAAATATATGCTATAGGGTTCCCTTAATGTCCTGAGAGCACTTTTGTCCTAATGTCAATACAACATTTTAAAGCTGCACTATTAAACATTTTTCTGTCAGGAAATTGATCAGACTACTATGTGCGATGTGAAAGTGGTTGCTCCTGTTACACATATGCTGGTGAACATAGCAGAGCGTTTAGCTACTATATTCCTCAGGTGTTGGTGGAGAATAAAAAACAGAGCCAAAGAAGTGACTGTTGGACTAACATTCTTCAGGTGGAAACAAATATGACTCCAAATCATGCTCTGTCTTTGGATGTGTTTACACTAACATGATGTATATTGACTTTATAAGGTGATATAGCATAACAATGACGGAGATACTATATTGGCTGCACAACAAGCACAAAATGAAAAAGACCTTGTCTAGTACCAGTGTCTGGGGGGGTGGCCAAGTCTATTTCAGGGGGACCACAGATTTGTTTCCTGAATGTTCTAGATGCTTGTCCACCTTCTGTATCTTGTGAGATGTATTCTATTACATGTATTTACCTTCTAAAAATAAGAAAACAGCTGCAGTTGAACTATCATAAAACGAAAATCGATTGGCCAGAAGATCCACGGACCTAATTTATTGAACTCATGGGGTAGCCATGGGAAACTTGGGGTAGCCAAACAGATTTCAGGGGGGTCCAGTGCCACGGAGTCTGCCATGATGATTCACCATGTTTCTACAGCAGGGTTATTCAACCTTTTTCAGTTCCAGGACCCCTTGGACGAGAACAGAGACCCCCACATGTAATTAATTATTTGTGTGCATCACATTTTAAGCCTGGCCTATAATAACTTTTAAATTTACTTTATTGACCTTTTATTTCACCTTATTAAACTATTTAAATACTGGGTTATTAGCCTATATATGTTTATGATTGATACAAAAGTTCATGCATAATGAAATAATCATTTGAACAGTCATTTTTGTCATATTTTTTAATTCTCACAAATTATTTTGGTGAAAATTGACAAAATGTATGACAAAAATTGGCAGACCCCCTGCAGTACCTCTGTCGACCCCCTAGGGGTCACGGACCCCTGGTTGAAGACCCCTGTTCTATAGCCCAGAACAGACAAACTTAAGTTACCTGGATGTTGCAAATGGATTAACGGTGAAATGATCTTTTTCTATTCAAGTGCCTTAATAAGTCATGACAGTGTGACAGTGAGCCTAAAACTGAAGCAGCTAAATGGAGCCATCATTCATTCATTCATTCATTCATTTTTAGTATTCACACCTGTACTTTTTCTGCTGTGACACATCAGAAGGTCTGACCAAAAGGTCTATTAAAGCCAAGCCATCAACTCAACACAAATAATTAGTTTAACATATGTATTATGTCATTTATGTATTCTTCGTATTAAAGTTTATATAAATGGCAGGTCTATGAATTTTATTGACACATTTCAATTTTAGTTCTTTGATTTATCACCCCTTTGTTCTTCTGTGGGACAGGAGGTGTCATTTGAAAACATATTTGAGCACATATAGAAATCAATCCTTTTGTCTTCCTATTTCTCACAGTTTAGTAGGCTGTATTGTTTCTGCTTCCTCCTCATATCAGATCTGTTACTAGCTCTTGTCCTCACACAGTGGTTTAGACCAGGGGTGTCAAATGAGTGTCATTTTCACAGAGGGCCACATCAGCATAATGGTTGCCCTCGATGGGCCACATCAACAAATTGTTGGTGGTCGCGGATTATGGGTAATGTAGGCCTTTCCGCTATCCAAAACATATGAATAAAACTTTATTTCTCAGAATCAAAGGAGAAAAACATGAAGCTATCTTGTTGAATTATGAGTGACACTTTGACCTGTTTATGTTGAGAAATGTTGATGATGTCATTAAAAGAAATCTTTAAAATATTGAAAAAATAGTTCTGGGCAGAGTCCTCGGTTCTCCAATCACATTGATGCTCACAGCGTCATGTATCGCTGTGATCAGGTTATTATTGGAGTGAATGGACAGCTGTAGCCTCTGCTCTGAGCGTCTCTTACCGCCGCAGACAGGTTTACATTGGAGTCAATTGAGAACCCAGAGTGTTTCATACTGAAGTGGAGGGTACCTTTTGCGTCAGTATCAGACACCTAGGGACGTGACAAATCGTCGGTATTTTACGAGTTGGGAATGAAAGTATGTTAAGATAATCATGCACCTATCACGTTCTCGCGGGCCAGATAAAATGACGTGGCAGGCCACATTTGGCCCGTGGGCCTTGAGTTTGACACGTGGTTTAGACAGATACACTTAAAAATGTTTTGGCCAAAATGCAGGACTTATGCATTTCAATTACATAGACAATTTCCATCCATTTGAATGACATCATTTTAATATAAATATAATAAACTTAATGTGAAGCAAGTAATACAATTTATGTAATAGTACTAATAAACTCAAAGTGCTTCCACTACACAGTAGTTTAGTACTAACCAGGTTTATGCATTCAATATTAATAAAGCTTATTTGTTTGTCCAAACCCAACAGTGAAAATGAATGCAGTCATTTTAAGTTTATTTGTTCTGTTACATAAATCCTATTACTTGCTTCACCAAGACCATGTAATTCAAATGGATGGAAACTTTAATTGTGATTTTAAATGTAATTTAAATGCATAAGTGCCCAAAATATTGTTTTGAGTTTAAGGTCTGCTACCTTTAACTGTCTGCCTTTAATTTTTCTCATTTCTGTATGGCACATATCATAGAAGGTCGTGCCATAATTCGGTTCATTTCAAATAAACGGCGGTGTTACATGATGCCGCCCCGTTACATTTAATAAATACTGTCTCATTAGAGCACAATTAAAGATGTTTACAGTCACTGTATCCAGACAGCGCGCGCTGAGCAGCTTCGGATCTTTCCGTCTGTTTCCGCCATTGCATCGTCTTGCCACTTCACGCTGCCTCCATTTTGCTCTCGTGTGTGTATGTGTGCGTGCACAGTGTCGGTGTAAACTGGAGAGACAACAGGACCGAACGCGGAGGCACTCAGAGATTTCTACAGACATGGACGGGTAATATTTAACAAGCGGTGTTAACTACACCTAATTGAACTTACCGTCAGGCAGTACAGAGCTCAGTGTGTGTGAAAGCGTCATTTAATGGAGGAGCCGAGGAGGAGTCGTCTGCTTGTGTTAATGGGTTTCCATAGCCACGCGCTCTCTTCCATTAAGGAAGTGCCTGATGTTAGCATGTTAGCATAACTTAGCTAACGCCCGCTGTTTATTCCATTCGCTGCATTGCTAACGTTTCTATCTCTGATAAAAACGCTTGACACGTATGACGACACCACAGGAAGACGTGTTAATAATATCCCACGTTGTACTGCTTCTTCATAATAGTATATTGTAGCAGGATGCTAACGAAGCGGCTAGTGAAGTTTAGCAAACCGTTATGCTAACTAATGTACAGTAACGTCGCTCCTTTGTGTTAGACTTTAGCTAACTAGCTGCGTTTTATTGCACGAGCGGGCACGGTATATGTAGTGGATCCTCTGACACGCACGAGACGTGTTCTGGTTGTAAATCAGTAGCTCGTGCGCAAGCATTACTTCAGCAAACACTGATATTACCGTGTAAAGTTAGACGGTGTGTTAAACGGCAGATGCAGTTGATAGTATACTAATGGAGATATACAAAGTTGGCTGTAACATCTACTTTGACATCAGGGTGTGTCATTTAAAGAGTGTGGGCTGACCATGCATTGAATAAAGCATGACCTCAATGTTACTTTTATGATGTGATGAATCATAAATTAGTCCCCAGAGAAACATCATGAAACCAGATCATGTACATACAGACATGGCTATAAGTACAGTGCATTACACAATTGTAACCTCATTGTATAAGGGGGGAGTGTGAATTGAGTGTGAAAAGTACTTGTATAAGAAGGCATTCTCTATAAAGAATGTATGGGATGTATAAGTAAGTATGCAGTCTATGGATAATATGCAGCTAAACAGCTGTTGTTGTTGAGCTTGTGGCATTCGTTGATAACATTCCTTTCACTCACTGTAACAAATACACGCTTAAAGCTGTCACACCACTTTGCAGTTTAAATGTGTGATGCATCGGAACCCAACAATGTAGATTGTATTCAGATAACAGATGCCTTAAGATGTATATGTAACATGTTACTGTGATCTTCGAAGAGAGGGTGACCCACATCTGACACTTGTGTATCTGACGGTGTGTTTTCCTTCTGCATTCTATTCTTTTTGATTTTGACCAAATGAAAATTGTTTCTCTTTCAGCATCAGTGATGTTGCAGTTGGAGTGAAGGTGAGTTTGTTTCTACTCCTCTTGGTTTTTGCTCAGTGTTCCCTACACAGATCACATGAGAACACTGTAGGTGTGTTTTTTTTGTTGCATTATGAAACAACATACACGTTGATATAGCTTTCACACTGCTGCAGTTGTACAGAACACACAGCTTGATTTGAGAAATTAATATAAAAATAAAAATATACTATAAATATACTTGCGGTTGTGCCTTAAACCTACATTCTCTCCAATGGCCTGTATATAGTTATAGTAATGTGACCGGAACACTGAGGCTTTCATTTTCATCAGAGTGGACAGTATAATTGTCAAATACATATCTTTTTATCATCAATTTGTTTTGTTAATAGTCAGTGAATCATTTCAGAAATAGTTTAAAAAGTTCATGACAGATTTTCAGAGCCAGCATGGTGTCACTGCATGTTTTAACAGTTAAAACTAAATAAATATATACTAAATATTCAGTTTACTATGAGAGAATAACATCAGCACATATTCATATTAAAGACTTTAAGACTGATGGTAATAGTGGATTTACATTAGATTCTGTGGAATAAAGAGAGATCTGTCACGTCTTGTCACCTTTTGTAACATTTCAAAGATCTTTTTTCCATGCTGTCCCCTCGTGTTAATGCCAGAACAATCAGATTTCTATCAAATATTTGTTTTGGGCTCTGATAGCATGAGAATGGCTTTAATGAAATGGGTATGGCTTGTGTCCCCTTTGATCACTGTTTCCTTGTGTATGTGTATTGTTGTTCTGGCTACCTAACCTGATTTGTTGAGTGCCAGCTGCATTTCTGTCTGCACAAAACAAAGTTAAAGTCTTCTCTCGAAGGGAAATGGAACAGTCATAAAATACTGATTCCTCTGATATGGCGGGTCTTTGCCATCCTGTTTATTTCATCAATATTTCAGTGTCATAGACAGAGCAGTGAGGGTTGCCAGCTGTTGGGAGAGAATTCTCTTCTTGGATTCTGGTAGCTCGTGCACTGTGTGCTCACATTTTGGCCCAAGTTACTTTATTATAGTCTCAATTTATTTGTGTCATGTCGCTGCAGCAGAGCCTGCAACGCCTAGTTTATCGTAACCATAAAGAATGTTAGTGACAAAAGAACAATTGGTTCAAATTCAGTCAGACAGAAACAAGAAGGGGGTGTATGAAGCTATTATAAAGTTGTGTGCGTAATGGGTCCCTAGCCAGCTTCCTCTTCATCCCATCAGTCAGGTTTAAGAGCACAGGGCGCCTGTCAGCTCCGGCAAGCCTTCTGGGACCTAGTATAGCTCAGGATGAAATGACACATCTTGACATCTTAAATTCAGCAAGATTAAACCCACAGCAGAAAAGGAGGAGCCAGGCCACTCTTATGCTGCTTTATGTCTCTTTCCACCTACTCCTCGACCCTCTTGTTGTTACTTTAAACTGTCTTCAGAGACCTCTGTTTTGTTGTTGTCTTTGAGGATCTGTCTGGAAAATGGAAATAGTTTTTCCCATTATTTCACAACTTTGCCTGACCGTCTTGTCTGCCTTTTTTCTTTTCTTCACAGAGAGGATCAGACGAGCTGAGTATGTACAACAGTCCCAACTCTGGCATGAGCAGTATCAGTGGTGAGTTCGTTCCGACCACCTCTGAATAGAGAAGGGCTTGACGGAATTTGCATGAAGCCATTTGATCGGTAGTGACAGCCGACATTAAAAGGAAGGATTAATAGGTGTTGGAAAAGTGAAACAGGCTGCATGAGTTGAACTGTTCTCTCATGGGAGCTATTTAGTGTCTGAATAACATCACGCTCCTCAGTAGGTGGGCTCCCACACACCGCAGCATGTGACTGGAACAGACATAGTGGATACCACTGCATTTTAATGCCTCCTCACTGTTTAAACGAAATCAGAAAAATCTCACAGAAAAATTCACAAATCTGGATGATTGAAAAAGCAGCCACAGACAAAGTTACAGTATTAATTATATTATTAATTCTAAAATATTAATTCTAAAATATTAAACACTCTGCCAACAACATAAGAACAATTATAAAAGCACACACAAGGGTTTTGTGAGATCTTTAATCAGAGTCCCAGTCTGCCATTGCTACACCCACATCTGAGCTAATGTCACCCTTGGGACCTGTCTAATAAAGTGAGATAAAGATTCTCAGACTGTCTTGATTTAGGTAGCTTCACAACATCCACCATTCCACCAATCACATGAATAAACAGAGTCACAAAGGTGGATGGATAGTTCTTTAAATGCACAACTTTCCAGTCTGGCTATGAGCTTCCAAAAAAAAGAGAATCATTTGTAACAGATATATTCCAAAGTTCGACATGTGTTAGTTGGTTGGGTTGTGCTACAAAACAGAATTAATAATCACCTTTTGGGCTGTTTGATCGGCTGAAGACTACTGCATATGATTTTTTAATAGAGCTGTATCAAAAGAGTCAAAAAGGTTGTGACTTGATTAGATATACATTCTCACTTTGATGTGTAATGAGACAGACCTCTTCTACCAGTTTCACACCAGTGTGCAAGAGCTCAGACAAATTGCTTTGAGTTTGATGCCATGGACCAATGAATGTGAGCTGGACTTGGTCAGATTGGTTCAATATTCAAAACAATTCCTAAACAAGGGCTCGGTATCCAGGTCCAGCTATTTAAACTGTAATTAGCAACCTGTTGGGTTGTGAAACACATTTTTGTGAAATAAGAGAAATTTCTGTTTCTGGGGTGATACTGCCTAGAGCTATTGGGTAAAGGACTGGTGATGTTCTATATTTTTCTTTTTGTCAACAAATTCCATGCTGCCAGTCAAACCACTAGTGAGTCTATCTTACTAACTAGAGCGCAGACCTGTGGAAGTGTTACGATTTTACAGTCGAGTTTGAGGTGGCTGTAATGTTTTGTTATAATGATGATAGGTTTTGTGCATGTGCAACAAATTTAATTCATTTTGCCACAGACAGCGGCGTTACAGTAGAGCTATTTCGCAACATTAACAGTAGTAGTAAAGACTAATTTTCTGCCCCGTGATTCAGATCCACACCAAAATGTTTTGTTGTTTTACCTTTCCATGTTTCACGCTGAGTGTAAGCCATATGTATCAAGAGATGGACCAGTATTTTGCTCTTCTTCATGTTGTTTCATCCTATGTTTAACATGTGCTGAAATGACAATAAAACTCCTTGAATCCTTGAATCTTGGGCAAAATATAGAATAGCTTTAACAATATCTGAAATCTGAAGGCTGAAAAAACATTGAACATTGTTAATAACAACATGTAGACTACCTGTATGCATATTCCTTAGCTGTTTGAACTCATTGTCTAACCTTGTTGTCTAGCTGGTTTTAGGCATCACATTGGTCGGCTACATTGCTGCATAGTTTAGGTGTCACAAACTGTCAAGCAGCTTAATGTTTCTTTAGAGCGACTGATAATTGTCATGTGGTTGATAGATGAAGTGAAGTTGTGATGCGGTGGAGGATGGAAGGAAAGACAAGCAAGTAATACTGATAATGTTTATCATCCAGCAACAGCTAATGTTACAGGGCAGCCGTGTCTCCTAGATATTCTGTTTATGTACAACTAATTTGCAGCAACAAATACGTTATGAAGGATTAGAATTGTCAACACAACATAATTATGAAAACAATTTAGTGAGGAGGTAAAATGTTCATCTTCTGCATGAAAAGTGACCACACGGTCAGTGTCTCTGTTCATCGTTTCTCTCTGTGCGCAAATAAATGTAGAATCTATAAATGAAATGCTATTAAATAGGCTACATGTCTCATTATCATTAAAAAATTCAAATGTACATTTATTATTTACATTTTTAGAACACTGTCAAAATGATGGGCAACAAAGTATAACGCACCCTCAGATATTTGAGGGATGAAAACATGGTGGTAGTTTCTTCATGAGATGTGTTGACAGTAACAAAAGTACAGAATATCACCAGCCTCAAGGGGACTACCGTTGAGTTGTTGAGCACAGTTAATCAGTGTTTGTGCTAACGTTTTAGACGGGGCTTCCAATGGCAGTGACAGTAAAAAGTTGAGGGTTGAGGAGGCCCCGCCATCACGCGTGCTCCACATCAGGAAACTGCCTAACGAGGCCTCGGAGACCGAAGTCATCGCACTTGGCTTGCCTTTTGGCAAAGTTACCAACATCCTCACACTGAAGGGAAAGAACCAGGTGAGTGGAGGGAACAAACAGACAACCACAAAACAACCATTGGGCTTCAGTTTTACACCACAGATGAATTCATAGGGGACACAAGAGATGGGTTATCTTTGTGGTGCTTTTCTTTCTTGACCTGCCAAGGACCAAGTGTCACATGAGTATTTTGAACTCATTCAGTCTTCCAATCTTGTACGGCATCTGAAACAAGCCCCTACAAAAGCCTCTTGTCTGCCTGCTGACGAAGGCTGTAGGAGGTACTTGGCATTTGTTCCCTAGATTCCTGTCAAGCACAGCTGCTTTGTTCTCCTCACAGTACCGATGTCGGTACTATGTTGGCTAGTCTTGATCGATCGGCAGCTGCCTCATCTCAGCGTTCATACAACTTCATCTGTGTTGGTCTGATAAAACGTCTGTTTGTTACCACAATGCTACAATTCATGTGGTGAACGTTCTGTAATAGTGACCTCCATATTTATATACTTGCAGGATCAAAAATGACTTGATGTGATTGGATAGTGTATAGTGAAAACAATGTATAAATGATGAGTTCTTGAATGGTAACTTTCTTTATTCTTTTCTTCCAGGCATTCTTAGAGATGGGGACAGAAGAAGCAGCCATCACTATGGTGAACTATTATACCACTGTAACTCCTCATGTCCGCAATGTCCCAGTCTTTATTCAGTACTCCAATCACAAAGAACTCAAAACTGATGCTGGCAATCAGGTTAGTACAGTTTATTATTTTAAGTAATTTGTACTCTCTCAATTGCAGAAAAGCTTCTAATACACGGCAACTACTCTTGTGCATCATTAGTACTTGGTTGAGAGCTTGTAGGTTATGTTTGGATGTCTTAAAACTTTGATTTTCTATGGTAACGTGAGGTCTAGAACCTCTAGATGATGAGGATGATGATGTTTAGGACATATACATACATCAGTGCTTGTACTGTTTTCTTTGCATTAATAGTAAAATGGATAACCATCTTGTCAGCTGAGCTCCATTGTTAAAGACAGTGACTAACACCTTGTGTTTTGATGTAGCGGACCCAGGCGGTGCTTCAGGCAGTATCAGCAGTCCAGTCTGGTGGTTCACCAAGCTCAGATGTACAGGAGGCTCTCGCTGCAGCCTCCAGTCCAGTGCTGCGGATCATCATCGACAACATGTTCTACCCTGTAACGCTGGATGTACTGCAACAGGCAGGCCACCGTTGTTTTGACCCAACACACTAACAAATGGTTCAGTTGTCTTGTTGTACTTGAATATTAATGCTTGTGCTTGTTTTTGTTTTGTTGACAGATCTTCTCCAAGTTCGGCACAGTCATGAAGATAATCACATTCACCAAGAACAATCAGTTCCAGGCCCTTCTACAATTCAGCGATCCTGTCAATGCCCAACAGGCCAAACTGGTAAGAGGCTGTTTATCTGGATCTCCACTAGTCATGTTAAGCATCTTTTTTAGTGATGACCTGCTGTGTGTTTGAGTGTTTGTTAGTACTTGTAATTCCAAATATAAAAGGTGAATATGGAGTGATGTGGAGTTTTTTCCTCTCTCCAGGCACTGGACGGTCAGAACATCTACAATTCATGTTGTACGCTGCGCATCGACTTCTCCAAGCTGGTCAACTTAAATGTCAAGTACAACAATGATAAGAGTCGCGACTACACGCGACCCGAGCTGCCTGCCGGTGATGGCCAGCCCAGCCTCGACCCCACGGTGGCTGCTGCCTTCAGCAAAGACTCCAACTCCCTCCTCGGTAAGATCCCAGGTAGATCACATTTTTATTTCTCTTCCTCTTTATCTTGTTGTGTTGTTGTTTGTACCCACTGCCTAAATGCTTCAAATAACGAGCCACATGGTATGGAATCTTTCAGATGAGGTTCTGGGCAGATTTAAATGGAATGAATAAATACTGAATGATAGCTGCTGGTTATCAGTCAGTCATTTTGGGTGGTTTAAAAGTTCAGTGTTATAAATGTGTGGTGTAGTGTGAAGTGCTGCTCTCCATTCCATGATTGTCTTGTCTGCTTCTTGTCAGGAGCCCTGAACCCCCTGAGCGCAGCAGCAGCAGCTGCTGCTGCTGCAGGGAGGGTGGCCCTAGCTGGACAGGCGGGGTCCAGTGGGGTCCTGCTGGTCAGCAACCTCAATGAGGAGGTCAGTAACACATCTATACACACACACCAGATGGACCATCTAAGGCTGAAAGTCCACCACTCCTACCCACCACCTTCATCCCTCTGTTCTTTTGTTTAATTGGCTGGTTATAGCCAGTCATCTTCCTCATCCTACCATCTCCATTTTCATTGTCTTGTGTCTTTCATAGAGGATGCATTAAGAGTGTCCATGGTTCTTTTTTTTGCTACATATTTGATCTGAAACTGAACCACTTCATTTGGCTTTTTTAATGATAACACTTCTGTGAGCTTTGACAGTTGAGTTTATGCAAGTATTCAAAACTCTTTCAAAATAAGAAAGCAGAGAGCTACAGCTCTTCTGTGAGAATAAAAGGGTGGTTTTTCACCCAGAAATTTGAGCTTTTTAGTCAGCCTGATGATATCTGAGCCACAAAACTAGTCCATAACCCAAGAACGTCTGTTATTTTTAATTTATCTTGTGATAGACACTAATCGCTGAAGTGTCCCAGGACACAATTGACGCTGCAGCCTGAGAATCCAAATTTTTTTAGAAGAGATAGACAGGACCTCTTTGTTATGCCACCTAATTTTTATATGAAGAAGTTTTGTCTAACCTTTTTTCTTTGCTGTATTTTCTAGTGTCCTTTACATGCCCAGGGCCTTGCTGTTGTTTTTTTATTTTGTCCCTTTTTCAGTCAAGACTCATTATGTCCCCGTAAGAGAGAGGGGAATTGCTGTTTCTGTCACCGCACCAAACAACCCTCCCTTCTTCCCTCTTCCGATGTTCTGCCTTTCCCTCTCTTTGTCAAACTGTATCTAACTCGGCTAACTGTCTCTCTTCTGTTTTTCTCTCTAAGCTCTCCTCACCTCTCCTCAGCTCATATGAAAGCTCATATGAAATCATTCTATGGTCTCCTAACCTGTGTCTCAGCTCTGGGAACAAATACCTGCCTTTCTGAAATACTTTGCTTGCTGTCTTTTCTCCCTCTTCCCCTGCCTTTTTTTATTTTTCATTATTTTATTTTTACTGTGACTTAAAGAGCGACTAAACTGTCTCACCTAATGTCTCTGTGTCTCTCCTCATCAGTCTGTTCTCTCTAGCTGTAAATGAATGTGTCATACCGGAGCCTCTGACAGTATCTCAGCCATTCAAACTTGAACCCCCTGATGTTCAGATACTGTGCTTGAGCTTTCTTTTAGCTTCTTGGACTTGTGTGAACACCACATTTTACTCAAGTGGCCTTCACATCAACTCTTGCATGCCAAAATTGTTCAGCTAAACAAATCTTTAACTGCATGATCTCTTAACTAATTTTCCCCCCTCAGCTTCTCACATTCTCGTAGTACCATCCTCCCTCGCTGAAAACGTAGATCTTCAGATTTCCGACCTGCTGCATGTTGTTTTGATCCCATGGTTATGACTTTATATTGCTGATTTTATTATGATTTTGACATGAATGTACCTTTACCCCATGCTTGTCCAGGGTGAAAGACATTTTGGCACAAGTTATTTGCTGTATTTTGACTAAAGAAACATTGATCCAAGCCATTATCTCTGACCAAACTACCTGCATTATTCCAGTGTACTGACCTATATTTTATTTTTTGTCCCTCCCCCTCCTCACTTTTTATTTATTTTTTTATTTTTCCTCCAATTTGCATTTGCCTCCCTTTTCATCTCCCCACCCTCTCATCTCTCTCTCTCTACCCCCCCCCCCTTCATTCATCCTGCCTCCCCCTTCGTGCTGATGAGGGGGACATTTAACCCCTCAAATCACACTTTCTTCCTCCTGCTCCTCCCTTCCCACATTAACCACCCCTCTCCAAAAAACCCTTCCATGACTCCTCTTCCGCTGCCTGCTCCCCTCCATGACCCACCACCTCCATCACTCTCCGGGGGGAAAACAAAAACCACCATTCCTCCTACCTACCTCCGTTCTGGATCGATCTGTCCATCTCTACCTCCGCTCCGCTCCGACTCTTCTACCTCTCTACCTGTCTCACGCTGCTTGTTGCTCTTCTCTCCCTCTAAAGATGGTTACGCCCCAAAGTCTGTTTACCCTCTTCGGTATGTTATCGTTAGCTCTCTCTCTCTCTCTCTTTCTCTCTCTCTCTCTCTCTCTCTCTCTCTCTCTCTCTCTCTCTCTCTCTCTCTCTCTCTCTCTTCTTCCTCTCCTCTTCTGTTCTTTCTTTTTTCTGTCTTTCTGTTTGTTCTATTTCCATTCAATCTTTGAGACATTTGTCATTATTATTATTATTATTATTATTATTATTATTATTATTATTACAACCATGTATATTTAGTTTGCACACACAGTAGCTTGTTTGGTAATTTGTAACACATTTTGGCCCTCTGTTTATTGGTTTGGGTTAATGTTGTATACTTTGCTGCACACTACACAGTAATGAGTTAATGCACGGTTAAGTCATTATTTTTGCATGCTGTTTTGATTTGTAGCCATCTGACGCAGCTTGATAACTGATCTGTTTAGAGGGTGTCTCTTCTGTCTTTACCTGTTCCTTCTACACACCACTCACTCTGTCTACTGTAAATTTCTTGTGTGTACTCTTGCTGTTCTCTCTTCTTTGTTTCTTGTCCTTAAATTATCCTCTGATGTTAACTTTTTTTTATTTTTCTAACTGTCTGCTTTCTCTCCACCTCACCCTCTCTCCTCCTGACTGCCCGTCGCTCTGATGCAGGAGTGTATGGTGATGTCCAGAGGGTGAAAATTCTTTACAATAAGAAGGACAGCGCTCTCATTCAGATGTCAGATGCTAACCAGGCCCAGCTAGGTGAGCAGATGTCATAACCACCTAGTTCAGTCATTCACATCTAATTGTCTTGTGATGCTGGTGGCAGTGTTTGTCTGGCAGCATTGTCTCAGAGGAGGGAGCTTTGTCCTTTTCAAGGAAACCACTGCTGCATCTAAAGGGGGCATAAACCTGTTGAGTGCTACCAATGACTCTGAGTATCTGTGAGCTGTATTGGCCGATACATGGTTTTGTTTTGTTATAGCAGCTAGTGTAGCAGTATTAAGTGCTTAAAAGTCCCAGCCACAAAATACACTGTCTTTACCAAGGTTTTGTTCATCACGGCATTCTGCAAGTTGGGTTCACAGGAGCAGAACAGAATCATTGATTTAAATCTATATTCAGTTGGATACAGTACAAAGATAATTCATGTTCAAACTAACGTAGATTAGCATTTATCCACAGGAAGACAACAGACAGCACTGCATTAAAAGACTTTATTATATAAAAGATATTACTGCGTGAGCTCTGGAACACTTCAGAAGACTGCTGCGGTAAACACAGTCCATCTCTGCATCTACAGATGAAGTTCAGACTCTACCATGCAAAGAGAAGGTGGTGAACGTTTTCATCATCCAGAGCTCCTATGTTGAACCTGTTCACTCCCAAATCCATTTACAGACTTTTCAGTGACTCTGTTGTCCTTCAGCACGTAGAAAACCAGTTGCATTGTGACTTGTTGACTGCTCTTGTTTGTTGATGTGTGAGAAGTGAAACAAGTCTGAATTTATGAAGAGCTGTCATCACCATGTGTGTCCGGCTAAATGGATGTATACAACATATTTTCATTTAGTTAACAGCACATTTTGGTACACAAAAACTTTTTGGATATGGGTATACTCCAGCTTCCTCCCACAGGTCAAAGACATGCAGCTTAATGGGTGACTCTAAATTGTATTTAATATTGGGATCAGTTATTGCAGTCAGTGATTACCACATGACAGGCTGCAGTATCCTCACCATGACCTTTGTTTTCTTTACTATGACCAAAGCAATGAGCCATTTGAATGGCCAAAAGATGTATGGAAAGATCATCCGTGTGACACTGTCCAAGCATCAGACGGTTGCGCTGCCACGTGACGGCCTGGATGACCAGGGCCTGACCAAGGACTATGCCAACTCCCCACTTCATCGCTTCAAGAAACCTGGCTCCAAGAACTTCCAGAACATCTTCCCACCATCTGCCACTCTCCACCTCTCCAACATCCCGTAAGTACTACTCGGCTCAGGAACAGGCTGTTCTGTTTATAGATGTGTCTTAAATATTCCTCAAAACAATGAGGACTGTTCATGCAGGTAAACTGTCAATTACACAAGTTTTTTATTGTATATAAGCAGAATATATTACTAGTGCTGCACCCTCATTCTCAGCCCTGTTTACTGGGGATGGGTCATTTATAAAATAGGCAAATAGCTGCAGATAGGGACTAGTAGTAAGTATTAGGCATGAGCAAGTACAGCATTATCTGTATGACATGAATTATTTGTATCCGGGGATGGGGGATGGGGGAAGTTTACCCTCTTCGGTACGATAACATACCGAAGAGGGTAAACTTTGGGGCATAACCATCTTTAGAGGGAGAGAGAGACCCATTCTACCAAGCACCACATCTGTAAAGTAAGTAAAAACAATCCTGAAGCTGAAAAAGTCCTAAACGTTAATGGAAAAGACCTGTGAACCTGAGTGACTGAGACAGAGACAGAGCTGTTCTGTGTGTGAGTGAGCAGAGGGACACAGCACCGGGATCTGGGAGTAACAGCACTGCTCCATCTACAGATTTCAGGGTTTTTAGGGCAAATACTAAGTCGGAAACAGCAGCAAAGACCATTTCAGGCTTTAAAATTGAGCAATATCATTTTAAAATCAGAAAGATTAGGGAGGCAAGCACAGGGGTCATGTAATCATGCCTCTTTGGCCCTGTAATGGGTTGAGCAGTAACGTTCTCTTCCAACTGGAGATCTGGAGGGAGCCCAGTCTGATACCCAACTGAAGTGCACCACAATAATCAAGCAAAGAAAAAATAACGTAGACGTAAAGTAAGTGGGCCCACCACCCACAGGGAGAGGCATAGGGATTGGATGCCTTGCCAGCTGGGCGGCAGGCAAAGGTGGGGTCCTGGGGATACTCCCAAGCCCCAGCTGAGCACCACCATGTTGGAGTTCTCCCCGGAGAACCACAGGGTTGCCTCCATGCAACTGCAAGTTGTTGTAGGGGAAGTTCTGGCTGTTGTTTATACTTACGCACCAAACATCAGTTCAGATTACCCGGCCTTCTTGGGAGTCTCTGGGTGGGGTCCTGGAAAGGATTACACCTGGTGACTCCATAGTTCTGCTGAAAGACGAGGGGAGTAATTGGGATGAAAGGCCTGCCTGTCATGGATTGGCCATAACGAACACGATGTTCGAGTATAAGGGTGTTCAAAGGTGTACTTGCACCATAAGGTACAAGTTGATGATCCACTTTGTGGTCGTGTCATCAGATCTGCACCCATAAGTCTTGGACACTCAGGTGCAGAGAGGAGCAGAGCTGTCAACTGATCATCACCTGGTGGTGAGTTGATCAGGTGGTGGGGGGAGAATGCCGGACAGGTCAAGTAAACACAAATGTGTAGTGAGAGTGAACTGGGAACGTCTGGCATAGGCCCCTGTCCACGAGGTCTTCAACTCAGACCTCCAGAAGAACTTTTTGTGCAACAGGCACCGGGTGGCTAGAAGGACTATGGCTTCAGTAGTCACGCAGGTTAGGTGAGGCCATGGAGAAGGGCTTTCAAGGAAGTTCTGGCAAACCATCCGATGTTAGAAAGCTCTTTGGCGGCAAGGCACCGGGTGTGGATGAGATGTGTCCTAAGATGCTGAAGGATTTGTACATTGTTGGGTTGTCTTGGCTGACAGACCTTTTCAATGTTGCATGGAGGACGGGTACAGTAGCCGTGGAGTGGTGGTCCCCATTTTCAAAAAACGGGACCAGAGGGTGTGCTCCAATTTTCGGGGTATCAGGCATCAGAACGTGACCATCAGTGCTGGGGCGATTTGCAGCAGGGTGTGAAGCAGATGGGATGAAGGTCAGCACCTCTAAGTCTGAGGTGCTGACCAGGTTGGGAGCAAGTTGCTGCCCCAAACTAAGGAGTTCATATATCATGGGGTGTTGTTTATGAGTGATGGGAAAATGGAGCATGAGATGGACCAGTGGTTTGGTGCAGCGTCTGCAGTACCGCAGACTTTGTACCCGACTGTTGTGGGGAAGATTTTCCAGTCCATCTGTGTTCCAACCTTTACCTGTGGTCATGAGCTTTGGGTAGTGTCTGAAAAAATGAGATTGCGGATACAAGATACATGTGCCTTCCTTTGGAGATGTTTCGCGCACGTCCAACTGGAGGAGACCCTGGGGCAGACCCAGAACCCGCTAGAGGGACTGTATTGCCCATCTAGCTCGGGAACGCCTCAGGATCCCCCAGGAGGACCTGGAATGTGTTGCTGGGGAGAACAGCGTGTGAAGTGCCCTACTCAACCTGCTGTCACCAGGAGGAAGAGAAGCGGAAGAGAATGGATGGATGGATTTCTTTTTAGAAATATTGTCCTTGTTATGCTGGGTATATCAGTTCTAGAGCTACTTTCTGAGAAATGAGAATGAGTCTTTGTGGAAGTCTGTGGGTGTCTCATGACCTGACATTAATCTAACCTTTATTTTCATAGACAAGATGTGACAGAGGATGACCTGCGGCTGCTCTTCTCCAACGCTGGAGGCACCGTGAAAGCCTTCAAGTTTTTCCAGTACGTAGTCAGATAAATCACGAACCCACTGAATTTGTTACTGATGCATTAAAGGATCCATCTTGGAACAAACGTTGGATTCTTAAACCTTGGTGTCATATCTTTCAGGGATCGTAAAATGGCTCTGATCCAGATGTCAACAGTGGAGGAGGCCATCCAGGCCTTGATTGACCTTCACAACTACAACATGGGAGGCAACCAGCACCTGAGAGTCTCTTTCTCCAAGTCCACCATCTAAGAATCTGACCTGCAAATTCCTGACAGCACCAGGGTTTACTGTCAGAAACCATTTGAGACTGTGTCTGGACACTGGGGGGACCACATGATTGAATCAGTTTTGTTATTGGGGTTTTGTTGATCCTGTCATTCCTTGAGAGAGACTGAAACTTTGACTTGCATCCTTTTTTAAAGAGAACAGTCGAGTATGTTGCAGATTCTGGATCCTCCCAGCTGTTCTTAACTGTACCTCCGTATTTTTATGTCAGGCAAAATATTGACGATTGATTGTCCCCTTGTACGATAGTTTGATGTAGATCAGTGTTTAATTCTTGATTTAGTTGAAAAGATACAGTAATTATGTGCCTTACTTGACAATATCAACTGTTTCTACAGCTGGACATTCATTAATTACCCTCGTATGCTTTTGGGGCACATTGGTATTGGATAATTTTGGAGGTTATGGAGAAGTTTTTAAAGCTCTGCCATCAACAAGGCATAGCTCTTTTTTTGTATTGTTCCACAGTTTTAGACTCAACATTTTCCTTTTCAGTTTAGCAGCATGAGAGAATATTCCTGAGGCAACTTGTATGAGTTTTTACAGCAGCCTGTGACAGGCACTTGAACTTGAATTCCATTATTCCACAAGTATGCTCAGTGCAAGACTGTTTTATTTTCCCCCAGTTTTGATTTCACATAATGTCACATATCATAACGTGGCTCGTGGCTAAGTATTTCTTTATCCGTGTTTTTGAAGCCTTCCATGCTTTTTCCATAGCAGTGAGGTGTAATTGTCAGTGACAATGGTTTTCTAAGCATGTATAGTTGAGATAGGATCCCCCATCAGAAAGTGTTGCATGCTGTGGAAGCAGTTAGGTGAGTCCACTGTGATTTCATTGTCATGTGACAGTTTACTCGAGAGGGCTACTCAGTTGGACCAAAGTTTCTGTGCCTTTAGTGTTCCTTTAATTCATTTTAACAACAAAAAAGCATTTGAATAAGCTGAAATGTTGCATTTCAGGGGAAAATGCTCAGAATTTTAAGTGTTTATTCCCTTTTTTCTTTTTAAATACTTAACAGGACCTCTTGACTGGAGGTGTTTGCTCAGAAATATAGTTCTGTATATTTTTTCTTCAAAGTCCGATTTTATACCGCTCAAAGTGTAATGATTTGGTATAGTTCTGAAGAGGCACAATTAAAGGATGAATTATTTTCTAACAAGGGGAGGTGCGACTTTGTTTCCTGCTTTTTGAGTTTTCCCTCTCATGGTCTCTCGTGTATTCTGCATTACGTCTGTAGCATGCCTAATAAAACTATTCTGTAGCTCTGCATTCACCTCCTCTGTCTCTCCTCTGTTCTGTCCGCTCCGCTCACATCTTCAGTCCCAGGGTGGGAAGGAAGCCAAAATTCATTTTGGAGCCACTTGAAAACAAGCTCTAATAAGCCAGATTGAGCCCTCTGATGGTACTAATTCACAAGACAAGAAGTACATTTTGTTGATGTGTTTCCCACCCTGCCAACTGACACTATCTATTCCTTTGATGTCTTGCTCTTCTCTCCTCTGGTAGTTGCCTATTTTCTAATCAGTCTCTAAGGGCCTCTGCTCTCCTAACAATCTATCTGATCTATCTACTTGCTCTCATACCTTTATCAATTACATAAATGGCCTCAGTTGTCATTTTTACAAGCTTTTTGAATTTTTACGCTGCTGCCATCTTTTGAGTAGGATTGCTACAGGCGCAAGTACAGATAATGGGATGTGTTAAGCCAATTAAAGCCACATTGTACTGCTGCTGAATCTCATTGAATACCAGAATGGGGAGCTGTTTAGAATCTCAGGTATTTTGGACACAGCTTTGGTCTATAAGAATATAAATGACTGGCCTGAACCACTATTCAGGCTCTGATAAACCCATTGTACACCACTGGCCCAGCAGCAAATAGACAGACACAGAGATTAGCTTGTGAACATAGAAGAGTCAAATATCTTTTTTAACAGTTGGTAGAGCTAAAACACTTGTCTTAAATTAATCTGCATGCTGGGTAATGTGCTGTACTGGTCAAAACTTTGGACACACTGTGTCCACAGTAATGCCATCGAAACTATGAAATGAGACATATGATAGATGATTCTGTTGCACACTGTTGGCATTCTCTCAATCAGATTCATGAGTTTGTCACCTGGAATGATTTTACAGCTGTCTTGAAGAAGTTCCCATACAATGCTGAGCACTTGTGTACTACTGTTCCTTCACTCTGCTGTCCAATTCATCCCAAACAATTACTGAAATTGTGGTGTCGAGATCATTTGTTGAAGAACTCTCCTTGGTCAAATAGCCCTTTTAGTCTGCAGGTGTGTTTGGGGCCGTTGTCACTCAGCTCAAACCACATGGGTGGTTCCCTGGCTCCTCCAGTCTGCATGTTGAAGTGTCCTTGAGCAAGATACTGAACCCTAAATTGCTTATGAAGGCTGTGCCATCAGTGTGTATGAATGGGTGAATGAGATATGTAGTGTACAGTGCCTTGAAAAAGTATTCAAACTTGACATTTTGTGACCTTACAATCACAAAACTTGAATGTATTTAGTTGAGATTTTACATGATAAACCAACAAAAAGTAGCACATAATTGTGAAGTGGAACAAAGTGGAATGTACTCTGATACCCCTAAATACAATCAAGCAATCAATTGCCTTCAAGTTACCTAATTAGTAAATTGACTCCACCTGTGTGTAATTTACTCATAGTATAAATACACCTGTTCTGTGAAGACCTCAGTGGTTTGTTAGAGAACACTAGTGAACAACAGCATCATGAAGAACAAGGAACTCACCAGACAGGTCAGGGATAAAGTTGTGAAGAAGTTAAAAGCAGGGTTAGGTTATAAAAAAAAAAACCCAAGCACTGTTAAATCCATCATCCAAAATGGAAAGAGCAAGGCACAACTGCAAACCTATCGAGACATGGCTGTCCACCTAAACTGACAGAGTGAGCGAGGAGAGCACGGGTCAGAGAAGCAGCCAAGGGGCCCATGGTCACTGTGGAGGAGCTGCAGAAATCCACAACTCAGGTGGGAGAATCTGTCCACAGGACAACTATAAGTCGTGCACTCCACAAATCTGGCCTTTATGGAAGAGTGGCAAGAAGGAAGCCATTGTTGAAAGAAAGGCGTAAGAAGTCCTGTAATAGTTTGCCACAGGCCATGTAGGGGACACGGCAAACGTGGAAGAAAGTGCTTTGGTCAGAAATTGAACTTTCTGGCCAAAATGCAAAACGCTATGTGTGGTGGAAAACTAACACTGCTCATCACCCTGAACACACCACCCCCACTGTGAACGTCATGCTGTGGGGATGCTTTTCTTCAGCAGGGACAAGGAAGCTGGTCAGAGATGAAGGGAAGATGGATGGAGCTAAATACAGGGCAATCCTGGAAGAAAACCAGTTGATGGCTGCAAAAGACTTGAGATTGGGAAGGAGCTTCATCTTCCAGTAAGACAGTGACCCTAAACATAAAGCCAGAGCTACAATGGAATGGTTTGGATCACAGAGTATTCTTGTGTTAGAATGGTCCAGTCAAAGTCCAGACCTAAATCACTTTGAGCATCTGTGGCAGGACTTGAAAATTGCTGTTCACAAATGGTATCCACCCAATCTGGCTGAGCTTGAGCTATTGAGCTGAATACAAATTCACACCACATTTTTCAGATTTTTATTTGCTTAAAATTTTGAAACATATCATTTCTGTTCCACTTCACAATTATGTGCTACTTTGTGTTGTTCGATCACATAAAATCTAAATAAAAAACATTTGAAGGCACTTTGAGCGGACTACAAAGGTACAGTCCATTTACCATTACCATCATCAAAGCACCCCCATTACACCTCCTCTTTCATGCTTCATGATGGGAACCACACATGCAGGTACCATCCATTTCCCTTCACTGTGTCTCACAAAGACATTGCGGTCTGAACCCAGCGGTGTCAAATATGGATTCATCAGCCCAAAGTCTAGATTACCACTGGTCTAATGTTCATGCCTTGTGTTTGGTGACCTAAGCAGCTCTCTTCTTGTTGGTCTCCCTCAGTTGTGATTTCTTCGCAGTAAGTAATTTGACCATGAAGGTGTGATTCACATAGTGATGTTGAAATGTGTCTGCTACTTGAACTCTGAAGCATTTATGTGGGCTCTAATTTGAGGTGCTGTTACTTGATGATTTCTAAGGCTGGTAACTGTAGTGAACTTCTCTGCGGTGGAGGTAAGTTCCTTTCTTCCAGAGGTAAGTCTTACTGCGGTAGTTGAATTGAGCTGTTTACTGTATGCAAATACTGAAGAAGGATAAGTCCCTCCAACCGTACTATTGATTATGATGCCTAAACGACATCACCATAAAGAACAGGTAACCCCTCCCTTTAATCTCCTCAGCATTTGAACTTTTGAAGGGTGCTAAAATTTTCTCCAAGCTGGATCTTAGAAACGCCTATCACTCAGTGAGGATTAGGGAGGGGGATGAGTGGAAGACAGCGTTTAATACCCCCTTTGGACACTATGAGTATCTCGTCATGCCTTTTGGACTAACTAATGCCCCAGCCCGTAGTCTCCCTCCACAATTCTCCCTTCCTCCTGTGTGGTAGGAGCGGTCACATGGGCTAAGAAAACCAAACCTGACACCCTTTCCAGGATGTTCGATCCCGACCCCAGCCCTAAGATGCCCTCCACAATTCTCCCTTTCTCCTGTGTGGTAGGAGCGGTCACATGGGCTATTGAAAAGAGAGTGAAAGAAGCCTCTGCCAACACCCCTGCCCCGACAGGGTGTCCACAAAGTCGTATCTTTCTGCTGGTCTCCTTGCGTCCACAGATGATCCACTGGACTCACACCTCACGAGTTGCCTGCCATCTGGGGGCTACTCGGACAATCTTCATTATCAAGCAGCGCTTCTGGTGGTCAGTGATGGAGAAGGAGGTGGGTAATATGTGGCTCCCTGCCCTGTCTGTGTGAGGAACAAGACCTCTAGCGTGTCTTTTGCAACCTCTCCTGGTGCCCCATCATCCCTGGTCCGACATCTCTTTGGACTTTGTCACAGGTTTGCTCCCATCTGATGGTAACACTACCATCCTCACAATTGTTGACAGATTCTCCATGATGTACACTTTGTACCTCTCTCCAAACGGCCCTCTGCCAAAGAGATGGCAGAGATTCTGTTGTATCATGTCTGGTTTCCCCAGGGACATGGTGTCAGATCATGGTCCACAGTTCGTGTCTCGGTTCTGGAAGGCCTTCTGCACCCTCATAGGAGCCATTTCAAGCCTGTCCTCAGGGTTCCACCCTCAGTCTAATGGACAGACCAAGAGACTCAATCAGGAGTTGGAAACGGGTCTTTGTTGCTTTGTCTCCCAGAACCAGAGTTCATGGAGCAAGCACCTCATTTGGGTGGAGTATGCAAGCAGAGTGCACAACACACTTCCCAGTTTCTCTTCTGGTCTCTCTCCCTTCCAGTGTGCATACGGATACCAGCCGCCATTGTTCCCAGAGTCTGAGGTCGAGGTGGGGGTACCATCTGCCCAGGTGCTCATTCACCGCTGCAGGAAAATCTGGGCTGGGGCCCGCCACATACTGCTCCGTATGCTGCTCGGAGCAAGAAAGCTGCAGATGGGCGCCGGATGCCAGCTCCTTCATATCGACCAGGAGATCAGGTTTGGCTGTCTACTCGGGACCTGCCACTGAGGGCGGAGAGCCGTAAACTGGCCCCTCGGTTTGTCTGACCCTTTCCGATCTCCAAAGTCATCAACCCTGCCGCAGTTCGCCTTCAGCTCCCCAGGTACATGAGGGTTCATGCCAGCCGCCTGAAACCAGTTAAAGAAAGTCCTCTGGTTCCTGCCTTACCTGACTGAACTCCCATGTACCAAACCTTTGTCTGTGATTAAAAACTGGTTACCTCCTGTATTTGCCTCCCAAGTCCTGCAATTCAGTCCTGTGTCGCTGCCTTGTAATACTGAGAAAATGTCAAGAGTGTGCAAAGCTGTCTTTAAAACAAAAGTGGCTACTGTGAAGAATTAAATAGAAATATAAAGTAACAAAACCAAAAATGTTTTAAATGAGACGGTGTACATGTGCTGCATCATGTGCCTTGAGGCTTTCTATGGTTAAGTCTGACAGTGTTACAGTAGTGCAATGTTAAATAAAAGTTGAGTTCTCTTTCAAAGGCACTTTACAGTGAACAGTCACATACTTCCCCATCAGAAGTTTTTCCTGGCATAAGGCTGCATTAGATCAGGTCTGGAAAACTAGAAATATACACCGTAACATGAGTCAACTGATCTTTTAAACGTCAAACTGTTTTAGATTCTTCCTTTTTGGTATCTGGTGGCAGAGACTCAGAATGTTTATTGCTTCAAATCTGGTTCTTGCCATGTTTCTGCTTCTATTTATTCTATTTATTTGTTACTATATAACAACTGTTGTATCAAAAGTAACCCTATTATTCAGGAATCAAATGCAAATCCTTCCATGTTTCCAGCTAAATGTTGGCTACCTCTGTGGTTTACATGATGCACATCCCACACTTTTTAGCCAGTGTTCTGCCAACTACAATACTTTCCAAGGTTTCAAAGTGTGGTGCATGGACTGAACTTCTTCAGGATGGTCAATTTGTGCTGGCATATTGTTGTTGCTAAATACAGAAGAGCTTTCCTTACATCTTTGACATGACACCTGAAGTGAAACAAAAGCTTCCAGCTAAGAGTGAGGGCTGCAACACTGATTTTCACTGAATAAAGACAAATACCGTCACAGTAATATTTACTTTTCAAACAATGTGTTAATGGATTGTATTAAATAGTGCAGGATTGTAAACTGCAAGCTGATTTGAGCCAGTTTAGCACCATGGTGTTGGCATTCTGGCATTTACCAACATATGATGAACACAACGAGGAAATGTTACTGTCAACATTTTACTGACGCTAAACATGTCAGTAAAATGTTCACTGGTAACATATTTCATTTGTTTGAAATGAAATTTGTTTGAAATGAAATATGTTACCAGAAATATGTTACCAGACTCTGGTCTCTATGCCTAGAGACCAGAGTCTCTAGGCCTAGAGACCAAGTGGCAAAATGCATTTCCTCAAACAACCACTTGAGGCTGGCTCCAGAAGTGAGTCAGTTTCCATAAGTCCCCATGTTAAAATGTCCAACTTCACAGCAGAAATAAACATGTTTACAGCCTGGTACAAAATAGGTCATTTCCCCATTTGTGGCAACTTTGTGCTTCCATCCACCTCCACTACCTCCCTACTAGAGTCTTACACAAGTAACACTTGAGTGTTACACAAATATACTGTTTGGTTCAGCCAAAGTTTATGGTCTCTGATCATAATCCATGGCTGTGCCAACAAATGTTTTCATATAAACTGTACTATCAGTATTAAGTATGGTAGTAGTAGTGTAGAGTAGGTTGGGACACATTATGCATCAGTCAAACATGAACCATCCACATGGGTGAAAATAATGTCAATCATTAATTGCACAAGACAGTAGTCAATGAAATTGTTTCTGTGAAATGAAGCTAATCATTGAAGCGTGCAGTTGACAGCTTTATTCATTGTATGTGGTGCACCTCGCAGCACTGAAATAAATGAATCAATAAATAATTAATACAAATCTAATCACAGCATAATGAAAAATGACCTTTTCACCTTGTTAGCTGCAGTATGGTATGACATCATACCATTCTTAAGCAAAATAGATCACAACATTTCACTTGATATTCCTGAAATAGAGGAATATCCGTCTTTGTTTTTATCATTGTGTTTTTATCATTTATTTGAGCCAGTGGCTCCTTGACCCTTGCCCTCACACCACCGCCTTTAATCTTATCTGTTGCCATATATTCATGCTCTTGTTGCCTTCCCTCTTGCACCAAAAGTACTTTATGTTTGGAGAAAGCTTTAGACTTTTGTTGTTCATGTCACTGCAGGCAAAGACTTCCTCCCAGTACCCACGCTTGACTTATTTGCAAGTAGATGAGTGCCTATTTACTGTACGTGATGTATTTTCCGGTAACTGCCACATTGCCCAAGTGCCTGTTAAGAATGCAAGTATGTGGATGCTTGTCAGAGCTCACTGGGACACGCTTAATTTAAGAACATGCTGTCACTCTCGCAAATGTACTAATACATGGTTCAAATATGCTCAATGAATCAAGGAAGACCAAGGAACAGCACAACTATCCATCAAATTATCAGTGAACTTGTGAAACCAAGTGAAACCACCAACTACTAGACAGTGGTGAATTGTGGCAGACTTAGGATGAGTGTCCATCAAGGTGTCCATTTTTTGTGTGTGTTTTTCATGTGTAACATAGAGATCTTAAAAAAAAACTTTACTGTATAATGGCACTCCATAGTGTAACTTGAGACCCCAAATGTGTTGACTCTCACATGCACAGTCTGGTTTAATTGATTTCACTCTTACAAACTGTCAGAGGAGACGGCATAATGCAACATCTTTACTGCAGAGCAACTTCAGCTGTGTTTGTTGCTTCACTGAATGTAGAACTGAAAGACCAGTAAAACACAGCATGGGAGAGGAAGGTTAAAAAAGTGTTCTCTGCTCTCAGTGTGCAGCCTCTGTGTCCATTCTGCATGAAACACTCCTGTACATTCCTTCCTTCATGGACCTTTTCTATAATTGAATGTACTGGCTAATTTATGGACATTCCAAATGGACTTTTATAGCTCTAGGCACTCCAGCGACTGGCAAAATCACAGCGACCCAAAATCTCCCCACCATCATTCGACTGTCCCTCAGCCACAAACTTATCCAACTGGACAGTCACCCGCCACAAACAGACCCTCAACCAACGAAACATCCCTTTCCACTATACTAACAAAGCGAAACATTTCCATCTTCTCACGGACTCCCAACACAACACCACTCGCCCACGCTGGGCTTCACAAGTGGATTTTGCATTCTGCGCATGCACAACATTTTCCGCTGGGGCTTTCACCCAGAGGCCAAAAGATCCGTTGTTCTTTTTATATGCATTATTAGGACGAAAATAATGCACAAAATGTATGCAGCTGTAGCATCGTCAATCTCCTCGTATGTAATCTTTGTTTGAATGCTGTCAGATAGTTTGTTGTTGCTGATAAGTAGAGGTCAACCGAAAGTGGCTCTTTGTTGAGAGGGCTACAGCGACACCTAGCGTAACGGAGTCAGCCATGCTCCGGCCGTTTATCCGATTCTCTGAACGGCATGTATACTCAGACAAGTGATCCGGTCTCATGCATGTTATTATCTAATACGATCAGAAATTCAAATGTCTTGCTCCATGTAAACGTACTGAGTGTCTCATCCCTCTTCCACCTTTCCTTTCCTTTTCTCTTAATCCTAGCTTTCTCATTCCTTCTTCCACAGCTACCTCAGCTTCTCCAGCCTCAACCCAGGTTACAACCACCTCCCAGGCCACAGCTGCAACAGCGGTCCACAGTGGCATGTTCAGTCAAAACAAGGAATTTCCTCGTTTCTTCCTTTCCCCTATCAGCTCTTTGGTTGTTTTAACTTTTTAAATGGAGGACGAGGGTGTTTATCAGACAGTGAAGGTTCTGAGGATATAGCTTGTGTTCAGGTCTTCATCATGTCCTTATCCTGTCAGATTATGTTTAACTTGAAATATTAAATAATAATCAAAACTTTAAAAATAATAACTTTCTTGACAGATGTGAATGAAATGCTGGGTTAGAGGCCAACTGTATATTGTTTTTGCAAAGTTTTCTTTTGAAATCAAGAAGGCATTACAACCCTGAGGGGGATCAGGACCCAAGTTTGTGAACCAGTACCTTAAAATGTCATAGTTCTTGATTCTCAGCAGTGTGTGACAGTAAGAAAAGTACAGTAATAAACTCATAGAAACAAGAGTTTGGTCCCTGAAGGCCTGAACCCCCGATGATTACGGTCAACCACTGAGGTTCAATTTGTGTCCAGCTCAACATGACTGGAAATGATAAAGTTGGTGCTGATGTGTTGATGTAAGCAGGTGTTGCTCCATCAGGGACCGGGCCCATCGGCATGACTTTGTGATGATGGACGTCCTGTCAGGCGTTGTCTGATGAAGATGACGCTCCACGGTCAGGCCCAGGGACCAGGCAGATGACATGATCTATCATCACGCAGACACACTGCCGCTTACAACCAGTGGAAGGAGCTTTTATTTTGCAAGCTTTCAGTGGAAGTGCCTGCGTCCTGGATGCCACTCTCTAAATAAAGATGACATGATGTATCAAGGCAGAAGGGCAGAGCCAATCAATGGCTAGTCTGGCCAATGAATCACCAGAGCAGGACACTGTGATCCTGCTCTCCATCACTCTGCTCATAGACGATGTAACTTCTCTCTCATGTGTTTAACTCCCTTGTGGCTTTTCACCACAGCTTCTTCAATATTAAAACATTTGGCTATCTCTGGCTTCTTTTTCCATTTGGACAGAAAGTCTATTTGCAGATAAGAAATCCTCAAATTTTCTGCATCATAATACAAACAATTTATCTGATTATATTCAGTCATGTGACACTGGCATCCAGTGGTGCAAAGTACATTTACTGAGTTTCTGTAGTCAGTACAGTTTTGAGGTACTGCTAACTTGAGTATTTCTATTAATAAACCTGAAATTTGTATATATATATATATACGGTTTGTGATGTTTCACTTATCTGAGTTGTCATTGCCGTTCCATTAAAGAGACATTTTCCCTCTAAACCTTTGAAGTATTTGAGGCTCAGTGAGGTTAAGTTATCCGATATTTCACAAAAACAAACATGGGAGAAAGGCTTTGTGTATCAGAAGTTTGTTTCTCATCTTTCCTCTCCCATTAATCATCTTATGGCCTCTCAGCTGCAGGGGACCCTTTGGAGATGATTGACTCCAGGGTTGGAAACCACCTGACTAAACTACCAAGCTGTACATATCTAACTGGAAGTACAGCCATAAAATGCTGTAGTTCAGCAGTGCACAACCTTCTCCCTTGGAGGGCCAAAACTGGAACTTAAAGGTTCAGTGTGTAACATTTAAGGGGATCTATGGGCAGAATTGAAATGTAATATTTATAACTCTGTTTTCATTAGTTGAAAATAACAATCGTAATGTTTATATTGACTGAAAATGAACCTTTTATATCTACAGAGGAAGTAGGAAGTAAATTCTTTCATTGAGTCCACCATGTTGACCCACTAATGTTTCTACAGCAGCCCAGAAGGTACAAACCAAATATTGTCTCTACATAGGACCTTGTACTTTCTTCTTAATGCTTAAACTGAGAGGATGAGGTGAGGGGTATTCAGTCTGTTACAATCTGCGACTTCAACACTAAATGCCACTAAATTCTACACACTGGAGCTTTAATGGTTAGCCAAAAGCAAACACTTACACTATTCATAAGATAAGGTAAGACAACAAACTGGTCAAGAGGGCCAGCTCTGTCCTGGACTGCCCTATAGAGGAAGTGGGGGAGAGGAGGATGCTAGCAAACCATCATAAACAACTCCTCTCACCTCCTGCATGAGACCTTCATTCCAAAAGCTGGCAGACTCTTCAACACCAGCATGACTTCATGACTTTCTTCTATACATGTCTTACTTATAAATAATTTATTATCAACCTTGTGTAGTAAGCTGCTGTGACAAGGTAATTTCCAGAAACTTAACTGCCAAGACCATGTTCTTTTTCTAAAATGTTATTCAGAGACGTGGGTAATGTCACAGACAATTCATCCCTGATGGCCTGTGCTTCTGTGCTTTCCCTGCTGTATATGGCATCTAACAGAGCACCAACTACACACAAATGACACACCCTGGACAGCCACCATACTATCACAGGCTCAATGAAAATATGACATTTCTGGAGTTTACTGCAGCTCTTAACAACTGAAACAACTAACAGAGCAGTTCTACTTTTACAATAAAATAATCTTCCAAAAGCAAATGATGAGTAAGCTCACTGTCAGCATCGCAACAAGGCAGGCAGGTGTGAAATTATAGGATGCACTCTTACAAATGAGACTGCGTTCTGCATATGTGTAGGACACAACAAAGGTTGGTGCATTAGGAAAAAAAAAGCTTAATAAGGAAAGAGCAAAATGAAAAGTGAAAGCAAACAGGAGTGAGCATGATGAAAGTAGATAATAAACACTGTGTCATCTCATCTGTGTTCCTCAGAGTGCACCATGTGTCTGCGCTCCCTCAAGGCATTTCTCAAAGTAGATGCAGAGTTCTCTCACATTCCACCAAATGTTAACACGTTTGAATGCAGTCAGTACATTTTGCCTCTTGGGCTTCATGCTACAGTATGTTAGTTTCCTTCCACTATCTCTTTATTTCTGCCCTCATAAAAGGAAAATGTCTGCAGCTTCCCTCAGAGAACGAATCAAACCAGCCAACAGTTTCTTGTCGGTGCCTGACATCCTGAAATATTAAAAGCAACATTGAAAATGTGGGAAATGTTTCCATCTTTGGAAGATGCTCTGTGTTAACATGTAGAGATGTCATTTCCAGGATTTGCATACCTTTCTCTCTGTTCATCCCCAATCATACAAGAAGCAAGGAGCTCCTCAGGGCAAAAGGAGGCGCTGAAGGCCACTGATAACTGATGTTTTTCTTTTTGTTATGATTTCCAGCATGGAACCTAGTGTACCAAGTGGTAAAAGGTTTGGAATTACGTCTTGGTTACATGGAAAGGACTGTAATTATATGCTAATCATGTATTAGGAAAGAAAGAGGGTCTAAGGACAGAGGGTGTCACTCCCTGTACAGATTGTAAAGCCCTCTGAGGCAAAATGTACTTTGTGACTTTGGGCTATACGAATAAAATTTGATTTGATTTGATTTGAAATAACATACAAGAAAAAGTAGTGCCTGCAAATGTTTCAAAATAGACTTCCACTTCCTCTAAAAAATAGTCAAATTTTTTTATTTTATTTTTACTTTCTCCCTGATATATTTTCACAGAAACTCAGAGACTGACAACATTTGTTCAGTCAAGGAAGGGCTATGTTCTTGTACCACAGTGAAGTCTGAGGCAGAAGGTCAGTGTGGGTGGCCAGCATACAAAATGCATCACTGTCTTTGTGCTTCAGGTCACTGTTGACTATTTTATTGTATCACGGCGACCAAGATGTTTCCCTAGCCCCAAGTGCTGTGACTGCCTAAACGTAGCAATAAATATATAGCAGATATTGTAGAAAACAAATAACTCCTGTACAACATTTTGCAGTTTCATTCAGTCTAATCATTGTGTGACTTTGCAGATACATTCGTTACAAACAGTTCCTCATTATGTTGATAAAAAAAACACATAATTTTCTCCTGCAAATTAGTAGGATATGATCATAATTGAGTTTGGAGTCAGTGTGGAGGTGTGTGTTGTTTGTTGCCCTGAGGGGACATTCCAAGTTTGTGGAGGAAACTCTGTGGTGCTCAGCAGAAACTACAAACTTTAGGTCCTTTCTCAAACAGTGTCCTGTTCTCAAGTACTGTCCCAAATCAAAGTCACACACACATTTAGCCAAGAGCAGATGAAACGCTGGAAGTGTTCTTCCCCAGCCTATTTTATCCAGGATAGTTTGGGAGCTGAGCTGTGTATGTGAACCCTGGATGTATTAAGGAGAACTAGGTACAGCCTTCCTTCATTTGGAAACTGTTCAGTGGGCGCATGACGGCAAACAAATTTCATTTCTTGGTAGAAATTTACCCTGGCTTCTATACACTTCCATGCCATGAGGCCACTGGAGCAGGTGTGTCAGAGACCATGGCATGATTTTTGTGCGACTCTTTTAGGCTTACCAAATGGATGAAATTCTGATAACGAAATGTGTATTTCTAAGGAATTGTTGCGTTAAAAGAAAAATGTATAAAAGCAGCAGCTCAACTTCAACTCTCTGTGATTTACACAGTTTCCTGATGGACAGAAAGCTTTAGCCTAACCACTTGCTAAAGTAGTTCACAACTAATTAACTGCTGTTAACTGAATCTGCCATTAGCAGGCCATAGAACTGGGCTCAGCAGCTGGACTGGGCCAAGTTTGAGCACAGCCTCTGAGACCTCTAAGTAGTGAACTGCTAACTGATGCTAGTTGAGTCAGCCACGTAGTTAACTGAACTGACCCTCAGCGCCGGGATGCCAGGAGCCAAACCCAGCAAGAAAACCACCTCAGTAGGCTACTGTATTTTCTGCCATCCGGACCACCGCTGGTCTCAGTGGTTGCGTTTAGTCCTGGGTCTGGCTGTGTTCACTGGAAAGTAGATGTCACTGCAAAGCATTGCAGGTAGCACGTTGTGCGTTACAGCGTCGGGGCTGTCACATACACTTGCTATTGGCTACTCCAAATGCCAGTCAATATTCATTCCTCCCTAACTTCCTTTCTCCTCATTGGCTCAAAAAGACTTTCGTCGATGAACAATAGTTACAAAAGGATTACCTATATAGCTCTACAGCTAATGCTATATTTTTGTGTCATTCATGTGGCTCGGGCACCAAGGAAGCCTTGCATGCTCTCAAACAGCCAGGCTGTATGCTACACGTGTCCAAAAAAAGTGGATGCATGTGAGAGATTCATGAGAATGAATAAACCTCATGTGACCACTGTCTCTCACTAGGTCATAACAAAAGCAAGAATGTCCACACGTGTACATCTATGCAAACAACAAATGAGATCAGCCTACTTGAAACTGGCTGGAGAGAAAAGATCACATACAAACACACACATTGTTGTTGCACACAGGAAAACACACACAGCTGTATCCATCACACAGTGCTTTTAATGTTCAGATACGTCAAATCCCCTCTTTAACCTCAAGGCTGCATGACATCTAATTCAGTCTTACACAGGGCTCATAATGGCAGTATTGATTTGGCTTTGTTCTCCTTTCTTTTCCTGTCTGTCTGTGTGTATGTTTGAGACAGACGGGACCATGGCTTTATAATGCGTTTTGCTGGCCTCGCTTCATTGTGTGATGGAGATTGACAGCATCACTGTCACTGCACTACATCCAGTCACCACTTTTAGAAGGAGGAGAAGAAGAAATAGAGTTAGCAGGCTTGCACCTAGTATGCAAAGTGAGATTTTGAGTTTGCCTAAACTTATAACTGCATCTAAGGAAGCAGTGCTCTATAATATGGAGGTTGCACATGGCATTGGCTACATTTCCCTGTCACAGAGGTTGCATGGTAAGAACACACCTTCTCTGTGAGTAAAGCTTCACCTTATTCTCCTTTCTTCATGCTCCACATACAACCTACCATTTCATACAAATGAAATACAAAAATGTATTTAACACTTGTGACACTTGTAACAGGCTAATTAATTAGTAACTTAATTAGTCAGAATCAGGATATCTGAACACAGAAAGATGTACTGTTCAGGCAGGTCAGGTGTCCCTTTACAATGTTGTTTCCCTTCTGTGAACCATGAAAAGAAGGCACACAATGAAACGTGAAAAGTGTTTTTCACACTCCCTGATTTAGCCTGACAAAGGACTTACTGGGTCCAATCAAATACACTGTTCACAAAAAGTTAGGGATATTCAACTTTTGGGTAAAATTTATGGAACATGGAAAAAGTTCATGCTACAGTGATATTATCATGAAAGTAGGGCATTTAACTAGAAGCATGCGATGGTAATTTTGTCATTTCAAGCAATTTATTGAAAGGGTATACCACCGAAAGCCGGATATCCCTAACTTTTTGTGAACGGTTTCTGTAGATGTTGGTCCCAATCTGGGACATCCTGGAGCTTGTTCCAGCAGGATCCAGCCCAAATCAAGCCCTGGATACTCTTTCACATTTTCAGCTTAAATCAGTTGTCAGGATGTGATCTGTGCATGCTAGCTAACTCTCTGAAGAACACCATAAGTGATAAGAGGAAACTACCCTTTGGTTTCATATGGTTGATTGTCTCATCTTTTCAAGATATTGGAATAATTAACATCATATAAAATTATTTGCAAGCACCGTCGTTCTTGGTTTCCATAGGTCAGAGATTCTTGTCATTCTTGTCAATACAATTTTGTGGACCACGATCCTGAACAGGTCAGCCTAACACCCAGTTGCCCAATAATTGTTGATTTGTTTTCTTTTATAGTTTTATCAGCCATTGGCACATAGACCAAAAAGTTCATTTTGGACCTTCAACCCTCCGTCTGGTTCCTCTCTCCAGTAGGAGTGAATGTGAGGCCATGCCATTTACAGAACCAGCTTCTGAGATATTAATCCTGCTCCTATATGACTAACATTATTGCTGCTACCTCACAGCTCAAATACCACCATGCAGGGTGGATTTTCTGCTCTGAGCTCTGTTGATTAAAACCTGCTCAATATCTAAAATATCTTTTTTATACTTGAACAGTTAAAACGCAGAGCTCTATAGATTTAGATCGCCTGGAACCTTATAAGTGAATAAACACGATTTTATCACATCACCAGCACAATGAGCATAAAATGAAAGAAAATTTGCATTTATTAGAGATGCTTGTGTTTCTATCTGCATGACAAATAGAATATCTGCCAGCACAGAGGCCAGCTCAGTGATTAAGTCAGCCCAGCGTACTCACAGCAAAGGAGCGAGCCAAACTTAATGCAGATTGCTCTCTTTTATGTTCCCATCGATCTACATTATCAAATCAACAGAATAAGATGTCCACTAGACATAACATCAGTGCACTTCCATCTTTACATGCCACATTACTAATTGGATTTGTCACAGATGGGAAAATATAATGGTCTTTTTTTCCCACAGTCTGGCACCATTAAGCTGCCAATGCTCTTTTTTTGTGCGCGACAGCCCACCTTCTGAGGTAAAAATTTTATTACATGGTAATTTAAGACATGGTTCGTTCATCTCAAGTGTCGCCGCTGGACATACAAATCAAAAAGAGGCCTGCTGATATTTTCATTCCTCATCTTCCAAAGCCCACACATTATCCTTTTTTATAATCTGTATTTTATTTGCATTTTTCGCCCCCGAGGTGAGGATAGGAATCCGGCAGTAGCCATGAAAACCCACTGCCACCTGCTTTTATGTGTCTTGCTTCACTGAGGACCTGGGAGATTTATCACTTCTTTATGTCACTGTGCGTTTTATGACTTACATTGATCATCAAGGTGTACAACCATTATCGCGCAGAGTACATTATCGTCAAGACATTTTTCACCTCCCCCCTGCTGCCACAGGACATGGATAGAGAGACGTCTGATTCACATCTCCTTCTTTGCCTCCATCCAGCAGATCTAGACTGAAAAAACATCTGACAAAGAAGCAGAGCAGTTAGGAGTCATGTGGAGAGAAAAGAAACATCTCACTGCAACTTCCAGAACGTGTACTTTCTTAAAATGGTACTCCTCTGATGCTGTCAGACTCATGATGGACGGTTTAAAAACAAGCAGCAGAATCAGATATCATCTTTTATGCAATACATCTTTCTTCTTTGTCAAAACCTGGTGCCTACATTACCCACAATGCAACAGCTCAGTTGGAGATTGAAGAATATTCTACTTTTGCTAGCTAATGTAGACTGGCAGCAGAAATGAGCAAGCTACAGAGGTCTGATCAGTTCACTGCTTTCTAACTCATTACTTGTAATACATTTTTTTCAATTTCAAACATGGTAACTGACGATGACTCAAGTGACCTCACTTGAGGACTCTAATGTGACTTTACTAAACTTCCTCTCCAGCCACTAAAATCTGCAACTGTTTGCACACATGCAGTGCTACGCTAACCTTTGGAGTTATGAAATCACAAGATCATGTGAGAATCCATCCTGCCAGACTTTGAGCTATGTCTGAACCTTACTGGTTTAAATCCTCTGGGAAAGGGCGAGGTGGTCTGCTGGTGGGTGTGTCTACTGTGTTGAATGTAACCGCTGTGAAACAATCAGTGAATAACTTTATTTCACTGACTAACTGCCTTTCTCAGTGCCAGCATTTGCTCACTCTCATTGACTGTCTAATGTCTCTTAACCAAAGCTCTCTCTCTTGCTTTCTCTCTCTCTCAAACCATCAGACCCAAACCAAAATAAACTTCTTAGTGTCACTATTTTGCAGCGTAAATTGCGATCCAGACACAAATTTAGCCAGAACACAACAGGTAGATTATCAGAGCTTAGTCCATGCATCCACCTGGATAGTTTCAGTTTCAGAGACATTTCAGGCTCACTGTGGAGGGTTTGCCCAATCTGAACATCTGATTAGCGGCCACAGCTAATGTGGAGTGGAGAAGTTTAGCCAGATACAACTTTTGGAAGAGGGATCCGGATGCCAGTTTTTTTGGTGGACACCCCTGTGGCCCACAGTGCTGTAGCCAAAATGGACTGCCCACTCAAATGAATGGAAAAACTGGCGGTTTGCTGCAGTGCCGGATCCTGTCTGAAAGCATCCCAATTCTTCATTGAAAGAAGAACAAAGAATGACACTGAAGACGAAAGGATGGAAAAGATGTTTTCAATCTTCTCTTGACAACTTGATAATGTTATATGGTTCATTAATCTGATTGGTGGAAATTCGAATAAGACAGTGACAGATAGATGTGGCTGCCCTTTTCCCAGACACTACAACGATCTCCCAGATGGTTTGGTGTAACAAACCATTTGGTGCAGTCATGTTAGCAGTATTACCAAACACCTGGAAACAGTAAGTTCAGTTCCCCTTTAAGGATTCTTGTAAACCTGTTGGATTTTTCCTCATGGTTTACAGAGAGGGAGAAGATCAAAAATCACTACACTATACTAAATAGCTACTACAATTTAAAGTGGAGTGCAGCTGATCTCAGTTGAATGACTGATTTCTTGATTTACTAATCATCAACAGCAATTTTCTAATTAGAATAGATGAGTGACAAAATTGATTCCTGCTGTGCTTCAGGGCTCATGAGAATGGAATGAAGTGGGAACAGAACAGACTTTGAAAAGGTAAAGTCCACTTCAAAGCTCCATGTCACATTTTTCATCATGGAACTGGCACCGCTGTCAACACATGACAAAAGTTCATTACGTTACATACTTACATTATGACACAGGAGCCACTTTCATAACACGTGGAGGTATCTGGGTGGAGATAGTAAATCCTGTCTCCAGTGTCAGGTGTGAACGTCTTTGGCCTATTCTCAGTGAATGCTGGGAGTGGTTTTTCAGATGATGTTTCGCTGATGTGTAGTGTGTAGTTCTGACTCTGTATGGCTTGATTGCTCTCAATAGATTTTTGTTTCATTACAGTGCAGCAGTGTAAGAATGTCTAACTGGGTGGTGGTGGTGGTGGTGGTAGTGTCCGTTCTAGATTTTAGCTGAGTGCCCCCAAGACCTGCTGCACCTTCTCTCTCTCTCCATCCTCCTCCTCACTGATAAGATGTGTTCTGTGTAGGAGGCTGCTCATCACTGATCTTTTGGTGGTTAGAGTTAAAATTGAAGTTTCTTATATAATAAACAGGCAAGGTTTTGATTTTTTTTTTTTTTTTTTTTTTTTTGCTATTTACACAACATTAGCTTTTCTTAATATGATCAGGGCTTAAATCCAAAGTATGTAAGATTTAGTGATGTATAGTTTATATAGTTCAGATTTGCAAGCTTCAAAGAAAACCGATGCATTGTGTGATATGCATAAAGATTAGCAGGCATACTGACTTCTCATGATTTGTGAGGCTTGCAATAACCCACATACTGACTCCTTTTAAAAACAGTTTACTGAAATTTTGCTGCTGTTTAGTACACCACCCACGTCAAGAATCCTCCCGTACACTCCATCAGAATATGGATAGATTAGAGTGAACTGAGTCTGACATCACACCCAGCTATGTGGAGATGAGAAAGCAGTCAGAGTTTTAACTTCTCTCTCTGACTTTTTCATTCTTCACGTAACTTTTTTTTTCATTTTTCATGTGAACAACCAAGTACTATGAATGTCTTCCAAGAGAGACTCCATAAAAAATGTGCTAATGTCCTCAAATTTAAATGACTTTGCATCTCCTGCCTGTCTACGACAGCTAATTCTACCTCTGCTCAAATTCCTCTCACCTGACCTTAAGGCAGCATTATAGAACTTTTCTGCCATAAAATAAAAGATTTAAAATTGTTTTGCTACACTGACCATTCAAAGCGCTTTTACACTACATATCTCAATCACCCATTCACACACATTCATACACTGATGGCATTGGCTGCCATGCAAGGTGCCAACTGCTCATCAGTTTGAGGAGCTAACCATTCATACACATTCACACACTGATGGCACAGCCTTCAGGAGCAGTTTGCAATTTCAGTATCTTGCCCAAGGACACTTTGACATGCAGACTGGAGGGGATCGAACGGCCGATCTTCTGATAGGCGGACGTCACGCTCTACCGCCAATCCACAGCCGATATTAGTGGTGTTGAAAAATAACTTCACTGATGGGACAGGTAAAAGTTAGACGCTATCAGTGCTTCACCACCTGACACACACACACGCTGACCCAGAGCCGCCATTAACCAACAAAGACTCTTCTTCTACCTAGGTTGTTGCTCGAGACCACAGACAGCTTACACTGTCACCTACTGGACAGTGCAATAATACAAGCAGTATCCTATGAGATGACAAATTGAAGTAAATGGGCACATGTATAACAGAAATCCTTATTGCAGGTGCCACACTAAGAAGATAAATGAGAGAGTGAGCAAGCAATATGCTGTTGAAGTAAATGTGGGACTGACTTTTAGTGGTTTGTGAGAGCTTGGTGAAATAAAAGGCTGAAAGACAGACGCCGAGCTGGGCTGACTGCTGTTGGACTAGTCAGTAATATTAGCTGCTGCTGTGTCTGCTGTTGGTGACCTTGTTGATGTCTGGCTGTTAGCAAAGTTGTTGACTCGCTAGTTTTTGATCATAAGTAATGTAACAAATACACGTTTGCATCTCATAGACAGTATTAAGAATGGACGGACGCCCACAGGTCTCTGAAGAGCCACTTTGAAGCTTGAAATCTGTGCGGCTGGCTGCTGCCATGTTGGTAGCCCTGCCTCTTGGCTAATCTGAAAATCTCCACAGACGGGCATCATCGGCAGACCTAAGACAGGCTGAATGACAGCTGGTTGCTCAAACAAGCCATTTGTAATGACATCCACCTGTCAGTCAACGCAGCCACGCTCTTAATTCTGCATAACTTTATAGCCTTAATATAATTTGTAATGAATTAATTTATTAATATTCATATAACAGGTGAGTTGTATATAAATTCACCCTCAGTACAGTTGTCATGAACGGGGAAATTAGCTTTAGAGACTAGAACTGTTTTTTGTACCAGGCTGTAAACATGTTTATTTCTGCTGTGAAGTTGGACATTTGAACATGGAGACTTATGGAGACTGACTCACTTCTGGAATCAGTCTAGAGTGGCCATTTGAGGAACTGCAGTTTTTTTTTTTTTTGTTACCACTTCTGCATTGGCTTCACTTCACAGCCATGAGGTTGCTGCTTGGTGCAGCTCGCGATATTTACCACAGTGGTACTGAAAGTGAAACTGGGGGCGTTAAATCGCAAACATACTTCATTTGAATAGCAGCGTTTATTTGAGAACCTGTGGTTTCTGGATGTGTTTTAGACTCAGCACTCCCAGTTTTTCATCAGTGCTCATTTACTTCTCAATCCCCCGTTCACCCACCCATTCATCAATCTGCACATGCTTGTGCCTGGTATATGTGTGTGTGTGTGTGTGTGTGCGTGTGTGTGTGCGTTAGAGGTTGCTGGGCAGCGGAAAGAGAGGTCACAGTGGTAATGGGAAGCTCTGAGAGAGACTGACAGGAGTGTGCATGTGTACATAATCTATTAATTAAAGGCGAGGCAGCAAAACGGATGGGGAACCTTTTCCTGTGTGATATCTCCATCCCCCCACCTCATCCCTTCACCCCACCTCCACCGCTCCTACTCCTCCTCACCCACTCACACACTCCAGGTAGGCAGAGAAAACACACAGCAAGACATTTATTGGGAGATTAAAACCAAATCTTCCAGATTGCCATATAAAAAGGTAATTTACAATATTAAACTGACTTTTATCTATATGCAAATGACTCCCCCTCCCACGAACTATTTGAATAATTTATGTGAAGATTTTTTGGGGAAGTGAAGTGAGTGTCTTTTCCCTCCATCTGAAATAACTCAGTTATGCTATAAAGGAGACTATTAACTTCCTCCTCCTTTTCCTTCATCTTCCATTTCATTTTTTTCTTCCCAGAGTTTATTTCTTTCAATTACACCAATGGCTTTCAGGTAGTGCAGTAAAAAGAGCTAACATTCAGAGCTTATTGCACTGCTTCCTGATTTTTTTCACCCCATAGGCGTTTCCATCATCCACTCTTTCCCTTTTTGCCGTCATGTACCGTGATCCCATTGAATGTCATACGTTGAGACATGTTGGTAATTTCATCTCCTACTCTTTCCCCTGTTTGTTGTCATTTCTTGCTTCTTATCAGCTTTGACCTGTATCTTCAATACCTGAGCGGTCAGTGTGCTGCTGATCTTATTGAGAGAAGATTATCATGTGGCCTCATCATCATTTCTCTTTTGATTTGGTTTCACATTACTCATGACACATGTCCCAGTATCAGTTCGGTCAGAACAATTTCTGTGTATACTAACCCTAATGGCAAAGGTTTAAAATGTGTACTGTCAGTAGGGTTGGAGTTGATTAACAATTATCACAAAATGTGGATATTACAGCAGCACAAGGTTAAAAAAATAAAACTTGACTGGCCCCAATACAGGATACAGAGAGATGTGTTGGTATATGAGTCAGTTGTTTTGGGGAAGCCGAGGGGTGAAGAGTCAGCCCAGCAGACAGCAGGGCTTGTGCTGTTATGTGCTGATTTATCTTATGAGCTGATTCATCCTCATTGATTCATTTGAGTTTTAGTTTTACTTCTTTGCACATTTCAAATAAACACCTGTAAATAAACATGGACCTGCGGAACCTCTGCAGTTTGCCTCCTACTTCAAAACAGACCCTCTGGCAACAACTATCCCTCAGAGCTGTAAACTTTTTTTCACCACACTGCATCATATTATCCCCAAAAACGATTCAAACTGACCCAATGTAAATGTTAACCATCCGAATTATAATTGGCTCCAATAATTTGTCCATCAGAATTATTTTGATTCAATTATAAAATATTAATAAAATGTTTCAATGATTTAAAAATCACTTTTTTTTTCATTGTAACCGAAGTGAACTTTGTGTTAACATCTTTTTTTTACATTCTACTGTAAATGCATGTGTGTGTGTGTGTATGTGTGTGTGTGTGTGTGTGTGTGTGAGTGAGTGAGTGAGAGAGACACCCAGAGAGAGACAGTCTCTGTCTTTTTGCCTGTCTCTTCCACACAAAAGCCCAACTCCAGTTTGGGACAGCATTGTAAGTGACTGACAGTCTGGACAGGTGCGTTGCTTTCAGATGTCACTCGAGGTTCATTTTCCCGTTGTATGTGACAGAGTCCTTCAGCGCTCTTCAATCGTGTTCTCTCCCATTTTATTTCAATTCTACACTGACAACTTCATCAGAGATTAATGTGTTAATTGCAGTTGTAGATGTGTTTCCAGGGTGCGGCAATGTGAGGCTGCCCGTTACCTCACCATCTATCCACATTTGCATGTCCATGAGCCATGTGTGTGATTATGAAATTATACTCTGAGTTGTCTGTATTAATATTACGATATGATGTAGTACATTATTTGATAAATCTGTGTGTACCATATACGTACAAGCCTATTATATTAGGCTGTGAAATGTTGATTAAATATGTATCTGACACATTAAAATAAGGTGCCACTCATTTCCCAAGCTTATTTTTCACAAGCTACTTGCTCTAAATACCAGACTTCATGATGCAAAACTATTAATAGTTATGAATCGTATGCATGAATGTTTAACTGGAGAAATTCCTGAAATTGACAGGACATCTAGATTGTTTCTCCAGAGAGAAGATGCCGTTCTGTCAGTCCACTTACAGCTGTAAGAGGAAGTGATACAGTATGATGTTCCTTCTCCTTCATAAATGATGTACAGACAGCAGCTAGCAGAGGGACCACAGCGACAATAAGAAAGCCTACATACGTATGTCATCTAAATGTTTTCTACATTGTTCTTTCATAAAAAGAGTGAGAAGAAATAAAAGGCTCAACTAGAGAGATTCAAGAAGCGCCGTATTCGCCAGCCAGCCAATCAACCAGCCAACCAGGTGGTTTATATACTGTACATCCTGAAAGGGTCTGCTTTTCAGTGTTTGCAGCAGTGAAATTCTGTACATAATCTTTTTTTTTTTTTTAAATCTTTGGGACTATTTCCCAGAGATGTCAACTTGAGTCTTTGTGACTTGGACTTGAGTCGGCTCCAACTTGACAGAAAAAGAAATAACTCAAGACTTTAAATTGGACTTGGAAGTTAAAGACTCTGCGAATGGCATTGTCATGACTGGATGACGAAACTGTCAGTCAAACTCCTTGCAATGGTACCTGATGTTCTGTGGATCAGATTGGATCATCATCATGTCTGTTCCAGTATCATGTCAACTAAAAAAGATCAGTCCTGAATGAAAGACCTGCTGCTCAAAGATTTCTGACAGACTACAACACCAAACCTTGTCTGTGAGGGATGATGTTAGCTAATGACACAATCTGGTGTCTCACTCTGTTAGCCCACTGGGTCTGAAACTATGGTATGTGTACCACTGGTGGTCTCCGGCCTGTAAATAAACCATGAGATTGCTAGAATGTGTGGTGGTCCCATTCATGCACATAGCACCTATACAGCTATGTTCTGTTACAAGCTGAAATGTGACGGTGAGATAGTAAGCTGAGGTAAAATTAAAGATGTTTCCAAAAAAATGCAATTGTGACCCCAAACAGCAGATATTATGCAGAGCAGTGCAGACGAGGACCCCTAACCCCTCACACTAATGCTAACGCTCACCCCTTCTCGAACAGGTTCATTCAGGATTCAGCAGCCAACGATAATCTTGACAGGAATAAACCTGCCTTCTATGTGAACAGTCTGTAGCTGAACAGTGTTGACCTACGCTACTGTATTTTAAATGTATGTGATAATTACGGTTATTAGGAGAGCCTAATCTATTTCTGATACGCAGTGTAAAACAGGATACTGTGAAGCCTGATAATGCTTGATATCAGGAATCAATCCAACCACCAGAATCAAAGTGCAAACCACAGATATGTTGAATCTCAAGCTTTATGTTACGAATTTGTCTCTTTAGAACACAATACTGCAAGTGAGACTTCAGTATCTTCTAGGTGTGTCTGCATTTAGCTCACTTTGCACAGTTGACATCTTAAACTGGTCTTAAGCGGTAGTCCACATTCATTCTCCAAAAATAATGTTTTACTTGAGGGAGAGAATGTGTGAAGGACGTGGAGCCTGTAGCTAAACTGGAGAACAGACTCGCTGCCAGCAGCAAAGCCAAAAGAAAAACATAATGCCATAGCCTACATCATTCATGTTTACTGACCGTTAATGTTGGAGCTATCACACACACAGACGCTTAAATAGAAAATTTGTCACCATTTAGAGAATCCAGGAGCGCACAACGAGCAGAGCGAATGAGGGCAGCTCAGATTCCATTTGACCAGCAAAGTAAGAGCTTTAGAAAAAAACTCAATATTACTGCTGAGTGCAAGAACAAAAACATCTCCTCTCCACCACAGAGCAAACATACACTTAAGAGCAGCCCTGGCTAAATGTGATGACAAGGACAAACTCTTTCCATCAGATTTAATTTTTATATAAATCAAGGCCGTCTCTGGTAAACACACATGAAAGTGACTTGAATGAGCCCCCAAAAGTGCACTGACAGACTGTGATGATATCAATTACTAAACCAAGCATGGTGGCAGTGAACCACTCCATGAGTCATTCACAGACCAAAAAAATGTACCATATGTCATCGTACACATGATGGCACTAATGTCTGTGGTCAGTTAGAGGCCATGGTAAGGTCCTGTCATGTATTAAGTCGTGTCAACATCGGTCACGCATATGGAACAGATGAATGAATGAACTCTTTGTATTTAATCATTAATTTTGCAGGTGGGGTCTCTCAGAGTCTCTCACTGTGTCATTTTTATGTAACCCTAACCTTGGTCACTCGGTTCTTCAGCATACTGGACAACAGCACTCTCCTGACTAAATCTCAGCATACCCCTTCTCTACACTGGGTGTAATTGAAAGCAGCTCATCAGCAGCACAGGAGGCAGAAGCTGCAGTCCTCTGTCAAGCTCTGCACTTGAATGCCATCCGACTGCTGTGTGCTTAGACAGCGCTCACTAGTGGCAGAGCCATCACAGAGACCAGCGCTCAGTTTGAGATGGCAGGAAATCAATAAGTTGTTTTCTGTTCAGTACTTTTAACATGTAGCCGAATCTCTATTAGCGTCACTGTTGCACGATGGTCGCTGTTCTGCAACCATTCTTGTTAAAACCAAACATGTCCTGTTGTTGCTTGTTCACATTAAAGCTGGAGGCTTTTATTGTGAAACAGCCATGGGGAATGTATTGTGATTGTCACTTTGAAGACCACATGTATAGGCCATTATGGGGGCATTCATAGTGAATAATAATGAATTCATAGTGCTTCATGATGAACACACATAATGTTTGAAGCATTACAAAAGTGGTGTTGTGTGGGCTGCTCAGTCTTTACATTGTCTTTGGCCAAAGTAAGACCCAAAGAAAAACAGACTAACACAAGTGTGAGCCTGAAGCCGAACGACTAACAACATGAAAAGCATCCAGTGCAGAGAGTGTACTGAGATACAAAAATAGAAAGGCTTTAAAGCAGTGTGTCTGCTAACCATGACCTCCTGCCCCCTCTTTTGCCCCTTGTCATAATTTTCTAATTGTATCATTAAAAAAACAACCAAATCTAACAAAGCCTCCTCTCATTTCGATAATCAAGCAGCGAGGAGACGCTGCACGCGGTTCATTTCATCGCTCTGTGTAAACCTCATGAACACCAAGCTTATGTTTCAATTCCCATTATTGCCCAGAGACCGGCTGTGATCATGAGTGAGTCACACTCCCCATAATGAGGCTCCAGCAGACTCTTAGAGGTTAGCAGAGGTGCCATCTCGACGCCAGTGGCTAATTGACGATTATGTACAGTACACGGTCTGGGCAAAATCATTCATTTTAACGGGGTGATTATTGGCAGGAAAGACATGTGGCCCCAGTGGTGGCCTCTGAGGGACAGTCTGACACCAGAGGGGTGAGTGAGGTGAGTTCACCATGGTGATCTAATCTCCTGGCAGGAACTATCAGGGGAACGAAAACAAGTTTAATTTCCTGTGTCTTAGAGTCAGGATATGTACCTCGCTGTAGAGAGGTGTTACTGAGGCTAACGGGGAAAAAAAGGAAACGCCAGCCACACAGGCAGACATCGCTGATATTATCACATTTTAATATTTCTCTCCATCTAACTGCACTGCTGGTCTAATTGGATCCATGGCTACAATGTGGATACCTGGTGCTTTATTATCTAACTGTGGAGTATCAGATGCAGAGCGCAGTCTGATATCTGTTACTCTGTGAACATGTGATCTCAACACTAGCAGGCTGCACTACCAGTTACGCATATATATCTGACAATTAGTTAAGTGTGAAACTTTGCCAGTTCTGTCCTCATTAAAGCTGTATGGTTGGCTTTATATTCTGTTGAAAACAGGTCAGCTGACAGGGTTATTTCACACCATGGTTTGGACTTTTGGAAGACTGATACCATTAATTTAAAATGGAATGTGACACACAGCAGCAGATAGTCAGGGGAAATGATAAATCTGCTTAAAAACAGTCTCACTGAAAAGTAAAATAAATAATTTCACAATAAATTAACTAATTAAAGAATACCATCGTGCTAAATCCACTTTTGAGTTTGTAAATGATGTACAGTCACTTTATTATGCTATCAGTTGAGCCTGGTCTTATGCTGTGCATCAATGCTCATACTTTCATCGCTAAACTTGCTCTATGCGTCACGCATTGGACACTTCTCAGCCTCTGGTTGCCATTTTGGATATGTTGAAGATGTTGCAGTTGTTCTTTGACGTTATACAAAAAAAAAAAAAAAAAAAAGTGAGGCTGTGGTTTGCATTCAGTTCATGTTTGAATGCTGTTTGGAAGTAGTGTTTTTGACTGTTCAGTTTTTGACTACAACAAATCAAGTTATGCTTCAAGTGTTTGGAAAGCTTCTGCAGATTTGTGCTGCAACATAAAATATATTCTTTAACCAGACTTTGAATTTCTTAAAAAATTGCGGTTGAGTTGATGCATTTGATCAGGCTGTAGTTAGTGTTGCTAAACTTCAGTATAATGTTGTGGAATTAGATCCAATTCTTATTGTAGTGAGTGTTGTTAAGGCACCCTTTTACCATAGCAACAGTAAATGTGTAATAAAGGGCCAATAAATATTTTGGTCTAAGCCTAGTTCACACTTCCTCAACTCTTGGAGCTGTTTTTGCTGTCCACCACAAACCAAGGGCCTTCTGTTTCTGCGCTCGTTTGGCGATGTCTTAACAAGGTCTCCTCGGCAATAGAATCCAAAACAAAATGTTGGCCTAATTGGCGCTGGTTAATAAGTTTATTTCAGGCACATGCTCGGGTGCCTTTATTATAGCTCAGAGGGGTCTTGTATTCTCTCAGGGCTTTTGTGAGAAATTAAATGAAGAATACATTGTGCTAATGAAGCTGCAAAGGGAATATTAGAGAAAGAGATTGATCAAAGAAAGAGTCTGTCGTTTTAAAGGTTACTTAGCATGGTGTGACTTGATTTTCAATTTCCTGTTGCCGAGGATTTGGCCTCTAAATCCTTCTAAAGAATCAACATATTCAGTTCACTAATGAATACTGTAGTCTCGTTTAGCATTCTGCAGTCATGTGTGAACAAAGAATGTGTGAAAAGCTGGAATATGCTCATATGGACATGAGTGACTAAGACTCAGCGTGCTCTGGAAGACTTTAAAATAATGTAATATGAAAGTGCTTGTTGCTTGCATGGAAATATAACTTAAAAATCAATACAAAAACGATCACATTCTTAGTTTAGACCGGATTGATTTGACGTTAGTGGTCCAAGACAGGACACAGATGCTTCCTTTATGGAGGGATGAGGTGCAGGAATTGATGTTGATGCTTCCATAACGAGACAGAAGGAGAGAAACAGAGACACAGAGGAAGAAATGGATGATGTCACACTTGTATAGAATTCATAGAAATGCTTCTCACAAATATGTCACAAATATGCTACAGTCCTCAAGTGTTTCTTACAGTAATCACAGGGTGCTTCTGTCTTTCCATTGGTGTTCTGTTTAAATAGGCCAGCAGTAACTGGGGTCAGCCACCCCCTCCCCATGAATGCTGGAGGCAGCATTCATTGTGCTAAGTGTACTGATGCACCACAAAAGAAACAACAGCCTGCTGGTAAAAAGAGTCAAAAGAAGCAGACAGAAGGAAGACTGATGAGATGCAGGTTTCAACCTGAATGATAAGCAGTATCATGAAGCTTATCACATGTCTCTGTTCACGCTGAGGTTTACAGCCTGTCAATGTTGCAAGACAGAATCAGAACCATGGATGAAGTATTGAGGTGATCAAACACTCTGGTGATAGTTTCAATCATTCATCCATCCATCCACCCACCCATCCACCCATCCATCCATCCATCCATCCATCCATTATCTGTAACCTGATCCTCATTAGGGTCGCTCTGGGGCTGGAGCCTATCCCAGCTGACCTATCGATCAATCAACCAAATCGATTCCAAATCAGCCAGAATAAGTGTGGTTATCCTCAACTACAATATAATATAACTTTTTGTTTGAAAACTATTCTAAGAATGTGTTGCACATAAAAAGCACATCAGTAGATCTATTGGCCTTTATTACCTGTCACATTATTGTAAACTCAGAAGGACTTTTATCAGGATCCTGTAGGACTGATGAATGCTTTGTCAGTGAACGGGCTATTGATATGTTTTGATGTGAAAAACATGCTGGAAAAACAAGACATGCTCATATACAGACTGTGTGCACATTTGGATGCTAATAAACTAGTTGGACAGCAGACTTTGTCAAAACCTGACAAACACAGGTGGACTTACTAACAGCAACAATGGCTCAGTTCCACGCAGGACCTCCCATAAGTGGATGCAATAATCATTTCCTGCTATATCAAACATCCTCTACATGTCAACATGTCTGCTGTACCACCAGTCTGACAAGCCTGGGACACAGGGGTAGGACTCGGATGCAGTGCTGATCAGGAGAGTTTATTGAGCACACAAAAAGGGAAATGATCAACAGAAAGCACCTCGACCAGGAGGGATGGCTATGAGAAATTTGCAACTAAAATCCTATCTTCTAAGGGGAAAAAGAAGAGAAACGATGAAAACAGAAAATGCCTCCGAGGAGGGAAAAACCAGAAACGGGGATGAAGTCCAAAAACTCTATAACTAAGGCTATAAAAATTAACTGGCAAAAGGCCAACAAAAAACTCTCTAATTGAGGCGAATGCTAGACGGAGACAAGATAATACCGGTGGGTCAAGACGAACGACAAGACACACTAGCACAGGACAAAGGGAGACACAGACTATAAGCACACATGAGGAAAGGGGAAACAGGTGGACACAATCAGGAATCAGGGAAGACAATCAGACTGGGGCACAGGAGGAAGGGCAAGTGACCTGAACTGAGAGGAGAGTTACTTATCAAAATAAGACAGGAAATGACAAGACAAACATGGAGACAGGACAAAAAACTCAACTTGACATACCAGTGTGACACAGTCCATCAGAGTATATAGATGTCTTTCACTTTATGCCAAAAGTTATTTCTTCACATTTTGTTGATAATCTTAGTTATTTTTTGTTTTCAACTCTTACATCTCTTAAATTCTTACACACATTGTACCTTTAAAACATACTGAGCAACACATTAAGATCTGAACAGACAATGGGCATCAACTAAAACAAACATTAAACATTTTAAAAACAGTGACTTTTAGTTACAGAATAGTTATTCTAATTGTATCTGGAGGCGAAACACAGATCTATGTCTGAACCAAGCAAAATCATTATGTGACACATTACACACTGAGACACCTACAACATACCAGATACACCACTCACAGCTCCAACATGTCTTATTATTGAATCCAGATAAACTCCAGTGTGTGTGTTCATAGTAATGAGGGAACATGTCACTCAGTGCAACAGTGTGAGTTAATGATGTGTTTTGAATAGTTTTCGGAAGTGATGGAGCTCTGTGGAACAAAAGAAGAAGATCCTGGTACTATGGATATACACACAATGCTTAGAATACATCCCACATATAATGATAACAAAAATTTAGAATATGGCCAATATGGTCTGTTACAAATCAGTAGCCGTGTATGGTAGAGTTTGACTTATTTGACAGACAAAACTTCCTCAGAGGGTATTCCTAACTTTTTTCATTTTGATGAATTGTGTGCTCATAAAAGAATAAAAAATAAATAGGTAAGAAAATAACCAACCCTGTCCATTAGAACATGCTTTTATACTATGGTGGTAATCTGCAACAATAGCTAGCTTTGAGAGAAAGAAATCATCAGAGCAATGTTCACTGAATGAATCTGCAAATCTTTTTTCAGACACAATACCATCTGCACTTTATACCTCTCTACCAATAGGCTACCTATTGACTACCTACTACCTACCTGTAAAAGATAAGATAGACTTTAATGATCCCACACTGGGGAAATTAACTTGTCACAGTAGCTCATATACACAAGGTTAAGTAAGAAAATATATAGAAAAAGTCATGAAGTCATGCTGGTGCCGAAGAGTCTGACAGCTGCTGGAATGAAGGAGCTGTGGTAGATCTCCTTCCTACATGGTGGGAGTAGCAGTCTGTTGCTGAAGGAGCTGTGTCTGGTTTGCTGCCTTCTATTGACCACTTGAGTTTTTGTCACAGAGGTTTTGTTTCAGAGTGCACTTCATTAGACTTCTCTTCTCACTTGGTTCAGGTTAGTGTTAGGGACACAGTGGAACATTTAGCAGCTAAGCAAGAGCTAGATGTTTTTTTCTCAGGAGTTGGTAGAGACCAAAACAGAGCCTGAAGGGGAATGAGGGCTATTGGACTATTGGTAACATGTTCACCATATCAACTTTAAGGTGCTATGTGGAGCAATTTGGACAAAAAATTTTGGACACGTGATACTAAATGGATTGAAATTGATGGGAACTAAGTTCTCTTTACCACCAGAAATATTTCTGTATTATAACTTTTTATGAAGCCCGATTTCAGAAGGTGCTTAAGCCCTCTCAGTAGCTCTTACTTCCTTTGCATGTGAAAACATGCCTGTGTTGTTTGTTGAGTTGCCCCCAAGTTATCACAAACCAAAGCATTTTGTTACCTCAGGTTAACCATATGCAGGAGACATTCAAGACAGGGCAGTAGAAGAATATAGGGCCTTGTAGACTGCATTGCTCGTGGAGATAATGGAGATAATGCTAGTGGAGCAGCAATGCTAAGTGTCCTTCAAAATGTATTTGGCAAAACCATATCGTACTGTAACAGTTTATTAAGAAACAGGTCTGAAGGTGCCATGATGTGAACAGAACTGGACACAAGTGCAGCATGGAGTCATGACACTGATGGCATTGTGATGTTGGAGCCATTGTAAGAAGATGTTATAGACACAACCCTGGTCAGTAACTGGATGAACCATCTGCTTGTTTTCTTACTGGCTGAAATGAACTTGGAATGAGTTACTGTTTGAGTTTTTTAACTGAGGGAAGTGAGAAATAAGGACAGGAGCCAAGAGACAGGGCTCAGTTTAGTGGTGAATGGAGGAGTGGCACATGTTGTCTGCCCAATTAAACTGACTAAACTCCATTTGACACATTTTGATAAAGAAAAAGACCCCAAAAACAGCACGATCAACGTTGTTAAATATGAGATATCAAATGTTCTTTGAAAATCAGAAGTAAGAGAATAAATTCTACATGAGCATCTGATGTTTTACTCTCTAAAGGTTGAGTCTTCATCTGATCATATCCTCTTAGAGTCAAGTGGAACAAAAGCTTAAATTATGGAAACTGATATTAAAATAAGATATTAAAAGAGTTTTTGTAGTGAACAAAGAGCTCAGGCTGTGCACTGTGACTCTCATAATGTGTGATTGTTAGGTAGCTGAGGAGATCCTCATTATTACATCAGGTTATACTTCAGAGCAGAATACACAGGGCCTATAGGATGTGAAAATGTTCCAAATGTTCCAACACAGATTAGAATTCAAATCCCTATATGGAGTCGCAAAGATGTGGAAAGCACAATCATTAAATAATGTATCTGTTGGAAATCCATTCAGTGTGGAATCAAAGACTTTGAAAAGAAGAAAAGTGTTGTTTTTTTAAAGAACACAAGCTTTGCGGCACAGTCTGATTCATTTAATCTGGCTCTCCTGCAGGGAGCATGTTCCCAAGAGACACCGTCTGGGTTTGTTGGCTAATTGGGATGATTTAACCAGAGAAATCTGTACGATAGAAGGAGTCTGACTCGCTCTCTCTGCTGTGCTGGAAGGAAACCAAACATTTACATGCTCATTATCATCCGTCAGTGCTCTAAAAATAACATGTGGCCATCACAGGGTTATGGAAATGTTGCTTGAAATGAGCGCACATCTCTTACATATTCTCTTATCCATCCATGTCCACATCTGGCAGTATGATATGATGTATTTTTTAAAACTAACAGCCTTCTAATAATATAGGTTCAAAGATATTTCATAGTGGTGACTATGAAATACTGGGATTGTTTAGAAAGGATGTATAGCTAGATAGGATGTTAAAATTCATTTTGTGTACATTACAAATGAAAGGATATACAAAGATACTGAGCTCAACAGAAGCTATTTAATAAGCAAGTAATTATTACAAATGTTTTTTTTTTTTGTTATTGTCCTTTTCTACAGGCTGTCAGCAGCAGTGCTCATTTTCTAAAAAACTGAAAACTATGATGAAGAACGTTCATTTACGGCAATTGTATCTATCACATCTACAAATCCAGAGGTGAGAATAAGGTTGTGGGATGTCAAAAGAAACCAAATAAGACGTTATCAGAAAATTAGAAAAGCATCCAATGGATCAGAATGATGTTTCTGTCAGGCTGTTTGTCTAACTGCTGTTTGTCTAACCAGCCATGATGCTTTTTTGGTAAATGTCTACCCAATCATATGTAGACAGTTCTCTTAGTACACCTAGTTAAAAAAAAAAAAAAGGCTAATGCAGTTTAAATAATGTTAAGTCTGTATTTAATGTTTGAGGCAGGTGTAGATTCATTTTTTGTGTCAGCTGTAGTTTGTGGTACTGAACTGTTTACTGGTTGTTATACTGAGATTTTCTCATTTACATGGGATGGACAAACACCTCTCAAAAATAGACAAGATAAAAAACACAATTTTAAAATTGTGTGCAGAGGTTAACTTTTATTGTAGGCCTGTATTAACTTTATCTAGGACTAAACTGACAAGTAGAGGGGAGGTATGATACTTTTAATATCTTAATAACACTGAATTGCATTCACCTACATTCCACATACATACCTGCTGTTTGTCTTCATGGTAATCAAACAACAACAGGTTGACGCTCTGACAGGCTCTGTACAGTTAGGTGCATAAACAGCACTCTGCACATAATGTCAGCATTACCTGCACCTCTACTGCTTATTACTTACTTATACGTTTATTAGTCATTAATGGGGACAGACTTCAACACAAACTAACCATTTCATGTCGGTGCTATAGTACAGTGTTTTACACTGCTGATCAAGCAATGATACAAACTGAAACATTCTGCAGACATCTATGCTATGCCACTAGTTACACTTTTCAGGACGGTCCACAGTGTTGTGGAGGAAATGATCATCCTCCACAGAGCTATTCATTTCTCCAAAACCAGAGGAAATGGAGGAGGTGGGGGGCAGCTTTGTTCGCCTTGCTGTCCATAAGGCATACTGCCTGTGCCATTGATGGGTGCCACATAAGGACTCTTCCTCCTGCCGAGCCACAGACAAAATGTTATATAAACAGAAACATTTTCCCCTCACAGCTACTGCTGCTGATATGTGATGCTGACGGCACATTTGTCCATGTCCATGTGTACATTGGCAATCCAGGATCTGAATATGCACTTGTCCTTGCAGATCACCTATGAACCAACAGGCCCTGTATCCACCAGCTAGGTACTTTTCTGTCAGGATATGGAGGAAACCCGTGCCTACAGCATCCTGTTGCTACTGTTACACCATACTGCCAGCCTATAGCAAGTAAGAATACTCTCTCTGTCTCGTAAAACACACACACATACATGGTAACACATGCAAGCGCAAGGAACATTAATGAATGCACCTTCGGGATCTCAGAAATGTGTTGCCGCTCTATCCTCCTGAGGGTCCTGGAGATCCAGCCTCTTTTTGCTCTTAGTACCTTTTCAGAAGGTTATTGGTACCTGCTACATCCTCCACAACATTTGTGTGGTGATATTCTGGAGGATGAGGAGGAAGGTAGCCCGGGTCCAGATGACTGCCAGAATAACACAGAAATGCAGCCGATGGATCTGATGGAAACAGTTTTCTCCTGAAGAACTGCCTGCACGTGATCACGATTATGTCCAAACAAACGTCTTCCAGACCGTGTCACGTTTACTTAATGAACTTGTACAGTGCCTTTCTGGTCTACTGACCACTCAGAGCCCTTTTACACTTGTCACATTCACCCATTACATTCTAGTTGGTCATCTCGTAACCTACATGCTAAATTAGATTACTGATTACTAGATTATTAATTAAGCCACAGCCAGCCCAGGAGTTTGGCAATATTTATAACTTTGTTTAGATGGGATAGATAGATTTAAATTTAACTGCATGACTGTAAATAATTGTATAACTAACTATAAAACATGTTTTTCTTGTTTTGTTATTTTGTTATAAAGATAGACAATGCAACATTGCTTTTAAGAATAAATTGGTTGATATTGAAACTGAACAATATTCATTAACTAACTATTAATCAACTGCCCCTGGTATCTGCAGACAAGGCAGAGGCCGGTGTGCTGACTGAGCCTCCTGTCCTGGCAGTTGAGTCAGGTTCACTGCAACAACCAGCGGCGGACTAATCGAGTGCTGCCCCTGGAGTGCAACATCCATAACATTGTACCACTGCCAGGTGGCATCAGTACCGGCCTCTGCCCCTTTGCCTGTGTGTAGGTCCTTAAGCTCCTAAAAAGAGGATATTAATTACTACTCTGAAAATGACTGAATGTATTCACAGTCCCAAAGTACACTTTATTTCAAGGGCCACTGCATCTGTGTTGTTGTTTGTGTTAGTTTTACTATATGGCCTGGCATCCACTAAGTAGTTTTCTTTTTCAAAGGAATCAAAAGAAGGTTGCCTCGGTCTATAACACAAAGCAGGCAAACAGGCAGATTAGCTTTTTTGTGGCCCGTTTGGCAGTTGGCAGGCCAGAAGTGGTAACAAAAGTCCCTGAGCCAAAACATAAACGAAGAGTGACACACTGCCACTTCAATAAGGTATAATACTAATCATTATGAATGGAGACTGCTCAGATCTGGCACCAGCCCTTCCCCAGACATACAGGCAATGATACAAGCACTCAAAATCAATACTCACTCGCATCCAGATTTCACTGAATTTTGCCTGCCGGGTAAAAAAAACTCTTGTTGCCCCCCCCCCCCCCCGCCAGTCAACAAGGGCCTAGGTTTCCTCAGTTTCCCCTTGATTAAAATATTGCTTAAATGTTAGTATATGCTAACATGCTGGATGTACCGCAAGCAGCACCTCACATCTCCAGTAGTACCTGGGCAGTTCAGGTCTACAAGAACTGAGAAGAACAAAGATGGAGGAAGGCCTGCCTCTTTTCCTCTAACCTTGTGATAGATTAGTTACACCTGTAGCCATGGTAACTTTAAACAAACAGATGATGACAATTGTAGCCTTGAAATACTTGATACGCGTGACAAACGTGATATAAATTTGACTGAACACTAAACCTGAAAACTGAGTCTGAAATGACGTCTAAAACAAACAGATTGTATTCATACTGAATCAAAATCATTTGCTATAATTAACATTGGTCAGCAGGAATTCTATGAAATGTACTGAAGACGAAGTGAGGCATGCTGAGGAAAACACCAGCAAATGTTGAAATGTTGACATGGAAACCTGTTGATCAATGGAATGAAGTCAGAGACCAATGTGTGGACAGCACATTTTGTCCACCATTCATCAGTCTGCTGAGCTGGCAAAGACATTTGATCATTCGACCGTCCACTGAGACCATTTTCTACTAAATAAGATGGTAAGTGTTTTATGTCTAGCTTATACAGTCAGAGTTTATTCAAGGTTTCAGGTCCAACTGGCATACTTCTTCTGCTGGTCTATGACTATGTATCATCATTTATCTGTATTCATAGGCACTCCTCACAGTTAGATGTACACAGCATTGGAGAAACCTTTTGATTTTGCCAGAATCAGCCTGTGGTCAAAGTCACTTAAGTACATTAATTCAGACCTATATACAGCCAGTTAAAAACTGTCGACAGTCTTTTCATTTGGATTTAAAACACTTCCTCAGTGTCAGTGATATGAGAATTTATTGCAGTGTGAAATATAGACATTCAGTTTTACTTGATTATTTTTTCCTCTTCTCCTGCATCCTTCTCCTCATACTGGAGGGAAATAACTCCTAAATATCTCACATTAGAGTGGTAATGTTAATAAATAACTTTATAATCCATATCACTACAGAAATAAAGGAATTAACCCACTTAGCCAGATAGTGGTAGTTCTTTTCCTCATATCCAATGTTGGTTTTTCATTTGGATTTCATCTTGAGAAACCAACTCCAACTCATCATCTGTCCACCATCACCCTGCACTAAAATCCAGTTTAGCCATCTTCACAGTAGACTTTTTAGAGAATGCATCCAGTGTTTGTGAGCACTGCTTCACCCTCTTGCTGGTGTGTTCAACAACATATGACAGCTGCAGTCACTTAGCTTGGACAACAGCGATTGTACAGAAGATGATGAGTTCACTGTTTATCAGACCACAAATGAGACAAGAAATAGTTGAATAGAAACAAGCAGAGGGTGTTTTTGAGGACTGGGCCTCAAACCTTTAGAAATAGTTTGAAATGGAAATGGAAACTGATTTTGCTGAAACTGGATCACATCACGTTGCCTCAACTTTAAGTGACTTACAAAGTTTTCTGGTGGACAGACTGCTTTACCTCTTGTTGGTGGTTAGCAACTTCAGCTGCTAACTGTAGCTGCTGTTAGCCATGCAGGTAACTTATGGTCCTTTCAGACGCAATGCTGCTGTGCATTTTCCAATTCATCACGCTCTGCTGCCAAAGTTCAACCTGGTTGAGCACTGCACACTGTGTTCTTACATTCTGAGTTCTTTCATGGGTTAGGGTTAGGGTAAAGGGCAATGGGCTGGTTATGACTTTTTTTCTTGGTTTGTGATTGGTTTGGTTTGTGTCTATATACATATTTATATAAAATATGTTTATAACAGGTGGATACCAGAACCTCAGACAAATGTAATACTTGAATGAATGTGCTTAGTTGCCACCTGTCAGATGGGTGTATATACAGTTTGTGCCTCACATGCAGAGCAGAGCTGCACTGTGGAGAAGCCAGCCAGCTCTGTGTGAAGGACACTATGCTTTTCTCTCTCCAGATGGGCGAGAGGCTCTTGACGACACCAGCTCTGACCTTGAATGCAAGCTTGGCATGCCACTTCCTCGTGTTGAGCAAAATGTGGATGATATTTCCCTCAACAGAGCACAACATCCATCATTTGCATTCAGCGGCTGGACTAGAGCCAGGCCGAGTAAATATTATGTACGGCCGTGGAGGGAGCAGCTGGAGGCTCAGATGAATTGGTCTGAATGGGGAGCTGGGCTCTGTTGATGACAGCACGTGGGATAACAAGGCATCTCACAGACTGGAGGTGAATGCTGAGCTCCATGGTGGGCTGCCAAAACATGATGATAATACTGTTTACAAAGACAAGAAGGAAGCAGGGAGGGAGAAGTTTGAGAGCAGAGGGATAAAATTAAAAAATAGCGATAAGAAATATGGGTTTTGCTGTAAAGCAACAGTTGAATGTAGCTGTTAATCATCCAGTTTGTTCTCTGTTCATCCGTCACTGTCAGTTTACTAAACAGGAAAGATTCAGTGGATAGTCAGAACTTTTGAAAAAATCACTGATTCCAACCTACCCTCTGTTTAAAACTTATACACCACCAGTGTCAGGAAACTTCACTGCGGATCCATCACACCCCACACACAACCTGCTCCAACCTTCTCCCCTCAGGTAGGCACTACAGTAGCCTGGGAAATCCCATGCTGCCTTGCACGATCGTTCTGATCAGAAAGACAGCATGGAAACCCGGGCCAAAACACTCGCCTGAGGTAAGGAACCAATCAGAGAGCAGGGAGGGGTGGAAAGACGATGACGCGTACTACTCGACGAACGGAAGCTTGTAGTTTTTTTGAGACTGTTTACGGATCCAATTCAACATGACATAATCCATGACGACAGTAATTGTCCAGTGCCATTGTTTAATCATGTTTTTGTTTTGCCTTCTGTTTTCGCAGAGATTGGGAAAAATGACTTTTCCTTCTCGTCAACTTTCTGTGGCTCTAAATACGTCATTGGGTACAACTGACACAATTGGCTATGGGCTACGTAGACACCAAATGATAGACATTCGTAACGCCCAATAAACGGCCATGGGCAGTCGTTAACCACACCTCCCCTACGAGAAATTGAGTAGGTGGTTCCCAGACTATATCTCACTTGTGAGATAGTCTGGCGATAGCCAGGCTAGCACTACAGAGCACTCAACACTGAAACAACCAGACACAAGGGATGTTTCTTTCTACAGACCGTCAGTCAGTCGTATAGGGTCATGTCTGCTCTTGTTTTGCGTCTATTGAATGTTCATCTGCATTTTTCTGTAATGGGTGTTCTGACTGCATCTCAGTGCACGGAAAGCTGCTCTCTGCTGGACTGTTACAGTAGATTTTATGCTTTTTTACAGTTTCAATTACCAGCAACTCTCTGAAGAATGCTAATGATTTCCACTCTGATTATAGGTGGCTATTAGCACTAGTGTGCAAATTATTTTCTCTATTTTAAGCTACAACCTGCTTAGTCATGTGTTGGGTGGGATATCAAGAGCAGGTTTTGGTGTACAGATTGGTAAACAGAAGCTGCGGCGGTGGTGCTACTCGCTCATGCCTTCAAGATACCGTTTATTATTCAGAAACAAGCTGTCACTGGAGACTTGTGCTGTAAATGATGTATAGCAGTACAGTGATAGCTGAACTGTAGAGAAATGTAAAGCTGTGTAAAGCTGACAACTGCACTCACATTAATTAGTCAAAGTTCAAAATACTGTCAAAAGTCTAATTTCTCTCAGTGAAATGTCAGGAAGAGGAGAGCTCTGTGCAGTTAGATCTTTTTCTCATTTGTTTAAACTGATTTGTTTTTCTGTCAGAGCTATGTCTCAGTTTTGTTGTTGTTACTATGGTTATGACTGCAAATGTCATCACCGAATGTCTGAGGTGTCTAAAAGGTGTCCTGATTTACATGTTTATACCATTAAAAACTGTCACTATGCATAAGAGGTGTGTGGACTTAATACCCCATTATGTAACTTTTGTATCTTAAAATAAACCTTTACCTTAAATCAGGCTGATGCTACACTGATGTGTACTAGTGAGTGGTGACACTCACTGGTGTCATTTGTTGCCTGTTCACACTAACTTTGGGCTCTCAGTCAGGATAAGTACGTAGCGTTTTATGGCACTAAGTGAGATCTTGGTGGTCTGTGGGAACTGTTTTCATTTTTTATCAAAAGATAGATGATACAGTTATTTATTATTTCAAACTGAGACTCATTGGCCTTGGCTCATTTTCTGTGAAGAATATCACAACACATTTTCAGTCCTCTTCCTGGGCCTGTTTTTAGTTTGTGTGCGTGTGTGTGTGCGCGTGTGCATGCTTGCGTGTGTCAAAGCAGCATTTAAGCACTTGCACATGCACCTGTTCTCACATTCCCGCACATTTTTCCCACTCTTTCTTGCGTGATCTAATCATTATTTCCCCATGCTCTATCCCAGCTGCAAATTTGGGGCGGGACACAATAAATAGAACTTTGTTGATACAATACTGATCAAAATGGCCAAAAGAGTTTCTGCACAGGAGGCCAGAGAAGCTTTTGATGATGATGTAGAAGAAGAGGATTCAGAATATGAGCATCACATTTCTGAAAATTCAGAGTCTGACAGTGACTTTGAAGAAGAGGATGAGATTTAGCATCAGCTGGTTGCAAAATGAAGATAAACCACAGGACTAGCAAGACAGCAGTCAGCCCTAGGACCAAACAGTGAGCAGCCGGCCCCAGTCAGGTGCTACCAAGTAAAGAAATATGGATGTCAAAAAAAATGGAATGGTCTTCTTGCCCATGCATGGCTTCCAAAGTGATAAGAGTGCAAAAACGGCCAACATGAATGGCAGTTACTCATCCATGCAGGACATTTGACATGACCTGAATGGGTTAAATTTCTAAGGTTCAAAAAAAGTTCAAATGAATGAAAATTAATAGCTATGAAAAAACTTGCTGCATTTGTAAATTTGTTGAATGTTTTCCACTCTCTTTTTTAAATTACATTTTTATTAAAAAACAAACAAAAGCAAGCAGTACTTTAATACATAAATGTGATCTAACAAAGGTAAGGGGCAAATATTAATAATGATAATAATACATTTTTATTTAGAAGTGCTTTTAAAGGTACTCAAAGACACTTTACAAAAAAAAGAACATCAAATCAGGAAAACAATACGAGATAGTACACTAAAAACACATTAGACTGAGCTAAACATTAAAAGCTTAAAAGTTTTTAAAAGGTGTGTTTTTGTCAGAGATTTGAAGGTGGGCAAGTTGGAACAGTCACGGATGTGTTTGGGGAGAGAGATCCAGAGGGAGGGGGCAGCTGCAGAGAAGGCATATATTAATCATATATGCTATTTATATTGCATGTAATTGGGATGAAGTGAACGTCTGTAGAATATTTTAACATAAAATTGTTTGATTGTGTTGAATTATAAACCCCAAAAATGCAGCAGGTCCACCAGACCCACAAACACTGGCTGAGTAACAAAAATATGAACACAACACAAGGGTTAAAATGTGAAACTGTTTTCTTGTCGCTCTGCCTCACCTTATGATTTACTCGTTATCGCTCTGTGATTTACAGTTTCCTGGTGAACAGAAAACTTTACTTGTTGCAAAAGTAAGTTAACTTCTATAGTAATTAGCTCAGTCTGTGCCCGTACTGACAGCTCAAACACTGTGGAGTGTTGGTATTTATACTGCTACCTCCCCAGTGATGGAGGAAACTAAGAGAAAGAAAAGGCAAAGGAGCAAAGGAGAGAGAAAGAATAGGTTCACAATTTTACAATTTTAAAGTCTTACTTTGAAACAATAGATGCTCACATGTTCACTGGAACAGTTTTTATACATGCTTTGAACATAATTTATGTTTAAATTATTTTAAATAATGATGTAAGAATTTACTGTGGCTCATAAAGTCTGCCTGTTGACCAAGGAGAAGGGCAGTTCTTACAGTTCTGCTCCGAGGTGCGTTCATTTGTGAAGACGAAGTGACAAATGAAATGCTTCATTAAAACTAAGAATCTCATGTTAAAGTTCAATAAATATTTATTTATTTTACAATTGGTTCCACATACTGTGAACTGAACTGTGGATCACTTTTCATTAAAACAAGGCACATCTAGTGAATCTGACAAAATTCACTGAAACTCAGAATGATAGTTATTTTTAGTATATTAACTGTGCGCTCCTCCTCATGTGTCTCAGCTCATGGAGAGCTGTTTTCTCTCCTACTCTGCTCTCTGCTGGACTGTTACAGTGCGGAACCGTCGTCTGTGTTTCTCTCAGCAGTATGTTTGCTGTTTTACAGTTTCATTGCCTCATGATGAATATCAGATATCTGTGCCACCTGTACGCATGATGTACTGCGATGCACTATTGCTTCTGATCTCTGGATGCACCTCAGTGAACACCAACCGTCTGAAGGCGCTAACTGCATGCGTCTATCGGCGCTGTTTTTTGTGAATTGGACCTTTTTTTTTGCAATGGAGCTGATTTACATACAAAGCTCCACAACGCTTCTTGCTTGGCAGTGCAGTTAGGTGTGAATTTCATGAATTTGTAATTCATGTTGCAAAACAGTTTGGAAGCCATAAGACACATACAACACTGAGAGGCTGTTTTCAGCCCATGATGACATCTTTGAAAAAAATATTGCCAGATGTGGAAAAGCAGCGTCCAGAATGTTTTGTAACTGTATGAGACAATGTGGAGTTCCAGTGTTCTTGTCCAGTCACAGAGCGGTTTATAGCATATCCAAGATGGTGTTTTCACTTTTCCTTCCACCTCTTTAGCTCATCGAGAGCGAAAGTTTATGACCAGCAGTGACATGATCACATGTCCTGCTTGGAAGCAATGAATGTTAGATGTGTAGAAGATTGCCAGAGATGGATCAGACATCAAAAAGACATTCTTTCTAAGGTGGATTACAGAAGAGGACAGAAGGGGTGATGTGGATCAGAACATGGCCAAATGTAGAAGACAGAGTGGACTGTTGGATTTTTTTTGGAGCAGGTAAACGAGCCACCTGGAAGTTTCTCCAATGTCTTTGACAGCCTGATACAGTGGACACACTCAGTGGACACACTGCTTGACCTTTAATGTCACATTAGTCAAGTTTTGTATCACATTTCTGTGACAAGCTACTGGACAATTAAATGTTAAGGTCCACTCTTCTCTCCTAAACAAAAGAACATGTCATCAACACTTTTGAATTGGCTCATTTAACAAATATAATTAAATGCAAAATACACAAAGCTGAGCCGCCTCCTCAGACTCTCCTGGACGTATCCAAGTAACAAAAAGGTTTTCTTCAGAAGTGTGTGCCTGTTCTGAGGCTCACCACATGCCTGAGTTGTGTGTGTGTGTCTGTGTCTGTGTGTGTGTGTGTGTAATTAGTCCATAATTACCAGTTGGGTTGTTTGACAGGAGAGAAGGTGAGTCTAGGAGGCTTCACCAGCAGGGCATCCACAAATGAGACAGCTTTACAATTAACTAGCATCTTCTTCATCCCAGCTCCGCCAACTAATGCAGGATTTGCATCACTTTTTTTTAGAAGGCGTTGAAACAAGTCAACAGGCAGAAAAACTCAATTAACTCTCTCAGCCGCCTTAATCGTCCCACATGACGCACGGCGACTCTGACCTGCTGCTAAATCAAGGCTCCAGAAGTTATTCTCATTAGAAATAAGAACAAAATATCCTTTTGACTCTTCACGATTGGAAATCTGATGGTGTTCAGTTCAGAGTAGAGTACAGTGAGTTTTGAATCAAGGAGGACCAGTGTGTTTTTTTTTTTTTAAATATGTGAATACCCTCAGTCAACAGTTAATATTTCCTTAAATACATACCAGGGGCTTGTAATGCATTTTTATTAAAACAGCTTAGTCATGGTTAGAGTGAGCATTTTATCATGTTTTCTCCACTGAAAGGGCACATCAAGTTTTACCTCCCATAGGAGCATCCAAGAGGGCACTTTTGAGGCCCTCTTATGAGGTTTAGTTATACTTATCTATATTTTAGACCACATAACCCTGCATTATCACACACCCACGCACTAATACTACTGATCTACTGACTGACCATTTCATACATTAAGTTAATGCATTCTGGTACCATTTGGGTGTTTGTTCTTCTCAGTACAAGCATTTCCCTCCTTTTGTCGAGAGCTGGGTCATGACAGATACAAATTATGTTTTGAATCATTTTAATACATTAGCGCAACAGAAATTAGTATTTTTGCAATACTGTGGTAAATATGGACAGATGTACATGTGTAGTTGTTCTGATTACATTACTTATGATTAAAAACTAGAAAGTCGTCAAGCAGCCAGCTAATATTACTGACTAGTCCAACAGCAGTCAGCCCAGCTTGGCGTCTGTCTTTCAGCCTTTTATTTCACCAAGCTCTCACCAACCACTAAAAGTCAGTCCCACATTTACTCTTGTCCAGCAGCTTTTTGCTTGTTTACTCCTTTTCTTTCTGTATCTCTCTCTGTCACTGTCCACTTTGGTCTCTTTACCATAGAAGCTGCTAAGACCTGTTACATTGCTCATTCATCCAACTCTGGTTCTGGCTCGACGACGGCTATGCTTCCTGACAGCATGCCCCGCCTCCCAGGCCTGATAACCTCCTTTTCCTGGTGGTCCAAATCGCCTGTGGTACAAATACTCCCCCAGTGCTCCGAACTCGCTGTCCTAGCAGCCCAGCTAACAAACTGAGCTAACAGTAACTAACAGCAGCACACAAAAACATTTTCTTCATGAAATATGATCCAGTTTCACCAAAATCAGTCAAATAGTTGGTGGTGTGTGACTTAGTGTCCTAAAACATTACGTCCTTGTGGCATTCACTGTTGCCACTGCGGGTTCTTCAGCAGAGATAATGTTAGACAGATGACTTTGGGTTATCCGTTTATTATCAACACACAGTGCATGGAAACATTTGCAGTCTCCTCTGCCACCCCCCTGCTGCTGCCTGTATGTTTCTCTGCTCTCACTCCTCTCTCATGGTCCAGCACGCTACGGTGTTCAGAAGAGAGAGTGATTAGCTAACTGGATACTGGTATGCCAATCACTCTCACCTGGTGCTGCTCTCCTGGACCACTGATTACAAGTCAGTGTAGCTTCAATGTGATTTAAATTTTATATTTTTTATGGTAGGAGACCAAAACAATGCTGCTTTAAATGTGTTTGATTTTATGGTGACCATAGATACTGAGGCAATGAATGCAATGAGTACTTGAGAGCAGTCAGACTTCTTTTGTGGCAGCACAACAGCCAGTGCAAGCAGCACTCTGACAGTTTGGTATTTTGCTGACCTTGATGTTCTCTTTGTCCTTCTGTGGTATTTTGGTGCATATTAGGTTCATTCAGACAAATGGTAAATGGTAAATGGACTGTACTTATATAATGCCTTTAGTGTTCCAGTCACTCAAAGTGCTTTTACACTACATATCTCATTCACCCATTCACACACATTCATACACCGATGCCATTGGCCATTGGCATTTAGCATAAGGCAGCTCAAATGGGTCTTAGATGCTGCGCTGAAAATAGGAATGTTGTGGCACAGAAACATTGGTAAATATCTCTGATTTACAAATACATATAAAGATCGTTGGATTACCAGAGGTCAGTGATGCTTTGTATCATTGTCTCCTTTCAAACGTTTTATCTTATTAAATTAATATATTTTTGAATGCATTCAGTCTCACCAGAAAGTTCTCTCTGAAGACTCCGTGAAGCAGGACTTGTTACACAAAGCACATTCTAAGGTAGCAAAAGCATAATGATCCATTTTTGTGGATGTGGTTAAGTAAAAGTGACGGTGCAACACAGCTAATAAGCTACTCCCAGACAGGATACTTGGACACACAGACTGGAGGGGATCAAACCACCAATCTTCTGATTAGTGGACAACCCACTCTACCTCCGAGCCACAGCTGCCTATCCTGCTAGCTGAGTCCTGCTATAATGTTGCTTAACCGAACACAAGTGCAGAGAACACAGCACACATTCCAGTCATTCCAGACTTCATATTTCTTCTAATTCTTTTTTTTTTTCTTGCTGAGGCCAAAACAAGAAAATCTACTGTCAGTGCAGGCAAACTGGCAGGCATAAAACCAAACTTGGCGTATTAAAAGGCATTTAACTAAAGAATGGAGAGGTAATTTTTGGTGGATCTGACTCCACAAAAGAGAACAAGTGCTTGTTACTTTCTACTCACTCTCAGCTGTGTGACCACAGATGAAGGCCAAATAAAGACATTGCTTGAAGACATTCATATTGCACTCAGTTGTTCACAGGAAAATAGTTGAAATACTTGTGAAAAGAAGGAATCAAGACAAGGTCAAAACTTGGATATGTCTGGACTGTGTGTGGTCACTATATGTGCTATACTGAGGCCAAAGTGACAGTCAGTGTGTCAAATGTAAATTCCTGGATATGAAATGTTTATCTGTAGTGCTCCCAGTAATGTTTGCTTGTATGTGTTTAAGGTGTACTGAAGTAGCTTTACATGACATGGTTAGGCTATGTTTGAACAAAGAAATGCTGTTGAAGGAACAATGCTTTCTATTCATCTTAAAATCTTTGGATTAATAACTATTCTAATTATCTAATAACTCTCCTCTTTCATTTATTTCTATACGCAGGGTGTCATTTTTCTGGGACTCTGTATCAAGTGTTTTGTCAGACTGACTGTTATTTGGGGTGCGTTAACTGTACGTTCTCTCTCATGCCTCATGCATGAAGTTGATGTTTTCTCTTTGCTCTCTGCTGGTCTGTTACAGTGCGCAAGCATTGTCAGCAGGAGGTTTTATGTTGTTTTCCATATCAGGTTCTGTACTCTGTCACTGTGGCATCTGGACTGTGAGCATAATGGACTGTGATGTGCTAACAATAGCCATAGAGGGCCGCGCCTTTGATTGTAGAATCTAGAGTTAAAGTACGTAACTGACATTAGTGCCTACTCATTTTGAAAAAGCAATGGCCATTGGGGAAACTTGAACTACCAGTAGTGTAACTTCATCACTCAGTAACTCATTCAGGGACAGATTTTTACTTTTTATTGGGCTGGCCTGCTTAACAGTGGTCCAGCCAGAAAGAGATATATCTGAACCCTCCATATAACTGACCAATCACTGAATGAAGTAGGTGTGAGAGATCTGATCCGACATTGGAAATGTGTTGAGGGAGTTGGTGTTTCTGTTCCGTTAGACCATTCAACAAGTAGCTCGATTCCCACATGAACTGAAGCATGATGGCAGCTTGTCTTCCTCAGTGAGGCGGACTGGAGTTTGAATTTGCCATTTCCCCTCAGAAACCAGAATCTGGAACAATAAGGTATACACAGTACAGTGAGTCCTGCAGATGAGGCGAATGATGAGGCTGATCTGAAAGAGCAAACGATTGGCCATCAGTCACCATCGATGGGATACCAGCCCACTGGTATGAATGTCAAGGAACACTCATGACAGATTTAGATTCAGAATCCTGGACAGGAGTTGTGACAAGAAAGACTGCTGTATCAGTGTGATGTGATAATATACAACATACAGTACAGTTAGACTGATGCAGGCAAATAAACATCTGACAAACATTTTCTAGATTAGATTAGATTAGCATATTGTGATAGCTGCTTTATATGGTCACACACATGTGATGGAATAATATTTACTTTTGATGTAATATGTATTCCAGGTACAATCATTTCTGCTCTTATGTAGTGTAAAAATTTGAGGTTTTATTATCGTCTACTGTTCAGAATATAAAGTGTACATTTGCATGCAGTTGTTCTTGCATTGTAATCTATGATCAACATCCTTTTTGTAATAGATAGATTCTTTGTAATGTAACAAGAGTGAAAATACAAGTAAGACAAAAAACATACATAGACATGAGGTAGAAATGCAGCCCAGACGAAAGTTGAAATAAAGTTGAACAAGGTATGGACGGGGTTGAGCGCATGCTATGTCAGTTTTAATATATGCTATACTAGCAGTATATCGTAGCAGTTTTAGAAACCCCAGCACAAATAATTGATTGGATACTAAGAATTGTGTGATTCTGATATTATTGTTTTATTGAAGGAGAATGAGAATGGGTAGTACCAATGTTGCAATTATACCGAAAAGATGATTCCTTTATGAAAGGAAAAACAGTTTCCTTTCATAAAGGCCTTCTGCCTTCTTTGAAGAGAATGAATTTATGAACAAATGTTGAAGGAGTCAGGACTTGAGTTTCTGAATCAAGATCCAGACTTCTGACACACAACACTGACTAAGTTATTTTGGTCAAATAATTTAAAACGTCAGCATTTTAAAGCATTATGCCAGATTAAAAGCACAACATAACTCTTCTGCTTGGTCTGTGTAAAGGTTGAATCTCCACTGATCACAGTGATTCCACTGGAATAAATAAAATACAGCTAGATTAGTGATTAGTTTTGCTCACAGGGGCCAAGTAAATCTGCAGGACTTTATCGCAGTGTCTGGAACTTTGAACACTGACCTACAAATTTGCACCACTGACCAAAATCACCACTGCTGTCATGACAGTGCTAACTTGAGAAATTTCTTGGAGCTTTGTGACTCGCTCACCAGCTACAGCAGTTCACCAACTAGCTGTTGCAGTAGTCACGACATCAACACATTTCCAGAGGGAAATATTTCCCAAAGACTTATGGATTAATTTTGCTGTATCACTCTCTGGTGTTACCATGCCTTAAGAGCATCTAAAGCTTCCCTAGACTACTGCTTATGAAACTATCTTTCTGTATTTAGACAGGTATTTGTATTTTGTAGAACTACCTGCAACACTTTCCTCCAAATAGCATCTTTCTGAGTAGCATTTGTTGGCAGGAGGGAAACGTGAACTTTCAAAGCTCGATTCCCACATGAACAGGGCCGATTATTCTCTTTGTGTGCTGAGCCCGACAGATTCAGGAAGGGGAGGGTATTGCTGAGTCTTCAAGGGAGAGGGATTCCTTTTGTGACTTTATCATACATTTAGCAATATATATGACGCCATGCTCTGGAGGTAACGCATTTGTTCTGTTTGTTTTATCTCTTTTTCAGACGCTGCATCTTTGTTCTACAGAGGAAGGGCAGATGGATTGATCTGCGAGAGGGAGCGCGTTGCCAAGTCCCACAGCCGTTAGAGGAAAATATCTTTTCCATCCATGAATAAAGGATGGAAGATGTGAGAAGGTTATTGAGGGATCAGAATTTCTGTGATACAAATGCTCTTACACATTCTGTATGTAGCACGACATTCACACTACAGTGAGTACACATTCAGTCCCACAGCACAGGCCTTTGTTAAAATATATACAGACAGGAAGTTGGCATACTTTAGGTGCATGGTTCTACACCTTGTTAATGAATGGGAATATTCATATTCATTTCAGATATGGTTACTAAAATGACTTTCACACAGGCTCGGATACATTAAAGATGCATTTTAAAGTACTGTTCAAACTCATGAAGCCGTATTTGATGTTCTGGTGGCGATACCAAAATCAGTATGTCAGTAGGCTGAATTGTAGTGGAATGTCTATAGAATTATGCACAACTAAATTATTTATGTTGGATGAAAATGTGACAGAAAACAAAATGTCATCTTAGGTGGTGAATATTTGACTCCCAGATGTCCTCTGGGCACACTGCTGATTTTATCAACGCACTTCACAGATGAGTTTCAGAGCATCAACTGTGGCCTGTCAGGAAGTTGTTTTGGGACACTGTCTGAATCTGTATCACCCAAAAGGCACAAGTAATGGAAAAATGCATTCCAATAATTTTCTATATCACTGCCATGCAGGGTCGCTAAATTGGAGATTTAAACATAGCAAAATAATGGAGCTAATTTGGTCCGATGTGAAACAGTTAAACAGTCAAAAGACCAGTCCACTGAGTCAAAAACACCTTTAAGAAACCCATGAACTAAACTAAGCTGATTTTTCTGTTACAGCTTACCCAATTTGGAAATCTCCAACCTGACCTTGCTTACCCTGACCATGACCTGCTCACTATTGTTATAAGTGTATACAAGCTATCAGCTTTTTTTCAGGAATTTAGCCTTTTTAATGTCAGAGTTCACTTCCATTGTGCAAATGTAGTAATGGTGGCTTGTTTGCTTCCACCAACAGTCTTGAAATCAGTATCAACAGATATCTGTGTAAAAATAAGATATGTTAATAAAATCTGAAATTCAGAGCAAGATCAGGGTTCAAAAGGTTAAAAGTCATCGGCTGAGCGACGATGTACACATTAGAATCTTCTCTCGGTGTGGTAAATAGTGTGTTTAAATGTATTGCTTTTCCTTCCTGCTGCTCTTCATGGCTCAGAGGACGGAGCTGTTTTGGTATTTTGTCAGTGCTCCCTGCGTCAACATGGACGCAGCTGTAGGAGAGGGCTTTGAGATAGTGAATGTGTGGTGCTATGTCTATGAAGAGAGGAGGAGGGTTTTCCCTGTGGTACTCCAAATGCCTGCAGGGAGGGATGGATCAACCAGCATGACACACATCATCTCCATCTCTGCCTTTCTGTCTGCTTTCCAATCAGCCAACGTGCCTCACTCTCTCCAAGTGACGGGAACACATAAGTGTCTCATCACTGTGGTTCAGTTGCTCTTTCATGTTCCTGTAAAATATAACAATCATTTAGTATAATGCACCTTTCATTACATGTTTATATATGATGTATATTTAGGTTTAAAGTGCATTATTGCCCTTGGAAAACAATCTCTACTCAAGGTTATTTAGTGGGTGTTCTGGATGTTGAATGAATAATCAAACTGCAGAACATAAGCTCCCGTGTTAAAATGTCCAACTTCACAGCAGAAATAAACATGTTTACAGCCTGGTACAAAAAACAGTTTTGGTCTCTATAGCTAATTTATGTCTTGTTCCTGAGTGTGTCTGTCCTCTTTGTCTTCAGTATGTGTCTGTACTGCATCTGTGTGTGTCTGAATCTTGCCTGTGTTGCTGCCTCTGTGCTGGATTTTGGTTATTGAGTCATTTGTTGGTGTTTTTGCCTGGCTCTCCAGCTGCCTTTTGGTTAGTTTGTTTTTTGTGTTCCCTGCTCCTGTGTTTCTTTGTGTTCAACCCCCTACGTCTTTCCATGTGGCTCTGTGTCTGCAATTGGGCCCACTCCTAAACCCCCCTCCCTGTGACATAGAGATCACAAGATGACTCACTCTACAACCTCAGTCTCAGCATGCTTTAATAACACCTTATTTACTTTTACTTCAATAGATTCCACACCTGTAATATAAATTTTCTTCAGGAATTATAAAGCCTTAGTGTCATTTAGGAATACTTTACTAAAATGTGAAACTTTTGGTATTATGCGTGCTCATTCTGCGAGATGAATCACTGCTCAGATTTGCATGTCTATTGACACTGCAGCCAGTGCAGGTGCACACAGACCTTCTCCACAACACCCTAAATGTGTGGACACATGGAGCAGATCCAGAATGTGTCATGTGTGGGTGTTTACAAGCAGCAAGTTTTAACAAGGGGCTGTGCTAAATTTTTGGTATAAATTTATCTTTTGGACTCATCTTGAAATCTTTTAATTGGCTTCACAACACTTGGATGATGCTACACAAGCTGTTTGGGGTGATGTTATCATCATTTAATCATTTTGGATCGCAGAGCAGACTCAGTAAAAGTTCTTTTAACTACTGTATGTTCTTAGTCATGTATATCAGGAAAGTAACTAAATGCATTTACTTAATAACTGAGCTTAATTATAAGTTTGCTATATTCCTGCTTCACTCAGTTATTATCATTTGAGGATACTTATTCATTGCTGTACAGTATATATCAGACTATATTTATCTGTAGTCAGGGCAATAGTTACTTTGCATATTTGGATTTTACATGCAAAAATAATTAAACAATATGATAGACAAAATACATATATTGTGCATCAGTCGTGATACATTACTGCAGATAAAGTCACCAAAAGTATATGAAGTACTACAGTGAGGCAAACCATCCACAACATTTACAATATAACTGAGCCAGGCTGACCTGAAGCAATGAGTTATTTAAACCTCCATCATGAAACAGAATTTCCTCAAAATACATAATTTACATTTACTTGTTAGGGTTTGAATGTACACGATACTCATGTTTTTGGGTTGTGGTAGAAGACCAGAACTAGTGGTTTTTGAACCCAGGACCTCTTTGTGTTGTGAGACCACAGGTAGAAGCTAACCAGTGTGCCAACCTGTCCCTCTTACTGCCCCGTCACCTTTTAATAAAACCAATAAAGAAGAAAAACAGGTTTAATTTTAACTGCTGATGTTTCAAGATATCCAGCTGTGAGACACTGATTACTCACATGTCGCCTCATCCTTCCATTCTAAGTGTGAAGGGGAAACTATAGTGGCTGACAAACACTTGAGTAACATGAAAGGCTCTAACTAGAACCAGCATTTAGTGTGTCCGTTCTGGGCTACCACAGAAACACGGTGGTTCAACATGAAGACCTGTGGCGTGTGTAGATATAAAAGGTCATATTAGCTCATATTAACATAATGAAAACATAATGATTCTTATTTTCAGGTGTTCACACACTAATGAAAATATAGTTGCTGCCATAAAGCCCTCTAAATCTGACACACTGGACCTTTAACTAAAGGATTAGAGTACCATCACTGCATGTATTAATTGTTATTATATTCAAGTTAAAGTACAAAGCACAAATAGTTCATACCATCCTATTACAGAAGGTTGATATATATAACTAGAAAATTTTCTAAAGAAATTTTGAGTGTGCTCGACTCTGGCCCCGTCGCCCCCATGCATTATTACTGACACTGCTCAGTAAATTCAGTATTAATACAACAAGCTGTATCATCATTGCCTTTTTAATGGGCTCTTATTTTGAAGGGACTCTTATTTTGAAAGACTTTTGTCTTTTGTTTGTGTGTGTGTGTGTGTGTGTGTGTGTGTGGTGTTGTGTCTGTTAATGAGAGTGTTTTACAAAGTCTTATTTTGAAGGGACTCTTATTTTGAAAGACTTTTGTCTTGTCTGTGTGTGTGTTTTTGCGTGTGTGTGTGTGTGTGTGGTCTTGTGTCTGTTAATGAGAGAGTTTTACAAAGTCTTTTATTTTGAAGGGACTCTTATTTTGAAATACCTTTGTCTTGTCTGTGTGTGTGTGTGTGTGTGTGTGTGTGTGTGTGTGGTCTTGTGTCTGTTAATGAGAGAGTTTTACAAAGTCTTTTATTTTGAAGATACTCTTATTTTGAAAGACTTTTGTCTTGTCTGTGTGTGTTGTGTATGCATGTGTGCTTCGTCTTTGTCTAGAGAGAGAGAGGGTCAGCTGCAGGTCAGAGTAATTAGTCGCAGGTGTGCACATGCACTCTGTATCTCACTGAGAGACACAGAAAGTCTCTGAATGAAGCCCCTCGAAGGTGGCCAAAAACAGCCTATAAGGTGTGCCGCAAACCAAAAACCGGAATGACGGTCAGCTTCCTCGTCCTGTCGACCAGTTCCTTGCTGATTTTCAGGCAAAAATTGTGTAAACTTTGGCCTGGGTCGTCAGGTAAAGAGCATGTACTCCCTGCTCTTCTGGATATTTCTCCTCTCAAATTAACATGGGAGTACATTGGGCAGGAGATGGGTGTTGCTGCCACATCTTTGTGTCTCCCGCCAAAACAATACATCTGACAGCTTTATGACAGTGAATATGAGTGAGACGACAAATTTTCCTATGGTTCTAGCTATAAATGATTTCTGTAGCTTGACATTTGCGGCCGTAATCGCAATTTACAAATTTATTTTTCGCCGAATTTTTCTCTCTCTCTCTCCACTCTAGTGATGACATCACTCACTCTAGCTCTCGAAAATTCTCGCAATACACACCCATTCATTTTTTGGTGTGTTTTTTGGCGTTTTTTGGCAGAACTGTACATTGCCCGCGTCACCCGGCCGAGCCCGTCGTTTTGACATCTTGCTTGTGTATGTGCAACAAAAACTGCGGGACAAGAAGCACCGCGAAAAATGGTGTAAAAATAATAAGAATAAGCGCGGTGGATAACATATAGTGTGCTCTTTCAGGCACACTCAAATATTAAGATCTAAATCTTAACATAGGAATGATAGTGTATCGTGTAATGAAGTTGTTGAATACATACAGCGTGCTTCACCTGAGGTGACTGATTCTCCTTCAGTCCCGGCAGTGGCGCTGGGAGCTGAGGAGGATGAGTGGAGTGCAGAGCGGCAGCAGCCTCCAGCAGTGCTCAGTGGATGTTGTGGTACTTGTGGAGTTTTCTCCTGCAGGGTTTCCCACCGGCTCAGGGGTCATTGACTCCACAGCATTGACTGCAGCTCTTTCCACACTACATTGGCCAGCTCCACTCCACTACGCTCACACACACACACACACACACACACACACACACACACACAGGGGTCGGAAAAACAAAGCAGTAGACATAAAGACAGGAGGGAACACAGACAAATGCACACAGCAGAAAGGATAAAAACAGCAAGAGGCTGAGGCACAAACACAAGGCAGAAACACACTACTGCATACACGAATGGATATATGCACGTTCGTATTACTACACAACCATTACCTACATTGAGACTAATACTTCAACCTCAACCTTACCCTCTTTATCACTGACTGAGTATGACCATGATGGGTGTCTTCAACATGGAAATTAGGTTCTTCAGACAGAAGAACCACATTCCCTTATTCAAAACAGCAGCGTTAACATTGTGTCTATTTATTTAAAAAAACAAAAAAACATTGCATTGGACCACCCTGAGCCCTGATAATTCTTTTAAATTAGCAACCACTGACAACCTCCTAACCTATTCCATTTATTTACCCTACATTCTTTGCTTGTGGAAACTAAAACATGATTAGCTTGGAATGTGTTTGTATGTGTTTAATACTAATATTTAACCAAAATCTGAACAAAACTGAAAGCACGAGATAGACTTGGTTTCCAGTGCGAACATCCTGCACTTTGTACGGCCAGGTCTATATTTGTCAAAACAATTTAGTAATGTGGCTCTGAAGGACAAGTAAGCTGACTGGTTGATCATCTCAAATCCAATGTTGAAAATTGAAAAGAAAAATGTACAAACAAAAACGGCCAATTCCATTTCTCCAAATAAAATGGAGCATTTTGGCTGCATTAATATGGCACTTTTATAATTTGACTGTCATTCACATATTCAAGCACGCACAGCAAGCTACTAAGGAAGGTGCCCAAATGATCCTATTGCACATTCACCTACAGTACATGTAACCTGAAAAAACATATCATGAACACAAGGTTGACACAGCAGCCTCATGTTTGGCATTGTGGCCGTCTTGGTGTCTTTGAGCCAGAAGTGACCATATTTGGACAAGCATATGGGGCTGGTGGGTGATGTACTGTGAGTTAGGCTAATGCTTGGTGTGTTGCACTGGATGACTTGTTTGTTGCATAAGAGTCAATGCAAACACAGCTATCTCAGCCAATGGTTCTGCCCTCGCTGGCCATTAGAAGAATATATGTTTAAGGCTTTTCCACGTTGGCTTCATTTCAAAGACCTGAAAGCTCTGCCCACTAATTATGTAGTGTTAATGGTCACACACAAAAAGAACACATTTTACTTTATTCAATGCAGCAGATTCAACACTTTGTACTTGCTAGTGGAAAAGCTACATGGACAGGAGTATAACTGTTGATTTCACCCCATGAAAAAATAAACCAAAGCAACATCCTTTAAAGACATGTACTGGTGAAACTTGATCAGTTTATATGGCCACTTTATCACTTGATATATCTTCAGGCCAAGCCACATGGAAATACTGCTCTTATACAAATGTGTCAAGAAAGAAAGCTGCACCATGAATCTGTATCACTCATGCTTTTAAGGGTCAGAGATGTACTCGTCTGTGCAGAGATGGTTTATTCCACTTACACTGGACTCCTGCAGAGATCAACTGTGAGTAGGAATTCAGCCATCTTTATTGAAGGTCCCTGCAATGAAATCTTCAGACAATTAGAGTTAGTCTCTCCCACAATTAGGAAATGAAGTCCTCTGGTTCTCACTGCCTTTCTCACTCAAGGCAGACTGAAGTAGTATGCGACCCTGAATTCTTGAATACTACTGATGCTGAACAGCGAAATGAGTCTAGACAGTCATCAGTGTTATGCTTTTGCCATTCACAAAACAATAAGCCTCAAAATATGTAAAATGTAGGGATCCACTACAGCAATCACAATAGGCAAGAGGGGCCGAGACACAGCCATCAGCTCTGATAGTCATAATAGTGATTGATGAGACAAACTAGGACTAGGACACTAGAGTTGTGTTGGTGACCAGTGGGATAACAGGCCATTGTAGCATCCATAAAATTCTTAAAATTAATCTTTGCACTCAAGTTCTCACTAGAGGGGGTGTCAGGATGCCTGGGTTGACCACAAATATTTCAATAGAAGAAAAATGGTCTCCACCTCAAATGTCATGACCCTGTGACTCCAAACATTTTTTTCTACCATAGCACCCCTTCAGAGAAAAACCTTTGTCACAATGCATACAATGTAAACACTATGAAGTTTTAACAATTCTGGATTTTCTATTTTATTATACATCTAAATAACATTGGCCATATATGTGTGTGTGTGTGTGTGTATATATATATATATATATATATATATATATATATATATATATATATATATATGTGTGTGTGTGTGTGTGTGTGTGTGTGTATGTATTTCCCCAACACTCAAAGGAGGGAAAACAAAACAAAGCTAAAAAATGTTGATGTCCATTGACAGTGTTATGCTGCAGTTTGATGCAACTGAAAAAGTTAGTTAGTCAACTGGAATGAAATTCGATGTCTCAGGGCAAATCCGAGTAAATGAACACTGGTCGTGTAGTAAAGTTGTTTTATATGCTAAACTGTGATTCATACATGTGAAAACTGATAAATGTCACATTTTAGGCATTCAAGGGAACATTAAGGTTTTCAAGGGAACATTAAAGTATAAAAGAAAAAAGCAAACAAAATTGGAATGACCCTAAAGCAGGTCTAAACTAACTACAATTTCCAGTTGGTATTTCAGGGTGCGCCGTCTGCCAAGTGCACCACAGGGTCAGGGAGTAAATATTCAATGCTCCCCTGATTCAAGTCAATCCACCTGCTCGCTCTCTGTACAAATGGACTATGCCAGCACCATCACAGAGTGGTCCATTTTCCTGGTGAGGTAACCACTTCCATTAATGTTCATCAGCCTTGCCTACCGAGGGACCACTTTACTGACATCTGCTTTATGCTGGCATCCACATGCTAAAAGGCGAAATGTTCCTGTAGAGAGAGAAACAGAGAGAAAGCCTCTTGGCTCCATGGCTCCATGAAAGAGTGCCAGGGCTCCATGAGAATTAATTGATGGCTTTTGGGCCACATCATGGTATTACTGGTTAAAAGGCTTTTCCTGCAGTCTATGGTGCCATGGACTAGTATTTGGTTATACTGATAATGGTGTCCTTTTATAAAACAATATATCAGCTAGTTATTGTCAATTAGCTTTGATATAATAAATATGACTGCATGTTTCACAGGTGTGTGTGTGTGTGTGTGTGTGTGTGTGTAAGTTATTTATTGTCATATGCACAATTACACTCAAGCAGTGAGTTGTTGGAGGCAGCTCAGGCTTCAGAGCTCAGGCTTCTTCCAGGTACTTACATTTATGTGTAAAAATATGTATAAAGAAAGTGGAAAATTAAAATCTAAGACATAAAATAGTGCATCAGCTATATACAGCAATATAATATAATATAGAATATGAAATATTATACTGTGGTAGCTACTACAACCTGTAATGTAAATAGGTTGTGGATATAATGAGAACAAGTTGTAAACAGTTATGTACATAAATACACTGTATGCTGTGATGAATGAACAGCTTATTAACAGGTAGTAAAATAAAATATGTACTGTGATGTGGCTATGAATGGTGAATGATAAACAGATGTAAACAGGTTGTAAATTGGCAAACTATATTAACTTCAGTCACTCACATATAATATAACATATACATTGTTACTAACACTCATTCAACACTAGCACAATATACCAAAACCTCTCTACCACACACACATATCATATTATTTCACACACACACAAAGAACTACTAACTTCATGGAAAGAGCTACTAATCATGATGACACTCATCTGAACAGTTACTTATTACATCAAACACACATCTCAAAATCGTGTCACAAAATGACACAGTTAAAGCTGCTTATATTAGGTCCTAATCCAAGCTAAAGACAGAAAGATGAGTTTTGTAGCATCTGTGGACAACAGAGAGAGGGCCAAAGTTAGCGTCTTACTCATAGAAAAACTTCATTTCTGATCTGCTCATGAGCTGAGATCATAGCTACGGCCTCCCACAGGAGCACCAGAGCACCATCTACTGACATAAAAGTGTACTACCTTGATGTAACAAATGTAAGAATAGACTGTGTGAGGAGTGTAAGAATAGTTCAAATATTACATGTATCAATATCACAGGAGAAGCTCCAGGACAGATTACATGCTGGGAAGTTGTGCTCTCTCTAAGACTGCTGTGTGTGTGTGATACTGTCCCTGCAGGTGATTAGTATCCAGTATGGGCATCAGGCAGCACAGGTGGGAGCTGGGTTTTAGTGGCCTGTCCCTTCCTTTTGGTTTTGTTCAGGCTGATGGTCATGCTAGCATGTTTTGGTGAATTGGTTCATGAGGGTTTGCAGGTGTTCCTGGGAGTGTGGGGCCACTGTATCATCAGCAAACATCACAAGCAGCATATATCAGATGATAGATGGTTCAGTTCGATTCAACTGCACAATATCAACATCATAACACTTTGCATGCACAGCAGGTCTAGACTGTACTTTTTATAAACTGACCTTTTAGCTATCAGTTGAGTGAGGCTGAATAGATTATCAACTGTCCTTTTGTGTAAACGAGTCCCTCAACTGATGTTCTCAAGGCTTGCCGCAGAAGGTAGGAAAATAATACCCCAAGCAAGATAACTGGCATGTCCGTACTGGCAGGTGTGGAGATGTTTTGGTGGGAAACCTTTCATAAGGTCATTGTCCATTTTGAGTGTCTTTCTCTGCTCTCTGCACTTACTCATAAATTTAGTAATGCTCTTAGTGGTCCAGTTGTTTAGAGTAGTCAGTTATGGTCGTCCTGAAGATGATTTAAAGAGAGCAATGTCTGAAGTGAGATGTTGGTAGAAGCACCTTTTCTATACTGTCATACATAGCTTTAATTTTGTGCAAAAATTTTGTGTTCAGTGCAAAAACAAGCTGTAAAACTGTACACACAAATAAAAATACCTTTTAGCTCATATTGTCTTTTGTCATTTCCAAATCCAAATGCAAATCCAAATGCAACACATACACATACATTGTTTTCTACTGAGCATGAGCCGCCATTACATAGGAAATAACACACTTACTACACTTCGTAGCAACACATTAATTTCCTTCTTACACATCCCAATTCTCTTAAGAAAACGACTAATATAAAATACCTTATATTATATACAGGGTTACTGACCGGCATTGCCCCCGTGGGAAACGTGACTGTGCGGGGTTTGAAGAAACTTGCAAGCGGAATTTACACGACACGGAGCACAGCTAGCTCTGGAAAAGGCTTGTACTAACTGAACACAAAACTCATTCCAAACGAGAATACAACAAGAAATAGAAACCAGCCATTACCGCAAGTGGTCAGTAGATGGCATTAATGCACTGTAAATAACTAAAATCTTACCAAGAAACACAAAATGAATGAATGGTCATTAAGACCAACACACTAAGTCTCTAGAGAGAGAGTTTCTGAGGTGTTTGGATCCAATTACAAGAACTTCAGTTTTGTCAGAATTTTACATCAGGAAATTATAGGTCATCCAACTTTTTTTTATCCTTAAGGCATGCTTGGAGTTTAGGTAACTGACTGGTTTCATCAGGCTTGATCTATAAATATAATTGGGTGACATCAGCATAACAATGAAAATTAATGGAGTGATTCCTAATAATGTTCCCTAGAGGAAGCATATATAAACTGAATAGAAGTGGTCCGAGTACAGAACCTTGTGGGACTCCATGACAAACTTTGGTATGCATGGAGGATTCATCATTGACGTGAACATACTGAGATCGATCTAAGAAATAAGACTTAAACCAGCTTAGGGCGGTTCCTCTGATGCCAATTTGATGTTCCACTCTCTGTAAAAGAATTTGATGGTCAGTGGTGTCAAATGTGGCACTAAGGTCTAACAGGACAAGTACAGAGATGAGTCCTTTGTCTGATCACATCAGATCCGATCTGATCATCAGATGTGATCAGCTACTAAAATATGATGCGTTACACAACTACCCAGGACTTTTACATAAGAGCATTTTTATAAATAAATCTGAATACTTTGTCTACAACTGGCTAGCATTTACACCATCTTAGTTTAGCTTGTTAACATTCTAACATTTGTTAATCAACATGAAACAAAAGTACAGCTGAGACTCATGGGAATGTCAGAACTTTTTCAGCCGGAGCTAGACAGATAACTAGCCATGGCCATGCTTTCTGTTATAATTGGTGTAACACTAACTACATGCAGGGCTTGTGTGTGTGTGCAGTGAGTGATTTATAGATGCAGTGAGTGATTTATAGATGCTACAGTAGCCACAGAATCATAGATTAAAAAGCATATCTAGCCACAGTCCAGGCAATAACCATATCCAAAGCCAGAGCTTCATCCAGCACAGCTGGATAGAGCAGCCACAGCTGTTCTCACAGCAGTGGCTATATGCTGTCACTACTGCCATTTGGGAGCAATAAATGCATAATACAAAGTGTCACATCATCTCTCCTTGATTCGCATATTTAATGGTTTAGAGTAAAGCATTACCAGAGGACAATTTTGGAGAGCCCAAACTGAAGAGTTCAGGTTCTTTGCTCAATGATGTACCGCTTCATAAAGCTTCAACTGTTATTCTGTCTTTTTGTTTTTCCTGCATCCAATTATCTCTGTCTCAGATCATTCCTTTCCTTCTCTGTCCCTCCAGTGCAAGGTTTTGGCCCAGTGTTTTCTCCTGTGAAACCTTTGACAGCCATGGTATTTGGCGCTGAGCTCATCCAACCATGCCTGGTGGCCGTGGGCATCCCTCCAGCACCAACCCCACTGAGCAGGCCTGCCTGCCTGGCGAAATGAAATTAGGGAAGATGATGGCACAGTCATCCCCCCTCCCCACCCACAGGCTGATTGTATTAGCCGAGCAAAAACTTGATTTGGTACTTTTCTACGGCCAGTGGAGAGGAATTGATTTGGATTTAGCCTAAATGGCTCAGCCATATGTCCTCAGCCGACAGGGATAATATCTGAGGGACATTGGTGGGAAGATGATGGTGGTGGTGGTGGTGGAGATGGTGATTGGAAGGTTAGGTTAGGAATTTAACTAGCAAGCACTATGCCTATATGAAAATCTCAAAGTGACGACTTGACAGACAGTGAAGTTCAGCTGTATCACACTTTAATATTTCCCTGTAGATGAAGTCACAGAGGAGATATTTTGATGCAGACACTTCTTTCATAAGGCTGCACTTGTTTTCATATAGATGCATATTAAAAGACTTTTCAAGGTCCTCTCTGCCTTCTCATATTTCCTGCCCATGAAATATGTAATATTGTATAAAATATTTGTGATAATGAAATACTATAAAATTGACGGACTGTAAATAGGTCTGTCCAATATTGTAACTGTGATGTACAGTGCAGACATTGCCTTAGTGTCAGATACTGCTGAGGCCTGAGGTTTCAAACATATAGAAAAACTGAATATACAAACACAAATGCTCTCTGGAGATGTGCAAGAAAAAGTGTTGGAGTGGAGAAAAAGTTACCAGTGCCATACAAGTTGCCCTACATGCCTCTGAATGGTTAAATAGGTCATAGTTCCCTTTATTATTATTATTATTATTATTTAATTTTAACCAGGATTTGGAACTGTTTCTCTATGAAGACATGAATTTTTGCATGCAGGGAACCAGCATGTGGTTTTGAAGCTTAAAGTTTGGCATTAATGCTATTGCCATCTTGGAAGTGACCATATTAAGTGCATCAATCATAAGGTAGTCATGCCCTAAAAAACATACACTGCCTTATTGTCTATTTAACTCAAAATGGTAGCAAAACTGGGTGGCATCGATGGTGTTGTGGTGAGCACTGTCACCTCACAGCACAGAACCTCCCAGCTGGCTGAGGCCTTTCTGTGTGAAGTTTGCATGTTCTCCTCATGTCTGTGTGGGTTCTCTTCAGATGCTCCGGCTTCCTCCCACAGTCCAAAGACATGCAGGTTAAATTGTCTGTAGTTGTGAATTTGAATGTGAGTGATTGTTCGTCTCTGTGTCTGACCCTCCTGCCGAATAGCCGTTTGTATGGAAGAAGACTTGAAACTAGAGAGCGAAAAAACTTTACTGAAGTGATATATATATATATATATATCAATGGGCCCTCCTGGAGCTGCCACCTTATCGCGGTGGAGGGGTTTGCGTGTTCCAATGATCCCAGGAGCTATGTTGTCGGGGGCTTTATGCTCCTGGTAGGGTCACCCATGGCAATCAGGTCCTAGGTGAGGGACCAGACAAAGCGCAGCTCAATTCCC